>OY365806.1:52815861-53481482 GCA_959347315.1 Bimastos eiseni | reverse complement strand
AGAGCAGGGGCGGCGATCCAGGGGATTGAGGGGTCCCCCCACCTTTTGCAGAGATGGGACACGATAACGTGTGTATCCCACATCCCCTACCCCTCTCATTGGGTGTCCCCCACCTGTCAGACGAGATCGCCGCCTCTACCTTAGAGGCGTGCAAACTAAGTTCATTCAGCATTGCTAACAGGCATTGTGAGGATAGCACTGAAAAGTCTCTAAAGTGTCTTCCCAGACAACTCAGCTCCCTTTACATCTTTGAAGTCTCTATAGTCCTGCTTCAATTCGTAATTAGTAGGCCTATGTGCATGGTACCAATAACTTATTACATGCCAGCTTAAGTTCATATTCCTGATATTCTGACGAAGCAGTTGAAGGTCAATAAGAGGATACTAAAATGCTGACACATTCAATGATGGGTTTCTCAGACTTTGACAAAAGTCTATCTATGTAATTTATATAGCGTCTCTTCTATGGAACTGGTCAGAGGTGCTCCCAACCAGCCCCATTCAAAGAGAAATTTATAGAAAGAGCAAGACAGGTCCCACCGGAGAGAACGCAGGTAAAAAGGAAGACTTCCAAAAACTCTGGGCCAAAATTGGGAAGGCTCTATTAATTCTGTCTGGTGGCAGTGCGACTCTGTGCGAGCATGTGGAATCAGAAAGTCGCCTCTGGAGGCCGAAGTTAAGGTGAAGAGATAAACACGCACATTGTCGAGGACACGGTGCCAGGCAATAGGGGCGATTGCCTGGCAATGAATGCGCTGCTGGAGTCCACAGTACCAAGAGGGGCAGTAATCCAATTAATTAACGAAAAGGGCATGACTTCGCATGAGCCAAACTGGAGCAAGAGATAAAAGCAGGAACGAGTCAACGTCGTGATGGACTCCACAAAAGACAGTGTGTTAACTTCGACCGTACGCACAATATTTCCGATTATTCATCCCAAATAGAAATAAATATAAAACTTGCTCATGTTCCTACATGTTGCGCAGATTGGAGGTCCAATGCATGTGGTGCATGGCTCAACGGTTAAGGGCTTTCCATCAGCCATCGTGTTCATGGTTTCCACGTTCATTTCGTCATGAACCCCAAGTCATCTCAGCAAGATATCAGTAATCTGGATAAAAACTCATTTTGCCTCTAGGCCTACCTTCAGAGTAAAATCATGTAAAGCAACCACGTGCAGTCTACAATACATAGGCCTAGATGTAAAAATAATCCTTTATAATAATTCCTATTGCTTTTATATAAAAGCGTTATCTATGTTAAAAAATTTTTTTAAACATATATAAGCCTAGTCCGATAATAGAATTTAAAAAACCTTGACACACAAGTATACCTTATAATATAGTCGGGCAAATGATCTCTATTTTAAATTAATGTCAACAAAACGTGTTAATACTCGTAGATTATGTTACAGTATATAAACTGAATAAGTTACCTTCTAGCATTAGGACATTTGAAGAAAGAGGATAGGCCCCCTATCGTTTGCTGACTGCTAATTCGCTTCATTTCAGGAATTTATTTTTTCTACGACGCGCAAACTAATAATAAAATAATAGTTAAACTAAGTGACTTTGTGGTGGATAGTCAGTGCTCACTTTCAAGAGAACGTGAGTGTAAAACAGTTACTGAACTTATTGTACCTCGTTTTCGGACTGCCTGCCAATGGCTGATGGCTGACTTGCTGGTCCTGCGACTGGGAATGGGCTCTCTGTATACCATGCTTAGTCATAGAATGCGCTCAGCGTCAAATATATATGTTTATAGTTTATACATTTGCGTGTATATATATAATATATATATTATATTTACACATTATATATATAATATATATACATATATATGTAACGTCTTGACCCCGAGCTTAAGCTGATAGGCTGTTACCGGCAGAGATCTACTAAAAACAACAACCAGCCGCAGGCTCGTCATGGCTGAAATCATTTCGAATATGTGTGAATATATATATATATATATATATATATATATATATATATATATATATATATATATATATATGAACGTATGTATATATATATATATCCGTTTCGAGTCTTGGCTGTGCGCTTTATGAGACTATGAATGCGTTCGCTATCATCCGCAAGTAGTGTCAAATTAATAAAACCACCGCGGCAACTTTAGTAAGTACGTAAGTAGTTTCTTAGGATTAAGTGAACACCGAAAGTGCTAATCAGATTTTTGGGTGGTGGATCTCATTTTTAGGTGGAGGATCTTGTATGTGAGGTGGGGGATCTCAAATCCGGCGAGATCCGGCTGAATTTAACCACTGCTTTTGTTGGACGCTACATTACATATGGTTACATTAATATCTGCGATCCCAAAATACTGAAAATAAAGATTCACAAAATCGCGACTGTTGAAAGCTGAGGTCATCAAAACAACGATTACAAAGTAAAGCTCTACATCAAATTAAATATTTTTCGCCAATCCATTATATTTAAGCTTAAGACCGAACTCCAGATTCTACCAAGATTCTATCAACCATAACGCGTCTGCAAAATGCCCCAAGTTTGGCGGCTGCAGTCACTGCTTAAGTAAGTAAGTAAGTATATTCTTTATTGAACCAACTGCATAACCGCACTCTGATGTACAATATACCTACGTTTAAAAGTACAGAACTATAATTAAAAAAGGATTTTCGATTAGATTGTTTGTCTGTGGAATAACACGATCATGTGGTCGTGAGGATTGTGAGGTCGTCTTTTATATTGGCCTATAGCAATAAATTTAAAAGTACAGCATTATAATTAAAACAGAATTTTCACTCTAGATCATCTGCATGTTGAATAACACGGTCATGCGATCGTGGAGATTAAGATATATCTTTTAAATGGCAATTTAAAAGTACAGCATTCTCATTAAAAAGAATTTTCGAACTAGATTGTCTGCCTGTGGAATTTCACTGTCATGTGGGAGTAGGGCGTAGCAGGTCATGAGGTTCAAAACTGAGGTCTTCACTCATGGTGACCCCAGGATGATCATAATGCTGACCCTTGTAATGGCAGTCCCGGCGTCTCCAACGGGTCCTCTCCTCGTCCTCCCCGCCCCGAGGACGTCGTATAATTATCTATCGGGTCCTTTTTTTATTTAGTCGTAGCTTGCATTTTTCAGCCCATGGTTTAGTTCAATTTCAATCGTGTCTTTGTTGGAACCAGGAATCAACAGATATGTGTCGTCAGCATACTTGACCAGTCTATTTGCAGGATAGACAGTGTTTAATCTGGATATGGCCGCAATGAAGTGTAAAGGGCCGAGTCCAGAGTCCTGGACAATGCTCTGGCATTAATAAGAATGATTGTCGAGACGACGCCATTGTATTTGGGTCCGTGGTTACGATTGCCAAAAAAGTTAATGATCCAGTTGTAGATAGGTCTACTCTCCGGAATGGAAAACTCTGCCAACCGCTCAGCGAGATATGCGTGTCCGATCGAGCTATAAATAGTTCGTCTAATAAATATATTTATGTGACAGATGCGAAGGCCTTTGAAAAGTTGAGGTCTATCAAATGGACATATTGATTGTCATGAAGGAGTTGTTGAAGGTTGTTGGTCAAGGCTATGAGAGCTGCAGTGGTTGAACCCGATGGACGCCTTCGAGAGGTTCTTATAAAGCACCATATAGATAGCCTAATACATACATACATACGGAAGGCAGATTGATCCTCAAATTCCTGGTTGGATTGCAGCTGTGTCAGGAATGGATGGAAAAAACGGTCGGCCTATGCGGTAAACTTTTCTAGAATACGACTGAAGATGGAAGTAACCGATATAGGTCGAAAGTCGGCTTCTTCGGAAGGGTGAGCGACTTTTGCGACAGGCGTGATGGTATTAGTCTTCCACTGTGTGGCGAAACAAAGGAGGAGATTATTGACATGTTAAAAAGTCTGGCGATAGGCTCAGCAAGCATTGGGGAAAGGAGGGAATGTTTTCGTTAACGAAAACGAAAATGGCAATTAACTCAAGTTGAACGTTTTTGTTGATGAAAATTAAAGCGTATAGGCAACGTAAACTAAAACGAAATTTTCGAAAACTAAAACTGAAATGAAACGAAAATAGATGAGAAAAAACTAAAGCGATATTTAGCACAAATAAAACAAATATTTTGCTTGAACATTTTCCTAACTTAGGGCATATTAATTATTTGTATAATTTGCACATGGTTCTGCAAATGATGTGACGTTATGTCGTAAAGTACGTTAGGCATATTTAACTTTATTATACGCATATAAGTAACCCTTATACTTATAGGCCTCATAATTATAAGCTAAGACTACGAAAGGCTTTGCGACTCCGGCGCTCGCATGGCATCCTGTGGCCCGCAAGCTCTCACTGAGTCACTAAAGCTTTTTCACAAATCCTATCCTACCCTTCGCCCTTTATACCTTCCTCGCTGTTTCAACTCCAAACACCATCCGCCTTAGCCGTCTGAATTTTGACCCTCCCACCTATCGATTCTGTCTTGATTACGCGCCTGTGAATAAGCTGGTTCCTGCGGCATGGCTTTTGTGGGTGCTGTAGAAATACTGGGATTACGATTACAAAAGGGAAGTCGAGAGCAAAAGGAGGAGAGAGAATTTGAGGACATAGGCCCCATTATTGGAAAGGGAAGTCGAGAACAAATGGAGGAAAGGGAGGTTGAGGACATAATGGAGGAAAGGGACGGTGAGGGCAGAATGGAGAAAAGGGAGGTAGAGAGCATATGGAGGCAAGGGAGGAAGAGTGAGAAAGAGAGAATAATGGTAAAATAGAGGAAAGGGGTAATGAGGAAAAGATGTAGGAAATGGAGGAAGAGAGCAAATGAAGGAAATGGAGAGCAATGGCAAAATGCAGAGAGCGGAAGAGAGCAAAGGGAGGAAAAAGAGGTTGATAGCAAGGTAAACGTAATATTAAACATTGTATATTAAGCTATCTATATAATATATTGTATATTAACATTGTTGCAATATAACCTATCACCAATCATCTGTTAGATTTTAAAGTATTAAGAAGTAACACGATCGAGCTTGTTATAACGCGGTTATTATACCGTTCGTTTTCTCTCGATATCAAGACCTGGAATATCCATTTATTTTCTGGCTTTTTGTTCGCAATTTTGCAGGATTTTAAGTTAAAACATTTGAATTGTAAAACTGGAAAGCGAAATTAATAAATTTATAATCCGCAACGGTATATCAGTTAACATCATAATACGTCACAATACGTGTTGCTTAGCAACGAACGAAGACGCCGACTCATTTGTCGTTTTAACGTGAAGTTGTTTACATCCAATATTCAAGACTTTCTCTTACTACTGGGCACGACGTAAAACTGCAACCGGTTATGGGCTAACCTGAAAACCTAGAACGGCGGGCAGCAGCGCGGTTCTTATGTAACGGAACGGGGCCTATTCGACAGTGACCAGGATGACGACTTGCAGCCCCGTCTGATATGGGGGTAGCTCGAGTTGCAGTCCGCTGAGTAAGGCTTCAGTGGTTTGCTGAAGACTAACCATTTAAGGTTTAAATAGCTCCTTTCTGGATGACGCTTGGAATAAGACACGCTTGTTCAATAACCCTCTTGGTGACGCGAGAATAAGACACGCTTGTTCGATAATCCTCTTTTAATGTACAACGGAAAACAATACTTCTGTAGCGCCCATTCGGAAACAGTCCGTATCTCACACCCTCAATACGCCCTACATCGATAACTAACGAGTAATTGCAACGCTACGTCAATGGCTGACGGCGACTATCGCAAATCTACGACGACTATATCCACGACGACTATCGCAAGCCACGACGACTATCGCAAGCCACGACGACTATTCGTGCTTCCTAGGCGCCGAGACTGCAAGGCCGACGCCGAATCTACAAGGCTCCCCGATGACAATCTCCAGACGACGACGATTCCCAGGCGACGACGACGATCTTCCAGGCGAACTCCTTTTATACTAATTTGCTGTAGATAGTAGATGATACACAGTAGATAGGAGACAGCAGACAGTAGAGACTACACAGTAGATAGTAGATAATACACAGTAGATAGTAGATAATACACAGTAGATAGGATACAGTAGATAGACTACAGTAGATAGTAGATAAGCGTATACAGCAGGTAGATACCACAGTAGAAAGAACACAGTAGACAGGTGTACACAACAGGCAGACACTACAGCAGGCCGACACTAGGTAAGCTTACCCCTAAACCGTTACACTTATCAGTAGCTGGCGGATGAGGAGCACAATGCACCCAACGGCAGCCACCGAGCTTATGATTTGGCGCATACCAGGTCCAACCTGGCACAACGGTAAATCAACTGCGAAAGCAGCAAGAGAATGGGGTACTCAGCTGGTCACACTCTCCTGCACAGAACACGAATGGAACAGAATATAAAAACTATAGGCCTACTGGCTCGGACAGGATAAAAAAGCCGCGCCATCCACCGTGAGAGTCAGGATGGAAAATTACAATGACGCACTTTTGATCAAGGTGGACGGATACAAACTGGAACAAGTAGACTCATTTACATACTTGGGGAGCAGAGTAACGAAGGACGGGGACTGTGCGAGTGATGTAAAATCAAGATTAGCTATGGGAATGTCAGTCATGTTTTTAAGTTGATGAGCATCTGGAAGAATAAATCAGTGAGCACTAAAACCAAATTGTGACTCATGAAGACCTTGGCGTGGCCAGTAGCAATGTATGGTTGTGAGGCGTGGACAATAAAGAAAGAAGAAAAGAAACGCATACAAGCATTTGAGAACAAGTGAATGAGGAAACTGCTCAGAATTCCATGGACAGCAATGGTGACCACTGAACAAGTGTATCAAAGTTGACAGCAAACTGTTGGGCCACATCAAATCCAGAAAACTGCGGTACTTCGGGCATATCGTGAAACAGCCTAAAGAGATTATTGAGAACAGTATGTTGGTATAGTGGAAGGAAGCCGAAGTCATGGTGTGGACTGGTGTAAGAGGCACAAGCTTAATGAACATCGTACGAGACAGAAAGCATTGGACATCACTTTCCCATTCATGTAGTCAACCGTCGCGAAGCGACGATGACGATGTGACATGACATGACATTAAGCTAGGCCATATGATTCATGCAGGGCTGTTAACAATACTTGAAAATAGTATTGCAATTGCAATACCAATACTTCCTAATTAAAAGTATCGCGATACCAATACCAATACTTTTTAATAGGCCTATCCTTGCCGAATTCGATCTTAGCATAGATTATAATTCATGCACCAATAATTATCGAAAATACCATTAGGAATCGCTTGGGCCAATCACAAGAAATCTAGATAAGAGGAATGGTTATCTGTTACTCGTCAAATTTCCGTGTACACGCTTTTCTCTTAAACACAGATGTCGCCCCAATCTAAACTTTTCTTCTATTTGAAAATATGGTGTTTTGAACCTGTAATGGCACTTTTTTATATTTTGCTGACATTCGTAGTCATTCGTAAATTTGGCTTAGCGACTAAAGGTTGATGAATCAGCTTGTTATTTTAAAAGGATCTAAAATTTCTGGCTCCTCAATATCGCCCAAAAACTGTTGACACGAAAGAAAATGGAGATTTTCCAGTCCTGTGCATATTGGTGCTTAGGCCAATCATAATGTGTTTGAAGTAGACTTCAGGCATGCAGCTCGAACACAATGCTCAGATATTGCACTGGCAATCTTCATTTCTTCAGTCCGATTCATTTCAAGATCAACTAAATTCGCAAATCGCAAGCACTCGAAAGTTAATTAGGCAAGCCACTTCTACCAGCGATAACAAAAGGAAATAGGCCTACTGCAGTCACTTCTTTTGTTAGGTCTATAATATATTCCATCAGTGTTTGAATTGTCAAATGTGAACTGGGAGGGTTGAAAATTATCCGCATGTCATAATTTGTAGGGACCTTAAACCAGTATGCAGAGGCTAAATTGTAAAGGGCGACAGTGGGTGGGTATGGGGGACACGAATTTGATCTTATAGCTGTGTTGTGCTCAATCATCAGTTTAATTACATTTATAGCTATTTCAACTGTTGGCAAGCCTATAGCTTTGTCCAGGGCTCCACTTTTGCCTGGCTTCAACCAACTTATAGCACACTTTTCGACATTACAATGCGCGAGAGGGAGGGCCATTAATACAAACCATACCGAAGTCATCAACAGAATGTTAATCAGTCTGTTTCTTTCTCTGGTATGATAGAGATTAATTAGACTAAATCATCTCTCACAATCAGCTCAAGATACAGGTAGCACTATCAAAGTCGTTAACTTAACTTGTTAGGCATATACCTGGCATTGCCCATCACTGTTGTTGAACATGCCATACTCTTATACAACATATTATGCTGCTTGTATTTCATTAACAGGAAATTCTTTGCTTACTTTAGCAACCTGTTTTTCGCAAAAATTGCGCTATTGAAAGAATTTTGGGGTTATGATGATTGCAAAGTGAAAAGATAGACATTATAAATGAGTGAAAATTGCGAAAAGTGGAGATACTCAAACCGTAACTGCCTAGAGGCCAGTTTTACAGTCCTTTGGCCATTTTAATTTCTATGAGAACGAGATTTCTCATGCACACTTACTAGCTTTTGATTTTTCAGCCTACTCAGCCACACTGTCACATCATCTTAATTTAGTTATTGCTGATTCAGCTTCTCCATCAGGACCATCACATTCTTTAGTATCGGAAAACGCTTTGGCGGGAAAATCCAAACTTCTGTAAGATCATTCATGCAGTGCTGAAAGTGGTTTGATGGTACATACCAACTGCAAATTTAGGTCAGTGACAGATTCCATGTCACTGCTGTACATGGACTTCATCTCAATATCATCCCAGTACATGCACGTACTGTAGCTGCAGCTGCTTCGCCCAGTGAGCACACAGTGTATAAAGTGGTCAGAGGTCATACCCTCTCTCTGACACTGCCCGAGACTTATATGTCGACCCTAGTAGTGCTGATTGACGAGGCTTCAAGAAATACTCAGTATAATGTTATGATCCTCACCGAGCCACTGCATTATCACAGGCAACTCTGTATATTCAGAATAGTGCAAGCACACGCAATTGCCTATTAGATATTGTTGTTATGTTACTGAAAATGTAACATGACGATTTTTTAAATAACAAATATCGTTATCAAAGCCTTGAGCGCTAGGGACCCGGTTAAGATACACTTAGCCACTGAAAGTTTATCTGGGGAGTTTGCCCTGACCCTCCCAAGGTAATTTTTGAGAGTTAACTAGGGGGGTTGAAAAACGAACTGGGGGTTGAACCCTCCCAACTCCCCCGACAATTCAATCACTGTATTCCATCTATTCGCACCACGGTTTATATGGCCGAAAGAGGCTATGCATGTATATAATATGCCTAAATTTATCAAAGCGCAACGATTGACTTTCGCATATTTCTTGAGAAACCATATAAATTTTAGTGAGAAAAAGTAATGGTATCGAGTATCGCTGACAGGCTAAAAATAGGTATCGTGATACACATGCGATACCAGCAAAATAAAACTATCGCGATACTCGCTGCGATACTGACAAAAGTATCCCGATACCACCAAAGTATCGCGATACTTTACCGTGATATTAATAGCCCTCGATTCGTGTTTATATATGAATATGAATATAGCCTAGCTAGGCGAATTGTGAGCGCTTATAGCACGTTTAGGTTGTTAGGCAACATATTGATTTTTTATACGCATATACTGTGTAGGCTAGGGGACGTGAGCTACTAAGCTAGTACTAGCGCGGCAATTTTAAGTGATGCTGACATAAGCAGATAAGCAAGATGGTAGTCGTTTAAACTATATGTAGATTTAACGTTGCTAGTCACATCGTCGTCGTTTTGATGAAGTTCTCGAGATGATTGTTTGAGTTAATAAAAATTGAAAATACCACTACAATGTGATTAGTTTCGATACGAAGTACTGCAGCATTATGCTACGAGGTGCCATTTGCCCTGGATCGGCAGCGGTCTCTACTGTGAGCGATTATTCGCTATTGTAACGTATTACCGCCTGAGCCTATTTTCTGTTGGGCGTGTTGGCCCTAGTGTTGTTTTAATAATGTTTTAAATTTAGTTTTAGTTATGAATGTTAGTCTTCATTTTGAGTTTTAGTTACGATTGTTTCTCAATTCTAGTTTTAGTTTTCGTTGTAGTTTTTGTCTCAATAGTAGTTTTGGTAATCCTCCGAATCCCGGTCCCAAATTATTTTATATTAATAAGAGGAAGTATAGTACATCAGAGTATGTTATTTATTGATAGAACACAGCATAAGTGTTATTTATTGTAAGACAACCAGTCATCAACTGCTAAATATTGTAATTGTCGCACAGCATTTGCAAATAGCTGCCGAGAACGTTCTGTTTGTCACTGAAAAGTGACAAACAGAAAAGCGCCACTGAAAGGCCGACAAGTAGCTTGCAAACAGAGCGCGACTTGTAACCGCTCTGATACCGGAGTTTACGTTTTGCTTGCATCCACAATCCTTCGATAGTTTCTGAGTGAATGTCCCTGTGTACTGAATGAACGATCTCATGAGCGTGCACAACAACAACTGCATGATCATACACCCCGTTGTTTATGCGAGCGACATTCTGATAGCCTCGCCAAGCGTCTGTGAGACTGTTGTCCCCGGCAACACATGATTATTGATAATGCGTTCCAGTGTTTGTGCATCTCGACGGGCAACAACCTCCATCCAACATCGTCCGCTACCACGCTCGACCAAGCCAACAACCCACTTGCCAACGCGTCGAACGAGTTTGTAGTCTCATAATTTAGAAGGAAACCGTCACTTGAATTGTCCGCCAACAAGAATTTTGGCAAGCATATCTATGTGATAACACATACGAAATAATTTGGGACCGGGATTCGGAGGATTGTCGTAGTTTTAGTTAGTTTTAGTTTTGTCAATTAAAGTTTTGGTTTAGGTAGCTGATTTTAGTGTAAGCTAACTAGAGTTTATAAGTAATTATAATTATAGTTTAGCTGAAGTATGCTAATTACATCTTTAGTAATTTAATATCAATTTAAGCTATAGCAATAATATTTTAATTCTAATTTAATTCTAATCAAATGTCAATGGTAGATCATAATTATTATGGTCTACCATCGACATTCGTCACACGAGAAATTTCAACATATCTGAATTAATTAGGTGAACTTTTCGCAGTAAGTACTATACATTTTTGCTAAATAAAAAACATAGGATTCGAATTCGCGGTAAAAGGTAACCGAAGGTAGACACATTTCATTCTCCTCGTATGTCTTAACATAGATGAACAATTACTAGAAAAGGTAATGTATGGCATAACGTCACATCATTTGCAGAATTATGTACAAATCATGCAAACAACGAATAGGTGCCTAAGTTAGGAACATTTTCAAGCAGAAATATTTGTTATTTCCCGGCTAAATATCGTTTTAGTTTTCGTTGCATCTATTTTCGTTTCGTTTTAGTTTTAATTGCCACGAATTTCGTTTTAGTCTTATTTTCGTTGGTCCTGTGATTTAGTTTTAGTTTTAGTTAACGAAAACGTTTGAATTTCGTTAATTGCCATTTTCGTTTTAGTTTTCGTTAACGAAAACAACGTTAATTGGCCCATCTTGGATCGCGCGTGCCGGGTTCTGCTGGCTTGGCACGGACCGACTCTCGCCGGCGCGCCAATCTCGGCACGATCCTTTCTCTCTGGGCCCGTCTCGGCACGGGCGTGCCCGGGCATGCCGGCTCGGCACAGGCGTGCTGGCCCAGCACGAATCGCTATCCCCACCCACGCGCCGGCTCGGCTCGGCGTGCTGGCCCAGCATGAATCGCTATCCCCACCCACGCGCCGGCTCGGCTCGGCGTGCTGGCCCAGCATGAATCGCCCTCCCCCTCACGTGCCGGCCCGACACGTGCCGGCACGACGTGCTGGCCCGTCACAACTAGACTATAAATGGAGCATTACTGCATTAAGTATTCTTTTGATCATGACTATGGTAGTCGATGCGTGTTGAAGCTCGCTCGAGAATGACCATGGTCGATAGTTCAGTTCAGATGATTCGATAATGACTGTAGTCGATGAGTGTTAAGAGTTGATTCGATGTGTTGACTATCTGCTGCTGATGTTACGTCGAATAAAGAATAGTTCGTTGATCAACACATTGACTTCGTCTGTACTTCAGTGCGTTTCGATCTCGTAGAAGTCTAGAAAACCTGCGCCAGATCGGGCAGGTCTTATCCAGCGGACGATCAAGAAAACGGGGAAACCTCGGCCGTGCTCTGCCTCCTGAGGGTACCAGAATATAGAGGAGGGAGCCGAATTTTCCCAGGGCGTTGGTCGAATCCTGCAACTGCCTGGCCAACGCTCGGTGCCGACCCTATAGGGGTTCGCCACAGTACATGTCATACAAAGTGAGGGTTGGACGGTGAAGTGGAACTCTGACGTCAGAGTGCACGCAGAAGACAAGGACGTGTGACTGTCAGGTAAAATGGAGGACAGAGAGGAAAAGAGCAATTGGAGGAAATAGAGAGTGAGAATAAATGAGGAATGGGAAGAAGAGAGCAAAATGGGGGAAAGGGAGGTGGAGAGCAAATGGTGGAAATTTGAGGATGAGGGCAAAATGGAGGAGAGGGTTTGAGGGCAAAATGAATTAGGGAGGAACAGAGCACATGGAGGAAAGGGAGGGTGATGGCAAAATGGAGGAAAGGGAGCAAAATGGAGGAAATAGAGGTTGAGGGCATAATGAAGGAAAGGGAGGTTTGTGGCAAAATGGAGGTGGAGAGCAAATCAATAAACTTGATATAGCACCTCTTGAAGAAATCTACTCAGAGGCACTCCCAGTTCAACCACGGTCAAAGAGGACCAGTGGCGCGTTTACCTATAGGGGCACTAAGCGCGTGCCTAGGGCCCCCAAATCTTAGGGGCCCCCAAATGACGAAAGCATTAAACACAAAATAACGTCTCAGGGCCCCAAAATGAATGAACAAATTTCATACAAAATAACAATTCAGAGGCCCCAAATGAATGGAATCATCTCATACAAAATAACATCTCAGGAGGCCCCCAAATGAATCAAAACATCCATACAAAATAACATCTCAGGGACCCACAAATGAACTAAAACATCTCATACAAAATATCATCTCAGAGGCCCACAAATGAATGAGAGCATTAAATACAAAATAACATATTAGGAAGTCCCAAGTGATAACATTAAATGCAAAATAACGTCTCAGGGGCCCCCAAATGAATGAAAACTTTTTATACAAATTAACATCTCACATTTGAAAAATTTAAATATAATCATTTATTTTCTCTATTTTTGCAGTTAAGTATTCACATGACGAATGTATTGTGGTAATTCATAATTGCTTTGTTAATGCGAATATTGGTAAGACCGATTGGTAAGACCGATTAAGGCTGCGTGTTATGAGCCTCTTCGTCACCAGAAGCTGGCTCACTGTTTAATTGAGCGAAATTTAAAAATAAATTAAGTTGCGTGTTTCAATATATCTCAGACTCCCTCCTCTACATCAAAAAATGGCAACAGATGTATGACCTTTCTACTGGGCGCCTGACGTCATTTATAGACGGCCCCTCAGAGTAAGTGTATAAATTAGAGGGTTCCCAAAATGTTTGCACCTAGGACTCCGTTTTCTGTAAACGTTCCTCTGAAGAGGACAGGCTTTAAGAGAAGAGCAGGAAGAAGATGAGGAGATTTTAGGTATAAGCCGGAAAAGGAAAGGGAGGGTGAGGGCAAAGTCGAGGAAAGGGAGGAAGTGGCCAAATGAAGGAAAAGGAGAGCAAGGTTTTTGCCCTCAACTTCCCTTTCCTCCATTTTGCTCTCAATATCCCTTTACCTCATTTTGCCCTTGCCTTCCATAAGTCTACAACTGTTAAAAGAAGAATGCCTGCCCTGATGTTCCTTTCATCTTTGAAAATAATTAATACCTGCAGCTTCGAGTTGCCTATACGGCTCAGTCATTTCTTTAGAATGCTGCTGGGAATAAGATTAGGTTTGAGTCATGCCAATTTGTCTCAAATAACTTTAACACTTAAATCTGATGACAACATGTATTGCTTCCAAATGCACAATGACTATACAAATCATAACATCACATAGTGTATTTCCATGTATTGTCTAGGAAGGAAGTAAGAGAAAACTTTGTGAAAGCATCCCAGCCTGTATTTTTATTTATTCTAATATATAAATGCTAAATACTAGAGCTGTACCAATTAATCGGCCGACCGATTAATTGGGCCAATTATAGAGATCGGCAATATCGGATATCGGCAAGATAATTGGTGCCGATATTAAAAATTATTTTTAAAAAAAAATATTATTTTCAGTCTATAAAAGCAAAATGACGACAGCAACAGCACTGGGTCCACTTCCATATCGTGTCGTCGAGCCAATGGCTTCTTCAGACCATCAGTGAGACCACCCACTGTGCAAGTATAGACTGTGGGAATGTGTCAAGTGAGTCATAGTGCCTGCTTATGGGCCAAGGAATGGCTGGCCAATTCAAGCCAAGGAACGGCTGGCCAATTCAACAAAGAAACCGATGAATGTACATCATGGAGGCAAGCCTAACGATGACATGCTAGCTGCCAATCAGATCTCCCCGACACATGTCAGTCCCCTAAGAGGCTGAGACTAGATGGGTGGCTGTGAATAGGACAGCTGCCCCTTGGCCTTTAATTACCCTATGCATCCCTAGTCCCCAACTGCATGCATACATCTCCTACGGAGCAAGTGTTTGCTTGTATCACAACAATAGGCAGTAGGTCTATCTTTTGGAACCGGACATCTTGGGAAACACAATGAAATAATCGGCTAAATAATCATCTGAATAATCGGAAATAATCGGTATTAGCATAATCGGCAAAAAGTGATATCGGTACAGCTCTACTAAATACAGTAGAAAGCAGGGGCATGATCGGTTGCCTTTGATACCCTATAAGGTACCTGTGACAACTATTTTGTTATTAGCGGTGTGCGCTCACTTAGAAAATTCCTGCAGACGCCCATGTGGACAAACCCTTATTAACGAGTGACTACAGATTCATTTTAATTAGCTTTTATTCGCTACACCGTTTATCATTAAAGTCAATAACGCACTACTCTTAATTTTAAGTTATATTTATATCTTGGGCACCCCAATATTGAACACAGATCGATGCTTCTGAATTCAAGTTCTATAGTGAAAACCAATTCTCTTTCCTCTTCTGGAATAATGTTTCAAGCAACATCATCTCTTCCTTTTAGCACTTTTGTCTAAAGCCTTTGTACTGCTCGGTCTCTTTCTGAATAAAATAAAAATTCACCAATATAAGAACCAGAGACACAAATACACACAAAATAAAGTGACAGCACAATGTATTGCAACACCACTCGCACCAGTACCAGTAAGTAAAATTACCAATTTCTTTCACTGACAATAAGAATGAAAATTTGAAAATATTTTGAGAACGAGAATAGAACGAGAACGGAAACAGGCGACACAGGCCAGAAACAAGATTTGTCAGAACGGAAATTACGACACTATACCAATTTTAGCGGTACATTGTCTACATATGTACATGCACATATGTCTGTATATGTGATGTCTCACTTATACATACACTAGCTGGGGTGCCCGGCATTCGCCCGGGTGAAGAAGATTATGCGGGCACCTTGATTTAGGACAAAGTTGTGGGGAGGCATTCCTGTTCTTGCAGCATCTGCAGCCTGTCGTTCCTGATTGGCCTGAGGGGACTCTGCAGCCCTGCAGGAGGCTGCCTGTCTGGCAGAATTCACCTTTCCTCAATCTAATCCATCCTCCTCATCTCTAATTCCACTTCTTTTCTCAGTCTTCTCTAATTTCTATTCACTCTTTGTTCTCACTCACCTTTTCCCAACTTTCTCCCCTTCCTCAACTTCTCACCCTATCCTAACCACTTCCTCCTCCCACCCCATCCTCCTTTTCACACTCCTCACCCCCTTCTCATCGTCACCCTTGTACTTTGCTCTACTCCATAATCATTCCATATGACTTCCTCCTCCTCCTCCTCTTCCTCCTCTACAATCCATCAACCCCTCTACTGGGTGTCCAAGGTGTTCCCCGAGCGATCGAGGGAATAGCTGTAAAAGTGTAAACGGAGAGACATGCACACACACACACACAGAATCTATATATACATGTAAATAAATAGCATTTATAGTACAGACCGATTGTGCAAACTTGACTTAACCGTAGCTCGCTCAGATGGACCACCTCTTCGAAAGTCTTTGCAATGTAATGTAATGTAAATCCATGAAAATTTCTCAGCACCCACAAAAGCCACGTTAGGGAGACCAGCTTAATCACCCACGCTATACCAAATAAAGTCCGCAATAGCCAATCCTCTCGTTTCTTTCCTGTGCCAGGTCGAGAGAGTGAAGCTCTGATCAGGTAGTTCTGCTGTTGCGTGCACAGTGTCAGATTAGGATACTCTATTGTTCACCTGTAATTATGTGCCTATACAAAGCAGACAGGCAGGTTACTCTATACGTCTATACAAAGCAGAGAGGCAGGCAGACAGCTGGTGGTGACAGCTAAATGCCGGTAGGCTACATGTATGAAGGAAACTTTGCTTTTATGGGTGTGTGAAGGTGCGCCATAGGTTTTTGCCCTGGAAGATGTGGAAGACGGCGTAAGCGGGCTGCAGGAACCCCCGGACTGTGTATTAAGTGTTCCCTGAGCCAACGATGTAGGTTTGGAGTAAATTGCTCTAAAACTGTGCAAATTCATCGACTGCCAAGGACACACAGACAGACAGAATCCTTGTCTTATATATATATATACCTGGTAGATAGGACTGAGAGCCGTTAAGATTGGCAATCTTCAACTATAGTATTTACAGCATTTCACATAACTCAGCTACATGAGGCCATGATATTGCAATTGTGTTTTATAGCCTGTAACATGCTTTACAGGTTGTCTGTAATTTAGATAGCTCCTTTTTAGCATTAGAATTGGGCCCATCCATCTATTACGTACACCAAAAATCGGATTTTCGGACCCCCTCCCTTTGTTGCATCGCGTACATACCGTGGACTCCTCCCCCATGTGTACGTAACCATTGCAAAGGCTAAATAGCTAAAACATCTATAAGACATTGATTTTACCAGAGGCTATTTATTTTATTTTTTTAAGCATCATATTTAGCAGCTTCATTTGTCAACAGTTATGAAGCGTTAAAACACTAACAACACTTGTGTTTGAAACCATATTAATGCTACATGAAATTGATTAAGCAGGAATATAGTCTGTGATTAGGTTTACAATTCTGGCCGAAATTTGAAACCCCCTCCCCTCACTGCATACCTAATATGTGGACGGCCCCATAGTGTAATTCAGAACTGTGATGGCCATTTAGCAGAAAACCAGCAGATGATTTGGTGGCTGGGACTGTGGGACAGGTTTTGGGTATTTGATTTTGCGTTTGACAATAGTCCTGTCTGGTATTTGTGAGCTTCCACAGTTCTGTTGTGTTACTTAAGTCTAGTTAAGACAGCTAGCTTATTTTCTGCCCTTGGTTCCACATTTTGTGTAAACTAACCGATCTGCTCATGGTTAAGGCTGTCAGGATGTCACCTCTGATTTTTCACAGGTTATTCTCTAGCCGATGCTTTACAATTCATTCATTCATTGCAAAAATTTATATAGCGCCCTTTCAAGGTTACTACTCAGGAGCGCTCCTGACTCATCCCCGTCTGTAAAGAAAAGTCTTAAGGCTACTGTAAAATGCATCCAAATGAACCCTAGGCATAAAACGCAACAATAACGGTAGCCCATTCCATTCCATTACAATATGGGAAGTCAGTGCAAAGAATCATCATGTAGTCCGAGATGAGAGTGTATTTAAAAATAAGACGGGCAACACATTGAAGGATCCGCAACAGACGGGCTATCAGTACTCGAGGCAGGCCAACTGGGACAGAGCAGCAATTATCAGGTCGGCTGGTGACAAAGCCATCAACTGTGGTAGCAGCAGCAGCATGAGATAGGGAATGAGAAACAGTATACAGCTGGTAAAGTTGATAGTAACAACTATGGGTAAGCTGATTGATAGCGATGGGCCCAGCCAACCTGAAAGAGCATCCCTATCAATGCACATCTGAGCACAACCCACCCATCAGGACTAGTGAATGTGCGGCCTGCACATCATCAGCATAGAGCTGGTGAAGGAGGCTGCATGAGGTCAACAAAGGACCAATAGATAAAATAGATAGACCCTTTAGATAAAATAAAGTAGTGGTCCAGCCCTGAGTCACCAAAAAGGGCAGAAACCCAGGGATGAGTCAAAGGCAATGCAGTTGAACCGCTCTAACAAAAAAGAGCACGGCTGCTACAGAGGTTTATCTATAAGACCAAGAGAAATAGGAAGTCGATGGAGAAGTATGGGTTGAAAGTTGAGTCGACATCAAAAAGGGCCATCTGTAGTGAGATATTACCAGCATCCGTAGTGTCATAGAGATCAGACAGGAGGCAGACTAAGAATGTCTTCACCGAATCGCTCTTTCGAAACCCAGATTGATGGGAGGGTAGCAGATCATTTTCATCCCAATAAACAATCAACCGTACGTGATCGTTGGGTCGCAAATGTGACTTATGTTGTGACGAAATACATCGGTTTTGGTTGAAAGTCCGAATTTTACAGAGATGATATGATGATAGAAAATTAAATTGTAGTTCTAGTAACGTTAGGCCTACTGTTTCAGAAAAATAATGATTACAGTAAAATCCATCACAGTCTGTGCAGTCAAGAGATGGGTCGCATTTGGCCTATTTTACATCATTTATTGTCAATACAATTTCTTACCCTCATTTCCTTAACTTGGCTTGCATAAAGTTTGTAACGTTCTGACCCTCAGTTGGACATCTTTAAACTATTTTTCAGGTACCTATGTTCCCGTCGACCTAGAGAACTTAAATTTTGCACACATTTCATGCTTGCATGACAATGCAATGCATCAAATTTTTAAGGACATAACTGAAAAATTGATAAAAAATATCACTGAAAAACCGACAAAAAACATACCAAAAATGTTGCCTATTTTATTTAACTTGGCTTGCGCAAAGTTTGTCACGGTCGGTGAGACCGTCAGTCAAACATCTTTCACCTCTTTTTCAGGTATGTTCCCGTCGACGGCAGGATTTCGGGTATCTACCAGATAAAAGAGGGTCCTGAAAAACCCATGTTTTTACTTTCACTTGTTTTTAAACTAAAAATGTTGATTTTTATGCTTCTCACAGCAGTGATAGGCTACTACATCTGTGCACTTACTAATAACAGTTGCTTTTAAACACTAATACTTTTAGGAATACCTAAAAATAATTACACGGGTGTGGAAAGAATAAAAATATTTATTCGCCGGTAAAGGGGTTAAAAAGCTTATCTTAAGTGTTCATGTTAAATACTTTATGTCACTACAGAAGCTAGTAGATTAGAATCATATGTTATAATGAAACACATGACTCAGAATATCAATTCAAAGATTACCTCTTCTTTGTGTGCTCCCCGTCATCACTTCTATTGCTCACAGCAGTGGATGTCTTTGAAGGACAATTTTGCCGTTTATGGTCCATTTGTCCACAGTTATGACAACCTAACAAATTGTAATATATATATATATATATATATATCATATAATATATATATTAATTTCAAATATTTATTTACAGTCTCTTTCACTTTCACAATGCAAACATCAACCTCATTGGCAAATGCATCAACAATGAGATGACTTACACATACCTGTGACACTTGATAACAAGGAAGTTACCACTCTACTTAATACCACCATTTCATGAAACCATAGCCTAGATCAGCACTTGGAAAAGCAGTAGAGCAGTGCTCGCCTGCACGAACATGCTAAATTTTTTAATTAAAAAAAATAATGGTTTCATTCCTTTTTTTCCAATATCTTTGGTCTTGGGCACAAATTGCACTCCTGGGTCACTGTTTCATATGGTCTCTCAGGACTCTGCTCCTGCCTCTTTGTTATTAGTTTTGCATAATGTTTGCCGATGATACTCAGGTCATGCTTCTTCTGCGCTGGCCAATTGGTTGAGTGTTTACAAGAGGCATTGTCTGTCCTAGACACTTGGCTCTCCTCTGACCGCCTATGGATGAACTATGAAAAAACACATGCTTGGTGGTTGCCTCCAACTTGATAAGATCTCTCCATCTTTATATCCCCTGATCAAATTTTCCTCATGAGTTGGGAATTGTTTTGGGCCACCCATACTTTCAGTAATCAGGTCAACTAAGTCTCCACTGGGTGAGTGATAGGGATGAACCTAAACTCGGCTTGGAACTCGGCTCAGCCCGAGTTTTTTAGTACTTGGCATAAACTCGGACTCGGACAAACAATGGGTCCGATTGTAATCTTTTCAATTTTCTGTTTTTAAAACAAACATCAGATTTTTGATTTATAAAATGACAATTGACGTAACCAGAAAAACAAATACTGCTACTATTAGTACTTACTGGTTACTACTTCCTAGTGTAAACTAAGGCAAACTAAAAAAATTCATAAAAGTTGTGAAAACTGGGAAACTAAAAATCAAGAGACTGATATTTATATATTCTAAACTCGGCTCGGACAAATTCAACTTTTAAAACTTGGTACTTGGACTCTGTGAGAAATTCAAACTCGGTTCATCCCTAGTAAGTGATCACTGATGCTCTTTTTAGGCAAAACCACATTTATTTCATAGTCTGATTCAATCCCTCCCATTTCGGGTCACCCTGGCAGGAACACGTAAAGGGCCACTATTGCCATATTATATGCATGCATCTCTTGAACTAGAGACTTTATGCAGCATTAATACAGTTATAATAACTATTCAAAGCCACTCATCACTAGCCTAGGGGTCATTGCATAATTATGTAATGCTGAAAATGGCTGTTTTTTAACCACCCACCCACCCACTCGGTAATGCATCGTAACGTTTCCATAGTCCCACCCAACCACCCCTGGGCCTATAGTCCCAGGTCTCCAAATTTAACCTCCATCAATGGTAGATAATATTTAATATTATGTTTGAACTTCAATTTCACCACCGTGTGTAGGCTATGATACCAAACACTAGTTTAGTATAAACTTATATGCTAGGCCTACTACAGCCTTATAGCCTAGCTTCACTTGGAACTGAATTTTGAACTCGCTGGGAGTGCTCCGATTGTGTCTTTCGTAACTAGCGCAGGTATCACCAGACCTCTTTAGGAAGTGGGTCCGCCATTTCGCGCGGCAGCTCCGTTCATTTTTTGTGCTCCTAACTCGTACCGTATTTGCATGTTAGTCGTCACTAGGTGTTTAACTAATACGCCTTCAGATGATGCGATTGAAAATGGCAGCTGTTTTAATATCGAATCGAAAATTTATCAAATTTCGGAAGTTATACGAAGTTAAATGTAGACGATTTGTCATGTCATTTGCTCTGACTTGATTTAGCTTGACTTTGATTTGCTTTGACTTGAAGCCATCGGCAATCGTAATATTGATGCATAACAGACAAACTTGGTTTGCATCTTGAATTTCGTATGACGTTTTAAATTAACCCCACCTTTCTGAAAATATTCACGTGTGCTGAGAAATTGGGAGAAGAACATTTTGTAGCAATTTCGTATCGCCAGAGCGTTCCGTTCATGAGCCTTCACGACTCAAAGCAAAACTTAATCTTTGGTTTACAGTTTAGATTGAGCATTTTTAATTAATTACTAATAAGTTTAAAATTAAAAAGCATTACGTAACGTTCAGCTAACCCACCCACCCCGTAACATTTTGTAACGTTTCGTAGCACCCAACCCACCCACCCTCGAGTGTTACGTAATTATGCAATGACCCCCTATAGTTAACTGCTAAGTCTTTTACAATCTGTGCCATCATTTCTAAATGTCAGGAACTCCTTAAAAGCCTAAAAATAAATCATCGTTCTCCTAAAAAAGAATCAAAGCCCCAACCTCAGACATGTAATTACTACTAGGCCACTAAATAAATCACTTGAAAATTTCAATTCAAATTAAATGATAGTTTGGCACTATCTAAATCTCAAAAGTCTAGTTGAACAGTCAAGGTATCTATGATGCAAAAAATGTATTCTTTACTCCTGAGAATAATTGCTATTTTATTGCTTATGTATTTATATAGTATAATTAGATACTGGACAAGCATCAATCAATCGCATCATTACATGAAACATGTCTAATCTGGCTCACAAAGAAAGGCATCAGCACACACCTTGTAACTTGATTAGTTGCATATGCTGGCCAGAAATTTCACATGTGTCACACATGTCACAATGTTGCCAAGACGGCTTAACGCAACGATCGCACTGCCCACAGTGTTTGTAAGTTGTGCCAACCTGCCAGAAAACCAACATAATTATTAAAATTTGCCGAATTAATGATTACTTAAAAGTCAATAAATTGCGTTAGACATAATTATGTGATTATTGTCACATATCTCTGCTTAGGAAGGAGTGGTTGTTTTAAGATTTGCTTGTCAAAGGTGACTAGTTTATTTTCAGACATCTATCAGCCACGATAGTTAATTTACATCAATGTCTACATTGTCTAGTCTAGATTCAGAGAGCATTGTGTTCAGTGTTGCATATAATCAGATCCTTGTTGTAAGTGTTGGGCACGAGACCAAGACCGACAGACCAAGACCAAGGGGTCCGAGACCAAGACCGATGGTCCGAGATCAAGACCAAGACAAAGACTGATATCATTTTTTTATAAACAATTCAATTTATTAAGGCACTAAAACAGAATAACATGCTTAAACATTAATTTTTTGCTGAAGAATACTAATCTTAGTTATGGTCCAGAAAATAGTTTTACCGCCCACTCTGAACACTTTTGCGGGTTCAGCCCTTGGCTTCGGCCTGAGAATATCACAACATAAATTACAGTATACGTAGGTAAATATTTTGAGAGATCTGAAGACGTAGATTAACATTCCGTTTGAATGGTGTACTTGTACTCGAAATTGTAGGTTAACAGCGTCTACACGTTGCCGACCACATAATTATTAGACTGTTCCAAAACCTTGAAATTTGTTAAAGCATATTTTGAAATGGCTGGCTCCGTTGCAAATGCATTATTTTGCCCATAGTAACATGTACATGAAATATATACATATATAGATGGTCATAAATCGATAACAATCGCGTAGGGCCTAAACATCCGGTGTCTCTAATAATCAAAAATAACCGACAAATATAAAAAAAATTCTGATACGGCAAATGACCAAGAATGCTAATCTAAGACAGAGACCAATCCCAGGACCGTTCCTTAAAGACCGACGCATTTGAGCCTAAGACCGAGACCAAGATCAAGACCGATACATTCGAGACCAAGACCGCAGTTTTGCAGTCTCGAGACCGTCTTGAGACCAAGACCGCGGTCTCGAGACCACATCCCTGCTTGTTGTTAGTAAGTTAGGAAGCAAGCCTTGGTTGTTAATTAAGTGTAAAGTTGTGCATTACCATGAACTTTACCAGGTTACTTCTGTAGCCTAGAGTCCTTAGCTTTCGGTTAACACTTTGCTGTAACTTTCCACAGTTGTATAAGTTGTTGTCTAACTGGTCGACTCTCATCTTTGCTCTTACGACATCTGTGTCTGGCGCTAATCACATTAGGGTATTATTGCATTTTCTGTTAGAGTTTTTAAGAACATTTTATCATACACTGAGAGCCACTCTAGTTGTCTAGAAATTTAAGGGCCATTGAGGTGGGAAGATGGCTGAATGGTAACATTCTGGTATGGATATCAGAAAGACTCGGGTTCGATACACACTAGCCCCAAAAGGTTGACTCAGCCTGCAACACTATAGGGGCAATTGTAAAATGACCAGTGAGATAGGTGTCTTGCAGGCTGCTATACGACAAACTTGAGCGGTCAGTTGAGGCGATAATGGCTGCTGATGCAGGGCGATCATTGTCCTGGGCGAGGACCTCAAAAAGTTGGATTTTACCAAGGTGGAGGAGAGGACCGGATTAACTGTTCTAGTAAGTCCACCGACTAGAGGCCAAAACGCATTGGATAGGCTCAAGGTGTCTGAGCCTTGCTACCATGATGATAAAGTTGTCACCTCTGCACTCATGACTGACCACCGTGCTATTATTGCGACTGACCATGGAAGAGTTGTCAACTGTGCAAAGAAGTCGGTCTTTTTCCGGAGGCATACTACCAACCAACATGCCGATCTACTCGTCCGGCTCTCTTCTGCAGATTTTTCTTCCATCTACGAGTGTACTGACCCTTAGACCGCCTGGGATCTTTTTTATGCAGCGGCTTTGAAGAACTTGGATAGTGTATACCCTCTGCATGAAGTTACCATTACCCAGTGGCGTCACTAGAGGGATGCGGAGAGTGTGCACTATGCGGAGAGTGTGGGTGACACCCTTCAGTGGGATGACACCAAAATGACTGTCTTAAAAGCGCTTATGCAGAATTTCATCAAAAAGTCATTCATTTTAAATAAACAATAACAGCCAACTAAACATACTTTGTAACCTTATCTTACATGTTGGCCTAGGACTATATGACTATGATAGTATATTGTATACCAATTTACGTATCGATCATACTCTGTGCTAATATAAACTTACTTTTTTAACATTCTAATGCGCTGCTGTCAGTGTCCACATTGTTACCCAGTAATGTGCCGTTCTTTCACAAGTTGCTGAACATCGATTTGTATCGCAATGGTTGGGCTGGTATCGCCTACGAGTAGACTTATTAAGAGGGCGCTATAGGCCTATAGGTGTTCAAATGAATGAATGAATGAATATATTGGAACTAGCCTTAGTTTCGCTTCGCCTGGGATTGAACTTTGAATTCTGCCAGTGTGCTCTTCGCCACTGGGTGTTCGACCGGTCGCGAGTGTATCATTGGGCGAGTGCTCAGAGTTAAGCTTTTGTTATATAGGCTTACATGGTGCACCTGATTTGCACATTAAATTTAATACTCCTTCAGATGATGCAAATAGCGGTTGTTATTATATCGAATGCGTGTGAATTGTGTAACTCGAAATGTCTAAATATCGGAATATAAAGCCAATTTTTGGCTGAAAATATAGTCCTATTAACCTAGAAATTTGCATAAGAACGTTTCAAAAATACTTCATATCGCCAGAGCATTCCGTTCGCGAGCCATTCCATTCTTAGGACAGAAAGAAAACTTGCGGCTTTTTGGTTTAGATTACGATTCATTAATAGCATTTGCACAAAAAACTAGGGCTTATAATAGGATTCAGAAAACCGGACGCTGATCTTTCTCATGCTACCCATTTGACAACCTATTTGATTTGATGCAGTGCTCATGAACATGCTGGTGCCCTGCACTTGGTTTTCGAGTGGCGATTTAGAAGTTTGAGGATTACGATTACAATTCTCTATGGCCTGGTATCCATAAGATCGGATTTCCATGCGGGGTGACACCATGAGTGACCGCACAGGGTGACACCAACCCTAGTGATGCCTCTGCCATTACCACTTCCAACCCTTACACTTCATCACGCCTCAAATTTCGTCTTTGTAGAAAAAACCAACTGCTGAAGGCTGGGCACCTTGAGGAGGCATCTGCTTGCGTGAGACGAGTGGGAGGATGCATCAGGCGAGCCACTGCCACACAGCTCTGTGCTGTTGATTATCGGTGCAACATGAAAAACCTATGAAACCGTGTAAACCAGATAACAAAAGGGAGAGTCTGTTCAGCCAAGGAGAATGCGCCAACTGCTGAGGAATTCAACAGCCATTATTCGCGTCTGTCGACCGATGCCCTTTATGACCCTCCGTTGAAGTGTCTTACTGAGCCACCTGATCGATGTTTCATATCTGAACATCGTGTGTTCCATCTGCTCGATCACCTTCGGCATACACCTGATGGCCCTGACTGCCTCCCAGCATGGTTTCTCAGCCTTGCGGCACCGGTTTACATGGCCCCCATCTCACATCTGATCAACCTTTCCATCAGCTGCGGTCATGTATCTGCGCAATGGAAGAATGCAATCATCCACCCGATTCCGAAGATCGCTGCCTCTGGTCCACCTGCGGACTATCGCCTAATATCCATAGTCTCTGTGCTCTCCAGAATGGTGGACTGGGAGGTTGATCAGCAGCAGTACATGCACTATTATGCAAGAATGGGCGAATAATTAAAATGACAGACTACCGAACAAAGAGTAGCTAGGGCCTACCATTATGTCGACAGTCAAATTTATCTTACATGAAAGATTGGCTATACTGGCATGAAACGATTTGGAAATCATTTTCTGTCTTAAATCATTGAACATGAATTAGTCCTTAATTGATTGTTTTCAATATTTTTTTCAAGCATAAGCGTCATTCAGTCTCCCGATTGTTCCAATCTGAGGTGCCCAAAACTGTACTGGATGTTCTGTCTTATAGGGCATAACCGAGTAGACAATTTCAACCGAGTACCGAATCAGAGTAATTGGATGCACTCTTTGCCGGATCCGGGTACGAACCGAATAGTAGCGGCAAATCTGGCAGCGACTCAGCAAGTACTACAAGTACTATCCGTAGGCAAAGTGCAGTTAACCTGCCACGTGCAGTCGTGCACAGCTACGGAGAACTATCTATAGTCAATGCAGAGTCTATAGCAATATCCTCATATGGCATATTGTGGCACTCTAGGCTATAACAATATATTTAATATTCAATTACTTTATTTGGTAAAAAAAATGTAAAACCTTGTTATAAAATTTGAAATATGAAGTTATCAATGACGTCTTTACTCTCTAATGTGTACTGGAAAGCAGTGGCGCATTTACCTACAGGTGGACTAGGCACGCGCCTAGGGTCCTCACATCTGAGGGGCCCCAAAATGATGAAAACATTAAATACAAAATAACAACTCAGGGGCCTCCAAATAAATAAAAACATCTCATACAAAATAACATCTCAGGGAGCCCCAAATGAATGAAAACATTTCATAAAAAGTTACATCTCAGAGGTCCAAATGAATGAACACGTTTCAAACAAAATAACATCTCAGGGTGCCCCAAATGAATGAAAACATTTCATAAAAAGTTACATCTCAGAGGTCCAAATGAATGAACACGTTTCAAACAAAATAACATCTCAGGGTGCCCCAAATGAATGAAAACATTTCATGCAAAATAACATTCCAGGGGGCCCAAAATGAATGAAAACATTTTAAACAAAATAGCATGTCTCACATTTGAAATATATTAAATATAATATATTTTCTATTTTTGGCAGCTAAGCATTTGCATGACAAGTGTATTGTGGTAATTCATAATATTGCTTTATTTGTATGTCAATATCAATATCATCTATGTTAGCTGTGTTGGCAAGAGCGATGGCTGCCTGTTATGAGCCTCTCCACTTCCGGAAGTTGGCTCACTGTTTAATTTAGTTAAATTTTAAAATAAAGTTGCATATTCCGATATTTTAAGTGATGACCTTCTTGGTCACATATCTCAGGCTCCCCTCCGCTTCGTCACAAATCGTCACATATTACCCTCAAATAGGTGTGACGTCATTTATAGATGACCCTCAGACTCAGTGTAAAAATTCAGAAGGGCCCCAAAAATGTTTGTGCCTAGGGCCCCATTTTCTGTAAACGTGCCTCTGCCAGAAAGTGGGTGGAGCCAATTCAAGCGGGAAAATTACTGATTTGGTTGCCACTTGGGGAATGCAACCAAAAGAAATTAAAATATATAAATTGACATCATTATTTTAAAGAAAATTCAATGGAATGTTAAGTTCTTATTTAATAAATCAATAACTTATTAGTAAGTCCGTTAGTCCTAAATTTATTTGATGAAAAATATTATTTCATCAAAAAAAGTTATTTTTAGCTATTTGCGGGTGTAATATTTGCCAAGGCGAATATTTCCAATATTCGGGCGAGGCGAATGTCCGAGACGATTTCCGGTTATGCCCTACTGGCTTTTAATCAATTTGACATCGCTTAAAGTGAATAGTATCCATCGCAGAAGACTCAATATATTTGGCACAGTACCCGTCAGCAGCTGAACAAGCTGGACTTGGGGTCTCTTTCTTCTGAGTTTCCTAACTTTATCTTCTCCACCTGTGTCCAGGATCTGGGGTAGTCTTGGACCAAGAATTGTCTTTTGTGAAGCATATTTCAGCATTGACTCATTCCTGCTATTACTACTTATGCCAGTTGCAGGTTGTACCCTTCTCTCCCCTCATTTTCTGCTGCCACTTTGGTTCATGTCTTTATTCCTTGATTGTAAATCAATTAGATTACTGTTCCTCTGTCTTCTGTGGGCTACACAGGTCCGATTGCAAACCTTGGATTCTACGGGCCGCAGCTCGTTTGATTGGCGGTCTTCCTAAACTTGGCCACATCTCTACGTACATGCAGAATGTCCTTCACTGGCCCCCAGCTCAGCAGCGCATTAAATATATGATCTCCTCTATTGTCTGGCACTGTGTCTTGGGCTGTCTAGCTTTGGGATCTGTTCACCTTAACCTCGACTTGTTTTGGTCGCCGATCTCTTCACTCGGCTTCTAGAGGCGACTTTGTGGTTCCAAATGCTCACACTGCCGCCAGACAGAATAGAGCTTTCGCAATTGTGGGTCCCAGTGTTTAGAACATCTGACCATCTGACCTGCGCTCTCTCCCGCACGACCTTGCTTGGCCCTTTTTATTAACTTCGTAAGATTTTCCTTTTTGACCGGGCCTGGGTTTGGAATGCCTCTGAATAGTTATCTCAAAGAGGCACTATTTAAATTGCATTGATTGATTGATTGATTGATAAGACAGTGAAGATTTCCTGATGAATACGCATTATAAATGATTAGCAATGCTTCTCATTGGCTGTGGAGCTATGGCTCTTAAATATGTATGTTGACCTGTGATAGGCTGGAAGACCTGCAGTTGCTACTACCATGTACAATTTGAAAATATACCTCTGAGAAGGAGGAGGAAATACCTAGACCCCTGTAACAAATGACTATTATGAAATATTGGATTATGATCTTGGGTTTCTTAATAATAACAATAACAACACCGATTTATAAGGCGCAGTAAACGCGACCCTAACCACTACAAGGGCGCCGTACAATCTAAGCAGAAAGTCCGCGAATAGAGTAAGCCTTGAAAAACAGGAACACTTTAAACTTAGTTTAAAAGGAGTCTGCTGAGATGGCAAATCTAATAGTAGGTGGAAGACCAAGAAAGCCCGGTCGCCGAAACACGATCTCATCCTCCACATTCATTTTGGACTAGCACAATTGGGAGTCAGCAACAGGGCACATCCACATATTACGTATGCAAGGAGGAGGGAGGGTTTTGAATTTCAGCGAATATGCGTACGGGTGCGTATGGCGGGGCAGAGGTCTCAAAAAATGTGTACGTACGCAAATATAACTGTCCAAATATGATCTCCACATTATGGAATATCAAAATCATAGCTGAAAACCCAATCATGGACTATATTCCTGCTTACTCAACTTTATGTAACATCCAAACTTTTAAAATATAAGTGTTGCTAACTATTATATTTCTTAATAACAGTTAACAAATTTAAGCTTTGAAATATGATGCTAACAAAAATAAATAGCCTATGGCAAAATCAATGTCTTATATATGTCTTTGGCTATAGTAGAGTCGCTGGATGGCTAAACCTACAAAAAATTTTAACAAGCTGAAAATAAGCAAAAAGTTACTGTCATATATTGTAATACACCCCAGTGAATATAACCGAAAATTGGGCCACCGGGCCCCATTTTGGGGGCCCAATTCCAATTTGACCACCATTTCCATGATAAAATATCTATTATAGAGGAATTGCATAGTGCCTAGAACCTAACAATTAAGATTAAAAGGATTGTTATAACCTTATATTGTATACCACAGAAGTCCCAAACAGTACTTTAGTCTAAGTTGACCCTCAAAATCAAAGATGGATGCCTAAAAAGTAAACAGCCACAAACCAAACAGGAAATCTAGCTCAATGAGGGCATATCAACCTGGTCAAAATCGCTTTAGAAGCTGTTTAAACAGTTTCATCCTTAGCAATCATTGCTGAATGACATGGAAAATCCCAAAAAATCTGACCACAAGCCGTGGTCGCCCCAAAAAGGAACTTCAAAATTGGCCCATATGTCAACATTATGTACAGGAAATGGTCATAACTCAGCCAAATATTATTCCATTTGGGTGATTTCTTTGCTAATTAGCTCAGACCAGCAAAGGCTACAGTCGAGAAGACTTAGCAACCAATTGCCCATATAATGCAAGGTCATTTCAAGGTTGAAAGGTTATAATAATGGAAAAATGGCCATAACTCAGCCAAATATTGCTCTATTTGAGTGACTCTTTTATCTGTGAGCTCAAGTTGGCCATGGGTATACATTCGACCACACCAAATATTCAAAGGCCAACACGATACAAGGTCATTTCAAGGTCAAAAGGTTAAAATAATTGGCTTTAACCCAGTGAACTATAATTCTATTTGGTGATTCTTTTATAGATATGTTAGCTCGGGTCGGCAAGGGGTTCCATTGAGAAGTCAAAAGGCTAACATGGTAACAGCTGGAAAAACCTGCAGAGAAGAAAGGAAAGACTGGATTACATACGACACGTGGCAATTGATACAGTGGAAGCACCTGGCCAGACTATATGTGAGCCCAGACCAGCACAAGCGCCTGCAGAAGGAGTGCATAGCTTAACTGAGACATGAACACCAGTAGTGAGCAGATGAAAAGGCCAGAAATGTCTAGATTACTGTTGCTCACCCAATAATAATAATAATAATTACGACGATTTATAAGGCGCCGTAAACGCGGCCATACCACTGCAAGAGCGCCTAACAATCCTATAGGAAGTCAGCAGGAAGAATAAGCCTTAGAGAAAAGTACGACTTCAATTTCGTTTTGAAGAAATCCACAGAATCGGTGTCAATGTAGGCCTTCCAGCTGGGTGGCTGCGGTGCCTGGACAGGGTCCTGCATTTTGCTGTGCACATATGTGGCTCTTATGCTCGGCCATTTTACTAGGTAAGCTAGATAGGCCTATTTCATCGCAAAAATAAAGATAATCTATACGAACTCATAGTAATCATTTACCTAAAAATAAATAACCCAAGATTTGTAAATAAAGCAAGAGATTAGTACAATTTCATAGAAAGTTATTTTAAAATAACAAGTCCCGATCAACACTACTAAAACATCAACATGCCGATTTACACACATTTTGACGCTCAGAATAATTGACCAACAACGTCCCATTACGCCAAGAAAATAATCTGTTGTTTGTTACATTCGTACAAAGATAATAACGTACCATTTTCTTGCTATCTTGTTTTAACTTACAATAACCAACTTATAATTCTAAATCAATTTCTTAAAAAACTAGCTTGTTACAAATTTTTTGTAGGTATATCATACGACAAAATATAGTGCAGCCCGTCTACTATTTAACCTTTGTAAGGGTGCTAGAGCTCAGATGTGCGTATGCATGGAGGAGGGGTAGTAAATGCGCGTGGTGCAACAGGGGAGGGGATTAGAAAATACGATTGTTTTGCATATGTAATATATGGATGGGTCCGAAACTTGGAGCTGAGTTTACAAGTTACAACCTAAAACAACCACTTATTTTGTGAGTAAACTTTGCTAGATTTTAATAGAAAACTGCAAGGATTCAAATCAAGGTCAAGGCGCTATGCTGTTGGGAGCACTAGTACAAATGGCTGTACAACCGAGAACTCATCGGTATCGCCCATCGTCTTGACATGCCGTGCGTTCCAAAGTGCTTGCACCAAGATCGATGGTAACGATGCAGGCATCAATGAGTGTACTAAGAATTGTGTTAATGAAGCTCTTATCAAGGAGTTAGAGGTGGCCGCAACAGGTGTAGAGCAACACTAGTTGTAAACAAGATGGAAACACCTAGATCTAGACTTTGGAACTCGCTCCCTGCATCTATCTATTCTGCTCAGTCACTTATGGCATTTAATTCTCAACTTAAGATCACACTGCTTTATAGGCTGCCTCTGTATTCACAGATTTATCCTCTGGAAACTGACCTGAATACAGCTCAACTATTCTGCATATTACCAGGGTTATCAAGATAAGACAAAAGTCCAACATCTGCACTGGCTGCTGCACCTTAATCCATACATAAAACTAAATACCTTAGTGGTACACGCTTTGCATTTGACACAGTGCTTGTTTTCTGCAGCCACATACTTCTTGCAAATTGAACAGAACCTGAAACAACATAAATAAAGGCACTGTAATCACAAACTTGGCTTCCGAAATAAAAAATATGGATTAAGGAAAACCTCTGAATGTCACAACCAATGCAGCTCATCATCAAAGTGTTAATGAAGCAGGCACTCAAGCCATGCATTAATCACGATCGTCCACACATTAGTTTTATACTGTTTCTGTTTACAATTAACCCAGGAAGCAGGGTAGAAAACAATGTTCGCTCTAAGCTGTTCGCATGTGCGCACGCACATAGGTCGTGAAACCAGCGCACATAAGAATTTAGTGTGTGCACACAAATGTTTTTACAAAATAACAAGTCACGATTTCTTTTCATGAGACTATGTAAATAGAGTCTCCTGTAGCCAGCTGTGGCTGACCTTACTTCTTCTGAGAGATTTGTATGAGTACACTTGCAATATAAGTTTTAGTTGCTTTTCCATGTATGAATGGCATGAATACAATGTAAACTGACAATACTTGACTGCCACCATCCCTGGATCACCCATAAACACTCCAGCAGCTCTCAAAAATCGACCTAGCCTCCCTTAACTTGAAATATCCACTTCTGTCCGAGATTTGGGAGTTATCCTGGACCAGAAGCTCATATTCCCACGCCATATAAGCCTTCTCTGCTGCAGTTGCTATTATCAGCTTCAACAGCTGAAGGTAATTTCCAGCTCCTTGACTCCTAGTGCGTTATCTGCTGTTTCATTACGCATGTCCACGCTTTTGTTGCAGCACGGCTTGATTACTGCAGCGCCTTATATGATGGCCTTCTGGCTTGCCAGATCAGGGCCCTAAATAGGGTACTGTGCACTGCTGCCTGCTTTGCAGGCTGCATTCCCAGGTTTGGGCGAGTTTTTGAATACAAGCGGGATGTACTCCACTGGCTTTCTTACGGACAGCATACTGCTTATCGGGTTTCTATTCTGGTTAGGCGCTATATTGAGGGTTTAGCCCCACCATACTTGCGGGAGATCTGCTGCTCCATCACGCATGTTCAGCGCCGTTGCTCTCTCCGCTCAGCTGCACAAGCTAAACTTATTGTACCCTGTTCCCAGATCGCTATCAGGCAGCGCCGCGCGTACTCTGTGGCTGGTCCTACGACATGGAATGGGATCCCTACCACGCTTTGTCAAATACCTATTAATCAGTCTGTCTCATTTCTCACTACTCCTAAGACTGTTCTGTTCGGCCGGGGTTGAGCTGGGAGCGCTTCTGAGTAGGCAAACTTGAAGGGGCGCTATATAAATTTACTCTAATAGTAATAATAACTTCATTAATACATAAATAGTAAACTGTTTTGGCGACTTCCAGCAGTAAACTTTATTGAAAGTTCGTGTATTATATCCTCGCGGCTGTAATGCTGAGAGGGCTTCTTAATAGGCGCTGTAAGAAGCACTTCATAAATTCTCAGATACAACACGATAACGACAATCAACAAAAATGGCACACAGTCGGTCTTTTTCTTAAGAAATGTGGTCAATAATGTAAATTTCATTTAAGACACATAGCATTATTCTTTCCAGCCATTTATTTTAAATAGTTTAGTGCAAGGTAGGATTAACTGTCGGTATATTTTTGGGCATTGCAGAACCACAACAACGGACACATAAAACCGTTTTGGCACAGCTCAACCCAGAGACTCTGAACATCTATGCCACCTGTCAGCTGTTGACGGGAATCCGTTGGTTTGGCGACTCTTACAGCTTACTGTGATTCGTTTTGCTAACTGTTCTAACAGTCAGTGATGACATTTAAGATCATGTATTGCAATGCAGAGAGCACCTCTGAGTAGATTTCTTGAACAGGTGCTATATCAAGTTCATTGATTTATTCATTTATAAAATGGGTTACAAATAAATATATATTTTCGTAGCAATGTCAGCAGTAAATGTATCTATTCACTAGTTACTTGGAGCTCAATGTCAGCCTACCAGCACTGTTAACAATACTGGAAAAAAAGTATTGCAATAGCAATACCAATACTTCCTAAAGAAATGTATCGCGATACCAATATCAATATTTTTTCTGAAAAGTATTGCAATACCAATACCAATACTTTTCAATATGCTTGCAGAATTTGTACTTAGCATGAATTATAGTTTATGTATATGTACTTAGTTTACTGGGTTGGGCATCATTGCCCGTGGGTCCCACCAGCTGGAACATCCTCCCTCTTCCTCTTCTTAAGGAGCTGCGCTCACTCTCTACTCTCCCCTGCTGCTTCCCGGAAGCTCTTGAAGACTTCCTATTTTCTGTTTAGCATTGTGTTAAGTCATGAGCACCTCTGATTTGAGTGGCACTAATAAGTGCTCTGAGTGGCCAATAATGTAATGAGCACTAATAATGAAGCACTAATAAGTGCTCCATTACATTACATTACATAATTCATGCACCGATAATTGTAGGATATCTCTCACGGAATCGCTTTGGTCAATCACAACGTATTTGAAGCAGCCTTCAGGCAAGCTGTTCAACCACAATAATCTAATATTGCAATAATCGCACTGGCAATCTTCGTTGCCTCAGTCCATTCATTTTCAATATCGACTAACTTCGCAAGCACTCTAAACTTATAATTACTGTATACACTCGACTATAAGTCGATTCAAGTATAAGTCGAAGTGCAGTTTTTGAACAAAAATAGCGTCCAAAATTTACGGAGCGAATATAAGTCAAACCCATAAAATCAAAAACGAGTGCTAAATCGAGAGATATAGCTTCATATCTGCTGTCTTTTGGCGAAGAAGTTCGGCTGATTTCTCCACGAAATATATATTTTACAATGGGCAGATCAATATTCATGCATGTGGCCGTCATAAATGGAGAGGTGTAGCCTGATATCTGCTGTCTTTCGGTGGAGAAGTTCAGCGGATTTCTCTGCGAAATATTTATTTAACTATGAAGAGATCAATATTAAGGCATGTGACCATCATAAATCATGAGGTATAGCCTGATATCTGCTGTCTTTCGGCGGATAAGTTCGGACTATTTCTCCGCAAACTATTTATTTTACTAAGGAGAGATCAATATTGATGCATGCCTCCATCATAAGTCAAGATATTCAGCCTGATATCTGCTTTTGAATGTTGAAATTTCGATCCGAAATCTTCCATTATTTTGCTTCTTGAATATAAGTCGAAAAGCCTATTTTCCATCCTGAAATAGTCTTAAATTTCTCGACTTTTAGTCGAGTATATACAGTACTATCTCTCGTCTCCTTTATGCTTCCTGGCATGGTGGGCATGACATCCGCTGAGGAATGAGACCGCCTTGAGGCCTTTGTACAGAGATTGAAGCGTCTCCAGTTGCTCTCCCCTGTATCGTTTCTGTGGAGGCACGTGCTAAGGAGGCCGATGTCCGACTCCTATGTGCCGTGATGGGGTTCAATGCCAACATCTTGAGGCTACTATCCCTCCGATTGCACGGTGCACAAACAACCTCCAACCCAGTACTCACCATTTTCAGCTTCCTATTCAAGCCTAAAGTTTCATTTTTTTTGAGTCAAAGTACATAATTTATTTGTATTGAAAATTTAACTTTTCATTTTGTTGTTGTCTTTGTACATGAAATGTCACTTGCTGCGGATTGTCAAGTTTGCCTAAAACGAAATATATATATATATATATATATTTTTTATTTTATTTATTCGATATATATATAGGAGATATATATATCTCCTATGAACAGACAAGGCATGGACAGGTCAGCTCCAGTCCACCAGCACTCCACGAGCTTGTGCTCACCTGCTAGCCTAACAAGCAGTGTTCCCTCTAAGCTGTGAGCAAGTGCGTGCGCACATGGGCCGTGGAGCCAGTGCACACAAGAATTTAGCGTGTGCATTAAAAAAATTTCTAGAAAAAAAGCAGATATCACGATGAACAATACTGTAAACAAATATTTAGGTCGGCAATGGGGCATAACCGGAAATTGCCTCGGACATTCGCCACGGCCAAATATTGGAATGTTCTGAAGTATTTGCCTTGGCAAATATTACACCTGCAAATAGCTAAAAGTAACTTTTTTGATAAAATAATTTTTTTAGATAAAATATTTTTTCATCAAATAAATTTTGGACTAACATACATACTTATCAGTTATTGATTAATCCTAAACTAATAATTACCTAATACGTCTGTCAGTCTGTCAATCTGTCTATATATCTGATCTAAATATAGACCGTCCGCAGCACCGGGTGCAGTAACCTTTAGCCAGCTTTTCCGTAGATTTTCCATAAACCTTAGTGCACCGGGTGCAGTTAGACTCTTTCAATTGAACAGAATATAAACAAAATATCCGATTCGAGTTTCAAAAACCCTTTATATGCCTATTTGTCAGTATATTTGCAGTTATTAAAATTAAATATGTCGTGTAATGTAAGTATATTTGCATTTGTTCAAATGAGATGCACACTTAATGGATTAAACTTGATTTTGAATCGGTTGAATCGCCGTTACTGATATACGCGTGCAAGCAATACTGTTCAGAGGGCGTTTCACAGGTAAACAATGCGACGGCCGCTGAATTGATTGCAGTTTTTAAAATGAAATAGAATCTTAACGGGTAAGGAGTATTTTAGTATTGACCTATGTTAGGTGACGCACATTATTCACCTTGACCGTTTCGCTATATTTATGTGTATTTTAGCTCTGCAACCCAGACTCTTAACCACAGTATTCTAGCAACATCAAAATTAAGCATGACCCGTGACTTTTAAACGGGTTAACAACTAGTTAAACAATAACTTAACATTCCATTAAATTTCTTCAAAAAATTGATGCTAATTTTTATATTCTAATTTCCTTTGGTTGCATTCCCCAGGTGGCAACCAAATCAGTAATTTTCCCGCTTGAATTGGCTCCACCCACTTTCCGGCAAACATTAGAGAGTAAAGACGTCGTTGATAACTTCATATTTCAAATTTTATAACAAGGTTTTACATTTTTTTCCACAAACAAAGTACTTAAATAATAAATATATTGTTATAGCCTAGAGTGTGACAATAGGCTATATGAAGGATATTGCTATAGACTCTGCATCATTAACTATGGATAGTTCTCCGTAGCTGTGCACATGGCAGGTTAACTACGCTTTGCTTACGGATGGTACTCGCTGGTAGTGGTGGCGCTGCATGGAAGCAAAATATGCAATTGTGTACCAAAAGAAAGATAAAAGATCAATTTTTAACGAAATAATGGAACATCTTTCAATATGTTTTAAATTAAAATTATGTGCGGAACATGCGTATTGCCGCTATTGTGCACCAAATTTTCAAGGCCAACGCAGCCCCTACTCGCTGGCCAGATTTGCCGCTACTATTCGGTTCATACCCGGATCCGGCAAGTAGCGCAACCAAATACTAGGATTCGGTACTTGGTGGAAATTGTCTACTCGGTTATGCCCTATTGGGCAAAATAGAAAATTGCAAGTAAATTGAAAGCTAATTACAATTATGTACAATAAGACGCATGCATTATATGCTCTATAACACATCTTAAGCAAGGGACCTTTCAAAAATGAAGTTGCACATTCAACAAAAGAACAGGACTCAAACTCGGAGACAAATAAAAACATGTTAGGCAACTAAAGTGAGTATTCATTATAAAATAGAGCTCAACTTTTCTACCGTTTGGTAAATTGTAAATAACAGCATTATCTATTCAATCACTCTTTAAACTTTCTTTCTGTTTGCAGCACCTGGACATTCCAACTGACCTGTAGCCCTCATTGGAAGGAAGGACGACAGTAGACGGATCTAGATTCGTAAATAAGCGAACCATTGTCCCAACTTTGTTGTCTCCTTTTGATCTGTTCAAAGTGTTTTCATACTCAACCTAAAATGAATAATTTAATTAAACTTAGTTAATTTTTAATTAACGCATTTACTACAAACTTTTCATCTCTTCAGTCGCTCTTCAAGAGAAGCCAGGCCTATTCCACTTTCATTGGATGCTGCCGCTGTGGCATTGTTTTCACAATATTATATTATTATAATTATATCGGACATTTAACTGTTGCAGACCCTTCTGCTTGGAATTACCTTCAGCTCGTCTGTGGGCAAAGCTAATGTCTGGGGTCTCCTACCCATCTACTCTGTCAGCATATAAAGACATCAAGTGGTGCATCAGGTATAGGAATAAACATTATCTTCATCTTCATAAAATCAACAAACAGAGTAGTTGTACCCTGTAGTCAAGCATTGTAAAAGATGACAACTTCTTTACTATTCTCGACTCCATGAAATATGGAAATGCCCATATAGTTTGCGGAAGATATTCACACTCTAAAAGATAAACAGAGTATAGATATAATTACTAAACTAATAACACAGTTTCTAAAATTTGCAAGTACTAAAGACATTGCCCTATAAATTGCTGTATCAGATTACAGTACATTTACACTGAATCTTAATACAAACTCTATGGAGTCTCTTGTCACACCTCTTTTGATAATACAACTGTAACAGTCAATGTATCAAAAGTATGACAAAATCCTTACTATAAAATTAATTTTAGCCACAAACTATACCAACGGCAATGGTTGAAAAGGTAATTTATGGCTGAAGCTTGGAAACAGCTTAAAACAGCTTTGGGGACTGTGTAAGTGACAGTAATGTATGATCTCTCCACCTCCTAGTGCCACCAAGCTGCTTACAGGCAGCTTCTACCTCACGAAGTACATTATTAATGATGATGAAATTGAACATGATGCATTTGCTCCCAATGATCTTCTTGCTTGCTCATCATAATACACAGAACAGAGGAAGTGCACAGTAGACCCTTCAATATTCAGTAGCAAACCCAACAGGGCAGCCATGACCCATGGGTTGATAGTCGGGTATGCTAACCACTAGACTTTTATGGATTAATGTATAAACTGCAAATGCAACAAGAATTAAATAACACTAAATATAAAAAAAGTCTTTCTGCCGTACTTGGAATTCGATCATTGCTGAAGTCTTGGCCGATTCTCAACAGTGACAAAGCAAGAACTTCAACAAGTCCTCCAAAGGGTGGATCTAAGACAACCAGTAAATCACTTGGACAGTGTGAAGGATCTCGGATGAAGCGCAGGTAGACATCAAATGATGCAGACCCATTAAAAAAGTGATGATTGAACAAATTGTATTGACAAAACTCTTGTTGACTGTAGAATTGTTCCTAAAAGTGACAGCAGAATAGAAAACCTTAACCAGTATAATCTAACATAACGAGACTTCCATAGTGCCATATCATGCACAAAACATCAACTGAATTATGATTAAAATCACAATCATCATTTGAAATCAATATCCAATGGTAAGATGAAGTACTAAGTAAGGTAGTTTTACTCACCTCTAATTTATTCTGACAATATATACTTGAGATCCAGGAGTCTAGACTTTCCTTATCAATAATTTTCCTACTGTAATTCCCTTCTCATTGATCTCCCAAACGTTCATCTCTCTCCTCTTTAGTCAGTGTTTAAGACAGCTGATAGACTGATAGCTCACTTTCCTCGTTTCTCTCGCATCTCTGCCTTTATGCTTGATGAAGTTCGTTGACTTCGTCTCCATGCTCGCATACAATTTAAAATTCTAATTCTAATCTTCAAGGTTCAGCTGATACCTCCAAGATACCTGGTTGATGCAAAACTTTGGCCTCATGCAGCTTCTTCTCTCCATCCACTTCGGTCGTTCGATAGACTTGACCTCTTTGTTCCTCGAACTAGAACAACTATGGCTCAATCTCGATCTTTTGCTCCAATTGGTGGAATGCGCTATGGAATGCGCTTTCTCCATCTGTTTGCTCCAAAATTCTATCTGGCAGTCTCACATCCTCTTTTGCTTTTCTCAAAACCTACTTCTTCTCATGGGGCCTTGCGCACTTGAAGCGCTTCTGAACGGTTCACCCTACCTGTAGTCCACTTCGAATAGACAAGACAGCTAGAAGAGATGTTAAGCTTGCAGGCGATTACCATTATTGTAGGGGTGCAAGCGTGGGAAAATGACATAACAGACCTAGAAAATCATCATAAATTTCATAAAAATGAAGAACTTCTAATTTGAAATTAGCGTGGATTCCAATAAATATTCATTAAACATATTTAGTGTTATTTTATAGCAAAAGCAATTAACAATAAGTTTATTAATGATTTGTTTAATCATTAGTGCAAAAATGTCAAAAGTGATAATAAATGGATTTTCCCACCAACAGACCAAAATAAGACATTTAATAAAATGCAACGTCCAACTGGTTTCGTGAAAAATGATCACATATGTAAGTATAGAAATGCAGTCATTGCTCTGAGAAAGTCAACATATCTCGTTAGAAAATAAGCCCTGTTGATGAATTTTATTATGATTTTCACACAAAAAATGAAATGATGCAACATAGGCCAAATTGTGACCCATCACTTGATCACACAAATGGCTTAGGATTATTATAATGTCATAAACATCTGGGCTCCTGCTATATGTCGATATTGCAATTATATACTAAATACGTGGTGAGTTAACAGACGCACAACATATGAACGAGTAAACTCTGGATTCGCGGCAAAGGTGTTAAGTTAGCCTTGATGCAGAGAGACAGTCATGACAGCTCAATGATCTGCATATGTCATCCAGCCACTAATGATGTACGCGGTCGGGTCTCACTGTGTGGCTGTGTATGCCTGCTGTAGCAGAGTGTCTACCCCTCGGTGGACAACAAGCGACGCGCCAATTGGAGTGACCTCGACCAAGAGTCACGAATGTCAATTCAATCTACCAACCAAGAATGAATACTCTTTCTACATCCTCCTTGTACCTCAACAAATATCCGAAAGAACATCATCTGCCACCAGCGAGAGACTACTCGTCAACAACGTCACGTGTCTGTGATAGGCATTGACAGTTGTCGCTCTACTCATCGACGCAACTGGGCCCAGATATTCTGAACATCCATGCCATCTGTCAGCTGATGCGTGGACCCACCACTGATGACACTTTTCAGCTTACTGTGCATTTCTACTTGTTAACCCTTTAACACGTTGACCACTAGGGACGTGTATACACGTCCCAAATTTGGTTTGCTGGGACACTAGGGACGTGTATACATGTCCCAAAAGTAAATACCGCTCAGACGTTATTTAGAGTGGCAGTAATATTTCCTATTGCGTATAAATGCTATTGAATATGTGCTGCTATGTACTGAATGCATGTAAGATTATTCTAGACTATTTTTGGCACTGTCAGAGTGACTACAAACAGAATGAATGATGTGTCTTTGTTGACATCAGCCATATTAGTTTTTCGCCTTGCGGTACAATTATAAGAATTATTTCTTACATCGTGTCTTGCGCTAAACAAAATAAAAAAACATAATAGTATGTGAAAAAGAATGGGCATTTGACAGGATATTAGGATATTGTCAGGGTAGTTGGAAGGATCTGTGGATTTTATTTTGCATAGTGCCTGTAGAAATGGTGGTTGCTAGATTGTGTTGCATGCTAACAAAAGTTTGCTAAGGCTATGGCCTAGTCTTTCCTTGAACTATTTACTGCTCATGACGAAATTTTTTTGCTCTTCTCACGAATTGGATGTTATCCTTTCAACTGCACCCTTGCAAGAAGCGTGTGGTTTATACCAAGCCTTAAAGACACAACGAAACGTGTATTGTCTGCAACACTTGCCCCTAACAGCCTACTGTCTGTCCATAACAATGCTTCAAACAGTTTCAAACACAGCATCTATTATTATTCTAGGCTCTACAGTGTGGTATTTACGCAAACACCCACACAAAAGGAAGTTATTTCTTATTCTTCAACCAAAAGAATGCAGAAAAACATGAAAAGCAAAATTGATAAATTTTAGGTCTAGACCTATATTTCCAGTGCCTGGCTAATAAATGTGTCAGAGGTCAAAGTGTTAACGACCAGCATTATTGAATATGCCTTATGTTTTACTATGCATTGGTCGTTAAAGGGTTAACTGTGACATTAAGGCCAGTGCAGAGAGCGCCTCTGAGTAGATATCTTGTAGGGGCACTATATAAATGTTTGATCACATTACATGGGTATGAAGTGTAAACGTCTTCATTTTCTTAGCCTTGGCATATGAGGGCGGGTTGCCTGTCCTATCCTGTCCCTCACCATCTCATCTTCTTATTGACAACTGAGCTGGCTAGAGGCACAGATGGAGCAGAAATCTCAAACCAGATTTCTGCCTTAGTTGAGATCTGAACCTCTGACCTCATGATTGACAGTTCAGCATGCTAACCACTACACTATCGAGCACCCTCAAATATACATTGAACTATCTAACTAATGATGGAACTGTTTCTTAAGCAAGTATGACAAATTTCCAAAGCAGTTATCCACACAAAGCAATCCCAATCAAAAAATGGCAACCTGTTACTGAAATATTGAAGTTGAACTGTGCTTACAAATCGTCGGTCAATGTCAATGAGAAGACACTTAGGTCTGTTCCTCAGCTTGCTCTCACCAACAAGGGCTTCATAAAGTCTACAACCAGAAAAACTGCAGTTAATTTCAATAAGTAGCACATTGCAAATAAAACTTCTATAACAAGTACATTTTGCAATCAACATTCATAGAACATGTGCTTACAGAAACTACAAGAAAGTCATATTAGCAGTATTTATAGCTTACATATCTTCAGCATTCTAAAGATATGAGTGATGTACTTCAACAACCCCATCTGTTAGAAAATTTTGGTGTGGGTCTGGCGTGCTGCCAGACCCACAAAAAATTTTTGCAAAATGTTATTTATTCTCTACTTGCAGAAGGTTGATCACTGGTAGGCCAGCAGTCCTTTAGATCAGCGGTTCCCAAATGGTTGTATCTCTAAGGGCACGCTAGCTGTTGCCAAGGGGTAGGAAACAAAAGAAAAAAATTCTATTTTTTGAAGTTGCATTGCCAGCTGAATTTTGTGCTAAAGAAAGAGATCAATTCATTGAGCTTTCATGTGATGGTCAATCGAGGAGTGAATTCAACAAGGACTTGCTGAGTGAGTTTTGGTTTAAAAGAAGAGCAAAATATGGATTAAGTTCTGACAGAGCTGTGAAATTTTTGATTCCCTTCAGTAGGTCTACATCATATCTCTGTGAAACTGGATTCTCTGTGATGCTTGTAATAAAAAACAAATAGGGGCCTACAGATAGCAACTTGAACTTGAACAAGACTTATGTCAAAAATTTACATTAATAAAGCCTAATATTGCAGAATTGTGCAAATCTAAGCAACCCTGTTCTCACATTAAAATTATTAAACTTTCATGTTGACTTGATTAATTAGAGTCGAAAAGATGGGAAATAAAATAAGAGAATTTTCAATTTTTTAAATCACTTTTATTGTGTACATTGTACAACAATAAATATTCTAATATAATAAATTTAGCAAAATTCATTAATAATATTATAACCAAAAATTCTAATTCTAGTAATCTATGTTCTATTCTAATTAAATAAATTACCAAAGAACATTTCTGACAAGTTTTTCTGTTGGGGTATGCACACTAATATTTTTTTAGCCTGGGCTACAACAATGAAAAAGGTTGGGAGCCGCTGCCTTAGATCCATGCATTTTTATATGCATTTTGACAGATTCAAAAAATTGGCCTTCTATGTTGTTGGTCTTCTCCACCTATAATGAGTCCTCTAGAACTGCATCTTCTGTATAGGGATGCAAAATGCACTTTGATAGCTGTTCTGTTATGCTAAGGAGAACACCTGATCAGACATTTTGATGGGTTGATTAATGTCAATAAATACAAAATAAGACCAAAACTCAAATTATAAATACCAACCGTGGGGTTCCAATGCATAGCACTCGCTTCACACCAATCTTCTGAATAAGACTGATTAAAAACTTTATTGTTTTATCTGAAAAAAGGAATTGCTGAAAATAAAAGAAATCAGAATTTTTAAGATCTGACTTATAACAAATGTCCAGAACAATTAACACTAATTATTCTATATAACATGGAATATATGTGATACAACCCTGGATAAAGGAGGAACAGTGCAACACTTACGACCTTTCTTATCACAGTGTTGTTAAACTGAAACCACTACACACCATCCCAAAAATAGGCGCTTGTCGGCAATGTCAATTTATGAGCAGCAAGCCAAACACTGTGAATATTTACTGTTATACGCAAATTTTGTTTGAATCAAATTCCAGCATTAAAGTATCTTAAAAACATTATAGGTCCTAAAAAATAACATTACGTTTAGGGATGAATCGAAACTCGGCTCCAAAACTCGACTTGGCTGAGTTTCGTGGTACTTGGCTTAGACTTGGAATCGGACAAACAATGTGTCCGAGTTTTAATAAAATTATCTTTCCGATTTTCTTTGTTGAAAATGAATTGACCAGCCACTCCTTGGCCTGAACTGGCCAGTCATTACTTGGCCCTTAAGCAGGCACTATGACTCACTCTGCACTAGACCTATGTTGACACGTTCCCACGATCTATACTAGCACACTGGGTGGTCTCACCGCTGGTCTGAAGTAGACATTGGCTCGACGACACGATATGGGAACAGAATGAAATACCATCCTTCACAGACCCAGTGATGTTGCTGTCGTCATTTTGCTTTTATATACTGAAAATAATATTATTAAATAAAAGAAATAATTTTTAATATCGGCGTCGATTATCTTGCCGATATCCGATATTTCTATAATCGCCCCAATTAATCGGCCGGCTGATTAATCTGTACAGCTCTAGCAGGAAATTGACACTCGGTTCATCCCTAATAACAATTTATTGTCTATGTAGAAAATCAAGAGTTTTAATGAGCATTGCATATAACAATAGCGCAAATAAACATGATTTTGATAGCTTTTAAACAGCCAACATTTAAAACCGACTCGTTGGAATGCATCAATATTATATATATTTTTTAATTTATTCTGAACTTTGATGTCGTCCTTCTTCCAACATTATTTTGGCTCAGAAGTGCACATGCTTCAACGGCGCAATTGCAGCTATACTGCATAGCATTTGTGCGCTAAGGACTTGCTCAAGGTCTCTACACAGTGATGCCTCAGACGAGGGTTGAAACCGCTCACTCAGCGCACACTGAGTGTTACGAGCTGACCCCTCTAACAAATCGGCCACCATGCTTAGAAAGGTCAGGGTCTGGTCAGTATAATGAAGCGAGCATTACGATCCGTAGATAACAGAACCTAAAATAGATGAAAATTTAACATACACAAACCAAGCTCCCATTGCAATTCAACCAATTTCTGACGAAGTTTGTAATCAATGGTAAAGAATGGAATGCAAAATTGCCCAGCTACTGATATACTGGTGCAATTGGATCATCTTATAAGTTGGCTCATGCTTCACTGGAACTATTTAATTACAGGAAGCATCGGTTTTAACAGCAGTCGACCAGCATATTCCAGACCATACACTTGCTGTAGTTGTAGCAGAAATTAATAATATCCTCAAAAAGACGGACTCGGACAAAGGGGAATCAGGTCTAATTGCAGCCGAGCAGAGCACGCACTATGCAGAAATATCAACTGACCACAACTAACTTCCTCATGAAGCAGAGTCCTGCAGAGAACACCATTTTTCACCAAAATCTGCACCTTTGAGATTTTGGACATCACACCTCAGATGCACTAGACAGACTGTTCCTCCGTATTGCTGTTATTGCAAACATGGCCCCTCTGACTTTCCTAATCAACCTTTCAATCACAACATCAAGATCGTACCTCTGAACAGAGTACAAATCAAAGGTGGTAACCATTATTATGATACGTCACATTCGATGAAATTCACAATGCCAAAGAGTGTGTGGTGAACCCCTCTTAGGTCCGGCACTGGGCGTTCACGTATCAGCAGCAGTTGGCGAACGCCCAGGGAAAGCCTTGAGTTCCTTCCCGTCTTCTCTTGGTACCACGGAAGGCAGAGTCCAAGGTTCTCCCTTCTTCTTGACTGTCCGCTGAGTAAGACCTGCCCAGTCTGGTGCAGGATATCACGATTGCTACTAATTCGAAAGTCACTAGGCTAGAGACGGAATCAATCATTGTGCGACAAATATCTTTTAATACTAAGTAAAGGCAGCAGCCAACATTATACTTGTGAAATAGAATCAAAATAAATCGACACATTCATTGTCGAAATGAGCTGTAATGTTCTTCTTATCATCATCTAACAACAACCAACTTACTAATCACATGCAGTCATCCCTTATATAGCTCCCATAGGGAGCACAGATTGCTCCCACAGGAGCACAAAAAGTTCCCACTCGGGTGCACCGGCGAAAACCGCCAAACGTGTCACCCAATACGACCAACAGAATATTTCTGGCATATGTTCAGGTAAAACCGCGCATTTTTACTGAATTTTGGGTACCCGAAAACAGATTTCATTACCCGGGTAGTCAGCCTCGGTCGAGTACCTGTGTACACAGCCTTATCTAGGCCATACTGAATGAAACAATAGTGAACACTATTTAAACAAATGCACGAATTAATTTTTTCAGGCATTTGTTTCAATATTCAATAAATAAACTTTTTTAAAGTCACTTTGTAAACAAAAAAAACTGACAATCGCTTTCAAAAGAGATATTTGGAATTCTTATTTTTTAACATCCCTAATTATAGCTATAATTTCATTGCTATTAGGCAATAAATGTGCACATATGTCACTATATCACAGAAAGGTAAGGCCATACAAAAATAATTAATCCAAAAGACAGAATGGGGAGGTATAAAAAAACTAGGCACCCCTTTTACATCCTTCAGATAGAACAATATATTAATAATTTAATCAGTGTATTTCTGATTTTCACTGTGTGACTTTTACCTGTGCTACGTACATGACTATTTAAACGACGTCACAAGTTAGTACCAACAAGAATCGGTTGACAAGCAATCCTTACTGCATTTGTCTGGTTGTTACTGAGCGGCTGAAGAAGTTTTGTTGGTGTAAGCAATTGGATGTCAGTCACAGAACACTGGATATGATGGCCATTGTGTTCTTTGACTTCGTCTGAAAACAAAAGTAGCCCACAGGTATGGCATAGATTGCGCTCATGTGGCTTCTGTGACTTCATCCTAGTCAACCTGAATACAGAATATTCAACAACATTGTTTTTAAAATATTGTTTTACAATGTCAAGTTAATAATATTATTTTCATTATTTCAAAACATTTATTGGTGACATCAAAAGAGTGAAAACAGTACACTATGAAACCTCAAAGCATAAGATATTTCTCTTAGCCCTGTATTGACCACAGTGGTGAGCGGCAGTCCTGGCGTATGACCGCACGGCAGCAATCCATTTTGTAATGACAGGTCACATTTGTTATTAATGCCAAATGTTATTTGTCTTGCTTATTCTGTCCTTTGCTTGGTATTCACTAACTGCTCAAACTATCTGTCATTAAAATCATCAATTTGCAACTTTCTACAATTTCTTTCAGTCTAAAGAATTTCCTCTTACTCGCCATGTTTTTAGACAAAGCCTAAATAATCCTAGTCAAAATCTAGTTTTTTTTACAGAACACAAGGTATGGGAGTTTACCACCATAGACTTGTAAAGACATAATCTCAGACACAATAAACAGTGTTATCCTGCAAACCGAGGTTATAAAACAGACATAGTAAAAATGACGTTAATTCATTCATTCATTCATTCTATACAGAGATTTATATAGCACCCATTCAGGGGCCACGTGTACGAGTCTCTTTTAGTCTGTCGTAAGTCCAAGTTCGGACCAGTTTTCGCTGTAAACCCGACTAGAGAACTAGATCAGCGTGTATGGAGATTCTTGGACACGCCTAAGTCCTCTGGCAGGCAGGCGTAAATTCACTAGGCTTAGTGAATTAGAACAGTGGCCGCTGTCTCGATTGGTCCACTTCGACGAAGTTTCAGACTTCAAGGAGGGTTTAAGAGAGATCATTGTTGCTATTATCGGACGATAAACTTAATTATGTTATACATTTTCGCCACCACAAAATGATAATAATAACGGTGATCTTCAGTCCTATAAAATGAGTCTGAGTGCACCCTTGGTGACAACCGCAATGCCAACGGGAGCATGTTCCAGAGCAAGGGGCCAACCATTGAGAAGGCACGATTCTGTTTGGTAGTTGTACGGGCAAATGGGACAATGAGCATGCCTTGCTCAGTAGAGCGTAGAGGGTGGCAACCCAGTACACTCAAAGTAAAGTAACAGAGATCGTGAAGATAGGCAGGGGCGAGACCTAGCTAGGACCGCCATACCAAAGAGATGATAACGGTACGAGATTCGCTGTTGGAGGGAGAGCCAGTGGAGCACACCCAGCATATAGCCGGATGCATGGCCAAATTTAGGAATGTGTCCAACAAGACGTGCAGCAGAACGCAGGACCCACTCCAGGCACCGCAACCACCCAGCTGCAAGGCCTGCATAGAGCGAACAACAGTAATCCAGTCGGGCAGTAATGAAGGCGTGAACAAGGGTAACTGTGGCGTCTGGAGTTAGCGAGCATGAAACAGTTCAAAGCTGACGCAACTGGTAGTATGAATCACGGCAAAGACGGTGAATATAAGAAGAAAAGGTGAGCTCTTGGTCCAACATGACTCCAAGGTCCCGGACAACAGGGGAAAATGCAAAGAGGGGAAGTCAGCAGTAATGGCAGTTAAATTAACCTTCATAAGCTGTTAGAAAGTGCCCAGCCAGATAAATTGTTTTTTTTGGGTTGAGTTGCAGGCTGTTTAGTTGCCTCCAAGCCTATAGGGCATCCAGCGTTTGACTCATTGCCCGAACAGCAGCATAGGCATTAGAAGGCATGCAGTGTAAGTAGGCTTGGATGTCATCAGCATACAGATGACCCAGCACAGCAGTGGCATTAAGGACAGAAGCAATCTCAGCAGTGTACAGAAGGGGACCTAGCACAGAGCCCTGAGGAAGGCCATAAGGGGCAGAGATCCACATGGACCTGGAAGACCAATGAACCACACAAAAGGAGCGCTCCCTGACAAATGAGGCCAACCAGCTAAGAAAGTTACCAGACAGCCCAAATGAAGTCTCTAGTCGCTTCAGCAAGATGTCATAATCAACAGTGTCAAAAGCGGCACTGATATCAAACAAAGCCAGTAGAATAAGCTGCGAATTATCGATATATAATATCTATTATATCTCTCAAACTTTAGTCTATTCTTAATGCCGTTGCTCATCTGATAGGTGGCACTCTAAAGTTTGTGCGCAGGTGTGTGCAGAATGCGATGATAGTTAAATTAATTATACCATATCTGAAAGTTCATGGTCATAAGCTCTAATAACCTACGAAAAGTACCTTGTCTAAAGACAAATAAGGGAACCTAAACGTACATTAGATGAGGAACCAAAGTTTCTAGAGTAAGATAGGCTGCAGCCGCTTAGGAGACTCAAATTATATAGTTTCATTAAAAAAATTTAGTGCCCATAATATATTTTCGTGCTTGCTGGATCTACGGCCTGTGTGCATGCGCTCATGTTCACAGTTTAGAGCAGGGGCCCCCAAAGTGCGGCCCGTGAGTCGCCAGCAGCCCTCAAGCAGACCTAATGCGGGCCCCGGTCGAATGTTCGAATTTTGAAAAATAAATAAACTTATGTCCAATTTGACAAAAGCATTTTAATTTTAATATTTATTTTGGCCGCATTTAACAGTTTGGCAGCTCAATGGTTCAGCCGAGGTACAACACTACAACGTCTTTTTAATCTCAGAAGCGAACTCGCTAAATTTTTGAATAAAAAAAACGAAAAATAAAAAGAATTGAAGGATAAAATGAACAAAGCTGCTTAACTCTACTACAAATGTTGGATGGCTGTGCGATTTAGCCTTTGTAGTGGACGTCACTTCACTTTTGAAAGAACTTAATCTGAAACTGCAATGGTGTGGAAAGTTTATTAGGCCTACTATAGGTCCTACTTTAGTAGACATTGTGAAATCGTTTTCAAAAAAGCTATCCTTATTGCAAAAACTACAGAAGGACGGACATATAGCTCATTTGTACAGAGATATCAAACAAAAATGAACATCTGCTTGAACTTTCGCATCCTGACAAATATTTCTAGATCATTGGCAGCCTGTCATCTGAATCTGCCCAACGTTTCTTTGACTTCAGATTGCAGGAACATTTTTAGTTTAACATTCAAGCACTTCACTACTGTTAACTTTGCCATTTTGCAGAATCTGTTTACTTGTGAGCTAAGGGTGGTGCCAATTGATCTGCATTTAGAACTGATCGACTTGTAGGAAAGTTCAGAGGAGCGCATTTCATTTCATGCACTAAGCTTGATAACATTTTATCTAAGCCAACCGGTTTTGGCTTATCCGACTATTTGCACACCTTGCAGAAACAAATCGCACACCCTTTGACATTATCCAACTTTTTGACAAAATGCCTGCAACAACAAGCATTGAACCTCGATTTGGTAATACCCTACTTGCTGGGAAGGCTCAACTTCCCAAATCGCATGACGTTCATCCCAAGAAATGAATTTAATTTTGACACATATTCTAAGTTAAATTCTAAAAACATTCACTTTTAACTTTATTATAAATGAATTGACAAATAACATTTTACATATAAATACATATAAAAACATATATATATGTTTGAATAAAATAAATAAATATTTAATGAGTTTTTAAATTCTTATACATTTTTAGTTTAACATTCAAGCACTTCACTACTGTTAATTTAATTTTATTAAATGCATATAAGTGAGCCTAATATTTATAGACCTTATATGTAAAAACTAAGCCTGAAAAGACTTCGGCACTTGCATGGTAAACCTGCGGCTCACAAGCTATCACCATGTCACTAAAGTGGCCCTTGGTATCGAAAACTTTGGGGACCCCTGGTTTAGAGGGAACATTGGCCATGAGGGTAGATGTATGTTTAAGCAGCAGGGGAATAAATCAATTTGATTCCCTCTCCAGTTGACATTGTACAAATACAAGTGTGTGCACTTGTTTGCTTACAAATTTGCTATTGTTGACTTGTTATTATGATACTGTTTACTGGCTGCACTATACCACAAAGTAGTATTGGCATGTTATTGTTGAAGTTTGCTTTTGAATCTTCATTATTCAATTGTAATTTTTGATCACTATTGCCAAATTGTTATTGCAAACTTGTTATAGTTGAATTGTGACTATTAAATTATAATAATTGATTTATTATTCACTTTGATTGAAAAATGTAAAGCAAAATATTATTATTGCAGAATAAAAAAAACTCTTCACAATTTAACATACATACCATGAAAGCAAATAATGTTACAAATGTCACACAAATGTTAAAAATAAAAAAAAACATTCTCACCTCTCAATGCACTCATCATGTGTATATGGAAACGAAATCCAGTCTTTTTTCTTAACTTCTGCCTTAGACTGTCGTTCCAGTTTCTTGTCATCAGCAGATCGGTAAAAGCTGCAGTATTTACGATCGCGGCTGGCAGAGCAGGCATAGAATCGCTGGACAGATTTTTTGCTGCCATCAAAATACCTTTCAAACAAGAGTGTGGGACCTGTGGACACAGTCAGAAGCAAGAGGTGGGTGGCATTAATGTTCACAGCACAGTCTGTTTATAACCCCAACAGTCAGCCATGACTATGAACTACGAAGTCTTTACACATTTGCTTCAACAGGTTGGTAATAATATATTCATCCCTTGTATGCTGCTAGCAATTATCTGAGTTGATATTGCACTACAATAGGAGTGCAATAAAAATTTTTAGAAGTGCTGTAATTGAATTAAAAAAATTTATAGCGCCACTAAGCTTGCTCTGAAACACATAACAACATTTTAAATTGTATTAAAAGATTATTTCAATCAAGTTTACATCAGAGTTGTACTTGTATCTGATATGTAATAAGTAATGTTTACACTGGTTACACCTATACTGGGTATAATATTTACATACAGTATTGATATTGCAGTCAATAAATACGTGCTGATACTATTAAGGACAAATCAATAACTACACCTTCACCTTCAAGTAAATTCATGTACATAACCAAGCAAGGTCATAACAGAGTCACATGGGGAGCCAGCAGATGCACGGGGCATTTTTGCCTGAACATTAATATCCTAACTTTTGGCATTCTCACTTACGATGCTGCTTCTGAGTTTCAGCATGGACCTGTCTCTGGAGTTGGTGAGTTTGTTATGATTTCAATATTATGTTTCAATGGCTTAACTGCCCCACATTTTCCTCTCTTTCTGGACCTTTTGTTTTCAAATCTCTTTCCCTGCACCTCCAATACTTTCATCCAACCAATCATCTTCGTCCATCTCATCCGCCGCATCAGATGCATGCATCAACACTCCTCCTCCACTGCCTCCCATTCCACTCACCGACGCTCACTGAATACAACAGCGTCAGCCCAATATCGCGGGATCGCAGTTATTCCTCCGTGCTATTTCCTCACACAACCACGCGTACGTTGCAAACCTCAGAAACTGTTTCCATCTCTACTTCTTCTTATCCTGTGCAATGACATTTCTTTGAATCCTGGGCCATCTTCTGCATCCAGCTTCAACTTATGCGCTTTCAATACCGCTCCTCGTCCTCCCTCTGCTCCAACTGCTTCTCCTCCGGAAGCTGTCCAACGTGTCTATCCTTCTACTTCTCCTCCTCCTCCGAAAAACTTTATACTTTGCACTTCAAACATTCACTACTCCATCCAGCAGAAATTAAAGATTTGGCACAATCATCACATCCTCCAGATTTATTTGCCTTAACTGAAACCTGGCTTAACTCAAATACAACTCTTGCTCAGTACCAAGACTGTATACCCTCCAGCTATCATCTCGAGAGCACACCTCGCCCCACCTAAATTCCCAACTACCATGATCACAACAGGTGGAGGCATCGCCTATTTGACTATGGAATCATCCATCATCTTCAACTCACCTGGCTACTGTTTTCGCTCCTTTGAATGTGCCTCAATCACTCTCAAACTTCCTAATAAATCCTAACCATCTTATTCAATAGCTGAATCATTCTGTTCTTTCTTCTCAGGAAATATTACTACACTCCGTCTCTCCCTTCAATCATTAATGACCAAAAAACCACAATCGACTCACCTCCAGACACACCATCCTATTCTCATGACTCTCCTCCTTCCCTACCTTATCATCATTAACCGTCTTTCAACCAACACTTGAGAGTGAAATATTCAATATGCTACAATCTCTTCCTAACAAGCAGTATGAACTCAACCCTATACCCACCTCTTTACTGCAAGACTGCACATCCATCCTTGCTCCTGTTATTACCAAAATAATAAACCTCTATCTACTGGCAACTTTCCCCTACTCTTCAAGAATTCCTTTGTCACTCCACTCCTTAAGAAACTATCGCTTGATAAAGAAATACTCTCTAACTATCAACCTGTCTCCAACCCGACATTCATTTCTAAGCTAACCGAACAAATAGTCCTGTCCCGGATCAATGACTATTTGTCTTCCAACTCTCTCCTAAATCTACACCAATCTGCTTTACCAAGCGGCACTCAACTGAAACCCTGCTCACTTACCTCTACAATAAACCTGTTTCTGCAATATCTCACCAACAAGTCTCCAGTCTCTGCCTCCTTGATATTTCCACAGCCTTTGACACCATTGACCACAACATATTGCTCCAGAGACTGGCTACCTGGTTTGGCTTCACTGACACTGCTCAGTTAAGACTTCGGACACTTCATCCCAATCATATGCTCTTACCTGTGGTGTTCTGCAAGGTTTTGTTCAAAGGCCCCTCTTGTTCATACTCTACACTACCCCCTTCAGTTCGCTCATCAAATCATCCTTGGTTGACCATCACCTATACGCCGACGACACCCAGTTATTTGTTTCTTTCTCTCCAACCAGCTTCTCCAACTCCATTGATCATCTTCTCCATGTGGTCGCCCAAATCTCATCCTGGATAACGTCAAATCTCTTATGCCTGAACCCCTCCAAAACCGAATTCATTCTGACTGGCCTTTGTGAGCAACTGAAGAAAATTCCTGATCCAACTCGCTCCTCCTCCACCCTAACACTGCTTTGCCCTTCCGTCACATCATCACTGATATTTGCAAATTGTTCCATATCTACTGCTGTTCCGCCTCTTTGGAACAAACTCTCCAGCATTAAGACAAATATCAGATCCATCGTACAAACTCACCAATGTCTCACCTCTTGCCATCTCACCACAGGTTTTCCACTCAAAATTGAAAACAAAGCTTTTTCACAAATCCTATCCTGAATCCTCCCCTTTGCCCTACCTTCCTCGTTGTTTCAATTCCAAACAACATCCCCCTAGCGAGTCTGTTTTAATTAAGCGCCTGTGAATAAGCTGGTTCCCTGACTTGGTTTTTGCAGGCGCTGAAGAAATGCTGGGATTATGATTATTTGGGCATAACCGGAAATCGCCTTGGACATTCGCCTCGGCCGAATATTGGACTATTTGGAAGTATTCGCCTCAGCAAAGATTACACCTGCAAGTAGCTAAAAATAACTTTTTTAATCAAACATTTTTTGGGATCAAATCATATTTTGTCATCACATAAATTTATGACTTACAGACTTACTTATACCTTATTGATTAATTAAACAAGAACCTAAAAATGCACTGAATATTTTTTTAAATAATTATCTTAATTTATATATTTTAATTTCTTTTGGTGGCAACCAAATCAGTAATTGGCTCCACCCACTTTCTAGTAAACATTAGAGGGTAAATACGTCGTTGATTTATTTATTCTTAAAGACTGCAAATAATAGTATAAAATAACAAAATAATTTTTAATATCGGCGCCGATTATCTTACTCTATATCTCTATAATCGGTACAGCTCTACTTCCAGTAGTCTGGTGTATCAATACAACCCCTAGCCACCATGGAGCAAAGCCTCGATATAGCGCGGCTTAATACCACACTGAGCCTCAGGAGGGGCACAGCATTGCCCTGTTTGATCTGCATTGCCTTTGCCACCCCAGGAGACAATCAGCTAAGGCACTTGCAGCGGATAACCCATCAAAGATCACTGGGAAGCGTAGAAGAGTTCTGCCAGTAGTGGGAAAATACTATACACTTTCATCAGCTTTGCAAATATGTTTTGGTGAACCTCAGCTCAACACTGCAGTCTTTATTCCTATTCTTCACAAAGTGGGCAGCTTGGTCCTTCATCAGCCAGAGAAACAATGCCGCAGTCCAGGGGTCCCCAAAGTGTGGCCCATAGGCCGCATGCAACCCTCAAGCAGGTCCAATGCGGCCCCTGGTCGAATTTTAAAAAAATATACTTTTGCTCAATTTGACAAACGCATGTTAATTTTAGCATTCATTTCTGCAGCATTTGACATATTAGCAGGTGAGCAGTTCGATGGTTACGCCGAGGTGCAACACTAAAAATATATTTAATCTCTGAAGAAACAAAATCGCTGAATTTCTACATTAAAAAACCAAACACAATTGACGGAAAACGAACAAAATTGCTTAGCTCTCATACAAAAGTTGGATGGCTGTGTGATTTAGGGTTTTTAGTGGACATCACTTCATTTCTAAACGAACTTAGTCTGAAACTACAAGGGTGCGGACAGTTTATTACTACTTCAGTGGACAGAATGCTAACTAATCTCACTGCAAAAACAACTCACGGACGGAAATTTTGCTCATTTCCGGCTTGCACAGAAATATCAAAAGCGAAATTAAACTCTGGATCCATTCATGTGGCAGAGGCCTATACATTGTTTTCCCATCTGCACACATCCTTGAGTAGTAAAGTCAGCCCATATTCCATATGGAACATTAGAGAGGTGCTCATCTCCTTATCCTAGGCCATTGAGCCGGCAATGGACAAATCCCAAGGTCCTGGACACGAGGCCAGTGATATCGTAGGACTTGCCGTTTGCCTCCCAGTTTACTGCTTGCAGTGCTTGGTGACAGAGGCATGTGTGTGCAAACAACTTGCCAAGGGTCGTTACACAGAGTTGAACCCGCAACTGCATGATCCGTGAGCAAGCACATTAGTTTCTATTGATAGGTCACCGTGTTCAGGTAGCACGCTCGATTAGTAGGCCTACACATTTTGAAATGATTGAATTTCTACGTATGGCAAAATGGTATATTGTTACATCTTCACAATGAATGTATGTAAAAATAGATTGTAGTTATTCTAATTTTTTAACTGATTTTTTTATGCGAAAATAATAATTGTAACTATACTGATTTTTTACACAAAAATAATATTGTAATTATACTTAAGCATATGTTTTGTGCGAATAAACAGGAAACTTGCTCGTCGAAAAGTATTGGTATTGCAATACTTTTAAGAATAAGTATTGGTATTGCAATACTTTTTATGATGAAACATTGGTATTACAATACTTTTTTCCACTATTGTCAACAGCCCTGCTGTTAAGGCATATTTAACTTCATTATACGCATATAAGTAACCCTTATACTTATAAAAGGCTTCGCCGACTTCGGCATTCACATGGTACCCTGTGGCCCGCAAGCTCTGACTGAGTCACTAGAGCTATATATATATATATTTTACTACTTTACTACTATATATATATCCCTCGGAATACAAAACTTTGGGGACCTCTGCCATAGTCAATATTTTTGTTTGCATCTTTTTATTGTCTTGGTATTTTTATTTCTGCCATCATTCTTATTACAATTTCCCCAACAAGCTTGGCTTTATTTTGCCCTCTAATACACTTTTCACCAAAAATTCAGCATACTCCTGTTCATGCATTGACGACAAGTGAACTTTCATGTTGGTGGGATTGTTTCCCCTTAAGCGATCGTACACAATCCTAGGTTGACCAAGCACCAGCTGCACCAAGTCACTTCAGCATGTTCTGGCATCCAGCTAAGTATTATAAGTATAATATGGCCTACCATTGACACTCGTCACATGTGAGACCAAAGACGAGTGAGGCGACAATTTCAAAATTTCTGGTTAAATTTAGTAAACTTTCACAGTAATAAACTTTTTGATAAATAAATAATATATGAATACACAAATTTGCAGTAAACAGACAACAATAACCAGAAGCAGCAACATCTCTTTCTCCTCTTGTGTCTATTACCAGACTTTTTAACATCTCATAATTTGTTCCTTTGTACCGTCGCAGTCCCTCACCCTTCAGTACAAGCAGATCCTCGACCTATATCGGTTATCTCCACCAGGAGTCGTCTTCTAGAAAAATTTATCAAGTGGCATTTTTTCCATCCATTCCTGACACAGCCGCAATCAAGCCAGGAAGATCAATTTGCCTTCCGTCCATTGGATTCAACCATTGCATCCCTCATAGCCTTGACCAACAACCTACAAGAACTCCTTCATGACAACCAATACGTCCATTTGATAGCCCTTGACTTTTCAAAGGCATTCGACACGGTCGGACACGCATATCTCGCTAAGCGGTAGGCAGAGTTGTCCATTCCGGATTGCATATATAACTGGGTCATAACCTGCATAGGTTCCCTCCTCCAAAGAAGACAACCTCCTACTCCCTACGCCCACAAGCCCGTGTTATTCCACAGACAATCGAGCATAATAATCGTTTTTAATTAGAATGTTGTACTTTTGAAGGTATTGTTCACCAGAGTGCGGGTATGCAGTTGGTTAAATAAAGAATATACTTACTTACTTACATAGATGAATAATATAATTACTAGAAGAGGTTATAGTATGACATACCATCACATCATTTGCAGAATTATGTAAAAATCATACAAATAATGAATAAGCGAGGAAAATTTTCAATCGTAAATATTTGTTTTATTCCAGCTAAATATCGTCTTATATTTCGTTGCATCTATTTTTTTTGGGTTTCACTTTTGATTTCCAATAATTTTGTTTTAGTTTTAGCTTCCATTGTCTACATGGCTCAGTTTTCATGAATGAAAGCAACACTACCTAGGATGGTCTGTGACTGAAAGGTTGTTATCAAGTGAGCTTCCGTTTTCAGTCCCATTCCACCTGCATCCAGTGCTACATGCCATATAGTTTCTAAACATGTTCACTAATGTTGCAGAGAATAAGGCCTGGCTTTCTGGACACACATTAAGCAGCATACAGTTACAACAGGAACAAAATTGTTAATAATATATTCCTGTTTTCCATCACCCAACAGATACAGTGTCCCTGAGAAACCCTTAAGAATCGCTACACAAATTTTATATCACAATAACATTCATGAACATCTTACCATGTGGACAATGAGGTGCTGACTTAATGGTTTCAACATCTAGGCATACATCGATGCCATGAGCTTCTTTATTCATCATGAATTAAAAACTGAAAAAAGTTACAAATTTTACACTTGTAACTGTGTCAAGTAAATTATAATGATATGCTTAATCTCAATCTGTTACTGATATATACAATTGCAATGCATCTATCTAATTCAACATAGGTAATGTTTCTGGTGACCAAAAAGGTTTCTCAAATGTACTTCCACAATAGTCTGACAAGTGTTGGCTATCCTTTTATGTTTACCTTGTTCCCATTTGGATATCTTAGCACAATAAAGGAGCTCTGTATGTTGTATCAGCTCTGTATTGACTTTCGCACAAAGATTGACCTTTATGTTGCCAAAGACTTGGCTCCAGAAAATCAACTGTGTAGCTTGAGAATAAGTCACCTTTGAGTAGAAGTTGTCTCCTAAATTCTCCGCTAGGAAAGTGAGGAAATGTAAGTCAAAGCCATAAATTATATGTCTGTGACCTGAGTGTCACACTTGATTCCTCCCTCACGTTCACAGAACACATATCTAACCTGACCCTTTCACGCTACTTTCAACTGAAGCGACTCAGAGCCATCAGACGATCGGTATCCCTGTCTTTATGACCATAGTTCCTGTCTAGACTACTGCAACTCACTTCTTATGGGCCTCCAAACACAACATCTTACCCCTTTCAACAAGGTTTTAAATGCTGCCGCTAGGCTCGTAGCCAGACTCCCTCGTTTTGTGCATATCTCTACAATCTACATGCATGATTGACGTCTTGCACTGGCTTCCTATTAATGCACATATCCACTAAAAGATCCTCTTTCTAGTTTCCGAAGCAGAGCTTGGCAGTGCCTCCAGATATATCCTCGACTATTTCTGAGAGCTGTCATCTGCAATATCATCTCGTTCCTTGTGCTATGTTGATCATCTTGACATCTTTGTTCCTACGATTGTCCTGGCCCAACACCGTCCGTCCGGAATACATTTGTCGCATATTTCACTCTCACCACTCCTTCTTCTTGATGACGAGAGTACCCGCTCGTTCTTTCCTCTATCACCAAGCTCAGCAACACGACACACTTGATGGTTTTAATATGTATATTTAATTATACATATATATCACTCATCTTAACTACACTTACTGAAGTTATTAGTGTCCTTTTGAAATGTTTCCCTGGTTTACGCCGGAGACGTGGTTCCCAACTACGTTGATTACCCTTATTGTCAGAACGACCTAGCGTCTCCCCCAGTTCCGAAACAAGTCCCTGTTCCTTCCCTTGCTACACTATAAGAACCCTCCTAGAGGCGATTTCCTTCGCCATCCCAACCGCAAAACTCGTATCTCTATTGGACGACAAATCACCTGCCGAAACTATTCCTAAAACCTGGCTGGTCGGGTCTTGGCGTCCCTAGCGTAACATCAGATTCCTAGAGGCGTATAGTTACTGTTTGACTAGCGGCTGCTATGGCTGGGCCTTGCCAGTGTCATAGACGAGCAACAGGTCCTAGGGATCGAATTTCATTATTATCGTTATACCGCCTAGTGGGTTGCGCCATTCGTATCAGAATTGTCCCCTATTCATGATCCGTGTCAACCAGCCGGTCCAGATCAAATCTTCAACTGATTCATGAATTTCTTGTCTGTGGGTCGTAGAGATGGAAGGGACAGTCGTTTCTTACATCTGCCTCGAGGTTTCATTGTTCGACACCCCGTTGATCTTTGCATAATCCCCGCCATCTGTATTGAGGCAGTCTGCCTCTGGCGAAACCCATTGAGGTCTACTTTCTCAGGTTTCAGGTAGACATATATATGTATGTATATAATTTATGTAGGCCTATTTATATGTATATATCTATATATATGCATATGTATGTATATGTATGTATTTGTGTATATATATATATATATGTATGCATATGTATGTATTTGTATATATATGTATGCATATGTATGTATATGTGCGTGAATGTATGTTTGCATGTATGTATGTATGTATGCATGTGTGTATGTATATATGTATGTATATGTATGGGTATGTATATGTATGTATATGCATGTATATATATGTATGTATGTATGAACATATGTATGTATTTATGTCTGTTTGTATGTATAATCAATTGGACAATTATAATCGGGTTTGCAGTATAATGGTAAGTTGTTAAGGACGAATATACTCGGGTTTGCCGCTAAAGGGGTTAATATTCGTTTTAGCAGCCTTTAACATTTTGGCAGTTTAGCTGTTTGATGGTTAAGGGTAAGCTGAGGTACATGTATAACACTAAAACTTTTTTAATCTCAGAAGCAAATTCGCTGAATTTCTGTATAAAAAAGAAAATCAAAAAGAATTGAAGGACAATGAACAAATCTGCTCAGCTCTACTATAAAATATGTTGGATGGCTGTGCAATTTAGCGTTTTTAGCGGACATCGCTTCACTTTTGAACGAACTTAATCTGAAACTGCAAAGGTGTGGAAAGTATATTTGGCCTACTACTTTAGTGAACAGTGTGAAATCGTTTACAAGAAAGCTACTGCAAAATAACAAAATAAGGACAGAAAATTTAGCCCATTTTCCAGCTTATAAAGAGATATACATTGTATCGAACAAAAACGCACATGTTCTTGAACTTTTGCGTTCTGACAAATATTTAGAACTTTGTTAGTGGATAGTGTGAAATCGTTTATAAGAAGCCAACCTTCAGCTAAAACCAACTGAAGGACGGAAATTTTGCTCATTTTTCCAGCATGTACAGAGATACATTGTGTCAACAAAATGAACACTTTCTTCAACTTTTGCATTGCTACAAAAATTTCTATATCATTGGCAGCCTGTTAACTGAATTTGCACAACTTTTCTTTGACCCTTAACTGTGTCCTTGAGTCTGCCTCTGTCCACCATCTTCCCCTCTGTTTCCTGTATTCCGCACCGGATCTGCCTTCTATTCCACACTAGAACCACTGTAGCGTAATAAAATATGCTAAAATACACTTTTACCCTGCAAGAGAACCAACGAATGAAGTCGGCAGCCATGCAAGGCGTCCATAACGTAATATATTTAATTTAATTTAACCGCCGATACGGGTATCGAACTCGGTTGTTCGGCTCTGCGCACCAGTGTGTAATCCATTACACTACGACCAAAATACAAATAAATTTGAGTCTCGAACCTTCTTTATAAGAAATAGTTCCCTAAATAAATTAAAACATAAGAATACAACGATGCACTGCGCACATCTGACACAGTCGGCGATAATACAGAGCATTTATGTGAGTTGTCTGACGACCTCATATATACAAGCATTGATCTTAAATTATTATATATATATATATATGTTTGCTCTTTATATCTACCAGGATGATCGCTCTCACCAGGAAAGATTAAGGATGGGCCTCTCGAAGGAAGGTAAAACCGTTCGAATTAGTCACGAGGTCCGACTCTGCCTATTCCGCGGTCGCCGGATGGGCAACGTTCTCTAGGATGACCGTACTCGAAACAGGGTTCGTAATCTTACCTGCAGGAAGTCTTACTCGACTTGCCTACCTTCCAGGGTTGTAACAAGCACCAGCCCCCCAGCAAAGCCCCCCAGTTTTAGTGCTCAGTGCCCACCCATGTACCCTCCCAAATCGGTTCTTTTTTATGTTTATCCAATGGCATTTTAAGATAACCTTTATTAAAATAATTTGTGCCCCTCATTTTTCCAATGTCTAGGGGCAAAATTCAAAAAGTGTGAGCAAAAAATTTTTGGCGCTTCGCGCAATATTTGTGAAAACTGTCACGTGACACAGCCTACCTGGCGGAGGTGAGTATACATTCTTCAACCAGAATCGTTAACTCTAAATTTATACAGCGATATATATTCTGCTTCGATAAAACTGACACGGACTCCGATATATCCTTCGCTATCTACACACAGATCTTCGATCCGACCTACGCACTTCAGTCAGCTCTTATAGAACTGTGTCGCGACAAGCAAATATATATCCAAAGATATATCTACGCCGATAACCCAAACATAAACGCATCGATCACTGTCTTGGTCTGCTTTGTTATCTTTTATATTCGTGTGTAGGCCCTAATCCATTACCCAGACTGTGGCGATATCACCTTGCGGGCCGTGTGTGGCCCTCCCTTCCAGGGTGCCTCCTAGTGTTGCGGGTCTGTGGGCTATGGGCCCCATTGTATATACATTGTATATGCATTGTAACTACATTGCATCTACAATGTATCTATGAATATTTATGAGCCTGATTATATCTAGCCGGTATATACGTCTTTTCTGACGGGGAATTAGATTTAGGATGGACTTCGGTCCTGAAACATAGGATTGTCACGGGGAATGCGCCCTCCGTGAGTAAGCCCCTACTACGCCAGCCGCTTCCCCATCGAGTTGCGATCGATGAACAGTTGAGTAATTTGCTTACGGCTGATCGGATAGAACCTGCTGCTAGTGAATGGTCGTCCAATGTAGTGTTAACCCGTAAAAAGGACGGGACTCTACGGTTTAGTGTGGACTACCGGCAGTTAAATGAGCGGACGAGGAAAGACTCGTACCTGCTACCCAGTATAGATGATTGCCTGGATGACCTAGCCGATGGTGTGTGGTTCAGCACGCTGGACCTACTGGTGGCTACTATCAAGTGGCTTTGGACACGGCGGACGCCGAAAAACGTCGTTCGTGACCCGCAGAGGTACGTTTCGATGGAAGGTGATGCCCTTCGGGCTATGTAACGCGTCCCCTACATTCTAAAAGCTGATGGATATCGTCCTGTCCGGGCTTTACTCTGAAGCATGTCTGGTATATTTGGGCGATGTTATCATTTTTGGGATCAGCATTTAGAAAGATTGAGGTTGTGTTCAAACGCCTGCGGGGAGAGAACCTTAAACTTAAGCCTAGCAAGTGTTACCTGTTGCGTAGGACGGTTAATTTTCTTGGTCATGTCGTGACTCCTGAAGGAGTGGCCGTGGATTCAACAAAGATCCGGGAAATAGTCGAATGGCCGGTCCCTCAACGTTTAAAGGATGTGCGATCTTTTCTTAGGCTGTGCTCCTACTACCGTAGGTTTATTAAGAATTTCTTGGTGCTGGCCTTTCCCCTGTTTGAGCTCACTAAGACGGGGTGAGCTTTCCTTTAGGACGACGCGTGCCAGAGGGCGTTCGAGCACTTAAAACTAGTCCTGACCACCACGCCGTCTTGGCCATGCCCGAGGGCGAAGGTACGTACGTTCTGGTCTGTAGGCATAGGGGCGGTGTTGTCCCAACGGACGGACGGTGAAGAACGGGTGATTGTGTATGGGAGCAGACTGCTGTCCTCGGCCGAAAGGAATTACTGTGTGACACGAAAAGAACTTTTGCAATAGTTTACATCTGCAAGCTTTACCGACAGTATTTGATGGGGCTGCCGTTCGTTTTGCGAACGGACCACGCCGCCCTGCAATGGCTCCATCGTACGCCGGAGCCGATTGGCCAACAAGGCCGGTGGTTGCAATGGCTGGCTGAGTACGAGTTCCAAGTGGTCCATCGGCCGGAGAGGGAACACGGAAACGCCGATGCAATGTCGCGGCGGCCTTGCAGACAGTGCTGGTCTAAGGACTGGTACATGACGGCAGCAGTCGTGGAGGCGTCTGAAGAGGCTCAACCGGGCCCGTTATTCGACGCTATAGATCGATTAGAAAAGGGGCAACGAGGACCCTAATCTTGGTATGGTAAGGTCGTGGGTTGAAGAGGGAGTATAGCCTACTGGCTTAATAGCCATCTTGCGAGAGAGAGAGGCGGTGAAGGTGCTCTGGCACCAATAGGACCGCCTCTATTTGCGGGACGGGGTACTCTATAGGAAGACGCCCGACGACGTAGAGCAGGTCTTAGAGCCCAAGAAGTTCAGGGAAGAATACCTGGGGCTTGCCCATACAGGGTTGACCGGCGGCCACTTGAGTGTACGCCGAACGCGCTGGCAGGTGAGGCGACGTGGCTACTGGGTTGGGTGGTCCCGGGATGTGAGGCGCTTTTGCCGGCAATGCGCTCCATGCAATAGATACCACCGTGATCATCCGCCCAAACAGGAAGCACTGCAGCCGATGCTGTGCGAGGAACCCTGGGAGAGGTTGAGTATCGACATCACTGGTCCTCACCCTCGAAGTAGTAGGGAAATACCTACATCCAGACTGTAATGGGCAACTTTACGAAGTTTGTCGAGGCTGTGCCATGACCAACCAGAAGGCTATTTCGGTCGCCCGGGCTCTGGTCGACAATGTAATTGTTCGGTACGGGTCCCGCAGCAAATACTCACGGACCAGAGGACCAACTATGACAGTAATTTATTTCAAGAGTTGTGCAGATTACTGGAGATTGACAAAGTCCGGACCTCAAGCTATCACCCTAGTGGGAATGGGCTTATCGAGCGGCTGCATGCTGGGGAAGGTCATTAGCAGCTATCAGAGAAATTGGGACTTCTATCTGCCCGTTGTCCTGGCCCCAACACGGCGTCGCCGCACGAGGTGACTGGTTATATCCCGAACTATCTGATGTTCGGACGGGAAGCCAGGGCACCGATAGACCTTGTATATGGGAGACCGCAAGAGGTGGAGCACGGCGACTCCACGTACACGATCTACGTCCGAGACTTCGCAGAACGAATGGAGGCAGCTTACCGTCTGGTACGTGAGCAGTTGAAGGTCGCTGCTGAGCGACTAAAACGGGCGTATGATCTGCGCGTCCGTCCAGCCGACTTCGCACCACGAGACCGCGTGTGGTACTTTTCTCTACGTCGTTACCAGGGACGCAGTGCTAAGTAGCAACAAATGTACAGTGGGCCATTACTTGTAGACTGCCGTCGTGAACCTGTGAACTATCTTCTGCGTAGGTCGGCAAACTCTCGGCCGTTCATAGCACATGTTGACAAACTGCGCTTATGTGCTAACCGCAAGAAGAACTCAGGAGGTGGAGCACGACGACTCCACGTACACGCTGGGCCCGTGGACAGGGACGGAGCCATCTTGCCTCAGCTTCCGGCTGTGGTTGACAGACGACCTCAGCGCGTTTTACGTCGCCCTCCGCGCTACCAGTGGTGGACGAGAGAGTCTGTCTCGATTTTTTTAGGGAAAAGTTTTCACTTTCCTTCTGTATTGTTCATGATGTTGCTTATGAATGCTGGGCCATGTGGCCGTATTGCGTTTGCATTGAATGATGTGTGCTGCAGGGCCTTTGCAGGAGGTGTTCCTGTTTCTGTGTAGTGACACTAGTTTTAATTCTTTAGCTATAAAGGCTTGGGAAAATGGTTATTAATAGAAATGCTGCTGTTGCATTAGGCCGTGGAACTGAAACTTGTGATGTTTATAGTGACAAGTCGCCTTGTGGGAGGCTTTGAATGCTCTTTTTGTTGTGCAAGTAGCGGAATTCTGAACTTTGAATTTTGTGAGATAGAACATTTGATTTCTGATGATCTGTGCTAAATGGCAAGCTTAACTGACAATCATTAACTTGATGGCGATTTCCTTTAGGGCATGTTGCGTGGCCCTTGGGTCGAATTTCTGGGCATTGTTTGTCGGGCTCAGGGATGGGGGCATCCCTCTCAATGGTGGGGAGGCATTGTGGTGATATCGCCTTGCGGGACGTGTGTTGCCCTCCCTTCCAGGGTGCCTCCTAGTGTTGCGTTTCTGTGGGCTATGGGCGCCATTGTATATACATTGTAACTACATTGTATCTACAATGTATCTATGACTTATGTGGATTGTATTGTATTGTCAATTAAAAGTATAAATAGCCGGACTGTTGTACATTAAGGGACCAGTCCGGGGAGACCCGACGAGTCCGGGGAGATAAGACCAGTCCGGGGAGATTCGACGAGTCCAAGGAGATTCGAACATTCCAACAGTCCGGGAGACAGAGAGTAGAGAGAGCGGTCAGCGGTCGTTGGGACATTCGGTTCGAGGGGGTCGTTTTCGACAGTCAATTACAGTTTGAGTTGCAGTTAGTTAATCCGTTTTGAGTTGCTTCGGCTATAATTCTGTTGATCTTATGGATAAATACGAAGTTCGTAGAACGCTTATCAGTTGAAACTAAACTACGTCGTCAACATTGATAATAGTTCTCAGCATTACGTCAAAAAGCCATACTTACTCACCGGACTATCGAACTCGGGAAATCTTCTGAACCACCTCCTGGGGTACCGGAAGCTTAGGTGAGGTGAACCGAACTCGCGACAGTTTGATACATGAGAAGCGGGGTAGAATCGAATCCGTTACAAGTTGACCTCAGAAGCGGGGTAGAAAACTAATCCGCCACAAGACTTTCACGTATCAGTATAGGTTCTTGGTCTGCGCTCATCTGTCTTAGACTTGGTATCCAAGTACCCAGACTTTCACGTGCCTGTAACTTTCTCCGTCTGCGTGCATCTTCCCATCGTAGTATTAATTCCAGGGCTGTTAATATCGCGATAGAGTATCGCGATACTTTGGTATCGGCGATGTTTTTGCAGTATCGCAGGGTGTATCGCGATAGTTTTGTTTGGTCAGTATCGCGTGTGTATCGCGACACTTTTTTTAGCCAGTCATCGATACGCAATACCAATACTTTCTTCACACCGTAATAAAAAAAATTATAATTTCTCTTCCACTTGAAATCTTTGCGATCAAGAAATGGTGAGTAATAAATCATCGCACTCAGAATATTGTCTCTTCCTCACAGAACTGCAGGGGCAGGCAAATACCTGAATAATTTCATGCCTGTTAGATTTCAAGCGTGCGGACTGCTAGGGTAGAACTAGTTCAAACCGGCTGCTACAGGGTTTGGTGTCTAGGCTTATCCAGAGTAAGGAATGTGGTCCGGTTAAGGAGAAAAGCCAGCGACCGCCTGACTGTCCAGATGGGACCAAGATTACTCCAGTAATCTTGAGATGGGACTGCCTGGCGGGTTGACCACTGGGCCAGAGGCTTACAGAGGTGACTCGGCAAAGTAGAAAGACAGGCGAGGGATGTGAATGAGAGAGAGAAACAGGTAGACTGAGATCTCTCTCTCTCTCTCTCTCTCTGTCTCCTTCTCTCTCTGTCTGTCTGTCTGTCTCTGTCTCTGTCTCTGTCTCTGTCTCTGTCTCTGTCTCTGTATCTCTCTCTCTCTCTCTCTCTCGTTCTCTCTCTCATTCTCTCTCTCTAAGAGAGCAGCAACGGACGAGAGGTAGAAGAACCGCGGCCGGTGCCAGAAAGAGACGCATATCATCCTTGACATGGATGCGTCGTTAAATAATCATATTTCACACACACACACACACACACACACACACACCAGAAAGAGAGGTGAGATATGGTGATACAGTCTAGAGTTGCAGAGTTAGCTTATAGAGTATACTAAGACATTTTAGCAGACGTACCACTTTATTTGGCCTGAGGTAGACGATCGCCTCACAGTCGTTTGAAGTGGCCGCGTATAGTCTCTTTAACTCTTATAATTAAAGTATAGTTAGATGGCTGAGACATTGCTGAGATTGTGCTAGATAATGTCAAAGAGATATGTTAATATTGTCAAATCGTTGAATTTGTAGTTATTTTGTACTAATATACAGAAACATGTCTTAACAAATGTGGCCCCGCTCCAGCCGGGGTGCTTTCCTTTTGGGCCACCTGAACAGTATGCAGGGCAGGGGCAAAAACATCCTAGGCTAGAACCTGGACTCACTAGCCACGAGTCCCCGCTTGACCATCGGCCTCCTGGCATATGGACCCCTGCCTGCAGTCGACCCAAGATAGGTTAGATCCCAGAAATCTAGGTCAGGCTGGGAGTTCGTCATAGAATATAAAGAATCTATAAATAGAAATAGGGAAACGATCGGATATAGTGCTTCCCCCCCTACGCACATTATTGAGTAGCATAGTCAGCCCATATTCGATACGGAACGTTGGAAAGGTGCTCATCTCCTTTTCCTAGGCCCTTAATTGAGCCGGCAATGGACGAATTGCAAGATCCTGGACACGGGGCCAGTGATATCGTGGGACTTGCCGTTTACTTCCCAGTTTGATGCTTGGTGACAGAGGCATGTGTTCGCAGACAACTTGCCCAAGGGTCGTTACACGGAGTCGAACTCGCAACTGCTTCCCAATAGGTCATCGTGTAGCACGCTTGAGTATTTTTGAAATAACAATTTTTATAATAATTGTAGTTATTCTGATTTTTTAAGTAAAAATATTATTGTAATTATACAGATCTTTGCTTTGTGAAAATAATAATTGTAATTCTAGTTTACTGATTTTTGTATGTAATAATAATAGTGTAATTATACTTCTTTTCCTTTAGCACATGTTTTGTGTGAATAAACAGGAAACTTCCTCGTTAAAAAGTATTGGTGAAAGCATTGGTATTGGTATTGCAATACTTTTAAGAAAAGTATTGGTATTGGTATTGAAATACTTTTTTGATGAAGTATTGGTATTGGTATCGCAATACTTTTCTCCAGTATTGTTAAAAGGCCTGATTATTTCTGTACTCGTCGCCACGAGATTCGCAGGCTTGTCGTTCTTGCTTATCCGGTTCCCTCAAGTGAAACTACGCAGATAATTGCTCGAGACGCGTTCCTTGAGGCCATGCGGGATCGGGATCTGTCGCTTAAAGTTCGTAAAAGAGAACCGAAGACTCTCGATGAAGCCTACCGTACGGCACTGCGTCTAGAAGCGTACCAGCGCACAACGGACACCGACGACCGACGACGTCCGCCTAACCGAGTGAGGGCTATGCAAGAGGCAGACGTAAGCGCACAGATACAGTCGCAACTGGACCGATTCCTTGCGACGCAACGTCAGGAACAAGAGAAATGGCAGCGCTCAATGGAAAGCCGCATCGATAGACACTTGCAGGATCTGCAGCGTGCTCACGCCTTGCCGAACGACGGACCGGGTTCGAACGTCCATCCAGGAGGAAGTCACGAAAGGACCGCCAGGCGAATGGGTACCTGCTACAACTGCGGCCGGGCCGGCCATATCGCCCGAAATTGTTGCCATCCACGCCGCAGCAACGAGACAGCCGTCTCCGGGTCCGAAGAGCCAGAGCCTGTTGCAAGAAATCACACCACGAGGCCAGGGCAGCCGAATCGCGCAAGCAACAACGCCATTTACATCCGAGGCTCGATCAACGGCCAGCCGCAGACCTGTTTAATCGACACCGGGTCTGAGGTGAGCTTGGTACCTTCTCATATTGTCGGGGGGGGGGTAGACTTACGCCCTTGTCACTGGGTGTTGATGGCTGCCAATGGGACCGAAATTCGTGTTTTAGGGGAAATTACTGTCCCGATTAAGGTCCGCAATGGGTTTGTACTACCTACCAACTTTTTGGTCTCCGACCAGATCACAGAGCCCATGTTAGGTATGGATTGGTTGAGAGGGCATCGAGTCAGGTTGAGTTTTGGGACTGGATTTTTGTACGTAGGTCGTAGACGTATCTCCTTGGTGCGGGGAAATGGTTCCGCGTGGTGTCGGCGCGTGATCGTCGCTGAACAGGTCATAGTGTCGCCCAAAAGCCAGCAGGACGTCTCCGTTATAACTCTTTATGGGAGTTTATCTGCCGTTTCATCGGCCTGGATGACAGAAGCTTGTGAGGTCCGACCAGGAGTTCATGTTGCGCGGGTAGTGTTAGGGGATAAACAGAACGACGCCCAGATTCGAGTGATGAATCTAACGGAGGAAGCAGTAACGTTGGATAAGGATCAGCTGCTAGGAGGTTTACACCCAGTTGAAGTCGACAGGTGTGTTGAACAGGACAACAGGAAAGTTGGGACGGTGTTGCCATGTGAGACGTTGCTGGCAGACTTACCTGAAGAGGTACCTCAAGAAATCAGAGTACGACTGGAGCGATTGTTGAAAGATTATCAAGACGTCTTTTCGGTGACGGAGGAAGATTTGGGATGTACCTCAATTAGTATACATAAAATTGAAACAGAAGATGAACGGCCAATACGACAGCCATTGAGACGGCAACCTCTTCCTCACCATTGACGAACATCTGAATAGGATGTTGGCAGAAGGAATTGTAGAACCAGCGGTGAGCGAATGGGCCGCGAATGTGGTTCTAGCACGAAAAAAGGATGGCACGTTGAGATTTTGTATCGATTATCGGCAACTCAACGATAAAACGAAGAAGGATTCTTACCCACTCCCAAGAATCGACGAATGTCTAGACGCTCTCGCAGGCTGGTTTAGTACTTTAGATTTGAGAAGCGGTTACCATCAGGTGGCTATGGATCCACGGGACGCGGACAAGACTGCGATTACGAGAGGCCAACCTTAAGTTGAAGCCAACCAAGTGCAAGTTGCTTCGTCGGACCGTAACGTTCTTGGGCCATGTTGTTAACCCGAATGGAGTTGCGGTTGATCCTTTCAAGATAAGAGACGTGGTCGAATGGCCTATTCCGGAAAGGTTAAGGGACCTTCGTGTTTTTCTGGGCTTGTGTTCGTACTACCGGAGGTTCATACGTAATTTTTCGGTTGTAGCGGCACCGCTATTCGCACTTACTAAGAAGGGACGTGCTTTCACCTGGGACGACACTTGCCAGGATGCATTTGCTCGTCTGAAGGTTTTGTTGACTACAGCTCCAATTCTTGCGTTACCGACTGTTGAAGGTGTCTACTTGTTAGATTGCGACGCCTGCGATGTTGGACTTGGTGCTGTTTTGTCGCAACGAATAGACGGAGAAGAGAGAGTGATTGCCTACGGTAGCCGTCTGTTATCCAACGCCGAACGCAATTACTGCGTCACCCGGAAGGAACTTTTAGCGGTCGTCTACTTTACGAAGTTATATCGGCAGTATTTGTTGGGGAAGCAGTTTGTCTTGAGAACGGACCATGCTGCTTTCCAGTGGTTGCAGCGCACTCCAGAACCTATTGGACAGCAGTCACGATGGCTGGAACGTCTTGCGGAATTTGACTTCCAGATAGTCCATCGGCCGGGTCGGAGGCATGGGAACGCGGATGCTTTCTCGTAGGCCATGTCCTCAGTGTGGCCAGGAGGAGCGGAGTTTAGTAGCAGCTGTAACTACGATTGCTCAGGGTTTTTCGTTGAGCACGGAAGCTGAAACGCTGGAACGCTTGAAAAGGGCTCAGGCCGAAGACCCTGATCTCTCAAAGGTGCGTCCCTGGTTAGAGGAAGGAGCGCTGGTTCCGGAGTTGGTGGACATTCTATTCGAGAGTGCGATTGTGAAGACCTACTGGCATCAGCGCGAGGGGTTGTACTTGCGCGACGGCGTGATGTATCGAAAGAAACCGGACGGGTTAGAGCAACTACTACTGCCCAAGGCCCTTCGGGAGGAGTATTTGAGCCTTGCTCACACCGGAATGACTGGAGGTCATTTGGGCGTCCGAAGAACTAGATGGAAAGTTAGGCAACGAGCGTATTGGGTAGGATGGTCGGAGGAAGTGAAGAGATTTTGTCGGTGGTGCTCGCAATACAACCAATATCATCGTGGTAAGCCTCCGCGTCAAGGACCGTTGCAAGCATTGCCATGTGGAGAGCCATGGGAGCGACTTGGTGTGGATTTGACTGGGCCCCATCCCAGAAGTAGGCGCGGGCATGTCTACATATTAACCGTCATGGACTATTTTACGAAGTTCGTTGAGGCGATACCCATCGTGAACTCCGCTACGTACTCGAGTTACGTCGACGACCTAGCCGAAAGGATGGAGTCAGCATATCGTATTGTACGCGAACGACTACGGGTGGCAGCGGAGCGGAGGAAGCAAACCTACGATATGCGCGTCCGCCCGGTCCAATTTTTGATAGGGGATCGTGTTTGGTACTACACTCCGAGGCGTTTTCGCGGAAGGAGTCATAATTGGCAACGAATGTACACTGGACCCTGCGTCATCGCGGAGCAGTGCGGAACGGTGAACTTCCGCATTCGGAAAACGGCCAACTCTCGACCTCTCGTAGTACATGTGGATAAGTTGCGTCCATAATACGACGCGACGACTACTGAGTTGGACGAAGCCGCGATTGAACCGACGCCTGTAAACTGGACAGACAGCCGACGACCGAGGCGTTCTATACGACGGCCGTTCTGGTTCCAGTAGGCTTCAGCGCGAAGTGTTGGAGGAATTTTGCTGCCGCAAAATCCAAACTTGAGTCGAGATTGGACGGGAAAATTCTCCAACACTTGAAATTTTGCGACGATCGGAATTGAAATAGAAGGGGGAACCATTACGAAGAAAATGCTGTGAAACTTCGTGGGAAAAATGCAACAGGAGTGTTTTTAGTGAGACTGCAATGGAAGCCTAGTTTAAAAGGCGATAGTGAAGTAGTTCACTTTTAAAGAAATCAGGAAATGATATTCGTGGAAAAGCCTATGACAATCAGCATTATCGGGTATTTCTTCGTCGGCTACTTGCGTGGAGCGGAAGTCCGAAGAAATTATCTGATCCACCTGTGATCATCGACTGTCCTGTCAAAGACACGAGGGGGCGCTTTAAAAGGATTCGCTATCGAGGAAGTACACACGAAAAAGCTATATTGAAAGGCCGCATGCAAGAAAGGTGAAAGAGATTATTAGATCGGCCTGTACTGATTGTCCGTTGCGGCCCAGAAAACTAAGGTCTGTTTCTGAGCAGATCAAAGGCATGTTGCGGCATGGATCAACTTTGACGATCGACACTGGCGTCAATTTTCCCACGGTCGAAGGAAGACTGGAGGAGAGTCGTCGCTTGGACGGTCAGCGATCAGTATTAGCGTCAATTTTCCCACGGTCGAAGGAAGGAAGACTGGAGGAGAACCGTCGCTTAGGTGGTCGACGATCAACTTTGGCGTCGATGTTCCTAAGGTTGAAGGGAGGAGGAATAAAGAAAGGGGCGTGGCATTGATACGCCGCACTAATCGACAATTACTAAAATATGCAATCGACGGTCATTATGTTGCATTGTCATAGTTGGACTGAGAGGCAAAAGGTCTGTTGTTTGAATCATGGCTGGAAGACACACTCGCAGTTGTGAACTATGCCCGACCGTTTTTATAGGCAGTAACCCGCAGTGGGCCTTGGAGCGCCATCGACGCTTGGTGCATCGAATTTACTGTCGTCGCGTCGAAGACACCGATGTGGCCTTGGGTCGGGACTACACTGGTCCTTCCCCTGCCCAGAGTTTTACGTGCGGCGCTGCTGTCGTCCGTGGGTCGTACGCTTCAGGTTCTGCTGTGGACGATCCCTTGCCGATCGACGATTCTCTGGTCGGAATGACTGTCGGGCAAGTGGCGCTTCTTGTCCTGGACGGACGTAGGCTGGCTCTGAGATCCAGCGAAGGACAGTTCCGTGACGCCGTTAACCGACGCGCTCCCTACTGTCCTCGGTGGTTGAGCGACGGAATTTATTGGGGATGTCGTCTCGACTCTGCACTTCTGCGGACGGGTTCCCACCCGCCTTCTTCCCATTCATCCATGGATGGCGACGCCAGAAGCCCTTCGGTCTCCCACTTCAGTGAACCACCTGCCAGCCCTGAGACTTACAGATCCTCTTTCGTCGCTGGAATGAATAGCGCGTCCGACCCTGGTGTGGAAATTGAAGTGATCACCGTGGACTCTGACAGTGATGCCACCGAGTCGGATTAGTATTACCGACACTGATATAACTGACGGTGTAAAGACTTATAATTATATCGACCCCAATTAGGGCAATTCATTTAATTTGATAAATGAGGCTTTAGTTATTGGTCTGTTTTGCTGAGTTGCTTGGTCGTTTCAGTTCTTGTTTTGTGTTCTATGGCTAATGAATAGAGTAGCATTGGATTGGTACTTTTGCGAACATTAAGGAAGTTGTTTGCGATTATCAGCTTGAAGACTTTTAGGCGTTTCGCATCTATTATGCTTCGTTATGTTAATTGCTATACTTTGTTATGTTAACTGTTACTGTTCACTTTCATCTGCGATGACGTAGTTAGCAGTCTCCACCGCTGTACTCTCCAAGGGATGTGGGAATCCCTATCATGCAGGGGAGGGAAGGTGTTGAGAAATTGTCGCACTAGGGGATCCTCTCCCTTTCTAGTCGGTCTTGTTCCCACGGTCAGCGCTCCTCGGTTTCCCCGATCGTCCACCCTCCCACTCAAGCTTCGCTCCTTCCCCTCGCTTTTCTGTCGTCAGCTCTCTTCTCAATGCTCTCTCTTTCTCACGCTTTATCTGTTGGCACTGCTCTTGTTTGCTCTTTCCTCCCTCGCTTTCTGTCGTCAGCCTGCTCTTCGCCTGTCGGTGATGCCTTTGTGTGGCCGTTTTTGGTGGGAATTCGCTTCCTGAAATCTTCGCCAGGTGTTCTCTTTCCCACGGTCGAGGGCGATTTCAGCGCTATAAAAGGGGGCCGGTTTTGGTCGAAGGAGAGTCCGAGGAAGACCGTCAGATGGAGCAGTCGAAGCACGGCCTGATCGAACCGAAGAGAACAGGCCGATCTCCGCCAGCCAAGGGAACAGTTCGAATAAGTCCGACATAGCGACCCGGGGTCTGTCGGTCAACAGTAGGCTACCTGAAAAAGAGTACGGCAGTGAGATTATGAGGAGGTGGCCACTCGTTCGTTGAGAGGACGACCGGCCAGGGCGAGATTTGGCGTCTGTCAAGAAATACAGAAATATTGCAGAATTGTCGTGGTTAAGTCCTCTGCCGGACTGGAGAGGCCGAAATTCGCGCGTGACATCCTTGTAGTAGAGACCCCCAGATTTCGCCACATTATGACAGCTTCTTTATATGAAAATGAATAGTAAAATTGACAGTGTGCTGGTGTTTGGCCTCTACTCTCAGTTTCGTGACAATTAAGCTAAATTATAATAAACTAATTATCAACTAACGTTTTCCTCTTTGTGTTGGCTGTGTAGGCCTATGTCATAGACGCCGACTTTTAACTTTGAATGCAAGGACAAAAATATATAATAGATGTAATACATGCCTTGCGCGTCACCGCGAGGTTTATTGTGTGCACGACGTACGTAATGCGTGCACGCACATAATCGTTACAACTGCTGAACTTCTAAGTACGGTCTATAGTGGCCTACGGTATTTAAATTAGGGAGCGATGGAGCGAACATCGAAGGTGCATGGAGTGTTCGGTTGCCCTCGACATCCTATTTGGGCCCAATGAGTCAAGACAACTATTTGGAATTTTACGCCCCTCTGGAAAAATACGCCCATGCATCTGAGGTAAATGTCAAGTTGTCAACACGTTACCTCTATATTGCACACAGACCTGTATAATTAGACCTATGTTCACTTCCTCTGAAGAAATTGTAGGCCTACTCTGTCTCTTATATACCGGAACGAACCACGGACAGATCTGTCGAGGAAGTACCCGAAGAGATTCTGCGGTTAGTCCCGCAAGTAGAAGCTTAAGCCTCACGGGGAAACTGCGAGTCAACACTCTTAATACTGTTCAGATGAAATGCCTGAAAGTTCAGGTATTGCGCCTGAACTAGTTCAGGCCAATTGGGGCCAGTCGAACTTTCAGGTAAGCTACCTGAAGTTCAGGAAAGTTCCCTGAGCTGTTCAGGAAGGGTTTACCATCATCAAAAACAGTCAGGGATCGTTCAAAAGCACTAGAAAAGCTACCCACACAATTCAAATACGATTTGGCAAAATGAGCGTGCATTAAAAAAGCATTGTTAAATATATTTTTTATGTGTTTTGAAAAAATCAAAAAAAAACAGCAGGCCACGGATTTGAACCCAAGACCTCTGTTCCATGGCACATCATCTCAACCAGATGCGTTAATTATTGGCGTGTGTTTAAGTATACCTGCCACAACGTCTCATTATTTGAGTCTGGTCTTCTTTTGTGCATGTGAACTTAGAAATTTGTATTTAAAAATATACGTTTACTTCATTAGGGCGTTTGCTCGTTCGATGTATTAGCGCGCATTCGACTTGGTTAGTATTGCGGCTGTTCAGAAAGTATCTAACTTATTGTGCTATTTTGTCCACGCATATTTTCAATAAAAACATATTAAATCAAATCAAATATGTTTAAATGCGCAATATATTTGTACATTTTTGATAAGCTGGTGAAATGGTATACGCTATCCCGCAGGCAAGAACTAACTAGGCCTACCTGAATTGTTCAGGTAGGCCTACTGTACGCCTGAAAGTTTAGACAACAAAACTTTACCTGAATGGTTCCGGTATTTCGTAACTTAACTTTTCTAGGAGTGAAGATATTACAACTAGACATTCAATTCATACTCCTGGGACACCGCAAGTACAGATATTTCGTTTAGTAACTCAAGTTAAGATACGCGGGGAAACCGCGAGTAAATACATTGCGATCAGACACGCATTGCAAGTAAATAGACTTCAGGATAACTGCGGGAGTAACTATGACCGACGTAGGTATCCAACAAGGATATACATTAACCGAAAGACCGTTTCACAATCAAGAAGAGATACGCGGGGAAACCGCGAGTACCGACAATATTACAAATAACCAAAGTTGAGGTCACGAGGGGAAACCGCGAGTAAAGATATTGCGATCAGATACGCAAGTAGATATAAGGGAGAGTAGCCATGAATGGACCACCAAAGACAAATTGAGATTTTCTGAGTAAATGCTACCGAATATCTAAAAGGAAATCATACCATATGACGATATTTCAGGTAGGTGGTGAATAAGTATAGGACAGATCGTGTTTATTCATTTATGAAAAATAACTAAAACAAATCGAGCCCTAGAAAGTCCAGTCAAGGCTTCCTTGACTGGACCAGTTGCTCTTAATGGAACAATAAGTTCAAAGACGTTTCTAAAGAAAATTTGAACCAACATTTTAACATTAAAACGCCCTAGCTGGCTAAAAACATTCAGCACAGTTCACCGAGACGAACATATCAATTTCATCAGCAAGCAGTCCATTGACTTCAGTGCGACTGTCGTGAAACCATAACGTACACTTGCTGCGCACTTGCTGCATTTTATCAAATTCTCCTTTTTACGTTCGTCACTGGTATCGCCAAATTCTATGCCACACTGCATGTTCACAACCAACCACTATGTGCAGACAACGGGGAGCGTTGTTCCGCGTTTGCTTCCTTCCTTGCAATTTTATCCGACTTTTAAAAGAAAATTTTGCACGATTTAACCTAGTAGACCAAATAGCCAATGTATCTTTTTTGTCATAACATTGTAAATGCCGGTGTCCTTAAATGGACCAACCCCCAATTAGTGGTCCAATTCAGGACACTTAACGTGGTCCATTTAAGGCAACATGAACTACTTCTGCTAACACTGCGATAATTCAACACGCGTATACGTTGTAACGTAAAAGCACTTATTGTCGCTCAAACACAAGACGTTTTTAAAAGTAAAACCGACATGATTGCATATTTAAACACATGCCTAAAATGTATGCCACCGTTGTCAGTTACGGCTCAAAATAGATCGGAGGTATATGTAACGAAGTTTTAACCGCAGTTTAATAAACCCTATGGCAATTGGATTTATATTAAAATGCGCAAGAATACAGCAGTTGAAACGAGGCTATATTGGGATCTAAGGTCTAAATCGGCTGTGGCCAATTAAGGCAACGATCCATTTGGGGCAACTCTCCCCTATATGAGTATATTCCTAAATACGTGTTTGATGGTTCACGTACTTGACCGATGTGATAGTACTTTAATAGTAACATCGTAAATATTGACAGATTAATTAAAGTAGTTCGATCGTCTAGGCTTTACGAAACACCGCAAATAACCGAACGGCGTAAGCTTATATCTGGTCCTGATTCCAGAACAGCGCTATATAGATCGAATAATCGTTGCTGCAGTTCTAGGAAGCATCGTTTATGCCATCGACATATATTTGGGCCTAGTAGCCTGGAAGCAACCTTCAGGAATTGTCAAGGTTGCCGCGTTCGGATTCGTCATTTTTTTAAAATCCTGCATTTTTACATCGATATTTTCGACAGGATTTTTGGTGTTTGTGTCGCATCGTTTTGTCACTGAAAGAAAATGCTTTCTCACATGTCGGCGTTGAATTCGGTTTGTCTGCTGAGATCCGCCCGCCAAGTATGCAGATTTCGCCAATATTTTGTTTTCTGTTATGTTCTAGAACGGTCCCCACAGTTTTGGACATCAAGAGCCATTTTAGTGATACGGTGAGAGCTTGCGGGCCACATGGTGCCATGCGAACGCCGAAGTCGCGAAGCCTTATGCAGACTCATATAAATAGAATATGTTGTCAGGCAAAACAATCAAGGCTTTGCGTATAATGGTGGCGCATGGCCTCTCTGGACTATTGCTTTTTGACGTGGTGCGTTCGACTACATTGGCCCGCATGCTGTATGCGGCCCCGGCCTGGTTGGGGTACGTGGGGCAGCAGGAGCATGCCCGGGAACAGACAGTGATGAACAAACTGATTCGCCAACGCTATCTGCCAGATGATGTTCCTCCTTTAGAACATTTAATGGAGAACCCAGGTCATGTGCTGCACCGGTTCCTTCCTCCTATAAAGGCGACCTTCCACTCCCTACGTCCGCACCCACATGACCGTGAAATTCCACAGGCAGACAATCTAGAGAGAAAATCCTTTTTAATGAGAATGTTGTATTATTAAAATTAATGTATTGCTGTTTTAAAGAATATCTGCTAATCTCCACAGCTGCATGTATGTTGCAGACAATCTAGAGTGGAAATTATTTTTCAATTGTTTAATTAGAATGCTGTACTTTAAAATGTAATGTACACCAGAGTGCGGATCAGCAGTTGGTTCAATAAAGAATATACTTACTTACTTACTTAGCTTACAAATAGGCCTATAAGTATAAGGTTTACTTATGTGCGTATAATAAAGTGAAATGAACAATAATGAAGTGCTTAAAGGTAAAACTAAGAATGCATAAGAATTTCGTAACACATGAAATAAATTTTATTGATTTTATTCTAACCTAAAATGTTGTTACTTGTCAATCCTTTTGTATTAAGGTTAAAAGTGAATGTTTTTAGAATTTAGCTTAGAAATTGCATCAAAATTAAATTCATTTCTTGGGATAATCGTCACGCGATTTGGGAAGTTGATATTTCTCAGCAGTTATATACTACCAAATTGAGGTTCAAAGCTTGTTGTTGATCATCAGTTAATTTCGACCCCATTTTCTACAATGAATATTACACAATCGACGGATTGTGTGATATTCATTGTAGAAAATGTGTTCTCACAATTGTACGTGGCCCCATAAAGTGATTCGACATGCTAATCAAGTTGTCGGATAAGTCGAAACCGATAGACTTTGATAAAATTCTATGAAGCTTAGTGCATGATATGAAGTTCGTGCCTCTGAAATTTCCTGTAAGTCGATCAGTTTTAATTGCAAATCAATTGGGGTACACCTGAAGATTCAGGGATTCGCCGCAAATGGTACCAAACTTTGCCAGATGATGCCCAAGACCACTGGGATGCAAACGTTTTCAATCAAAAGTGACGGTAACGACCCGCCGAGTTTATAAGAAAAAATAATTTTTACGAACTCATTGGAAAACATTCGCTACTTAAGAATCGCAAGCACCATGTTGACCTGATAATCACGCTTCATAATGATCACTGATGGTGTAAGAGTCCGCACAGCTCGACGTAAAAAATTACCATTCCTTAGCGATATCTTTCCATTCACCATAATGATGTCATACACACTGACGGATATCGTCAATATTTTACTTTAAGTAATTTATCGGCTGTCGACAAAAGTCTGAAATGAGTGTTTATAATGATAGAACTTTGTCAAATTTTTAGATTATATGTATGCATGCATCCAAGCATACATGCATGGATACATACATGCAAACATGCATGCATGCTTGCATACATACATGCATACATTCACACATACTTACATAAACACATACCTACATATACACACATACTTACATATGCATACTTACTTTACATATATTATGTGCAGCTTATTCTAGCATTATCAGCCACTTGATCAATGGATAGATGTTGCTAAGGAATGGTAATTTCATTTACTTTGAGATGTGCGGACTCTTACATCATCAGCAGTGTTGGGCACAAGACCAAAACCTCGAGACCAAGTCCGAGAGGTCCAAGACCAAGACCGGGTTGTACAAGACCATGACCGAGGGTCCAAGACCAAGACCAATGCTCTTTTTTTTACAAACAATTAAATTTATGAAGATGCTAAAACGGAATACAACGCTTAAAACATTAATTTTTTATTGCTGAAGAATACTAATCTTAATAATAATCCTGAAACAGTTTTACCGGCCAGTCTGAACTTTTGCGGATTCAGCCCTTGGCTTCGGCCTGAGAGTATCACACTATAAATTACTTACAGCATACGATAGTTAAATACCTTCAGACATCTGAACAAGTAGATTAACGTTCCGTTTGAGTGATGTACGTAGGTCTACTTGTACTCAGAATTGTAGCTTAATAGTGACTACACTTGGCCGGCCACATAATTATTTGATTGTTCAAAAACCTTGAAATTTGCGAAAGCAAATTTTGAAATGGCTGGTTCCATTGCAAATGCTTTTTTTTGCCCACAGTAACATGTATATATTGATTATCAACACGTCTTAATCAATGTAATATTGAAGATGGATAGGCCTAAGTTTATTCCAAAGGATGCTGTGCAAGGTCACCACTGGGACAATCCACCCTTCATCCATTTGTTGTATGTTATCGCAACAGTGTTGAGAACATGAGCAGCTCATTAGTCTGTGCATTATAGGCAATTGTATGACTCATGCAACATCAACAGTCCATGCCTTTCAAAAATTTGTTTTGGATAACTACAGACTGAAACATCTTTCTGTAAAGAAAGTAATCTTGTTATTTAATTAAGTAATCTTGTTATTTAATTATGTTTAGACATGAAACTTGTCTGATAGATGTGCTAAATTGTTATATGCCTCCCAATCCTGGTGGAGTGATGTGCTTGGTTGCTTCAATTTGTCCAAAAATAGGTCGACACTGGTCAGTGAGTGCCTCATCAATGTGAGATGCAAGACACCAGGCTGATATAAGGACCTGCATGTAAATTTAGGGTTCAGACTTCAGAGGCAGTGTTAGAGAGGTCATGACCTTGCTGATTGGTTTAGATGTTGTGTTGAGTCTGGTGTATGTTGTGTTCTTGTGTGTTGGCTATCTAGTATCGATTATCGTTACAGTGGTGATGCACTAAGCAATGGTGATGCACTAAGCAATCGATGCACTAAACAACCGGCATTGCAATCACATACAAGCTGCAAAAAGATATTATGATAAATTATAATGATACTGAATTAAAGTCTTGACACTACATTCAAACATTCATACATTGCATATACCTACATAATACATATACAATTATATATACTTACTTACATGCAGTGGCGTCGCTATCATTGAGGCGCAGAGGTGCGTGCCTCCCCTGAGTTTTATTATTCTTTTATTTAAATATTTTTCCATTGAAAAATAACCTGAGCTGCTTGGCATAAACACTGACAGTGTCACCTCAGAGACTCCTGACACTGACAGCTTGCTGTATTCATTCTGCAGTGGCAGAAGTTCCCTGCATGATATTGTTGCATAAACTTGCATTAATCTACTGTATGTAATGTAATGTAAATCTTCCAAAATTTCTCAGCGCCCATAAGGGCCACGTCAGGCATACCAGCCTATTCACTGGTGCTATACCAAATCAAGTCCACAATAGCCAACACTTTTGCTTCGTTCCGGTGCCAGGTAAAAATCTGGGGTGGTCAAGTCATGGAGACAGCATATCTGGTGCTACGGTCGTAGTCAGTGATGACGGTGGTGGCACAGGAGTAGAATCTGGATAGGATAGCTTGAAGAATTCAGTTTTCGGTCATGAGTGGAAAGTAGTAGAAGAGAGTGAAATGAAGGAGAGGCAAAATAAGCTTGTGGGGATGAACAAATTGACGAATGTCTGTTGTAAATCTGTTCCAAAGTTCTGTAGTGCAGCATAGACCAAGGAACGGTTGCAGAATTTCAGAGAGGATGGGCGTGGAGGCCGAAATAGAGAAGGATATGACGATGAGCGAGTAGACCTGGGCGATTGGATAAATGAATAGCTGGCAAATATGAGAGGGTCGAAAGATTTGAAGTGTGTTATAAGTCATGTAACTTGTAGGTGATATGTAAAATTTTGTGGTGGATGTGTTGAGGGACTTTCAGCCAATAGTGGTGTTTGGGAGCTTTGGTGACAGCAGTGGAGACGGCGTTCTAGATTGTTGCCGGTGTATGTATGGAACTGAGGAACGATAGGACGGCCGGGGCGGCGGCACTGTTAGCAGGCATCGGTATCTAGTAGGGCATAAAATATAATGGTTCCTGTCATCCAGTGATGACATGATAACGACGTCATTTTTTTTCAAAATTCAAGTTTTAAGGACTGTCTAAAATATATCTGCAGAATTTTAAACTTTTTAAATCATGTCCAAAATTGCAATAAATTTAGTTCAACTGTATTCTTCTATATGAACAACATTAGACTACATGTTGTATTCAAAGTGTTTGCCTTCGACATCAACGCACGCTTCAAGATGCATGGGACATTGGCCACTATCCGATTAGCAGCATCAATGACCAGCTGATCTCCCACACATCAACAATTTGCAAATGGAGTTCTTTAATGTCTCTGATTTTTATCCTGTAAACTTTCTTGCAATAACCATCAAATCTTGTAGTCTACGAATTTAAGTCCGGGCAGTTTGGCGGCCAAGGATTAGGAGATATAAAATCTTGAGTCTCCTTATCTAATATTCAACCGTCTCACGAGCTTGGTGAGCTGGAGACCCATGTCAAATGTGCAATAATCCGAATATTCTAATATTCTTAAATATCAGGCAACAATTTTCCAACAGTAAAAACAATCCCATAATAAGCTTCATTTATTTTCACTCTAGTGGAAGTGGATTTTTTTGCGCATTTCCAAGGGCCGAAACACCAAGCGAAACCACGATTGAACGAATATATTTATTTTGATGCAAATGTTGTGATTTTGACATCATTGTTATCATATTTTATGCAGCATTAGATAAATATTTCAGGATTAAAACGGTTTTTGAATTTTAAAAATTGACGAATATTTACTATTTATTTTTATATTATCATTAAGGGGTCCCTTTATATCTGGACACAGTGTATATGAGCACAAAGTGACTGATTCTCAGGTGACCATGGTGAGATCAGTTATTGCTCCAGACTAAAATACTTCTTTTAAGGTTTCCTTCCCTCTGTAGCTTCTCTCTTTCTCTGCTCCATCTTCAGGCCGATTATGTGTATTTGATGCCTGAAGTGGTTTCCTTATGTGATCGCCTTCGAAATTGAATGACACTTAGTGAATATTGAATAGTGTTAGGATGACAGACACAGCGGTCGGCAGATTACAATTTTATTTGTACTTTATCGTTATTATTGCTATATAATTATTATTCATTACTCAACGTGAGAAGAATCAGGTAGCATATTACGCGTTCAATGCAACACCAGCAAAAACACTCATTGTCATCACAATCACATCTGTTCGATTTAAGGAAATTTGTCGATGTCACAATTTTCATACTTTGTGCAATAAAAACAGGGTATTATTTGAATTCGGTACTTTAATTAAATTAGAACATGTAACATAATAAAGTTTTAAAATAACAACAAGATGGACAAATTGGAAAACCATCCTACAACTATGGATCGGATCTACCTTCCACCCGAGTTTTGTAGTACTCGGCATAAACTCTGACTTGGACAAACAATGACTCTTGAGTTTTAATATTTCAGATTTTCAGCTTTAAAATGAAAATCGGATTTTTTATTTTTTAAATGACAATCGACCTATCTAAGCACACAAATACTGCTTACAAGTAACTACTTTCTACAGAAAACTAGGGCAAAGCTAAATGATTCATAAAAGTTGTGCAAACTAAACTGCTAATCTAAAAATTAAGAGAAATTTTCGAAACTTAGACTCGGCAAAATTCAACCCATGAAACTCGGTACTAGGACTTGGCATGAAATTCAAACTCTGTTCATCCCTAGTATTTATAGGAAATTCCATTATTTATGTGTACCACATGACAACTTAAATTTTGCACATGTCATTATGCACCATTCAAGCCGTAAAAATTCACCTTTTTCTGGTGCCAGCTAAACACTTATACAACTTTGTATCTGATGACTGTAATAGGTGATGAGGGTGATGTACATGGATGGTTAATGGCTTTGGATATTTGAGCACCCTATTCTGTGATATTTGTTTTTTAAATTAATGGTCAAATAAAAAATATGTATGTGGCAGCTTCATAGAATGAAGTTCAGCGATAGAAATGCAATATGTGCTTTGGTTCCATTTTCGCAAGCTGTTGTCCTGTCCCCTGAAGGTCTGACATTGAATTGATGGTTCACTCGATGCAGTGGCGGCTCTAGTTCCGGGAGGGAGCCCAATTGGAGACCCGAATTTTTCGAAACGGAGAGTGCTAGGTATAGCTCCGTACTGAGTGATATCGACCAGATACATGTTAGAGCTGTACCGATTAATCGGCCGGCCGAATAATTGGGCCGATTATAGAGATATCGGCAATAACGGATATCAGCAAGAAAATCAGCGCCAATATTAAAAATTATTTTTTTATTCTATAATATTATTTTCAGTCTATAAAAGTTAATGACGCCAGCAACGTCACTGGGTCTGTGAAAGACGGCATTTCGTTCCGTTCCCATATCGTGTCGTCGAGCCAATGGCTTCTTCAGACCAGTGGTGAGACCACCCACTGTGCTAGTGTAGACCGTGGGAATGTGTCAACATAGGTCTTGTGCAGAGTGAGTCATAGTGCCTGCTTATGGGCCAAGAAATGGCTGGCCAATTCAAAAGAGAAACCAATGAATGTACATCGTGGAGGCATGCCTAATAAATACATGCTAGCTGCCAATCGCCTGAGAGGCTGAGACTAGATGGGTGGCTGTGAATAGGCCAGCCGTTCCTTGGCCTTTAATTACCCTGGGCACAGTTTGATGGCGAGCGGTGTGTCTAATCTGTATTGCCTGCCTAGGGTTAGTTCCCAACTAAAATACGTCTCCTATGGAGCTAGTGTTTGCTTGTATCACAACAATAACCAGTAGCAGGAACCAGACATCTTGGGAAACATAATGAAATAATCGGCTAAATACATGCGGTATCGGCCAATGAATAATCTGCAATAATCGGTATCTGCATAATCGGCAAAAATTGATATCGGTACAGCTCTAATACATGCATATGCATTAGAGTGATATCAAAAAACAAATTTTTTTATAATCCCGGGGACACCCCCTAGTTCTGTTTGTATTGGTAGTAGAAACTTAGGTGCAAAGTTTTTTTAAATATTCCATTATTTAGGGGTGCCATATGACAACTGAAATTTTGCATATGTCATCATGCATCGTTCAAGCTGTAAAAATCAACTTTTTTTCTGGTGCCGGTTAAACACTTAAAGAATCTATTATTTGATCACTCTAATATGTGACGAATGTGGTGCTCATGGAGTACCTTATACTGTGCTATTTGTTCTATAAATTTATGATCATGTCGCAAATATATAAGTTGCAACAGGTCTTGATAGAATGAAGATTAGAGATAGAAATGAAGTGTACACTTTGGCGTAATTCTCACAAGCTTGCTTGTCTGTCCTCTGATGGTTCGGTATTGAATTGATGGTCCATTTGACAGAGCAGAGTAAAGGACAGATTAGAAACTTTAGTGACAATTGTGAAATACATTTGTGAAATACCAGGGAGCAACTTCCCATCATGGGCTGGTGAGATGGACATCCTGAGAAGTTGATGGCTTGATGAGACTGTGAAGACCATTGGAATCTTGATAAGAATGTGAAGGCCATTGGAATCTTGATCAGAATGTGAAGGCCATTGGAATCTTGATAAGAATGTGAAGGCCATTGGAATCTTGATAAGAATGTGAAGGCCATTGGGATCTTGATAAGAATGTGAAGGCAATTGGAATCTTGATAAGAATGTGAAGGCCATTTGATGAGAATGTGAAGGCCATTGGAATCTTGATAAGAATGTGAAGGCAATTGGAATCTTGATAAGAATGTGAAGGCCATTGGAATCTTGATAAGAATGTGAGGCCATTGGAATCTTGATAAGAATGTGAAAGCCACTGGAATCTTGATAAGAATGTGAAAGCATTGGAATCCTGATAAGAATGTGAAAGTCATTAGAATCCTGATAAGAATGTGAAGGCCATTGGAATCTTGATAAGAATGTGAAGTCCATTGGAATCTTGATAAGAATGTGAAGGGCCTTGGAATCCTGATAAGAATGTGAAGGCCATTGGAATCTTGATAAGAATGTGAAGGTCATTGGAATCTTGATAAGAATGTGAAAACCATTGGAGTCTTGATGAGAATGCAAAGGCTATGGGAATCTTGATGAGGATGCAAAGGCCATGTCCTTTGACACCACTTTAAGCAATGGTGGAACTCGAGCCAATACAGTAGTTCCTATTGAAAAGTATGGCAAAAGTGTTACTAAACTAACTACTGCATCACACACTATTCAGTCATCACTAAAAAAATTAATGATGTGACATGTTTCAATCGCCTCGTGAAATTCAGATCAATAAATCTTGATGCGGCTATAAAGGTGCTTATCCATCAAATTTGAAGTATACCTCTGTGAGGAATTATTGGATGACAGGAAGTATCATATTTTATGCAGCATCAGATAAATATTTCAGGATTAAACGGTTTTTGAATTTTAAAAATTAACGAGCCTGACCATGCAGAGGAAGCAGTATGAATCCAATGATTCTTTAAACCTGGGTGGATCTCAAATCATGCACTTTGACTGTGCATGGAATTTAGGCATTTGTTTTGATTCAGTGATGTCATTTAATGACCAAGTATATTTAATTTGCAAATCCTGTTATTAATATGTTCGTGACATACAAAGTATTCAACAATAATTATATCCCTGCTGAAACACAAATTTTACTGGCCAATGCACTTGTCTCTGGACGGCTAGATTATTGTAATTGTCTCCTGTTTGATATCACAAAAGCTAACTTACTGAACCTGCAAAGAGTACAAAACTGCCTGGCCAGGGTTGTTACTGGTTCTCGTAGGTGGGACCACATAACTTCTGTTCTTCAATCACTGCATTGGCTCCCTGTTGAGTAGCGAATTAAATTTAAAATTGGTGTTATTACCTACAAGACATTTTCTTCTCATTAGCCGGGGTACCTACGCACTTTGCTTGTCCCCCAGGGGCATCATCACTCGACTGGGTCTTCTTATTTCTTGTTCCTTGCTATTTCTCTGTTACGACAAAGTCTTGGTATGTGGGCTATCTCTGTTGCCATTCCAGAGTTCTGGAATTCATTACCTCACGCTGTTCAGGCCGTGTCTTTAGTTTAATTAGTCTTTAGTTTCTTTTCGATCTTGACTTAAAACTTTTCTATTTGCCCTTGCTTCTCCTCCTTAGACTGTCTTTCTGTCTCTTAGGATTTGGATTTGACCTGATTTTGGATTTTTTTGTTGCGCCCTGTGCGTTATTATGGCGGCGCTATTATTGAGCGGACAATTTCTACAGTGCCGTAACGCAGCCATGCCGTTACAAGGGCACTTGATATGCTATAGAAGTATTTTAGTCATAGTCACAGTATGCTTAAGGCATAAATGATGTCAAGCGCCTTGGGGAGGGTCATATATTTGTGACGATGTGTGATGGGGGAGCGGGGTTGACGAAATGTAACGTCACATTATTGGAAATCTGCGCTCGTAATCGGCCATCTTGGTTGATTTATTGACTTCTGCATCATTTCGACAAATGTTTTAAGTTATATGCAGGACTTCTAACATGTTGGAGTTTTCTAATGTTAGCTTTGCGTTCTGGAATAATTCGTCGGCATTGTCAAGAATTCTGTACATTTGAGAGCCATTTTAATACTAGTTGAGTAGGCCTTTGTGACTGTGCAGCCGAGGCTCAGCCACGTGGCCGTATCACGGCCATTGGAGTGACCTAGACCGATAGTCACGAGTGGCCATTCAATCTGCCGACCAATACGCAACGATTTCCTCTTTTACATCTTTTGTGAACCCCGACAAATATCCGGACGTGCGTCATCTTCTACCAGCGAGGGACTACTCGTCAACTCCGAATATTTATTGAACAGGATGATGAAATCCAAGCTCTCCTTATTTATTCCATTATGAAGCAATTTGCTTCTCTGTGAGAGAATGGAGAAGAATAAAGTTTGGATTGTCATTAAACATTTTGTTATAAAAATATAATGATTCTACCAGAGCTTTTCATCTTGTGGAATGTCTAATGGTTCTAATAATTATATCATCTCCATTTTTCTTTGTTGTATTATATATCTCATGCATTCTTATAGTAATAATTACTTTTTTTGATAATTTTAAGGAAATTCCCATGTTGCATTCTTGACATCTGTTGTTTTGAGAGGGGTCAGGACTTTGTGACGTAATATTTGAGGAGGGGTTATGACTTTTTTGACGAGGGGAGGGAGGGTGGCTAAATATTCGGCAAAAATTGCGTGACATCATTTATGGACAGCGCCTAACATAGTGCTAGCCTTTGATCAGCTTGTTATGATTGTTTTTATCAAAATTGTTTTGCCTGTTTTCTGCAGATTCTTGTCACAAGATTTTTAACTGCTCAAAATCTCCACACTGAGGCTGAGATTGAGATTAAAATTGTAAGTATGCTCTTGATTTCACATTTGGACCTTCTTATAACTAGTCATTGTATGACACTGATTCTGATCATTTAGTGCAGTCATTCTTCTTCAGCTGATGAGCAGGTTTGTGAGTTGTGACATGGCCGATTCTTGTCTGCCCCCTCCTTTCTCTCCAACTCTCTCTGTTGCTCGCTTTCCTTTTCGTAGTTACTTGTTACTTGCGGTACTTTATTGTCCAGATCACTCAGCATGTTCAATCTTTTCCTTCCCCTTGTTGCCAAGGAACCCTTTACATCAATTAGGGTTATGCTTAAATCATATCTCTAACAGGGAAAATAACCAAGGTGGTTTCCTGTTGCCTTCCTTACAGTTTGAGTAGTATCCTTCTCCACTGATGTTGGCCAGCTGTTTCAGGCTTCCTGCTGAGCCTGGTGAGGCCCCTATGTGGTAGGCCTACTTTGGAAGACCCTTCACCAGCAATGGTATAGCCTCAGCAGGCCATCCCCTACTACTATTATACCCCTACCACTACGAGGTGTGAGTTGGGTTTTGGATGGTGATCAACGTAGACTCCATATTTAATGTACAGGTAAATACCTTCAGTTCACTGCAACATGTTACTAGAGAATGCATGTATCTATGTATCTCTCTGTTATGTCTGTACTATCTGAACATTCATATGGTGCATTTTCTAGAACCTGTATGGGAATATGCAAGTAGTGATTAACCAGGATGATATCCATTTCTGTCAACCAGGCAGGTGGCATTCAAGTTTATCGCCACCTGAAATGTTCACTGACACATGCAGTACTAATTTTTGGCTAAAAGTAACTAGATGTTACTATTGGAACAGGCTTTTCTAATTATCCTTCCATCTTGGCTTAGATTTGAATTGTTGAACTCATCCAGTATACTAAAAACTTGACTGCTGAACTTTGGTAACCTTATTGAATATTTTTTTAGCCCTACAGGCTGCATAAGCTGGATTCGAGTCCGAGTCTGAATGTTAAAGTAACACGAGACGATGGTCTTAAGTACTATCAGCAAATGCAGTTAATACGGAGGATGGAGACAGCTTCTGCCAACCTGTATAAGGAGAAAGCCATCAGAGGATTCTGCCACCTATACACTGGACAGGTGAGAATTGAGCACTTATTAATTATATAGCTAGCAGGCCACAGCCAGAGGCAAAATCAGGACAAGGCAAATCCTCTACCCTCGCATAATAAATAGTAATAACGACGATTTATATGGCGCCATAAATGCGGCCATACCACTGCAGGGGCGCCTAACAATCCTATAGGAAGTCAGCAGGAAGGATAAGCCTTAGAGAAAAAGTATGACTTCAATTTCGTTTTGAAGGAATCCACAGAAGCGGCCATCCTTATAACCGGTGGAAAACTGTTCCAACACCGCGGACCAGCAGCCGAGAAAGCGCAGTCACTGTAACAAGTCCTTATCCTCCGCACACGGAGATCAGTCTTCTCGGATGAATGGAGTCGCAGGCCAGACGCTGAGAATTCGGTCACGTCACAGAGACCATGCAGGTACTCGGGAGCTGATCCATGGATGGATCTGTAAACAAGCAAGCATAACTTGAAATCGATGCAATATGGAACAGGGAGCCAGCGCAGAACGTCACGTAGGAATGGCGTAACATGGTCATATTTCTGCCTGTTGCAGATGAGCCTTTCAGCGGCATTTAGCACTGACTGGAGTTCATCAAGAATACACGCAGGCGTGCCATTAAGAAGGCTGTTGCAGCGATCCACATGCGAGACGACAAAGGCAGTGACCGCTGTCCTCACGGCGTTGAAAGATAACAACCACATGCAAGTCCTGATGAGATGAAGCTGACAGTAACAATAGCCAACCCTCGACGCTACGTGGAACCTCATAGACAAATTTGACTCTAAGATGACGTCTAGGTCATGCACTGAGGTCGAAGGTGTTACCAAGACCCCACAGACGGTCAGCGGGCTGACGTCGAAATGATGGCACCGCCTACTGGTGGCACACCACAAGAAGTCTGTCTTCTCGGGGTTTAGCCATAACCGGTTGGATCACATCCACTCCTCGACTCGCTCAACACCCTGCTCCATGCAGTGACGCAGATGATCCGACGCAGATGGAGGCCCTGACATATAGAGCTGCGTGTCATCGGCGTAGAAGTATGATGACAGACCGAGGGACACAGCAATCGCCATGATATCCGCTTTCCTATATCCTTACCTCCCTTTCTTTTGTCTGTCACATCACCCTTCATAATCCTGCTATCCCCATTCCTACTGTATTCCCTGTATTCCTGTTCCAACTTCTCCCCACTGTGGAGTCCCAGGGTTTTTACACTGGCATTTATCCCTGGAAAAATGTCTCATGTTGTAGAAGCTTGTGATCATAGTTATTCGTAATCGAAATCGTGATCTCAAAACTTCTAAAGTGCCATTTGAAAGCCAAGCGCAGTGTTACAGCTTATAACTGAGCGCTGCGTCGAATTACAGGGGTTTTCCAAGGGGTAGTTCGATGGACGTCTAAGTTGGTTGAGGATTGGAAGGTGGACGATCTGGTGAGTCTGGGTAAGAGTAAATTTTGAAAACATGAAACTCAAGTTTTGAATGGAAACCCCGAGAGGTGTTAGATAATGGCGCGTGAGACAGATGATGGTGAGTGATAGGTAATGACGGTGGAGGAGCCAAATAAGTACAGAATTCAGGAGGCAGATTGTTCTAGAGACATGGTGCAGCGTTGGATATGGCTCGGTTGGAAAATTTGAGATGAGAAGTGACCGGATGAGACAAGCGGATGACCGGGTAGAGGGGTTGACTGGAGGGTGAAGATTTTGCAAAGATATATGGGCTGTAAGTATTGTAATAAGAATAATAATAATTTGCGTTTATTGTTCAAACAGACATTTTATGAACGAATGATGTCGGCAGCCACACAGGGTGCCCATTACGCTATACATGTAAATTTAATTTAACCAACACCGCCGGTACGGGCATCGAACCCGGATCCTCAGCTCCAGTGTGTTATTCAGTGTATGGAGTTGTAGCTTAATGACAGGACTTTGTGAAATGGATGCTATCTGGGATTTGTAGCCAACGGAGCCATTTGAAGATGGGAGTGATGTGATGATGCTTGGGCATTCTGGTGACAGCTGTGGATAGTGAGTTTTGAATGAGTTGTAGACGCTTGAGTTGTGTGGCTTCAGGGTTGAGGAAAAGGAATTGCAGCAATCGAGCTTGGAGTGGACAATGGAGGTAGCAATGGTGGAGGCAGTTTTAAAGTCGAGCATGGGCAGGATGCGGCGGTGGTCACGAATTTGCAAGAATCATGAGTGCGACAGGTTGTAGATGTGGTTAGAGAAAGAGAGATAGGTGATGGCAAGATTGCGCCCTGGGGCATCAGAGGTTAAGTAAAGAGAAGGAGAGTTAATGGATAGGTGTTTGGAAGAGTCAGGGATTTTCTCCTGATCCAGAAGCTATGTCTAAGATAATCTGCTCCAGATGATCTTGGTGTCGGTTGGCAATTTGACAAAATTTACCAGTAACTAGGTGGCATTGAAATCAGTCAAACTATTCTCAACTTCCGGAAACCATCCTATTATTTTATGCACTAGCTGTTATTTAGTGAAAAATCACGGGTCATACTTAATTTTGCTAGAGTAGTGGTTAAGACACTGGGGCGCAGAGTTAATACACGTTAATTTAACGAAATGGTCAAGGTGAATTGTGCGTCACCGAAACATAATCCTACTGCAAGTTCGCCGCGGTCAATACTAAAATACGCCAAAAATGCACATTACCCGTTAAGATTCCATTCAAGTTTAATAATATCTGCAGATATACTTACATTACACGATGTATTTAATTTTAATAACTGCAAATATACTGACATATACGCGAATAAAAGTTTTTGGAAACTCGAATCGGACAGTTGTTTACTTATACCCTGCCCTGTCTTGCAATGAGAAATAGCACTTGGTGCAGTAGGGTTTACGGAAGTTTTACGCAAAAAATCAACAAACGTTACTGCACCCAGTGCTGGGAACAGACTATATTTAGGTCAACCTTATTTGCATACGACGCTTCTGTCCAATCACATGCCTTGAATCAGACAGACAGACATAGACACGTGATTTAGGTAATTATATAGATAGACTTTTTTAATGTTCGATTCTGCAATGGAAAACTGTCTTTCACTAGTATGTTTAGACATCTGCTGGATGTTTACGAGCATATGTTTATGTTCCATGCCAAGGATGCACATTTTTTTACAACTTTGATAGCACAGTCTTACTCAAAATATCAGAAAAACAAATGTGTATGGTAATTATGTATTTGTATATATTTGACAGTAGGTCTGTACCGAATATTCGCTCTGTATTTGCTTTGGAGCCAAATAGTGGACCAAATAGTATTGGTCGGGCCGAATGTGAATAATAGTCACGTTTCTGTTTCTGCACATGCGGCTGCTATATCGAGTGTATTGAAGTAATTCTCTCATTAGCATTATGCTACGGTTGCAGCTAGGTGTTGCCTGTTGCCTGGATTACAACAGTATTGCAGTGTTAGCCGTTTAGTTACATTAGTCCCATTCTCAGTTTATACAAACTGGTATTTTTTAATAACTAATTTATGAATTTATTTTTATATCATCATAAAATTTTATTCCTGAGAACATTATCGTACTATTTCTAAAATTCGCGCCCCTAAAATTTGCCGCGCCCTAGGCGGCTTCATATGTCGCCTGTGCCAGGAGCAGGCCCCGATAGACAAGGCGCAAAAGAGAATTTAGGCATTATTATTATTACTACATTTATTTCATTCAATAGGTGCGATAGTAATGGTGAAATTAAATTAGTTAGCATCCTCTTGCGATTAATAAAATACAAACTTGCTGTCGATCTGTGCTGTTATTTATATTTATTATTTTCATCTAACTTTGATTTCAATGCTCTGGCTAAATATCTTATAACTAAATTTAGTTATAAATTACCAGTCTATCTAATTACTATGCTTTCTATAGTCCCATCATGATTAAATGCTATTACTTAGGACTTTTTCAACATGTAGGGAGAAAGAATTAAATTTTACTGTTTTATTTTAATTTTATGTGAATTTTATAATTTTCTATCTATTGCAGGCCTGCAAGACGTTTAGTAACTTTATGGTGAAACTTTTTTGTTTGCTTTATAAATGGTTTATTTCTTAAATAATACTGACTAATTCTATATATTTATATAAAATGATACCGAATTTTAATTAGTCAAACAGTTAGAATTTTGGCGGTACATGCTGATGCTGTTACTAACTGTATTATGAATTCAATACTGAATAGAATAATCATAATGTATTAATGAAAATACTCAAAACAGGCGTCTTAGGCCTGTCTCCTTGTGCATATCCCGGGATATGCAAAAGAATAAAGTGATGGAAATAACAGACAGGCGCAGCATTTTGTAGCTTCCAGGCGACACTTTGCCTCACTACGCCACTGCGGACCGGTGCCGGTCCGGAGACCACTGGTTGAAGAACTCTGATTTATTGCACACCAGAGAGAAGCCGGATCAAGACTAGCTTCAATTCTAGAGTTCCAGTAGTGATCCCATCGTAAACAGGTGAGTTGGTGCAACGACCCATTTTTCATTGCCGATGAGCATCAGCAGCGGCAAGCGATCTCTTGAAATGGCGCTCGAGCCGTTAAACATGGCGCTTTGCAAGGCAACACTCTGAGTCGTACCACCTGTCAGAAGAGGATCTCACATGACAAGTAACATTAACATGCGGTGCATGAGCGTCCAACAGAGCTGAAACGGTCTCGTCGAAATGCATGACCATTGTGAAGACATCACTGCCAACAGGTAGGCCAGAGTCATTCCCACAGAAGTAGCATTCACCTAGGGTGGACCTGAACTGCTCCAAGTCGAACTGGCGCAAGGATCTTCGGTGTTGAGTTTGGTAGATGGGTGCTGCAGCAGACAACACAAGGCACAGCCAGATCACAAGCTGGTGGTCGAGTTCACCTGCATCGAATGTCCCACATCAGTAAACACTGATCAAAAACCACGCTAAAGTACAGAAAAAACTGAAACCGAGATAGAACGAATCAATGGGTGGAATCCACAACCGATTTGTAATCCAATGAACTAAGAACCGACGCAGTAGAGAAAAAGCAACTGCGAAAATCACAGAAAATAAGTCAAGCTGACTTCCACGAGCAGCCACAAGCAGCCCTCTCTATCACTACATCCCTTGTCATATTTTGTGACTTAATCATATTTGGCCAATAAGGTGGGCTGCAGCTCACACAGTATTCGATCAAGACAAGACAACCTGCTAGCCAGCAGACCGAGTCATTGGAGGTAATAGTGATTGTTCTTTCAAGATAGAATTTATGCAGATAGAAATTTCTTAGTGAATAAGAAAATAGTTACACAAGAACAAACAAATATTAAACAGGAATGCATAAATGCAGTTTGATTGATCAAAGCACATAACCTGGTTGAATGTTAGTAAATTTATCTGCTAACCAGTTCCCCGATTTATCCCTGTTGTCATAGCTCAAGGAATAAAGAGTTAACAAAAAATCAGAACTAAATTACAGTGGTATGATGATGAAGACACGCTGTTGACCAACTGTGCAGGAGGAAAAATAATTTTTTACCGAGTATTTTTTTAGTATAACTGTCCCATAAAATGTCCTGTATTTCATTTTTTTTGTCCAGTAAACTGTTGTGCATTTTATAAGAGCATGCTATGTCATTGTTAACAGATAAGCTTATTACCTTACAAGTCTAACATCGATTAAGGTAGAAGTACTTTTGTGAGCAACATGACAGAAACTGTAGAAATGCCCAGTTGCATAGAAGTGTTCTGTTCTGGAATTGACATGGTCATGGTGAACTGATCATTTGACTTAAGGACCAAGCTTTAGGAGTTCCTTTAAAGGAGTGGAGCATGTTGTATGTCTGTCTTGTTCTCTGAACAGACATGGTAGCACATAGAAGTGAAATGGAAACAGCTAAAGTAACACAGATACATGGTTGTCATCATCATGTCAGCAATGTCGACATGCAGAAATATGATGGCCTGACAAAGTGCTTAGGACAAACGTGTGCAGTAGCAAAAGCATGTAGGACAAAAGTGCAAAGCGACTTAAGAATGCAGAAAAATAATTAAAGAAATGATAGCTTTAAACTGTACCCATGATATGTAATACAATTGTTCTTGTAAACTCATTTAATAGAAATATAGGGTGACACAAAAGTTCGTTCACTGTTTTCGAACTTAAATATCTCAGTCAAGATGATTCAGATATCTTAAATATTTTTCAGGCCTATACAGGACTCAAATATATTATGACGCTGAAAATTTTAAGTCAAAAGCACGTTAAGTGCATCGGGGCGCGCAATTTGCATTTCCAGCTTGTGCCTGCAGGTGGCGTAACCATTTTTCACGCCGCTTAATTGAGTGTCCGCTGGGTAAGACCTACCCGGTCTGGCGCAGGATTTAAGACTGTCCCAACAGTAGAATCAGAGTCACCAAGCTAACGATGAAGCCACACACGTTGCTCGACACATCTTCTTTATAGTGAAGTACAGTAGCGGCGAGCAGCCAACGAATAATAGTCACAATCAAATAATCGATAGCAGACCGCCAACGACTCTACTAATTACTAAACTGCCTCTGACTGATTTACCCTCTCTCTATCTCGAACTGCCTTTACGGACCCTCTCAGCTGAGCTCTGCAGTTCCTTATATAGTCTTCAGGGTGTAGCAATGCTACACGTAGCAGTGCTAGATGTAGCAATGCTACACCTGTAGCACAGATTGCCACAGGGCATAGCATTGCTACAGGGGTGTTGCACAGAATGCTTCTTAATTCAAACTGGTGAAAACGCCACTCTATCAAAACGGATACCAGTAAAATGGCGAACGTTATCAAAACGTATACGAGTGTTACGAGTAAAATGGCGTAGGCTATCAAGACGGTTGGTCGGATACAGAAAAAAGGCGAATGCTATCAAAATGGATACGAATGATACGGGTAAAATGATGAACACTATCAAAACGGTCGGTCGGAAACGAGTGTCGATTCGCATCGGTCGGATATGAGTGATACGAGTAAAATGGTGAATGCTATCAAAATGGCGAACGCTATCGAAAAAAAATGGATACGAATGTTACAGAAACAGAGGCGTCGGAAAAAATTCATCAACCCATATCTTTCAGTGTGATAGGGAATGTCAAAGGTCGTAGTGGTCTAAGAAAAAAGGCATGTCATAGCTGTACATAATGTGAATGATAAAAATGAACTTGATGCAATTGATGTTACACAGTGCGATGATAAAAATGATGTTGCAAAAATGATGTTTTACCACATGTAAAAATTGATGTTGCAAATAATATTTCACCATGTGCAACTAATGGATTCGTTATGAATGATGTTGCAAATAATGTTTCATCATGTGCACCTAATGGATTCGTTATGAATGATGTTGCAAATAATCTTTCACCATGTGCAAGTAATGGATTCATTATGAATGATGTTGCATATAATCTTTCACCATGTGCAAGTAATGGATTCATTATGAATGATGTTGCATATAATCTTTCACCATGTGCAAGTAATGGGTTCGTTATGAATGATGTTGCAAATAATGTTTCATCATGTGCAACTAATGGATTTGTTATGAATGATGTTGCAAATAATGTTTCACCATGTGCAAGTAATGGATTCATTATGAATGATGTTGCATATAATCTTTCACCATGTGCAAGTAATGGATTCATTATGAATGTTGTTGCAAATACTGTTTCATCATGTGCAAGTAATGGATTCGTTATGAATGATGTTGCAAATAATGTTTCACTATGTGCAAGTAATGGATTCGTTATGAATGATGCTTCAAATAATGTTTCACTATGTGCAAGTAATGGATTCGTTATGAATGATGTTTCAAATAATGTTTCATCATGTGCAAGTAATGGATTCATTATGAATGTTGTTGCATATAATCTTTCACCATGTGCAAGTAATGGATTCATTATGAATGTTGTTGCAAATACTGTTTCATCATGTGCAAGTAATGGATTCGTTATGAATGATGTTGCAAATAATGTTTCACTATGTGCAAGTAATGGATTCGTTATGAATGATGCTTCAAATAATGTTTCACTATGTGCAAGTAATGGATTCGTTATGAATGATGTTTCAAATAATGTTTCATCATGTGCAACTAATGGATTTGTTATGCATTATGTTGCAAAAAATGTTTCACCATGTGCAAGTAATGGAGTGGATAATATTGTAGAATCATTTGAGGATAACGTGGTAAAATTTCTAAATGATAAGAACACGACTACTGTTAAACCTACACAACAAACAGTACAGAATATGAAATTGTTTTGAATACAACAGAACATAATACAACACTACACAGAATGCAACAATTCAGAATACCACAACAAATTCTACATTAGCACAGATTACAACAACAAATCACAGACTACAACCATACAAAAACAGACTGCAAAACTACAAATACAGACTACAACACCACAAGCACACACTACGACAAAGATTACAACAACACAGGCTACAGTTGTAGATAAAAGTAAAATAAAACAGTGTGATAGTGAAAAATGCAGTGTCACAAGATTCCGTGTCTGTTGGTGCTGCCTTAATATCTATTTATTATCGTCCCTTAACTGAAAATCAAAAACAAATTCGAAATAAAAGAAACAGTAGAACTGTTTTTGTCTCTGGGGAAGAAAATCACCTGATCAAATTATTTAATCATAAACCAAGACAACTTAATAAGGAACTTATTGAGCAATCTGGAGGACCTATTGAAAAGATCTTCATTACTCGAAAAGGTGACCTCCGTATTATGGCTAAAGATAGTTCACAAAAGAATACACTCTTGAAATTGAGCCATTTGGACAGGAAGTCAGTTAAAACAAGTATTTCATTTTCATTGAATAAAACCCTATCTAATAAGCCATTGCCTACATCGGCTCCAAAACAAAATGTAAATGTAGACTTCTCTGTTAAAGGAGTTATCTATGGTCTGATGGAGAATCAGCATAATTTAAACGTAAATTGCTAAATTTATGCACCGTTTAGGAAATCTAGAATATGGCAAAACCACTAGTGACTTTGGTAAGGGTACCATACTCCCTTCTTTTATTGACATTCATAGCCACAAATACATAGCACATCCCTTTGTTTCACTACCTAAGCGCTGTGACAATGTCAAGCTTTTGGTCACCTGAAATACCAATGTAGGAGGTTTTAAATCTGCAGTAGGTGTAGTGGTAGTCACAGTTACATAAATTATACTAATACAACTGTAACTAAATGTTCAAATTGTGGTCAGGCTCATAGTGCAGCCTACAAAAATTGCCTGCAATATTTGAAAGTACAAAATGCTCTTAAGCTAAGAGCATTTGAAAATATCCCCTTTAGTGAAGCAATGAATAGGACTGTGACCATGGGTGAACGAGAACCTGTTGATGTGCATGAAAATAAATTAATTGATAAGACACCTACATATTCAAATAAACTAAAAATTGGCCTTAACTATGAAACCACATCATTATTACCAGCCCAAGGTAAACCTCTTCCAGACGATGTAATTCATAAAGTGTTGCCAAAAAAGTGTCTATTATGAATAAAACATCAATTAGAATGCAAAATTCACCAAACAGCACTACTGAAAGTCCTATTCCATCTAAAAATGAATGGTTTATCTTGAGTCTTTTGGTGACGATTGACGCTGCTAAGATCAAATGTGACGCTAAATTTGTCATTACCCAGGTGGCATAAGCATTTCTGTTTGATAATGAAATTCAATTTAAATACTAATTGTGTAAAGTTGAATGTGTAAATATGTACAAAAATGCTATTTATTGCTTCTCTTATTATGGCCCTTACTTTCTTCCAATGGAATGCCAATAGCTTGTATAGTAATAAAGATCAACTTAGAAATTTCATTTATAATACAATTAATCCTCCTGATATAGTATGTGTAGAACAAGCCTATCTTAAACTGAAATATAATGCTCCTAAATTAAATGGCTATAATATTATATGTAAAAAGATTGCATAACTAATAGAGTGCAGATTGGTTAAATGTATATATATATATATATATATATATATATATAAGTAGGTTTAAATTTTACTGTGTTAGATATAGATGATGTTTCTAATATAGAAAGATATTAGCTCTAAATATTATGGATTGTTAATCGAACCAATTGGCCTATGAACTAGTCAACAAGGCGGTTCTTGTTTTTATGCATCATCCTTGTTAAAAATTGTTGCTGTCCTTATTTGGGAGGGCAAATGGATGGGCCCGCGATCTCAGGTAGTATTGTGTTGGAGGCCTTAACGTGCACATTGGTCGAAGAAAATGGCTCAAGTTACCAATGATGGCCTGGAACAGTACCGTGTCCGCTATGGTGGCCAGATCTCCGACCATCAGTGCGGCATCAGGTAGGTAACCACCTCGCAGGATGCGCCGCATGAACTATTCAAGGCGGTTCTTGTCGGCAACAGATAATATGCCCAAGACGTTCATGAAGGAATCTCTTCACCCACCAGAGTAGGAGAGTAGGAATCCTCTTTGGCTCTTGAGGGCATACCATGCCGAACCATAATCATCTCACGGGTCTTTGTAACATTAAGTTTGAGATTTTTTTGGTAGCTCATGCCTTGATGTTGTCAAGTTCAGCGTGGACCGACCATATATTGTTTGAACCCATAATTAGGTATGAATCATCTGCATATTGCATATTTGTATATGCATATCTGCATATTTCTTGAAATACAGAAATACAGATAAAGCAAATTTATTAGCCCAAACTTATGCTAAGACCAGTGACTCAAAATTATAACAAGAAATTTGTAAATTATTTTAAGGCTAATCAATTAGATGATAACCCAATTAGTGTAGATAATAGTATAGATGAAATGAACTCAATGAATGAATTATTTAATATTAATGAATTAAAACAAGCAATTGCATCTGCTAAGAATAATGAGTCACCAGGAGAGGATAGAATCCCATATGAACTATTCAAATATCTACATAAAGATGCAATGATAATTTTATTAGACTTGTATAAAGTAATTTGGGTTGAGGGAATCCTTCCAAATGATTGGCACCATGCTATTATTTTGCATTTATTAAAACCAAATAAAAATGCATAAATGCCGGATTCGTATCGGCTAATTTCTTTGACAACTACTATGTGTAAAATAATGGAAAAAATGGTTACTAATAGACTGCAATGGTGTTTAGAAAAAAATCTAATTGCTAAAAACCAATCAGGTTTCCGTAAATATAGAAACACAATGGACCAAATTCTGAAACTACAGGATACAATATTAAAGAGATTATAGAATAAGGATCATGTATTAGCAGTATTCATTGATTTTGGAATGGCTTTTGATATGCTGCATGTGCCAACTCATCTAAGAAAGTTTAAAAAAATTAGGTATAACCATATGGATAGAGAAATTTCTATCTGAAAGAACATTTCAAGTAAAGGTTTTTTCTGAAATGTCAACTAAATTTAAGCAACATAATGGCACGCCTCAAGATTCAATAATATCTCCTTTATTATTTCTAATTATGATTAATGACATTCCATCAGGACCAGAGGGAGTTGGTATGTCACTATATGCAGATGACAGTGCTGTTTATTTAGGCCATGTAAAAACATTGGAAAATAAAATACAACAATTAATTAGTTTAATAAATAATTGGTGTAATGAAAATGGCTTCAAAATTTCAATAAACAGAGCAGTTGCAGTTTTATTTACTAATGAAATACAACCACCCAATATAAATATTAAAGTTGATCAACAAGCCATAAAAATGGAAAATAAAGCGAAATTCTTAGGTGTAATTTTTGATAAAACACTAAGTTGGAGATCTCATGTAGATTATATAATAGAGAAATGTAAGAAGATATTAAGTGTTATGAGAGCAGTCTCAGGATATCATTGGGGTGCTTCAAAGAAATCTTTATTGTCTATTTATAGAGCTCTAATTAGATCAAGTATAGGTTATGGGGATATAGCAATTTCATCAGCTTCAAAATCAATATTAAATAGACTTAATGCAATCCAAACTGAGGCTTTAAGATTATGTTGTTGTGTACCAAAGTGCTCCTCTGCTGCAGTATTACAAAATGAATGTGGTGAATTGCCTTTAAATCAAAGGAGATTAAATAACTCTATTAAAATTGAAATTAAAATAATGGGAAATTAAAATCATACATGCACATCCACCACCAAAATACATTGGACAGACATCTATAAAACACCTCATCATAAAAATAATTCTCTATTTAATCGTACTCAGAAATTCATGTCATCTATTAAAAAATATATCATTCATTGAACCTTCTTTCCTCTCCTCCCCTCCTTGGAATAATAAGCAGATCGAAATAGATGTAAGTCTTAATGAACAGATCAATAAAAAAAACTACTAATCCAGAATTCATGAAGTTAGCTGCTCGGGAACTAGTATTGATATATAATATTGAAATTCATATTTATACATATGGTTCAAAGATAAATGATTTAGTAGCTGCTGCATTTACAATTCCAAGTTTGGATGTTAACAGAAAATTCAAATTATGTGATTATTCTAGTATTTTTGCTGCTGAATTAACTGAATAAAAGAAGCAATTCTGTGGATTATAGATGATAAGGATTATAATAATTGTAATTTGTCATCTTCTCTGATTTCTTAAGTGTAGTGTCATCTATTAAAATAAATAATTGTAATTCTAGACCTAATTTATTTAATGAATTATTAATAGAATTGAATAAATTAGCACAACACAAGAGTTAAATTGGTATGGATACCTAGTCATGTAGGTCTAAAAGGTAATGAAATGGCTGATACAATGGTTAAAGGAGCATTGAATATTGATTCTGTCAATTCAACAAATTATATAGAGCAAGAGGAGGCTTCCCCAGTAATTAAATCATATGTAATAAATAAATGGTAATTACAATATGACACTGCTTATAAGGGACATTTCTATAAAAATATTTGCCCAACAGTATCTAATAATGTAACATTTCTAGATCCTTGTAGACAAAAAGAAGTTCAAATTGGCCGCTTAAGAATAGGTGTTGCTCTTACAAATAAAAGATTATTTAATATGGGAAAGCATCCAAATGGATTATGCGATTTGTGTAAGACTACAGATAGTATTGAGCGTCTACTGTTGGAATGTAAAAAAGAAAGCATAACTTCTGCATTGAAAGATCAGTGCAACATTTATAAATCAGAATTTAATTTGAAAAATCTGCTTGATGTAGGATGTATGCACAGTATTATTTATAGACTTATTAAAACAATAAATGAAGAAAAATACTGTAATTAAATCTATTTCATTTACATTACTATATATAAATGAATTTATATGAATTCATAATACTATATAATTTAATTGTATGTGAATTCAGATAAACACACCACATGTTTATCTGACTGATGCATACTAATTAGTTCATTTGATCTCAGTAGCAGCCATGGCCACCGATCAGTGACATAAAAAAAATGTTTAAATAATAATTTCAGGAATAATATTATAATTCATAATATATTATAATTATATTATAATTAATTCACATTGTCAAATAATAATTAATAAATTTGATTAAATCATAAATCAATGTTTTTAAGTAAGTAAGTAAGAATATTGTTTATTAGACTACCAGCAAACGCACAGTAGCTTAAATAATGTATAAACAATGGTGTCAAATTTAAACAAGGTCAAAGAACATTCTCCTATTGAAAGTACTCTTTACAAATATACCAACGCTAACAGATCTTGCAAATAGACAAAATGTGTCTGCAATAGGATTCTAGGATTCTAGATTCTAGTTAGGATTCTAACAAACCAGTCTTTTAGTCTCATATACAAAGAAATCTGGATAACGCAGTTCAATGTGTGTCTAAAAATATAAGTTTCACGTGTGTGGTGTAATTTGAGTAAGTAAGCAAGAGTATTCTATATTAGACTACCATCAAATGCATAATAGCTCACAATTTCAAACAAAGTCAAATAACATTCGCATGATGAAAGATCTCTTTTCAAAGGTATCAACTCTAGGTAGGATGAGCTTGGATCGCATGTTGTAAGGGGTGATCTTACGAGGAAGGAGCAGGTCATGAATGACGAGACATGGATTCAACAGGGCTGAGCGGAAGAGAGCAAAGTCAGCTTTAGAGCAGTGCTCTTCAAAAGAAGGAACATTAACAGGATCTATAATTAACTGTAGATCTATGGACATTATAATGTAACTTAACTGTATGCGAATTCAGAAGGGGTAAACGCACCACGTATTTATCAGGCTTATGCATATTAGTTACCTCATGTGAACTCAGTAATATGATTGCTGATTATGGCGTTATATTCATTTATAAAATTACTGATTAAATGATTAATATTGTAATTAAAGATTATATTAGAATACAGTTTAGTCTGGGAGCAATTGGACCTAAAAACATGTCCCATGGCGGTTTTTGTGATGGAAATATGCAGTTGGTGTCATTCTCTTCGTCTAATGGTGGAAATTCAGAAAAACTGTGATTGGTGTCTTGCAACTCCTGCAGACTCACAAAACAAGATGGCGGCCAAATGTAATTGCTATATCTCTGGAACCACACATGATAGAAATGTCATTATAGGGTCTAAGGTATGGCTCCTAGGACAAGGAATTTAGAAAATATATGTGTAATAGAGTCTGAACATCATGTGAAATTGTAGGTCAAGGTCGCATAGCAGAAATAGTAAATCAGCCATTTCTCAGAAACCATGAATGACAAAGAGATAAGTTTGGTGTCTAGGATACGGTTTTCAGTGAGAATGAATTCAAAAGATGCATTATAAATATTGCTTGAACATAAAATGCCCTTTGAGGTCAAGGTCACATCGTCAAAATGGTTAGGCAGCCATTTCTGAGAAACCATAGATGATACAAGTTTGAGTTTGGTGTCCAGGTTATGGTTATCAGGGGCAAGGAATTAAAAAAATTCCTGTATTTTCGATAAGCCTGAACATCACATGACCCTGAAGGTCAAGGTCACATGGCCATGATGGTCAATCAGTTCAGGTACCACAAATGATACAGTGATAAGCCTGATGTCAAGAATGTGGCTTTCAGAGGTAAGGAATTCAAAAAATGTATTTTCAACATTGACTGAACATCACGTGACTTTTGAGGTCAAGGTTACATTGTCAGAATAGTTAAGCAGCCATTTCTCAGGAACCATAAATGATACAGAGATGAGTATGGGGTCTAGGATATGGCTTTTAGGGGCAAGGAATTCAAGAATTGCATTTTCAATATTGTCTGAACATCACGTGATCTCAAAGCTCAAGGTCACATGGCCAAAATGGTCAATCAGCCATTTCTCAGGAACCATAAATATGGGGCCTTCATAGGCAGGTAATTCAATATTGTCCAAACATCACATGGTAACATGACCAAAATCGTCAATCAGCCGTATGCAATTAAAAATAGTTATTGCATGCTGTTAATAATTAATTTTCTCTTGTTGTTATCACCATTAGTGCTATAATTTAGTGGTTCTTACACTTTTTGACGCCATGGACCACCAATGACTTTAATAATTGCTGCGGATCGCTAGCACCACGTTGATGTATTTAGTTAAGTCTAAGTGGACAAGTGCTGAAGGCTCGGAATACCTCCCACAACAAGGAAGTCTGGGAGAGCGATGTGTTGTGAGCTTCCCCTGTTTGATTTCATAATTCTTTTATGAAATGTAATAAGACTAAAATTGTTAATATCATTTGATGTTGTGATTATGTAAGTATAATGAAAAAATAAAAAAGTTATTTGCATGAGCATTATTGCTAACAAATATTTAGTAGGCTGTACCATTGTAACAACAACCAAGAATTAAAAAAATAATGAAAGTTTTAAATTGTTGATGTATAAAAAAATAAAACATTCATTGATATTACAAACTGCATGACAACCCAATAAATTTATCATAAAATTCAAAAATAAACAGTAGCAGTAATCATAATTAATGAGACGATTGTATTTAAGCAAATCAATGATGTCAGTCATAGCGATTCGCAAGGAACTACGTACGAACATTCAAAAGATTCTTGTTTTTGGTTTTTATTAGTGTCATTGAAGAAAATCCCGTTTCACATCTGTTGGTTGGAGCAAAAGGAGTCAAAGATGGTCAGGGCTAATTACGATAGTTCAGGATATTCAGGACGGACACTGATCCAAAATGCACACAATGATTCACTTTTTTCAAAAATTGCTTTCAAACCATTATCATTTGCTAAGTTTATCATCAAGATTTGTGTTAAATTGATTGTCTTCGGCATTTAAAATTAAACAAAGATTAAACTTTATCTATTCACAGTGCCATACAATTTTTATGCCTTTTTGAGTTTTTGTCGTACTCACATGCTTTAGTTTTTAATATAGATTATGTTATGTTGTTAAATTAATGAAAAAATTAAATTCATGTTAAAGAAGTGTAAAAATAATATGTTTTTGCCAAACATTTTTGCGGACCCTTACCAGAGCTTCAAGGACCATCAGTGGTCACTGTACTCAGTTTATAGGACAATCACATCTCTATTGCATCACTTCAAGAATTATTTGATCAATGAATTAACCAGGAATTATATGTTAAGGTTTAAATTTTGGAAAGTAACTAAATTATTTTTAAAATTCGTTTATCATATTTTTAACATTAAGTTCTGGGCCTTCAATTGCAAATCAATTGCCGACACGATTTTATTCATCTTTCAATTTAGCAATTTTTCGACCCTGAGTCGCTGCTGCAGCAGATAAATCCAAGTGATGTTAATTTTTTTTGACCGAGACTTCCCTGTCATAGATAAAGTTTCTGCAGGAATTCTTTACAACTTGGGAGTTGTAAGAAAAAACCTACCCAATGTGCGTGTGATGTTGCATGATTCCAATTTATCCTTCTACCACTTTCTGAACAATGCTGACCACTGCTTAGGGAGACCAGAACTGTCAATAAAACTTCCTTTTGCTCGTACTATGGCAAAGCATATGTGCAGTTCACCCAGTTGCAAAACCTATCTACCTTGTTCATCCTCACATGACATAATAAGTTGTTGAGCAGGTTTGTAAAGCCAGGTTTGTAAGGCCCCAAACCCAGTGTGAGAACACATTTTGAATTCGTACCACACGTATGTCATGTCAATCGTTCAAGCTGCTTCATATACGTCACTTGAATTGAACGCTCTGTTGGAGTGAAAATGAATTGTAAAATCACGCTGTGTTTATACGATATTGAAATATCGTATATACTCGCGTATAAGTCGAGAAATTTAATGCTATTTCGGGACGACGAAAACGGTCTTCGACTTATACAAGAGACACAAAATAAACCGAATATTTTCGGACGACCAAATACACGCGCGTTACGAAAACGAACTTAAAACTTAAACCCTTAGTTGTCTGGGTTTTTTTTAACACCGATTTCACAATAAATCACAGTTCCATAAATTACTGACTACATATAGTTAAAATCGAAAAGTAATTTTATTAAAATAGGTTTATTGTATACGATAGTATTGTATTACAAAAATATTATGTGCTAAATTTTGAGATTAGTGCAGCAAAATACTTACAGAAACTTTCCAGAATGATCGATTTGAAGAGAAAATGAGCCTCTTACCAAACTAGTTTCAAGCAGGGATGCGGTCTTGAGACCGCGGTCTTGGTATCGAGACGGTTTCTAGACCGGAAAACTGTGGTCTTGGTCTCGAATACCTTGGTCTTGGTCTTGGTCTTGGACCACCGGTCCTGGTCTTGGTCTTGGATGCATCGTCTTGGTCTGGTCTTAAAGGAACGGTCCTGGGATTGGTCTCCATCTTAGGTTAGCGTTCTTGGTCATTTGCCGTATCAGAGCTATTTCTTTGATATTTGTCGGTTATTTTCAATTATTAGAGACATAGGTTTATGACGTGCTGACCATCTATTTATATATAAATGTTGTTATGGGCAAAAATTGCATTTGCAACAGAACCAGCCATTTCAAAATTTGCTTTCACAAATTTCAAGGCTTTGGACCATTCTAATAATTATGTGGTCGGCCATGTATAGTCACTGTTAACGTATACAATTTCGAGTAGGCCTACAAGCAGGCCTACATCATTCAAACGAAATGTTACTCGTTCAGATGTCGCAAAGTATTTACCTACCGTATGTATATATACTGTAAGTAATTTATAGTATGATATCCTCCGGCCAAAACCAAGGGTTGAACCCGCAAAAGTTCAGACTGGCCGTTTAAACTGTTTTCTGGACCATTATTAAGTTTAGTATTCTTCAGGAATAAAATTAATGTTTTAAGCGTGTTATTCCGTTTTGGCATCTTAGTAAATTGAATTGTGTATAAAAAAGAGTCTTGGTCTTGGACCCTCGGTCTTGGTCTCGGACCACCCGGTCCTGGTCTTGGACCTCTCGGTCTTGGTCTCGAGGTTTTGGTCTCGTGCCCAACGCTGGTTTCAAGTTGAAATTTATTGAGTATGCTGAACTGCATGGAAATTCGAATGCCATGCGAGAGATGCCTCCCTTACTTACTAAATTTTTTATGTAAACCGGAGGCAGTAAACGGAAGTCATACATTTGTATTCACATATTGATTGTTTATATTATTTTGAATGATTTTTGAATACAATTTTATTACATTTTGTATATTTGGGAAAATGTTCTAATCACTAAAAATTTTTCGTCATCATTCGTTTTGAGTTTATGGGTTCGACTATATGTGAGTCGTCGATTTTGGACACTATTTTTGTCAAAAAAATTACACTTCGACTTATACGTGAATCAACTTATACGTGAGTATATATATATACGGTACTTGCCTCTGAAAACCATATATCTCTGTATCATTCATGGTTTCTGAGTGATAGCTGATTTACTATTCCTGCTATGTAATCTTGGCCTACAAGGTCGCGCAATGTTCAGACGACATTACAAATATATATTTTAAATTCCTTGAAGCAGGAGCCATACCTTAGAGACTAAAATGACCTTTATATCATGTATGGTTCTGGAGATATAGCAATTATGCTTATGATGGCGGCCATGTTGGCCGCCATCTTGTTTTGTGAGTCTACAGGGGTTGCAAGATACCCACCATAAATTTTCTGAATCTCCACCATCAGACGAAGAGAATGACACCAATCGCATATCTTCATCACAAAAACTGCCACAGGATGACATTTGCTCCCGGACTAGTTTTTTGTTTTATTGTCACATGATTGTTAATAATTGGTATTAAATCAATAGTTAATCCTTGTACAAACATTATAATGTAACTTAATTGTATGTGAATTCAGATGGGATAAATTCACCACGTGTTTATCAACTTCATGCATATTAATTAACTCACGTGATCTATGTAACATAGCCATCGTTCATAGCGATGTATAGGCTAATAATAAAGCATCTGCATTGAGGAATTATTCTTCAGGTATAGGGCCCTACTTATTTTGTAAATATTTGTATATAACTGTGAGTATGAACTGGATGATCTACAAAATTCCTCGGCGGGCTCACCACCTCCTTCATTCAGTTCTACTGAATCGGTCTTCAAGGACTTCTGACCTATCATCGAATCAGAACTACATCATCTTATTACTAGATTACTAGTTCTATTCTAAAATCATGTTAACTTGCTTGACCCCCTCCCTCCGTTTGTTATTGTAGATGTACTAGATGACATTGTCCCCTTCTTGCTGTACCTGTTTAATAGGTCTCTCTCTGAAGGTATCCTTCCAGCATCCCAGAAGCGTGCTATTGTCTTTCCCACTCTTAAGAAGTCAAACCTGGATCCTAGCTTATGCCAAAACTATCGACCTATCGCAAATCTTTCTTTTCTCTCAAAGACTTTAGATCGACTTGTTTCTCTACAGCTCCTTCCTTACCTTGAGCAGTCTGGCCTTCTACCTCCCAGACAAGCAGGTTTTAGAGCCAACCACTCAACTGAAACTGCTCTGCTTTTTGATGCATCTTCAGCATTCGATATGGTAGACCATGATATACTTCTGCATCGCCTTGAAATGTCCTTTGGTCTTAGTGGTCTCCCTCTTCTTTAGTTTCACTCTTATCATACTGAATGTGCCCAAATGATCATCCTAGGTGACTCCTGCAGTTCTTGGGTATCTGTTCAATTTGGCGTACCTCAAGGATCCGTACTGGCTCCACTTCTATATGTCATGTTTACAGCTGATATTCCTCGCCTTTTTGAAAAGCACTCGACGTCAGGTCATCTTTACGCTCATGATGCTCAGGCCTTCGTGCATGGCTCCACTTCCAACCAACTTGCTCTTTGCCAATCTATTGAATCACTCTCTGCTGATCTCAGCTGTTGGATGTCCTCAAACCGTCTCTAACTCAATTCTTCCAAGACTCAATTGATCTGGTTGGGCACCCGCCAGCAGTTGCTTAAACTGGATTATGCATTTTACTTGCCAAGCGGTTCCCTCAGTTTAGTTTCTCTAGAAATGTCCGCAATCTGGGCGTCACTCTGGACAGTACTCTCTCCTTATCTGCACATATCTCTAATCTCTCTCAGTCCAGCTTCTATCATTTGCGGCGACTATGCGCCATCCGACGATCTGTGTCTTCAACCATTTTTTCGACCATGGTTCATGCCTTCATCTGCTCCCGCATTGACTACTGCAACTCATTACTCATCGGCCTACCCAAACTCGCCTCACTCTGCTCCAGTCTGTACTCTATGCAGCTGCTTGTTTGATCGCCCATCTTCCACGTTTCTCACATATTTCTACTTTCATAACTCAACATCTTCATTGACTTCCCTTGACTGATAGGATTCATTTCAAAGTTCTCTTTCTTACATTCAAAGCGTTGTTGGGTCAAGCTCTACTGTATCTATGTGATCTTATCAGGAAACCTATCTCAGCTACCACCGGACGTACTCTCCATTCTTTAGACCGTCATGATCTTATAGTACCACAATCTAGAACTGCCACAGCTCAGCATTGTGCCTATGCCTCTGTTGGCCCTTTGCTAGGAACAGCCTTCCTGCTGTGACTCGTGCTGCAATCTTATCTAGTAGCACAACTGTTCCTACTCGTTCTCTTAAGACTTTCTTTTCTCTAGGGGTTTTCGCACTGGGAGCACCTCTGATTAGGTTGTACTGTGAGAGGCGCTTTATAAATCCGTAAATAGAATAGAATAGAATATCAGATATTCACATTTATTTACATTCACAAAGATTCTTTGTGAATCTGTAAATATAAATATATATAATGTTCTTGAATATATAATGAACAAGCATGTATGTTAGACAAATAATTGCATATAATTGTAAATAATGTTTTAAAGATATATGGACAAAGAAAGCCAATGAAGCCACAAAAGAACCTAAGTGGCCAAAAACAATCCAATATATCAAAAAAAATATACAAAAGAAAAAGAAAAAATAGAGAAAAAGGAAAAAGAGCCAAAAGAGACCAAAAAAGAGTCCAAGTGACCAAGCAATACGAAATATCAAAAAATATACAAAAAGAAAAAGCAAAAATAGAGAGAAAAAAGGAGAAAAACTGATGAGAAAAAATTATATACAAAATCAATCAAATGAGCCGATTGGCCAACATTAATTAAATAAATATTAAAAAGACGTCACCAGCCATTGTTGCCATACGACGTCGTTAAAACCTCCGCGAAAGAAGAAGAAAAGCGTACTTGTTAACTAGAAGCTGGACCGATGAAAATTAATTATGTAAAACTTGAACTAGATTGATGAAAAGAATGCCTTTTAAGAAAACAGAATGATGAAAATATTCATGCCTAACCAGAGAATAGACGAATGACAAGAATTGTGCAATTTAGCATCTAATTAAGCAGAATTCTTTCGTCAATCTCGCTTGAATTTGAGTGGAATTTTCAAATCAATCCAGCTTCTATTGGAGTATAATTCTTTTCGTTGTTGCAATTGTGTCCTTCAAGGAGGAATTCTTTGCTTCAATCTAGCTCCTAGTGAGACCGATTTCAAGTCACCAATCCAGCTTCTAGTTAAATATGATGCTTTTCAGCAATTCACCCTCTATAGCTAACCATCTGTCTTGTCTTGATTATCGCCTCCATTTGGGATGAAATATATCGCTCCCTCTCCCACAATAACAGCATTCTTTTCATCAATCCAGCTTCTAAAAAATTGCTTTCTTCAATCCAACTTCTTATTTAAATAGAAATCTTTCCATCATTCCTGCTTCTATTTAGGCTAAAACCTGTTCATCATTCTTGTTTGGATTTAAACGACATTCCTTGCACAAATCCAGTTCCTAGTTAGACAGAATTCTCTTCATCAACCCAGCTACTAAGGCAAATAAAACACGTGTTAGATACTTGTTCGGCACCCTTATGTCGGGCGCTCTTTTGTTGGGTGCTGTTTTGTCGGCGCCCTTTTGTCGTGGCTCTTTTGTAGAGGTGCGCTTAGGTGCTGTAACAGAAGTGAAGATGAATTATTTTGGCTGTGTTATGAGGAAAGAAGAGGGCGGCATAGAGAAAGAGATAATACAAGGAACAATAGAGGGAGCTAGAGGTAAGGGAAAACCAAGAAGAAACTGGCTGGATAATGGACGGACCTTTTGACAACACAGATGATGAGGGCTTCAGACAACAGACAGAAATGGAGAAGGATTATGCATGGCGCGGCCTACCTTCGTATCGAAGACAGCTGAAGAACAGAACAGAACAGAGGTTAAAAAGAGGCCTGTTGGCCAAGAACAGTGGAGACCATGGCTTAAAGTGTGCCCGGACGGTCATGGACGTCGTCCATGCACTTATTTTCGAGGCTGGATGCCGTCCTGCCACTTATTTGGCCAACAGAGCCTGGACGCCGCCCATGAGCGTCCATGCAGCAGTGCTATTCCTCTATATGCATATGTTATTATCAACAGGAAAAAGAGGAAAAAATTTCGCGCTTCGCATGTTTACAAAGTTTATTTTTTCAACTTTCAAAACTATTCCTGGCACCATTGGCCGCTTGTCGACAATTTCACAAAGGAAAGCAATTCTCTGCAGGCCTACGCTTTAAATTACAGCAAATATTTCACCAACAAATAATTGACTACTAAATAATGGTTGATAGACAAAAAGTCTAACGAATGATAACAAATTCTATTTTTCGCCCATTGTGTACTTGATTAAATAGAAGTTGGGTTAGTAATAATCCTGCAAATCGAGCTTCTGGTTCTGCAATTCAACTTCTATTTAGGCAAATATTCTTTTCAATGATCCAACTTTTATTTCAGTAGGCATTATGTTTATCCAAATGGCATCTGTTTTGGAAGAACTTCATTCACCCATCCATCATCTATTCCAGCATAATTAATATCACCAATCACGAACACGGTGGACCATAGTGCACGAACCATTTGTTGTCGACTTAATATGTTGGTGCTCTGACTTTGCAATTTTCAGTTCTTAACTTTTTGGCACTAGGGGCCGTCAATATGTGACGTCACGCGCCTAGGGGAGGGGGTCACAAAGTTGTGACGATGTCTGACAAGGGGAGAGGGATCGACCAAATGTTACGTCACATCATCACATCAAAATACGTAATTTTATTAAAAACTTACACTCATTCAAACAAGTTCCACTTAATTGGCAGTAGTTGTTACCACAATTAAACAACGCTAATTATGATTCTGATAGTCTCTCATCGTGAGGAATGCATAAGATTGTAATCATTATAGGCTACTTAATTTTTCCATTTTTGTTTGTTTTACTATTATCATTTTAAATATTTTATAGTTACAAATAAATTTGTTGATAATTATAAGAAAATTTGTGTTACATTCTGGACATCTGGTCTGATTTAGTTTTTTTGGGGTGGGGGCATTGTGACGTGACGTCATATCTGAGGGGGGTCATGGCAGTTATGACGACGTGTGGCGAAGGGGAAGGGGTCAAAAATCGTCCAAAATTGCGTGACGTCATTTATGGATGGCTCCTCTAGCGTCCAGGTACATCGTTTTTTTCACTTTAAGCACTGGTGGAGACTTACCTGTATTACTTTAACTCTTGATTGCTCATCGCCTGGAGACAAGCCCAAAAACGGCAATGCTTCAGAGAGGGCATGCCGCAGATGATGATTATCAGGGCATTTAGTAAACTTGCAAAAATACTCTGAGTGTGCATGAAGTCAAGTAATCCGAAGAATCCATTATCAGCAGCCTATGTGTATGTATCTAGAATCTAGATGCCCAATTTTGCAGCTACTTAATCTAAGTGATTCGAAAGTTCAATAAGATAACCAACAAGTTTTTTCCTAGCAATAGTGATGCTAAAATAACGGGAAATTGTGCATATTGCCTTCACTTATTAAAGTTGCATTGTATAAGTATATTGGTGTGCTACTGTATTTTCATGATATAATGTGTTGTTGGTCTTATAGGAGGCTTGCTGTGTTGGAATGACGGCTGCCATTCGCCATGAAGATCCAGTTATTACATCCTACCGAGCACATGCGTGGGTCTACATGAAGGGTGTCTCTGTGTTTGGTGTCTTGGCTGAACTTGTGGGTTAGGAACCATATTTTGTTTTATTTTAGTACAACATGCTTTCATCATTATTTGAATTTATTTTAAGTCCATTAACAGTTGTATTGCTGGGTGTACATGAAGGTGTCTTTATTGTCTTGGCTGAACTGGTTGAGTAGTAGCTTGTTTGAACTATGTCATAATCAGTTCCATTATTTGAGTGTTTCTGGTGCTTTGTGCCTGTGTGAGCTATGTGAGCAAGGTGATTTGATTGTATGAAATAACAAGTTAATATTGGTATGCCCTTAGCAAAGTGTCATCATGTATTAAAATGAAATCAGTAACTAGAACAACACAAACTGGTCTAACAACTTTCTGTTGTTGACTTGTATGCAGCATGGTAGGCTATATAGGCACACAAGAAACAGCAAACAAATCAATAACAGAGGTTATGGAAGAGGTTACATACATAGGAATAATTCCTGTGGTTAATGGCAGGGGGTAATATTCTACGGGAGTAATGGTACTAATGGCAGGGGGTAATATCCGGGGGGTAATGTCCTTGACCCAGATATAAAAATCCCTTTTCCAAAACAGATTGCCTAATTTAACTCATAAAAAAGACTAAAAATGCAGCATCACGAACATAAACACGAGCGCATGAAGCACCGCCTAACGGTCATAACGGTGTGTATTGCCCTTAATTGAGCCAATTATTGGAAAGCTAAACATCCACCTGGATGACACAAAGAACGGCAAAACAAAGCACTTCAATTAGCTTCTAACCACCCACAATCTCGTTCAGCACATGGCCGTGCCAACACAATTACATGGACACATGCTAGATTACTTGCGATGACAACATAGAAGTCAGCAACGTCAACGTTGCTCTACCCTCCATATCCGACCACTCCATCATCCACTTCAACATTGCACATCAACTTCCCATTATAGTTTGCCAATCCATTGAACGCCGGTCATTCACAAAATTCGACCCGGAAATCTTCAAATCTGATCTAGAATCCACTGACCTCTTCAAACAGGCAACCTTGGGGGATATCACTAACCCTGATGCAGAATACTTCTTTGACCTCTACGATTCAACAATGGAAAGCCTACTGGGCAGTCATGCTTCACGGAGAAAACTAGTTGTGCGAAAAATACCTGACTGCTCCTGGTTCGATGGAGACTGTGCTACCTCGAAAAAACTAACTCGCCACCTCGAGCGCCACTTCCGCCACTCGCCATCAAAAGAGAAGGAACACACCTGGTGATTCCAGGTTAAAATGTCATCTATTTCAACAAAAACGGTCCAACTACCTTCGAAACAGCATTGAATGTGCCCAAGGAAATGGTTGAACACTCTGGAAATCCCTCAACACGCTAGACTCATCGCAACTCATCTCGCCAGACACACTTCTTGACTATTTTGAGCGCAAAATTGACACGATTCGTGAATCGACAAAAGACACACCAACTCCGGATTTTTCGGTCATACCACCCTCTGTACACTCGCTGTGTAAGTTTGATGAAGTCACCGCTGCTAAAGTTGAAAAACTCCTAAGCAACTCCTCTAGGAAACAGTGCGAACTGGATTCTGCTCCCATCTGGCTGCTTAAATCGCCCCAATCCTCGCCGTCCTCATCAATGTTTCCATAACTCAGATCTCTCCCAGCTAAACACAAACGAGCCATCATTCGACCTTGTGTCAAGATACCACACCTTGACCCAACAGACCCAGCCAGCTGCCGTCCCATCTCGAATCTGTCTTTTATCTTGAAACTGGTCGAGCGGATTATCCACAGGCAATTATCCGACTACATGGAATCACATCATCTACTATCCTATACACAGTCGGGCTTCCGTCGCAATCATTCCACTGAAACAGCAGTCGTCAAAGTTTACAATGATATGGTCCTAGCCCTGGACTCTGGTTTCATCGCTGCCGTAGAGCTAGTAGACTTTTCCGCAGCCTTCGACTGCGTGGACCACACAATCTTCCTTGAAATTCTCCAAGTACAATTCGGCGTCACTGCTTCAGCTGTCTGGTGGATCGCTTCATTCTTATCCTCGAGGTTGCACAGCGTTAAATTCCACAGCGTTAAATTCGGCGGATGCTCATCCAAAACCTACTCGGTCCTCTTCGGTGTGCCTTAAGGATCTATTTTCGGCCCACTCCTATTCATCTTGTATATATCAAACATCATCAACATCGCATCGCAGTACAACATCACCATTCAGCTATATGCTGACGATACCCAGTTATACATAAACCTCCTTGGAAAAAACATTGACAACATCAAAGTTAAAATAGCATCATGCGTCCCGGGTATTCAGTCCTGGTGCGCATCCAAGCGCCTGAAAGTGAGTGCCTCCAAGACTGAACTCATCTGGTTTGAACGGCAAAACAGCACAATTGTGGACAACGCAATCAAAAATCTCAACATTGATGCAAGCTGCACCATCACACCCTCCGATGTAGTCGGCGACCTCGGTGTATTTTTGGATAGTAAACTGAACATGACCCACCACATATTACCATCACTAGAGCGTGCTTTTTCCACTTGTATCGGATTGTACAAGTGAAATGCTGCCTGAATGAAAACTGCCTTCGTATCCTCGTCCAGGCTCTTGTCAGTTCTCGCCTGGACTATTGCAACTCTATCCTCTCTGGACTTCCTGCGTCAACACTATACAGCCCCTATCATCAATCCTACACTCTACTGCCCACCTAATAAAAGGTGGGCAGTAGAGTGCGACCATATCACACCATCCCTACAACAGCTACACTGCCATGCCCGTATTGCCTTCAAGATTTCCCTTCTCATGTACCACATTCATAACGAAATTTCCACCTCGTACATGACGTCCATGGTTGTGTCATGCGCTGCCTCTGCCTCAAGAGGACTCCGTTCATCTACGCATGGAGACTTTACCATACCTCACACTAATAAGAAGTTTGGGAACCGTGCATTCTCAGTTGCAGAACCCACTGAATGGAATAGTCTCCCAATTTCAGTCCGTCAAGCCACAACCGTTATTCTTTTCAAGACAAAACTGAAGACCTACCTATTCTCCCTGATTTATGACTAAGAATGCAGCACAGCGCTTTTGTGCAAGACTTGTCTTGTCAAAGCGCTTTATAAATGCCTAGTTGTGTTGTATTGTATTGTTAGCATATCGTGTGCATAGAGCAGCGATTCCCAACCTGTGGCTCGCGGGCCAAGAGTGGCCCACCAGGCCTCAAAAAGTGGCCCTTGACCTATCAAAGATATAAAAATATACATGCAAAAAAAATGAATATTTTACAGAATAATTATTTTCTACTATAAATTGTTATATTTTGGCATCTGTGGGTAGCATCAAATGTGCTATTGTAGTTCAATTTTAACAATTATAATATATGTTTTTAGTACATCTCTAGTCACAAAGTTTGTCTATGCCAGTTATTCTACCACTAATACTTAAGTATTTTTTCTTGCGTAAAATAATTATTTTTAACCCTGTGGCTCATCATGTAAAAAAAGTCCAACTAAAAAAGTGGCCCATCATGACCTCCAACTAAATAAAAGTGACCCTAAGTCGAAAAAGGTTGGGAACCACTGGCTTAGAGTACTGGTGCAATGGTGTTATATGGATCAATGATGGGTAATAACACCACTGTGCTTAAGCACAGAATATGTGGATGTGGACATTTACGTGAAGCTGGGCTTCATTGCCGACATCGAGTTAGTGAGATTTCTGTTTCTGAAACCAATGACAATATATTAATGTGCCTTTTGCATAATTATTTCTAGTGTGTATTACTTATTAGGCAATTTGAGCTACCTCTAACATGCTGACGGGCTTCAAAGTAGTACCAACAGTCTGGTCCCTTTTATGTAGTAATAAAATAACAAAACGTTTTAGTAAAATTCTTTTATTAAAATTAAATTGAACTTTATAGGTGTAGTACATTGATAGTCTATAGTTTTCTGCCGTTTTGGCAATGTCGCCACTTCTCCCTGTTCTGGGCCTCTTCTTTCATCTTCTTGTAGTTACCCCCTTCCATCATCCAGTCCATAATCATGTTTCTCGGTCGTCCTCGTGTTTTCTTTCTCTTCATTTTTCCCTCAATGATGTTTCTATGAAACATCATCGACATTGATAGAAGAATGCAATATGAAAAAAACACAAGATTACAAATATTAGCCCAAACCACTTTAGGCTAATTTCTCTGAAACAAGTTCTAACCGACAATCTGGTCCATTTTCACGTAAACCCAAGACCTTCTCAGCATTCCATTCTCTTGCACTGCTCTGCTACAGCATCATGTGTTCTCTGTTTTTTGGACCCTACCACTTGGAATGGGCTTCATCTGGATCTCTGGCTTTTCCTAGATGATGATGATGAGATACTCCTCATCTTCTTACTTCTCTTCTATGAAACCTTTGGCCATGATTGGACTGGGAGCGTCTTTGAGTAGATTTCTTGAAGAGGCACTGTATCAAGCTTCATTGACTGACTGACCGACCGACCGACTGACTCGCTGATTGATGTAAACAGTATAAGAAATGGTTTACTGATTGTTGGTAGGGACCATTGGTTGTGTTTGGTTTGGTGTAGTAATGATGTTTGTTCACAGTATTATTAGTGCAGTCAGTGGAGCTGTTGTCTAGTTGATGTTTGTAACGTAACTCAGGGTTGCCCTTCGCCAATGAGGTATCAATTTGTGGTGAACCTCAATCCTATTCTTTGGTATCGGTTGCGGCAATTCTGGTTCACCTCCCCTTAATTCTCTGGTACCCTCAGGAGGCCGCAATATTGTTTTGCCCAGGTCCGAATATCCGCGAGGTAAGTCTGGCTTGTTGGCCCAGATATGAGGAAGATTGCCAATGTCAACGATCGGAGCTCATTACAAATAACTTCGACTCGATCCCGACAGATTTATCTTTATTTCTTCGATAAAATCCACAGTCATCGAAAAGTTATTTTACAGAACGCTATCTTTACAACTACTACCACAACGACAACTTACGACTGCCCTTTATCATACAGCGGCGGACTATCATAACTTCCGACGACTCTCTCTACTCCCGTGATTACTCTCCCTTTTTCACTCTGAGTTCACATCCTCTACACTCCACACACTTCCTATATATATACCCGAAGCCAAGCGAGACATCGTAGCGAGAGATCATAGCGAGAGATCGTAGCGAGACATCGTAGCGAGACATCGTAGCGAGACATCGTAGCGAGACATCGTAGCGAGACATTGTAGACAATAATTGCTTATCAGCTAGGCAATTTTGCCACATGTTCAAGTTAGTACGTTGCCACATTAATATGTCCATGTAGTTATAAAAAAGTTAAATATGAAAATCATGCCTCTAATATAAAATTTGTATTTTCTTCTTAGTTTCAGAATATTTGACACACACAGGCGTAGGTAGGGGGCAGAGGGAACATCTGTCCCCGGGCACCAAGTTGGAGGGGGCGACAAAATGAGAAATATAACTATTTATTTTGATGCAAATTAGTTTATCCCAACTAAGTTAGTGAGATTAAATTTTGGTGCCCCCCCAAATAATAGCAGTTTGTCAAGCATGATTTTGACGCCATTGGGTCCCGCTGATCAGTGATCAATAAGAGTCCATAAGGGGCGCCATAATACACATCACGTATTTTCAAATCAACGCATTTCACTGCAAATTTTCTAACAATTGCTGTTTCAATTACATGCTGTAAGCGGTCCCTTGGCAAATTGAAGCTAATTTTGTTGTATTTGTGGTCTTCAAAAAGGCAAGATCGTCTTGCTCTTCTTAGCATGGAACACGAAACGTTGGAGAAAACAAATTATTGACCAACTTTGACCCCCTCTCCTCACAACAAGTTGTGAGGAGTTGTTTTATGCTTCTCCATTCTCCCATTGAAAAGCAAAATGCTCCTTCATGGAATAAATATGGTGGGCTTGGATCTCATCATCCTGTTCAATGGATATTCCATTCAAATACAGCTCTTCTTCATCTATGCAATTTGCACTCTCTCCATTTACTTCATTTACGTTTACCACCATACCCAAGCGAGCACATGGAACTAGAAGTTCATCCCTCGTCTCAGAGTGAAGCACCCAATGTGCTGCAACGTCACTGGGCGGCAAAGATCATGCAAGTAAGATGGAGCACAACCAAGAATGCAATGTGAAACAGGAGCAGTAATGCGGTACGAAATGCAACGCTGCAAAATGGAAAACATCACGCATGTTTGCAGAAACAGATGAGAATTTGGAAACTGCCCAATAAGCCAATCGTATCATGGGTCAGAGAGTGAGAGACCACTCGAAGCTGACGAAGCTGGTAGTAACAACTCCTTGGAATTAGGTTCGCATGTTGAGATAGAGTGAGCTCAGAGTCAAGAGTAACTCCCAGATCTCGAACTGTGAGGGAAAAGGGTATGCGAGGAAAGAGCAAGGTAAATCGGTTATGTCAATACCCTCAAGTTGCCTATGGCCTCCTAACCATAAAAGCTGCATTTTTGAGGGGTTTAAGAGGAGCCGATTGGAGGCCATCCAAGAAGGACGTCCATGGTCAGACACATCTGACTCACAGTGTAGAGAAGGTATAATAAAGGCCCTAAGACAGAACCTTGAGGCACCCGAAAAGTGGCAGGGACCCGAGGAGACCTAGACCAGCCAAGGGCCACACAGTTTGTACGGTCCAATAAGAAAGACCTAAGCCATTCAAATGGCTGGTCAACCAGGCCATAGGAGGTGGGGTGACATTGTAAATGAATGGAGTGGTCCATCGAGTCAAAGGCAGAGCTTATGTCAAAGAGAGCAAGGAGGGTTACCTGACAATAGCGCCATAGAAGTCCGAAAATAGCAAGAGAGTCTCCGTGGAGTGATTTTTACGGAAACCCGACTGCTGCGACGGAATCAGTCCATTTACATCAAGACAAGTTATCAGTTGGTTGGCAACAATGTGCTCAAGTGTTTTAGAAATGAAAGTAATATTCACAATGGGGCAATTGTTTGCTGGATCACCCTGGTCCAGACCATCATGTTTCAAAACCGGCAGAGCGTTTCTGTGAGACGGGTAGTCGCAATGTTCCCTCTAAGCTGTGTGCATGTGCGTGCGCACATGGGTCGTGGAACCAACGCACACAAGAATTTAGTGTGCGCACACAAATATGTTAACCGGAAAAACAAATATTAAGGTGGGCTCTATACCAATAGTTAGCTAAACAGAATAGAAAATTGCAAAATAAATTGAAAGCTAATTACAATGATGTACAATGATCTGTTCTGAAATACGTTTAGCCTACTTGTTAGCGCGTGTACCTGGCATGCTATTGCCAGGCTTAGGAGGCTGAGATTTATGACTCATGAGCTCATGTTCTATTTGAAGCTCTTGCACAGACAAGATGCCCTTATGTTGCGCAGCTAATGCAGCCACGCGTCATCGACAAATTTCAGCTAACACTAATGACGTCATCTGCTGCTGCGTTAGTTAAAGTCAGTTTGCACTCGTTTCTTTTGTAATAATTGAGAAATGTAAAGTATTTAGCAGTAGTAATAAAAGATTTTATATCGACCATCTAAAATTGTGTCTGTCTAAAGTTCTGAAACCAAAAAATGTTCGACATCGTTCAACGACTAAGGGCTTAATGAACTAGTACAAACTGATATTCCAAGTGCAAGGAAGAGAGATTACCCGAAAATGAAGTTCAAGATAAATCTTATGAAGCTATTGCACAATGTAGGCTAATTTTAATTTTGATGTTGAACAAATAATTAAGAGTCTCTCCTCAAAATAGACCTACAAGGATCTTCTGGGAAGCGATGACATTGTGTTGTTACTCAACAGTACAACGACTATATGTTTGTTATAGCTGAGAGGATTAATAGTGCATTGATCTCCAATTATCCAGAAATGGTTGTATTTGCACTTCCGAGTTTCAAGATCTTTCCAAGCTGATGAATATTGGAGAAACTTTTTTAGCTTCAAGTGTTTTAGTATAGGCCTAATGAATAGGCCTAATCTTAACACCAATGTACCGGTAATTGTTAAGAATAATTTCATCCAGAAATGCTCATGCGAATTAAAAGTTACATTCTAGACTGCAGAGTAGAACTTAGCACCATATAATTAGATATGGTCTTAATTTAAATATCCATTGCATTCAGCTCGAACCTGCGCATGAAAGTGTGAACCATTTCAAAAATGTTGCACACGCAAAATTTCTTGCGCACACGACCTCGAGAAAATTAGAGGGAACACTGGTAGACACACCTCATGGATTGAAGAATTGCGCAGAACTGTGAGGGAGGAGAGGTGGTCGTCCACCAGTCCCTGGACAAGAAACATTTGGGCTAGTTCCAACTCGCTTGTCTTCGGATCAGATGGGAGGACGAGTCGATGCAGTTCCGCGCTTGAAATCTCCTGGAGTGCAGAAAGCCGATGCTCTGTGGTGGTGAACGCAGGTGGAGAAGAGTCAACGGTGGCACTCCGAATGGATGAGATCTTGGCAGAGAATCGTTCCAAAATTACATCTGCAGAGAACGTAGACTCTGACTCAGTGTTCCCTCTAAGCTGTGCGCAAGTGCGCGTGCACTTGGGTTGTGGAGTCAGCGCACACAAGAATTTAGTGTGCACACAAAATTTTCCCCTCACAAAAACAAATATTAAGGTGAATTTTAAACCAATAGTTAGCTGGACAGAATAGGAAATTGCAAAGAAATTGAAAGCTAATTAAAATGACATACAACGGTACAATCTTCTCTAAAACACGTTTTAGCTTACACTTTAGCTCATATAGGCCTACCCATGATGCTATTTGCCAGGCTTACAGCAGAGCTGCAAACATGTTGGTTATTTGGTTTTTTGTTTTTTTATAGAAAATTGCAAAAAGCCAAAAATAGCAATTTTTTGTTTTTTTGTTTAAAAAAAAAAAAATTTACTAATATTACTGTTTATATTACTAATTGTGTGTTATTCAGTCAGAAATCAGGCTAAATTAATTATATAAACAAGTTGGAGTTCATTTTCATGCTGTGTTTGATGCTTTGTATTACAAAACTGTTGTGACAAGATCCAGAGGAAAACTAAAAACCACAACACCAAAAAAAACAAAAAACCAACTTTTGATTTTTTTTAAATCTTGGTTTTTTGCAACCCTGGCTTAGAGGGCTGAGGTTCATGAGCTCATGTTCTATTTGTAGCTTTTGCACGGCCAATATGCCCGCAAGTTGCATATTAGCTCAGCTAATGCAACCAGGCACCATCGATAAACTTTCGGCTAAAAATCAGTCACTTTATAAAATGATGACAGCTGCTATGTTAGTTAAAATGATAGATAAAAAATAGTTAGAAATGCTGCTCTGTTTGTTAAAGTCAGTTTGTGCTCGTTTCTCTTGTAATAAATGAGAAATGTAAGGTATTTAACAGTAGTAATAAAAGATTTTGCATCGATCATCTAAAATGTCTGTATCTAAAGTTCTGAAATGGAAAATTGTTTGGCTTCATTCAACGAAATAATGTTAAGGAGAATTTAGGAATAAGCTTTAAAATAAAAAGCTATTTTTAAATTTACTTTTGAAATAACAAGGAGTTACAATTTCTTTCTTATGAAACTACGTAATTTATCGTTTTGCAAGGGACTTTACTTAAGATAGGGCCAATCATAACTTATCACCGTGATCTTAATATAACTATCCATCGCATTCAGCTTGGATCTGCACACAAAAGTATGAACAATTTCTAAAATGTTGCACACACAAAATTTCTTGTGGATACGACCTCCAGAAAATTTGAGGGGACACTGCTCTGACTGTAAACCACCCTTCCATGGTCCAGAGTTGCTTCGGCTTGTATAGCTGCTCAGGATTATCTATTCTATGGTGAGCATCCATCAGTAGTCAGCCAACATTGAAGTGGACCAGTTTACCTGATATCGTTTCTCCATAATCGTAATCTCAACATTTCTACAGCGCCCACAAAAGCGAAGTCGCGGGAACTAGTTTATTCACAGGCGCTTAATCAAAACGGTATCGATAGGCAAAATCCGGAGAGTCAGGCTGGCAGACAGGTAGACGGCTAAGGTGGATGGTGTTGGGAGTTGAAACAGCAATGGAGATAGGAGGAAGAGGAGAAATCAGGATAGGATTGGCGAAAGAGCAGTGTTTTTAGTTGTGAGTGAAAGACCTGTGGGGAGAGCAAGAGGTGAGGTGTTTGTGAGTTATTAATACGGATCAGATATTTGTCTTAATGCTGGAGGGCGTTTGTTCCAACGAGGTGGGACAGCAATGGCTATGGCGTGACTTACAAATTTGAGTGATGATGTGATGGGAGGGAAAAGTTATGTGAGGGTGGAAGAGGAACGAGTTGAGCGATGTGGCTGAATCGTGAACAACTGACGGAGGTATGTGGGATGTGAGGATTGCAGTGTGTTGTAGGTGATTGAAATGACCTTCTATTCATTCAGGTATTTTGAGCTAGAGGAGTGAGTTGAGAGTAGGAGTGATATGGTGATGCTTTGGGATCTTGGTGACAGCACGGGCAAGAGCTTTCTGAATGGCTTGGAGACGGGTTAATTGAGTGGTGTCTATATTGAGGGAAAAGGAGTTACAGTAATCCAATTTAGTGTGAACTATTGTGGATGCAGTTTTGGAATCAAGCATAGGGCGGATTCTACGAAATCCACGGATTTGCATGAAGCAAGAGCGAGAAAGATTGGTGATGTGATCAGCGAAGATAAGGTTTTGGTCAAAGATTATGCCTAGGTTGTGAACAGGAGAATTTGCAGTGAATGTGTGGGTGGATGCAGAATCAAAGTTGAGGGAAATCGATGGATCAGGAAATTCCGTCAGTTGCTCACTGAGGCCAATCAGAATGAATTCGGTTTTGGAGGGTTCAGGAAGAGGAGATTTGAGGTCATCCCGGATGAGATTTGGGTGACGACATGGAGAAGATGATCAATGAAGTTGGAGAAGCTGGTTGGAGAGAAAGAAATGAATAACTGGGTGTCGTCAGCGTATAGACTATAGATGATGGTCAACTGAAGATGCGTTAATGAGTGAACTGAAGGGGTAGTATAGAGGATTAACAAGAGGGGCCCAAGAATAAAACCTTGAGGAACACCACAGGTGAGCGGGCATGATTGAGATGAAGTGCTTGAGGTTTTTACTGAGAACATGCTGGAAGAGAGATAGGACTGAATCCAGAGAAGAGCAGTATCAGTAAAGCCAAACAGGTAGACAGCCTCTGGCTGTCTACCTGGTCGTGCTCGATGGTATCAAAGGCTGCAGAGATATCAAGGAGGCACAGACAGGAGACTTGTTGATGAGAAATGGCAGAAACAAGTTTATTGTAAAGGGAAGTGAGGAGGGTTTCTGTTGAGTGCTGCTTGGTAAAGCTAGGTGGGTGAGTATTTAGGAGCGACTTGGAAGTTAGGTAGTCATTTATCCGGGACAAGACAATGCATTCGAGTAATTTAGCAATGAAAGACAGGTTAGAGAAAGGTCGATAGTTTGAAAGGAATTTTTTTTTGAGCGATGGTTTCATGAGGAGTGGAATGACTATAGAATGCTTGAAGAGTTGAGGGAAGTTGACAGTAGATAAGGAGGTTGATTATTTTGGTAATGACAGAAACAAGGATTGATGCGCAGTCTTTCAGTAAGGAGGTGGATATATGGTCGAGTTCGCACTACTTGATAGCAAGAGATTGCAGCATATTGAATATTTCTGTCTCTATTGTTGGTTCGAAGGTGTATAATGATGATGGAGGTGGGGAAGGAGGAGAGTCATGAATATAGGAGGGAACTTAAGGAAGTGGATCAATTGTGGTTTTGGAAATTAGTGATGAAGTAAGAGACGGAGTGTAGTAATCTTTCCAGAGAAGAAACAACAGATCGATTCAGCTATAGAAGAAGATGAAAGCGAGTTTGGAAAGTGGGCTGGCAGAGTTCTGATGGAGGAGTTGATTTATAGTAATCTCATTTTAGATTTAGCCAGAAGGTGGTGGTATTTATTTGTAGCCGATTTTAGGGCAGAAAGCACTTGAGGATCCCGGGTTCGTTTGTAGGCACACTCGAGGCATCGACAGAAAGATTTGAAAGCCTGGAGATAGGAATTAAACCACTGGTTCTTAGTGTGAGATTCGGTTTTGTTGATAATAGGAGCATGTTTGTCATGGAGCGTGAAGAGAGTGGTACTGTATGAAACGAAGAGATCATCAAGGGAGGATGGAAGATTTAGAATGAGGCTAGCCTAGTGTCTCAGTCTTGATACCTCACTGTCTCGGTCTCAGCACCTCACTGTCTCGGTCTCGTCTTGGTCTTGAAGTTTCAGGTCTTGCATACAACACTGTGTGTCTCCCATTCTCTATTATGCAGTATCAGGCTTTAGGGTTGTGAGTTTGGAATCTTTGGCTCTTGCCTAGGAACTGTCTGTCCCCTTTCAATCCTACTCTGAAATCTGTTTCCTTTAGCTAAGGTTGGACTGGAAGTACCTCTGAGTAGATTTCTTGAAGTGGCTCTATGCCAACCAAGTTTGATTGATTGATGTCCTCAGCCAATTTCTTGTAGTTTTTTGCCCAAATAGTAGGCGATGATGGATGAAGGATGAAGATATATTGAGATCTGGATCGTCAATTGCAAAGTGTGGTCTTAATTCACGGAAACCACACATGCATTGCCTACTTGTGTTGATGCAGCCACAACATTCACATATTTTATTGAATAAATCATGTAAAATATTATAACATAATTTCATTTCGTTGTAATTAACTCAGATAAAAAAAATTTAAATTTAATGATTATCTGCTTCTAATTATCCCCTCCAAATTGTTCCTGATTGTCGAGTTTGAATTGTCCAGAATCCAATAATCATTATCTTTATTAGTTAGATTTATACATTGCATTAAAAGCAGTTGTGTCTTGCTTGTTCATATTCTTGTTAGGTCGTGTTGGAGGATGTTCAAAGGGCAAAGGAGGCTCCATGCACATGTATGCGCCATACTTCTATGGCGGAAATGGAATTGTTGGGGCACAGGTAATTCTAATATAATTAGAGCTGTCCATTAATCACCGCTAGCACGTGTGATTAATGTGTTAACAAATTTTGCGATTACAACTTTTAACGCAATCAAAATTTTTAATGCAATGTATAAAGTGATAACTTAACCCCTTTAGTGTGATCCCGGAGATGTCTCGTCCAACGTAAATCATTGTACAGTGTGATCCCCGAGTTATCTCGTCCAAACGATATGCATCACAGCGTATCCAGTATAAACTCGTCCTAGTCGCAATTATCAAAAGATTATAGTTCTGCGATTGCAGTAACGGCTTTCCATAATATAAATTATGTCATATACTGGGTTGAAGATCAAAAATAACACATTTGAAACCTAATTCGTACCAAAATAGCTGGTCGCTGCACGATCATTGCATGTCTGTCAAGCTGGACGTCGTTTTCACTTTCACATTCGAGTTCATATTTGCTAGGTGAGTGATATCCCCAGTCAGGCACACGCTCAGAGTATACACTGCCTCACAAGTAAAATCTTAGTCTTAGACGCCTTACAGAAACAAGCATTTAACACCACCTACACCCCACTTCCCAAAACACCAAACCGCTTTTCATTACATTACCAAATGTTGCCATGGCAACCCATCAAACATTGCGCTTTAATACACTATTGCAATAGGCCCTAACTTTGACAGCAGAACTAATGGTCTTAGACGGCGTACAGGCTTAAGCCATTCACACCACATATACCCCACTACCACCTCTCTCTAACCCACCAAACCGCTAAGCATAGCATTAACCGTCTTTTTGCAGCTATCCCATCAAACATTGCACATGAATACACTTTATTGACTTCTCAGTGCAATAGGCCCTAACTTTGACAGCAAAACTAATGGTCTTAGACGGCCTACAGGCCTAAGCCTTTTACACCACATATACCCCACTACCATCTCTCTCTAACCCACCAAACCGCTAAGCATTACATTACCCCATCTTTGTACAGCTACCCATCAAACATTGCACATGAATACACTTTATTGACTTCTCAATGCAATAGGCCCTAACTTTGACAGCAAAACTAATGGTCTTAGACGGCCTACAGGCCTAAGCCTTTTACACCACATATACCCCACCACCACCTCTCTCTAACCCACTATATCGCTAAGCATTACATTACCCCGTCTTTTCACAGCTACCCATCAAACATTGCTAATGAACACACCACAATTTTTGGGAATTGCTATCTCCCTCAAAACACGTATCTCGGTGCCGTTGGCGGATAAATGAACCCGGCTACTGGGCTCCAATTCCAAACCCTGTACAAACCTAGAGGGAGCTATACTCACTTCCGACCCTGTGTCAAGAAGGCATAGGCACGACTGTCCCTTGATCGTAGCATGGATGTAAATGGCATTACTGGTTTCATAGTTCATCGACGACATGCGAGCGCTATGCTTTCTCACAACACCCTCATCCATTTCTGTGGCTGTACTTGAACTCGTTGGCTGAGATCGACGAGGCTGACAACAATCTCGAAGGAAGTGGCCGAGACGTCCACAGTTGTAGCAGGCCCGGCGGCTTCCGGCGCTGGCAGGAGTGTTAACTGGGCGGTCCCGATTCGACGAAGTTCCGACGAAACCGGTGGTTCGCAACTGCCTTGAACTTGTTCCGAAGCTCTGGTTGGTCTTCGACGATCACCTTGCATCCTGAGCGACGACCTCGGTGGCCTCGCTTGACGGCACCGGATATGCGAGCACCATCAACCTGCGTCTCTCGTGCAACAGATCGCTTAGGTTCTCGCCAGGCCGCTGACGACGATAACACAGCTGAGCGCGGAAGGTCTCGGCTTGGCCTACCGTCCCATATCTTTGTCGCAATCGTTCCACCAACTGACTGTAGGTAACTTTCTTTCTCGCTGCAAAGTCCCAGAAGAGTTGAGTTGCCGCTTTATCCAAATTGCAATGCCGGAAGTCCACTTTGTCGCTGTCTGTCAACTTATTATGACGGGCACATACCTGGAACTGCGATAGGAACGACTCAAACGACCCAGTACAATCGAATTTTCCGGGCTTCAAGAGGACTTTATTCCGACCGATCAGACGACTGACATCTTCTAGAACGTTCCAGTGCATGTCCCTTGCGCTTGAGGTCGACGCTGTTCTCTTCCTTCCCCGACTCTCAGCCGAAAATCCCAGAGTGTCATAGTCAATACCTTTCCAGAGTCTCCCAGATTCCAATCTGAACTGCTCCAGAGCTTCTGCTGCTTCTATCATGGCAGGCGACGTCGGGCGGCCAGACGGCGAGACAACGTTCACTTACGAGGAAGTGTCCTCCATCTTCGAAAACTGCAATCACCAAGTCCGGAATTTGTTGAAATGGTATCCAATGTTTGAGTTAAATCGATGATCAAACCCCACTTATGGTACCAGTTATTACGGACAACCCCTGGGGCTAATCCTCTATTTTGTGGGGTACCAGCACTGAGCCAGGTGTCGCTCGAATAATGACCAGGAAGCCGAGGATACCCTACTGTCGACGGGATCTGGCTACCGGAGCATAGGAGCAGTCTTTCATCGTTTCAACAATCCTCTATTCGGAACAGAAGCCCTGACTATCCGTCAGTAATTAATTGCAGTCTGTAGGTGTGGTTCAATGTCAGATCAGCCACTTCACCAACCGTCCATTCAGCAGGCTGTCCCTGGATCACTCGAAGACGACGAGTACACTCAACGACAGAGTCCGTAAAACGCAGAACAGGCTCCAGTGACAGACAATTCACTAACGACGATCGACACCTGACGATGGTGTCAGTGAAACGCAGATCAGGCGTCAGCGATAAGCAATCCACTGACGACAATGACGACGACCGACACCTGGCGACGGTGTCCGTGAACGCAGGGAGCCGTCATCGACAAGCCGCTCGCTGACAACGATGACGACCGACACTTTACGACGGTGTTCGTGCTCTTGCTCTGAAGACTGCTCCTCTGCTCCGACGAATGTGCTGCTCTAGGCTGCTTCCAAACTGTAGAACTCTGCTCTGGTCTGCTCTCCGCATGCTGTTCCCTCTTGCTCACTGGCGAACTTTTAGACTGGTCTTTGCGCTTCCTTTTATAATCTTCGACGCTGGCTCAGCCAACTTTTTGACTGGCTGGTCCCAGCCGAACCGCTATTGGTATCCGACCGCTAGTGGTTCAAGACCGTTTATCGTCTCAGACCACCTGTGGGCCCATTCAGACCATTGTGTGTCGTCCCTGACCACTAATGGTCCCCGACCGCTGTGCTTATACCTTCCCAGACCACTGTGTGTGGGGTCCCAACCAGACCATGTGACCAGAGATCGGCAGCATTTAGGCGAGACCCCTCCATAGCGGCCAACAGACCTGATTACGGGACGAAATAATAATTAAAATAATAATTCTTCAGCGGCCTGCATGGTCTGCTACAATATATTTATAAATATAAAATTTTATATAAGATAATATCTACGTCATTGATGTCACCATCACTGCGGACTGCAATGACATGAGTGGTCCGTATCATGAGAGGTCCGGTATTAACTGAGACCTAACGTCATTGGCTGGATGGCGTGAGTCTTCCCAGGACAACTGTATGTCTGCGGGACGGTCGTCATTAACTAGAGAGGGGCGTCATATGCGCTACTCTGCACGTTAGGAGTTAGTGCCGGTGACGATACCCTCATTGCCTGAAAAATGTGTCATGCTTATACCTTCCTGTCGTGCCTGGACCGTCCTGCCGTGCACGGTGCTTACGTACACTTCAAGCCTGTTTCGGCATTACACTTAGGCGACAGGAACAAGTATGCGAACAACGCTTACATAAGAATGCCACTGTGGAAAAAGCACGCAGGTCCGTTCAATGCGGTTGGCCTGAAAGGCGACACTCGAAAGTGAGTCACTGGTCTCGAATGCTCATGAAACTAGATGCATACCATTGTCCTTGGGGTCAGCTCGGCCGAACAGTCAGCTGCGTGCCTTGCTCCAGAGTCTTTAGGGGAAGGGCTCTTCTTGAATTTAATCGGATCTGCCGGAAATACCGAGGGATGAGTGTTGGGGAAATTGAAGCGCAAATTTGAGGTTAAAGAGATTGGTAACATGACTATCTTACAACGGCAGTTGGTTTGCTGCCTGGCTGTCAGCTGGAAGATTAATGTCACGAGCAATAGGACCATCTAACGGGTGGTAAAACCATGTGTACGGCAGCTCTGCGGTAGGTGAATTGTTTCACCGTTCAACGGTGGCTATGCTCGTGGGCCAGCTCATAGAACGGCGTCTTTGGCCCAACCGGTATCGGATGCTGATGCTCGGATCCACTATCGGTCCAAAAAGGCTATGGCCCTTCAGCTCCGAAGGTTTCTCTGACGAACGTGTATTATTTTGATCAGCATAGGGCGAGTGTCACGAAGTTTCTCGATTGATATACGAATTTAGAACTTTTTAAATTAGATTTTAAATAATGGCTTCAAGAACAGTAGGAAAGACAGTGAAGCGGCTGCGGCTTGGCATCTCGCCCCATACGGGTTCGCAGGTTGGATATCGCCTGAAGCGAAAAGCCTAGTAGGTCTCACCAATAAACAATCGTATAGATAAATTTGCTTCAGATCTATGGTTGGCTACGCTTTCAGTACAAGAACAATGAGAGCAGAATACAGAATTATAGATCGGGCAGTGGGATCTCGTTGGTGGAACCGCAAGGCTTAGCAGTGGAGGCGGACAGGTTTTCCCGAACTCCGAAGCTTTGATAACGCAGCATCCCATTTTTTTATCGACCCATGTCGCCAACGTGTGACTACAGCTCCAGTAGGCTTGCACACACACAGAGCCATATTCATAAGGCCTCGCTTGCCAACATTTGTTACCGTAGGAGTGGTTGGAGAGAGGACCGCGGTCTATTGGACCCAGTGGGAAAATAATTATTTAACAGGAATGTCGGGTGGCCAACCATCTCTTCCGCTGTGATTGCACTTTGTCACAAACCATTTTCCACAGCTTGACTGTAATCCGGAGCGGAGGTTTACCACGCATCCAAACGCCCGGGAGCCGGGATGGTGGCCTGATAACACATCAAACAGATATAGGGCCAGGTGCCAGAACCAGGGCGAACAAGATTGGTGAAATGGTGCCACCTGGGGCATTTACAACTAGTGGCGAACCGCAAGCGGGAGATGAATTGACAGGCCCTGTAATGATCGTTCTCGATCCGTGAAGGTTCGTTTTCTCATCCACCAAACACGAACAGCGACGCTTCTTTGATATTTAAAGAATATATTGATATCTTACATACAACTATCTATCTACATGTAGCTTAGAAATTAACTGGACAGAGGTCGACTTGGTTCTCGAAGATCGTCACGTTCTACGCCGTGTTGTTGATGGCCTCCGACGTCTTTCCATGTCCAGACACTCTATGCTGTAGCCCTCCTTGCTACAGCAGATAAACCCCGTCCTCCGCCATCGCTGCTGTGATGCGGACTACGATCCTGCTGTCTCATTGGTCCACCTAGACCCTCACTTGCCCACCCCTCGACGCTGATTCGTGGGATGTCCCCTCTACTACTAAAGCCGACTCACTTCTAGTATACCGTTAATGGCGTTTTAAAGGTCCATTGAGATTAAAGAGTTATTTAGCGTCAAATGAGATCATAGGCTTCGGAGATTAAATTTCTGCGATGCCGTCGACCCTCTAATATACTAGGCGTCTCTTCCCCCACGTGCCCTCGGTTCATGGGGCGTTGGAACCAGTTTAGACCGGTTGCTTTGGTCTAATATTTAAGAGCGCTGCCCTGGCGGTTGGAGGACTCTCGTTGATGAATCGTCGTTAAAGTGACTGCTATGCCTGAACGAACAGCTAAAGGATTAGATTCAGCCTCTGGCGTCGAATTTCGTCTTCGTGGCGATTCGCATGGATGACCTCGTCGACGCGATGAATTGACACCGGTCGCTCCTTAAGTGCATCTCGATAGTCTCTGAAAGCGTATGGGGTAGATGCCCCTCGCCGTCCTCCCTCCAATTCGTCGTTAGCTGTCCTTCATGCAGAGTCTGAGTTCCGATGCATTTCTTTAGCGCTTTTGCAAAACTCCAGTCATGACAAGATCAACGTGGCATGTGTCTATGTAAGTCCCGTTTTAACGATAGAACGGGGTTTGCTGCCAGAGTGAGGACATATTGCATTGCACAGTCAATACAATGTATGCATGAGCAATGTTTGATGGGTAGCTGTGCAAAGACGGGGTAATGTAACGCTTAGCGGTTTGGTGGGTTAGAGAGAGGTATAGAGGTATATGTGGTGTGAATGGCTTATGCCTGTAGGCCGTGTAAGACCATTAGTTTTGCTGTCTAAGTTACGGCCTATTGCATTGAGAAGTCAATATAGTGTATTCATGTGCAGTGTTTGATGGGTAGCTGTGTAAAGATGGGTTAATGTAATGCTTAGCGGTTTGGTGGATTAGAGAGAGGTGGTAGTGGGGTATATGTTGTGTGAAAGGCTTAGGCCTGTAGGCCATCTAAGACTATTAGTTTTGCTGTCAAAGTTAGGGCCTATTGCTTTGCACAGTCAATAAAGAGTATTCATGAACAATGTTTGATGGGTAGCTGCAAAAAGACTGAGTAATGTAATGCATAGCGGTTTGGTGCGTTAAAGAGGGGTGGTGGTGGGGTATAAGTGGTGTAAAAGGCTTAGGCCTGTAGGCCGTCTAAGACCATTAGTTTTGCTGTCAAAAGTGTTAAATATCAGTCTACCTATAATCAATAGACCTAAAAATAATTATGCACTTGTATGAAGAATATAAAATATTTATTACACGCTTAGCCCCTTTAGCGGCAAACCCGATTATGTTTGTCCTTAACAACTAACCATTAAACGACAAACCTGATTATAATCGTCGAATTGATTATGCATACATACATACGTACATATACATGCATACATACATACGTATATATAATTATGCATGCATATATATACATACATACATATACATACATACATATACATACATACATACACACATACATACATACATACATACATGCATACATACATACATATATACATTCACACACATATACATACACATATATACAAATGCATGCATAGCATGCATACATACATGCATACATGTATGTATGTATATATATGCATGCATTATATATACATTTATATGCATATATACATATGTACATATATATACATATATGCATATATACATGGATTTATATATACATATATACATACATACACACACATATATACATACATATGTGCATATATACATATATACTTACATATATACATACGTATATACATACATTATATAAACATACATATATGCATTCATACATACATATATACATACATACACACATGCATACATATATATACATACATTCATTCATAGATATTCAGATGTAAAATTTGCTTGCCGTATAAGGGTAGGTTTTAAAAATTTTGCAGGACACTAATGGGGTTAATAAGTACTGACATGTTGACCAAGATTAGCGCAACCAATATTTTTCTTTAACAGTTCAGGACTTGCCAATGTTGACTAGTGAAATATATGATCTGTGATAGTATTGAGTACCGTTCCAGGTGCAAAGTTTCTCGATTGATATACGAATTTAGAACTTTTTAAATTAGATTTTAAATAATGGCTTCAAGAACAGTAGGAAAGACAGCATTGGACAGACAGTTTATTATTAAAACGAAGGACACTGTGGTTTGTTAGTATTGCCGAAAAGTTTTAAGTACCATCATAGCAACTCGACTTTATCATCTGCTTAGCAAGCATGCGCTCACCGTCATCTTGCATCAGTGAATAAGCTGGTCTTCATGACGTGGCTTTTGTGGGCGCTGAGAAATTTTGGAAGATTTACATTACATTACATCGTTTCTGCAAGTGAAAGGACATTGATGGCACATTCGGCACCTGATCAAAAGGAATCTGCACTTCACCAGGCTTAACCAATGCCATCGCAAAATGGATTGCCATGAATGGCTGACCCGTTGACATCGTGACAGACCAGGGCTTGCAGGACGGTATTTGCGTCACAGCAAGCAATCTGTCCTATACGCTTTCCTCGCATTAGCTAATTAGTGCTCGCATTGACGATCTTTACCGGCAGAAGACGGAATTGTTTCTCATATTCTCCATGATTCCGGTTTTGTCGTGGTAACGGCTGCCTACAGTCCACATTGGCCAACGACAGCTACTTACTTAGGGGTGACCGGCCACCTGATTGACAAAAACTGGGATTTAAAATTGTTCTCACTTGCAGTGTTTGGTGAAGAACAACACTTTTCTGAAGCCTGCGACTAGCACATCACGTCAGCTACAAGGTCGTAGTCAATATGTGACAAAGTCACAGCCCTTTGGATGGACAATGCAAGAAACATGTTAGCTGTTGTTGGATTGTACCGAGCTATAATTGCGCCCTGTGCCTAGCTAATTGCGCCCTGTGCGTAGCATCAATTTGGGACCCCACATGTTGAAAATAGTGCATTTTTTGGAATAATAAGTTATTCCATCCTGAAATTTGTGCCCTTTCCACATTTGCGCCCGGGGCCAAGGCCCCGCTGGCCCCTCCTTCGGTACGGTCCTGCATAAAATATCCTTAAAATATCCTATGTAACTGATGTTTTGGGTGATGAGCAACATATCTTATGCTCAGTGATTCTCCCATCTCATGATCCCATCTCTTGCTCAATAATTCTCCCAACTCTTTGTGATCTCTTTCGTGAAATGAAAATTTCTGATGACGACCAAGAGTCACAAATGTTTCTGTTATGGAAAATTGTCATTACAAATCATAAGAAATAAAATCGTATTTTAGAAACTTATATTCTGAGCTATGCCTTTGAGATAGTCTAAAACAGTGGTCGCCAACCTTTTTTGGTGAGGAGCCGCATTGAGAAGTTTTGCAACTTTTGGGAGCCGTTGTGGTTTTAAGAGCACAACAGATGCAGTTAATCAGCTAATGATGCTATTCATCACGATAGCAACTTTCATCAATAATCTTCTAGTTTTGCTCATAATATATTTGATATCTAAGAAAATAGACATTTCAGCAATAATAAAAATATAGCTCATATCTAATAAAAAAATTATTCATATACTTATCCATTCATTTGTCTTTATGTGATGGTTACGAACCAGTGAGAAACCTGGATATGAATTTTGACAGATACAGCTCATGGTATTATTATTATTAGGCCTATATCTTCGTTTAGTAGGTCTAATAAAGCTAAAAATCCGCAGCAAATATCAAAAGTTAGTTTATCGTTTTCAAACTGAAATATCTCTGTCAAAAACATTTGAATCTCTTAAATATTTTTCAAGTGTATACAGGACTTAAATACCAGATAACCCTGAAAATGTAAAAAATGACGTGACAGTGTACACTGTGTCGCAAGAGGTATGTTTCTGGCTCATGCCTGTATGCGATGTCACCATTATTAATGCCGCTTAATTGAGTAAAAATAGGAGCATTGACGCTGGACTGTGGAAGACGGTCTAATGTTTTGTTCACAGATGAGTCACTGTTCAAGGTGTTTTATGTACCAAATGCACAAAATGCTACTGTTTGGGTTACACTGGAGTAGGGAGACAACGGCAGTGTTATGCAATGAGAGTTATTTGCTGATAATGATCAACAAGGAGTATTTTAGCAGGATGGTGATGCTGTGATGCATCAGCTGTGACAACGAAGTGGCCTAACTACATACTTCCGTCACGCATAAAGCTGAAGGATCGGTCGCCAAAGCCGTCCAGATATCTTTCCTATTGAGAACTTGACGAGTATTTTGTCTCTCAGCATTAATAAAAATCCTAAATCAAATTTCAGCTCAAACTTTGCTTCGAAATTGGAGATCGATCGAAATTGGGACACCTCAGTCGCTGTCATTAAGTAGAACGAAAACACTGTACGCTAATAGCCTACGTCTGTAAGACCTATAGATAACAATATTGTGTTATGGTTAGTTAGGCCACTGTAAATTTTTTGCGGTCAAAAAGTTAACAATTCGCAGCCATTCGCAGCCAAAAACACAGAATTCGTGGCATATTCACAGCCAAATGTGTATTGCTAATATAATGGCAACCACTGACCCACTCAAGGTCAGATTTGTACCTTTATCTTTCATTTAAATTGTGCATGCATTGACAAAAGATCAGAAAAAAATATGAAGCCCGTCCTGAGAAAATGCATTTTGAAAATGGTGAACTAACTTATGTGTCACCCCGTATTATCTTGTTTTTTCCATGTATGCTCGCTCGCTCGCATGTATGTTCAGGTTCCATAGCTGATTTTGTGTAACATTTAAATATCACAGTGAAGCCTTTATATAGGGTGACACAAAAGTTCATTCACCATTTTCAAAATGCATTTTCTCAGTAAGAGCTTCATATTGTTTTCCGATTTTCTGATATTTTGTCAGTGCATACACAATTCAAGTGACAGATACTGGTACCAATTTGGCTTTGATCTGGTCAGTAGTTGCCATTATAAATTAGCAAAATTGAAGAGGACCAGTTTCTCGGGAAAACTGCCATGCAAAACAGTTTGTTCATTATAAAATCTCTGTAAAACAAAATTTTTTGCCAAGTGGACCATAAAACAATATTGTTACCTAGATCTAACAGAGGTAGTCTATTATTGTACAGTATATTCGTTCTGCTTAATGACAGCACGAACTCTATATGGCAAAGACTGGATTAGCGACTGCAGTGTCCCAACTTCTATCGATCTCCACACACGTTGGAGGTGACGAATGAGCTGATCAACGTTCTTTGACTCAGAATCTATATAAACGCTGAGAGACTAAGGGGCTGTCCAGATATTACGTACACAGCGAGGGGTAGGGCAGGTTTAGAATTTCAGCGATTTTCCATACGGGTGCATACGGTGGGGGTAGGTGGTCCCGAAAATATGTATGTATGCAGATATAACTGTCTAATTATGACGACCACAGTATGGAATATTAAAATCAGAACTGTAAACCCAATCACAGACTATATATTCCTGCTTAATCAATTTTATGTAACATTAAAACTTTTAAAAATGCAAGTGTTGTTAGTGTTTTATTTCAGTTGACAAATTTAAGCTGTTAAATTAAATGATGCTTAACAAGAGAAATAGTCTATGGTGAAATCAATATCTTATATTATGTACGAGGTGTAACAGGGGGAGGGGTCCGAAAATTCTTAATATGTGGATGGGCTCTAAATACTCCCCTAGTTTTCAATATGGGGAGTTTTAGTGGCCAATCTTTTGGCTTTATTTGTGCCGGGAGTTTGCAGTATAGCCATTTCGTCGTCACAGCTGATGTATGACAGCACACATGAACCTGCTGCCGGAATACCCTCAAGATCATTGCCAACAAATAACTTTCATTGCATAACACTGCTGTTGTCTCTCAAACGCTGGATTCGTGTAATGCTCGAGAATTTATGTAATGCAGTCATTTCGCACAAAGTGATGGCTAGTGAGACCCTGGCCATCATCCCACTCCACCCCACATCCTCACTGACAGACTAAACTTCTTCTGTGGAACAGACAGATCGTTCCTATGGAACCCAAACTGTATCATTTTGCGCATTCAGTCCATAAAATACCTTAAATGGCAACTCATCGGTGAGCACAACATTAGACCAATCGTCCACAGTCAAGTATCGATGCTCCTATCTAACTAATGAATAATGGTTACGCCATCTTCAGGCACGAGCATCGCAATGTACACTGTCACGTCATTTAAAGCATGTTCGACTTAAAATTTCCAAGGTTTAATATTTGAATGATGTATAAGCTTGAAGAATATTTAAGAGATTAGAATCATTTTGAGCGAGATATTCAAGTTTGAAAACGGTGAAAGAATTTGTGTCACCCTATATATACTTACAAGTCAGTAGTTTGGTCACATGATCTCATTATGCACGAGAAACACGTGAGTAGTTTAGTCTGTTATGTATGCAATAGAGTACTTTGGTCATGTGTTTTGTGGACATGTGTTTTAATTATGCACAAGACACATGTGAGGGCTTGAGCTTGAGTCTAGGTAATTGCCTAATCCTCACTGACAGACAAAACATTCACGTGTTCTTACATGTGAAATAGTTGCATTGGGGGGGGGGGGAATTCTGGGGGGAGATGATTCCACCGGGCTATATATCCGGGGGAAATTACCTGGGGGAGATTTCCTGATGCCAGATGTGATACCATAAATTCAGTTAGAGGGAAGGTTGGAAGTGAAGCACTTTCAGATTTTCGTGAAACACTCACTCAATTCATTCATTCAGGAATTTTATATGGCGTCCTATGAAGAACAGTATTAAGTTTTCAGGTAGCGTCCCATACAACCATTCCAGATCACTGGGACTACCACAGAAAATGCTTGATTCCACATGGTTATGATACAAGCAAAAGGAACCACAAGACATTTTTCCACAGAGGATAGAGGGGAATGCCCTGGGATATCTGAAGTCAATTGGCAGAGCTCACGGAGATAATTGTGGGTGAGGCCCTGGTTACAGTGCCAAACCAAGGCATCTACCTCAGTGTGCTGGCAGATAGAGAGTGAATCTAGTGTTATCTATTACCTAGCTGTCATCCAGTGCCACTTCAGTACACTTCTGGTTCTTTAGAAATGGTAAAGGTTGAGGTAAAACTTTTGGGAAGATGATCCCACAGATATGGGAAGATATTTTAGCTGAGATAAACAGATGACAGCAGTCAAAAGGCAGAATATCCGCCTGTCTTGACCCTATTAGTCTAATGAAGAGCAAAATTGACACATGTGACCTGCGCTGCACTAACCATGCATTAACGAGATTTGTTCTGCTTAGCTTCAATTTAGTGCCATACCTGTCAGCATTGTCTCAACAGTGTCAAACCTTACTGTACCTTCTAACCTAATTAGCTATACCCAGGTAATGGCATTATATAATGGCTATATAAATGTTTTGATTGCATTACATTACATATATTGCCATTACCCAGGTATAGTGCTTCATTTGATGGTCTCTATTGTATTACCATCTTTAGGGTCCATCCATATATTGTGTAAAAAAATTGGATTTTCTGACCCTCTCCCTCTGTTGCATACATTTTGTAGACCACCTCCCCCATGCGTTCTTACTATACCCCCCCACTAGTGTGGCCCGAAAAAAATGTTTCCCCTATTTTTCATTGCACAACCTCTAGTTTTATGTGAACTGTTGTAGGAAGTGCCCAGTTAAATTTTTATGTCAATCTGCTGGCAGGAAGTGGTCCCCACAGCCCCCTAAAAAATGCATTGGAAAATGTATAGGAAGATATTCGGCAAAATCTCTCCTATCTTTTAAGGCTCATAACTTTTTTCTTATCAAACAGTTTGTGTTGAAATTTGCACAAAGCGCTATGTTAAAAACAGTTTACTGTAGAATAAGCCTGCATGCTTAAGCTGGTAGTCTTTCTAGTTTTTCATATTCAACAGAAATCTGAAAAATTGGGAAAACCATATTTCTTACTAGTAAATTTACCATCCATTAACAAAACTGAAACTGAATTGATATGAACAATTAAACAAAAAATGGGTCTTAAATACCTTAAATCAATGTTTACCTTACTGAATAAGTATCAAAACTCTAAAAACAATGCAATGGAGTCAAGTCCTCTAATCCAGTGCCCATGACTAAAGGGCTCAAGCTAATTGTCAAGCAGGGTGACAGAATAAAATAGTTTTGGACAAAAAAACTCGCACAGATATAATGGTACTATGCTTAAATGGAAAGCTGGATCGATGTCAATGTTTAATTTATCTTTTACATATAGTTATAAATTATACTTCTTTTGAGGTCCATCTTTTATCAAGATAAGCTGAATTTCTTTTAGATATAATTATACTTTCTCAGGTCCATCAGTTATGACGATAAGCAGAATTTCTGGCCAGGTGTGCTGAATCAACAGTTGAAGATGTGTCATTTAGTCAACCATCAACTCAACCAGGAGATTATATTGCCTGGCCCTATGATGGCCATTGCGGGGTTGGTTCCATATGTTCTATATCCAAGAACATGATGATGTTCAAGTGAATTTCATTCATCCACATGAACCTACTGCTAAATTTTGATGGCCACTGAAAAAAGATGTTTGTTGGGTCAACGAAGTACATAATGAATGCAAGATACAAGCTCCAATAACCGAGACATGAAAATTGTATGAGATTCTGAAGGAACATCTCACTGCTGTACAGAATCAGTACAGCAGATTGCAAAAGTTTTTATATGGTCATACTGAACAGTTCTAATTAATTTCCATGTTTGCCAAAATACAGTAACAAATCATGTCTCTGGAAATATGACTTTTAAGCCATTGTTGAACATTTGCATATTACTTCATAGTTCATTTAAAAATTGATATTTTCAATGTTCTGTTACTGAAAGCTATAAATACTGTGATTAAGAACATATAATTCATCACAGTAAAGCCTTCTGCCATTGCTCCCTTCATCAGACATATTTTCTAGACTTCTAAAGGAATTATTTCAGCATGGTACCAGCCCGCTAATGACGAAAACACTAGTATAATTGAAACAGCTACATTATTTGAACCACATGAGTCTCAAAACAATTTTTCTTGAATCTAATATTACTTGAGCTGCTCTTTCCAATGGTGTAACTTTCATGGCTTAATCACCTATCTTACATGCCCATATAAGGCCCTGAAAGTGGTTGACAAAATGCAAAATGCAAAAATAGGCTTTTTGTCAATTTCTGATAGCCATAATGCAACAGGTACACACGATAAAGCTTGTCTAATTGTTTATTTGGGCACACAATGTGGACTATTGTTGCAAATAATTCACAGTTTCTCTGTAAATTAACATGTTTGGTGAAAGTACTAGCGCCAAACAAAAGCGTTGTTTTTTAAATTTTCAATCTGCAGCTAGAAAAACACTATCCATCTGATGTCAAATTCTTACAGCAACCTTTGATTAGCACCTCCAAGACAAGGTGTCCTGCAAATTTCATCAATTTATCTGCAGTAATAGTGGAACTACAGTCTTCCGAATATATGAATATGGCAGCAAATTAAGACTCGATTTCCAAATTGCGAAAAATGGGGTCACCCCAGACGTCTTTAAAATTTCGTCAAAAACCCCTACTAAGAATATTAGGCTAGTATTTAATGCTACATAAAATTTATTAGGCAGGAATATGGTCTGTGATTGGGTTTACAGTTCTGATTTTTGTTTGGTTCCACGCTTGTGCATGGACCAGCCATTGGTGACTCTAATGGCTGCGTTGCTTTGCTAACTGAACTCTTTCTCTAGTAATTGTTGATGGCATTTAACATCATGTAGTCTTGCACAGAGTAGATTTCTTCAAGAGGCGCTATATCAAGTTCATTTATTCATTTATATTTTATGTATGTGTTGATCTGAAGGTTCCGCTGGGTGCGGGAGTCGCCTTTGCTCTTAAGTACCAGGGATCAGACAACATCTGCGTGGCCATCTATGGTGATGGCGCTGCCAATCAGGGACAGCTTTTCGAAGCTTTCAACATCTCAAAACTCTGGGATTTGCCAGCTCTGTTTGTCTGTGAAAACAATGGATTTGGAATGGGTACAAGCTCAGATCGCTCTTCAGCCAACACAGACTACTATACCCGTGGAGATTATATCCCAGGGCTGTGGGTGAGTTCAGAGAGGATGTACGGTTTGATGCAGCATTTACCAGTATACGTAATACATACATCAGTTAGAGGCAGAGGATTACAAACAGCATTCCTGTGTATTTTAATGCTAATCTGGCTTTGCAATGTCCCAAAGTGAATATTCTGTGCTTGGCTATCGGCTATCCCAGGGGTGGGCAACCTTTTCTGTGCAGAGGGCCGCATGAGAATTAATTTTTTTTGGAGGGCCGCATCATAATGATGTTGCAATCTATGGTAAAAGACCATAAATTTAACACATTTTTTAAACAAATTCAAATTCAAAATATTTATATGTACATTATGACCGTAATCATAGTAAGAGTAGCTAAAACCAGATAAATAATTATAAGCAACTGTGCTGTGTCTTATACATCAGTGTCTTCATCCACTGCAAAAGAATACCATTTAAATGTTTTAATTTTATTTAACAACTTATCCGAAAGATCGTCCGATATACATGTATCATCAATGCACCGAACCACTGTTCTTCGCGACAATGAAATATTTTCAAACACATTCTTACTCTCTGGGCAAATATGAATTCCCCCTCCAGAATCGGGTTGTTGTTTTTCACGATCTTGTGTGCGATAACTAAACTGGCCTTTGTTGCAGATTCTTAAACAGATGACAGCTTGGCAAAAGTTGTTTGTTCCTGCTTTAAATTACTCAACAAGTCATCAGCTTTACGGCGTAATTCGGTTTCACTTAAATTGCTTTATGTAAAAATGTCGTTTGAGGTCGTACTCTCTGAAAACGGCCACTGACTCCCGACATATTAATCATACAGCATTAGTTTTTACATCAATGAAAAAAATACTTTGCTGTCCAGTCTTTGTTAAATGTCCTATACTCGTCATCAATTTTTCTCTTTTTTAAGTTTGACGCACTCATTCCACTTTTCAAACTACAAATTTAAACTACAAACTATTCAAAATTAATTTCTTAATAGGGCCCATTAATTAATTTCAAATAGTTCAAACAGCTAACTATCCAAACTTAAAACCGTGCAGCAGATGTAACGTTTGTTGGTATATAAAAGTTTTCATTAAGTGATTAGAAAACAAGGTGCGATGAATGTGCTAGAAAATTCACTCCAACTACGAAAATATGCAGCGTAATATTTTTTATTTGGTGTGATGCTCTTAATATTTCTTAATATTATGAATAGTAATTAATTGATATTGTTATAATAATTTGAAATTTTTACACTGGTATAATAAATTTTCAAAAGATTTTACAAACAATTGTGTACATTTTTCAAGGATATTAATCGAACTGGCAGGTCTCGCCTGCTGCATTAAACATTGCCGCGGGTCGTATGTTGCTATCCTAACATACATTTTTTTCATTGTGTATATGTCTCTTATATTTATCTCTGTTTTTATAGCAGTTTGTCTTGCTACTTCAGCATTGTGCAGGTATGCCTTATGGCCTGTCTACACATTTGTGTGAGTTTGTCAGACTTAATCTTCTGTGAATGTTTTCCATCAATCTTTTGTTGCCACAGAATTCAACCCTAAATATGCATTGTGTTTCCAATTTAATGCGCTGACAGCTAAAACTCGGCTATTGAGACAGGGTAACCGAAAAGCGGTATCCGGCCAATGACCTTCTGGGCAATAACACCTGGCCAATAACCCCCTGCCTACAACCTCCTAAGAAAATAACCCCCAAGGAAAATAACCCCAACCCAGCATCCCCTTTGTCTCTTCTGCTTTATGCTCTACACTGTTAGTGTCACTTATACCAGGCAGGCAGACAGACGGGCAGGCATTCTAAATCTCCAGACAGTCCTAAACGTTTTTACCAGTCTGTTGGGTCGCCCTGTTCCAATTTAATTAGTCCTATTTCAGATTATGCTTCTTCAATCTTTTCATCTCTCTAAAGTCTAAACCAACGGCCTCTTATAGGCCTATCTCTGAGCCCACGCTAATAATTTTCTCTGTAGGCCTATATATCTATATCGTGTGGCCGATCAGTTGGAGCGGTCAGCTCGTAACGTTCAGTGTGCTCTGAGCTAGCGGGTTCAACCCTCGTCTGGGGAGTCACTGTGTAGGGACCTTGAGCAAGTCCTTCACACACAATGGCTCTGCAGTACAACTGCAATTGTGCCGTCAAGGCATGTGTATGCACTTCTGAGCAAAAAATGTTGGAAGGAGGGCGATATCATATTTGGGTAATAAATAAATAAATATAGATTGAACCGAATCTGATCTTAATGTGCCTTCCTCACCAATTTTATTTTTAGCTTTAGAAGCTTATTCCTACAACTAACAGCACTCATAAGCTAATTACATTATGAGTGCTGTAGAAATTCAGAGATTACGATTGCGAAAGGCTTGTACATTATGGATGGTTTACATTTTGAAGACTATTTGGCAAAATTTTTCTTATTTCTCTTCTCTCTGCAATTAGGCAGGGGGGGTATATTTGCACAAGGGATTTATCTAGGTGGTTACAGACCGGGGTTTATTGGCCAGGGTTTTATGGGCAGAGGGGGTATTGGCCGTGGGGTTTTTAAACCTAGAACCCCGAAAAGCAGCCGCTCTTTCACGAAGAGTGAGGAAAGTAATATCAAGAGATAACTTGAATCGAAGACCCTGGCATATAAAGGCCGGAGGCCGGGACATGCACGTGAAATTTATCATGTACCACAGTTGGTCTACAGTACCATGTTGATACTCACACGATATCTCATCAAATACTGAAGATAGAGCTAAAGTGTCTACATCGAATTAAGTTAGAATTGAAGTCTGCACAAATAGGTGGCAAGAATTTCTAGGTATAGGCTTGTTCTATATAGGTATGGTGGTCTGAAAATGTACTATTGTAAAAATAGAGTAAAATGTCATTATTAGTGTAGAATTAAAGACAGCAAGTAATGTTTATATTAGCCATTTTAAAAGGTATTGTCATGCCATACACTGTCACCAGTAGCCACAGCCTCCTTAGAAACCAGTCACTTAGAAACCAGTCACTTAGCAACCAGCTTCCTTAACAACCATCCTATTTCACATCTTTAAGGCCAGCCTCTTTAGCAAATATCTTCCTTACAACAAGCCATATCTCAGGTCAGCCTCAGTCTTCTTCTTTGGCAACAACAAAAATCAAGGTCAGCCTCAATCTTCTGTCAGTGAACCTCCTTAGCAGCCACACACCTTAGCAAAATTACTCCTTAGCAACCATAGGAAACTTAAAGACCATTTATTGCTCTAATTAACAGTGCAATTATTTACATTGAAAATCATCCAATCCGTTTCTTTTGTGAACTACTTACCAAGCTGTATGCAATGCGATTTTAAACAGCCAAACTCAAGCAAAAGTGCACAGCTAGTTGCATTGCAATCACTGAGCAGAATCTAAAGATCATAAACAGTGTTGGAATGCACAATAATGTGCTTTCATCAGTGGCAGGCCGCAAACAACTGATCACTGATCCGGTACATACAGATACTGTGGTATATATCTGTAAGTATCCCACTGCAGTAATAAGTCGACAAGTGACAAATACCTGCCCTAGGTTATGCATGGTCTCCATGGTGAACTAATGAACCTTCAGAGAGATTCATGTGAGTACAGTGCATTAAATATGACTGCATTTTGATATTGCCCTTTGAAATTTCAGAAGTGCACATGCATAGACAGAGCAGATGCGATGATGTTGCATAGCAAAGGCTTGCTTACAGTTCCTACACAGAAATTTATCAAGCCCATACTCTCCACGTTACAGGCCAGCCGCTCTAGCCAATCTGCCACTGTGCTACACAAATGTTACCATTACAGTTGTGCTTGCATTGAACTGATATCTATATTTGACCGCCTGGCATGGGTCACTCAACTGCGGTCACTACATCGTCTTTATCGTCACAAAGAGGCTGAGTTTTGGGAGCATCTCGTTGCTTGAAATGAAAAGAACCCGAAACACCTATGGTCTTCTATCTTGGGCTCCTGGGTCATGCCTCCCGCTGCCCTGCCTCTCCCGTCTTCTCTGCTGACGATTTCCTCAAGATGGTGATCGAGAAAATCGCAAGTTTGCGTGCTTCATCTTCTGACCTCACCTCACTTCTCTATTGTTGAATCCAAGTTCGATGACTTTCACCTCATCACCGAGGATGAACTTCGTCAGGTTCTCAGTTCTTCAAACCAGAAGTCCTGTGAACTGGATCCGCTCCTTCCATTTATCATTATTAACGTTTTTAGATGACATTGTCCCATTTCTCTTACCGAGGATCACCCCCCTGCATCTGCATCTCAAGAATGGGCTTCTGTCTTCCCGTCTCTTAAGAAACCCAAACTATCGACCAATTTCTAACCTTTCGTTTTTCTCTGAAACTCTTGAAAGACTTGTCTCAATTCAGCTTCTACCTTATCTTGAACAGTCTGGGCTCCTACCCCCAGCCAATCTGGCTTCATAGGTCACCATTCCACCAAAACTGCCCTCTTGTCTCTCCTCTCTGACATCTACTCAGCCATCAATAAGTCGCACTTATCACTGCTGGCACTTTCGATGTTTCATCGGCCTTCGATATAGTCAATCAAGCAATCTTACTGCAGCATCTTGAACTATCTTGCAGCCTTTGTGGACCCCCTATTGCCTGGTTCAAATCTTATCTTTCAGATCGTTCCCAGAAGTCGTGAAGTCAAGTTCGGCGTTCCACAGGGCTCAGTCCTCGGCCCCATCCTACTATACAACTGACATTAAATCTTTATTCACAAAACACCTAGCCACTGACGATGTCCAAACCTTTGTACATGGTCCTCCTGCTGAGTAGCTCTTTCTTGTTGGATCGATCTACTCACTGTCACAAGATCTCCACCGACTTAACCTAAACTCCTCTAAGACCCAACGGATCTGTTTTGGAACAAAACAGCAGCTCCTTAAACTCAATCTCCCACTTCTCAGGTCAATATATCCTGATGTCACATTTGCATCCAGTGTCTGTGATCTAGGTGTCACCCTTGATAGCACCCTGTCCTTCTCAGAGCATCTCTTGCAGTTGGTGTGATCAGTTTTCAGTGGAAAACCTGTGATGAGATGGCAAGAGGTGAGGCGTTGGTGAGTTTGTACGATGAATCTGATATTTGTCTTAGTGCTGGAGGGAGTTTGTTCCAAAGACGTGGAACAGCAGTAGACATGGAACGATTTGCAAATTTGAGTGATGAGGTGACGGAAGGGCAAAGCAGTGTTAGGGTGGAAGAGGAAAACGAGTTAAGCAATGTGGTTGAATTGTGAAAAGTTGACGGAGATATGGTGGCTGTGAAGATTGGAGTGTGTTGTAGGTGAGTGAAATGACCTTGTATTCAATCCGTTCAGGTATTTTCAGCCAGTGAAGTGACTTGAGGACAGGAGTAATATGGTTTTGGTGACAGCACGGGCAAGAGCATTCTGAATGGCTTGAGGACGGTTTATTTAGGTGCTATCTATATTGAGGAAATGGGAGTTGCAGTAATCCAATTTTGCGTGAACTATTGAAGTGGCGATTGTGGATGCAGTTTTGAAGTCAAGTGTGGGGCGGAGTCTACGAAGATCACGGATGTGCATGAAGCAAGAGCGAGATAGATGGGTAATATGATCGGCGAAGCTAAGGTTTTGGTCAAAGATTCTGCCTAAGTTGCGGACAGGAGAATTTGCAGTGAATTTGCGAGTGGGTGTAAAGGCTGCGGGAAATAGAGGGATCAGAATTTTTCTTCATGCAGTTGCTCACAAAGGCCAATCAGAATGAATTCGGTTTTGAATGGATTCAGGCATAAGAGATCTGAGGTCGTCCAGGATGAGATTTGGGCGACCAAATGAAGAAGATGATCAATGGAGTTGGAGAAGCTGGTTGGAGAGAAAGAAATGAATAACTGGGTGTTGTCGGCATATAGGTGATGGTCAACTGAGGATGATTTGATGAGCGAACTAGGAGGGGTAGTGTAGAGGATGGACAAGAGGGGCCCATGAACAGAATCTTGCAGAACACTGCAGATATAGAAGTGCTATATATAACTGAACTCTGGGCCTTTGCCATTGTGGGCCCTTCTATGTGGAATGACCTGCCTCTGTAGCAAGTTTTTAATCAGGCTCTCACCCTCATTCCTTCATTGCCTGAAGACTTTCTTATTTCCTCGATGCTGTGAGCACTTCTGAATAGCTGGTGTTGTAAGAAGCGCTATATGACTAACTAGATGTGATATGATACGATATATTTGGTGCAAATCAATAGACAGGGAGCTTGAGTAGAGATATTGTATTGACCACATTTTGTATTGACCATTAGGCATTTTTGCTAGAGGCACATTATATTATGGTGCATTTACTTCTCAGCAAAAATTACACATATGCATTTTGATTATGATAGGCTTCTAACTTGAATTAGTAATATTTATTATGTTTATTTCACTCAAAATGGTCATCATGAACTTTAGGTTAGTTCTGTGTAATGACACTGTTTCATAACAAAGCTGATTAGCAACACCCCCTCCTTTCTCCAGACTTTGGGACTGGCATTGCATGAGTTAGAGCTGTGAGTGATATAAAGTACTGTGAACAGAATAGAATTTAAAATATTGTGTGTGACAGGCCCCTGTTTGGACTTAAACAGAACATGACCATTTTGTAGAAACACTCCCAGGACAGCTTGTTTGACTTCTTGGTTATTTTGCAAATTTCCTAGATGAATGTTTAAAATTTAAACCATCACAATGATTTATAAATTATTCGGTTTTATTAAAAGTGTTATTTAATCCAGAGACTTGTATACAGTAGCGCTTAACCAATTTCTGTGTATTATCATTTCTGTTGTAGCTTCCATTTAATTAGAAATATTGTTTGAAGGATTCTCATATAATTAGTATTTGACATAAGTGAGAAATCTACTGAAGTATGCCTTTTCAAGTCGTCTTAATCTCTGTAGATACAGTGCACAACAAGTAAGGCTGTCAAAAAATGTTGAAATCGCAACACGGGTACCCGTCGATCCACGCGGCCTGGTAGCCGGCCGCGCGGATGTTTTGTCATGAAATGTAGGGAATTGCACATTTTTACGGAATTTCGGGGACCCAAGAATTGATTTCATTGCCCAGGCAGTCAGCCAATATGACCAAGGGAATATTTCTGGCATATGTTCGGGTAGAATTGCAAATTTTTATGGAATTTTGGGTACGTCAAAACCAGGAAATGCAGGGATTCACGCATTTTTACGGAATGTCGAGCACCCGAGAATCGATTTCATTGCCAATATGACCAACGGAATATGAATATTTCTGGCATATGCTCGGGTAAAATCGCTCATTTTTACGGAATATTGGGTACCCGAAAACCGATTTCATTACCCCCGGGTAGTCAGCCTCGGGCGGGTACCCATTGACAGCCTTACCAACCAATAGTCGCAATAATCAGCTTGTTTACAAGCACTTAGTCTAAAGCAAAATTACGAAGTGGGGTTGAGTATAAATTGGCTTTGGTCAAGATCTGAAGGATGTGGTATAAAAGAAGTAGACTTCATATCATTGCTACAGATCACCATGAACATCAAGGAAAATACCGACGCCAACCAACGTCTGCTAGCAGACAATATGCTGGAACTGTGCTCAGCACTATAAGCTCATTTGCATAAAAGCACTGGGCTTGCGCATTTGTGAGGAAATGCAATGTATTTGCAGCTGATCTGCGTCATGCCTTTTGACGAATGTGTCAGTAATAACAGCAGCTGAAAAATGCTGTTCCAGTCTTTGATCTGCTGGAACCGTAATTGAACGGACACCACACTAACACTTGATTAAGAAGTTTGTAGGAGAAATCTATTTCAATTCGTTGTTTGAATGTAAATTTACCCGTTTTTTTCTTGCACATTAATTGTCAAAATGGGCTTCTTAACACCAGTTTTTGGGTTCAGTCAAAGTGATGTTGACCTTTGTATCTTTTGCAATTTCCATGCTCTTCTATTAGCTGATTCAAATCCAATTTCATAATATCTCTGTAGAAGTCTTCGTGGCCTGTAATTCATGTTCAAGTGTATCAGTTTGAGCCTTATTGGCTTCATTCCCAACTTCGACCACATATCTAGCTGTATGTGCGATATTATTCTTTTGCAATTGTAGTTATATCTGATTGATTGCCATGTAGAAAACATGATTTTAGCAAGTATACAAATGCAGGGTTACAGTTGCAGCTTAAAATTTCTGGTGAGTTTAATGTTGATTTTAAATTTATCCTAGGTTGATGGCATGAATGTGTTGGCTGTGAGAGAAGGGACAAGGTGGGCCTCTGAGTTTGTGCGATCAGGTAAAGGTCCCCTTGTTTTGGAGTGTGCTACCTACAGGTACCATGGACACAGCATGAGTGACCCAGGAACCAGGTCAGTCAGTTTGCACCCTCTGATTTTTCCTTCTAGTCATTGTTTGAATTTAAAAGGCTACTGATGGCTGCAATTGAATGAATTAAAGACACTGCCATTGATGCTGAAATCTTTTGTCCTGGTGTGAAGTTGAGTGTTTAGGTTCGTTATTAAAGCGTCATTAATATGTACACTATGGTTCAATAAAAATTAGCCAAACTTTGACTAACGAATACTAGAGCTGTACCGATATCACTTCTTGCCAATTATGCCAATATTATTGCCGATTATTCATTTGCCGATACCCGATTATTTAGCTGATTATTTTGCCGATTATTAAGTCGATTATTTTGCCGATTATTTCATTGTGTTTCCCAAGATGTCCGATTCCAAAAGATAGACCTACTGCTACTGCCTATTGTTGTGATACAAGCAAACACTTCTCCATAGGAGACGTATGCATGTAGTTGGGGACTAATCCTAGGCAGGCTATACAGATTAGACAGTGACACACCGCCCGCCGTCGAACTGTGCCCAGGGTAATTAAAGGCACGGCTGTCCTATTCACAGCCACCCATCTAGTCGCAGCCTCTCAGGCGCCTGACATATGTTGAGGAGATATGATTGGCAGTTAGCATGTATTCATTCAGTATACCTCCACAATGTACATTCATTGGTTTCTCTGTTGGATTGGCCAGCCGTTCCTTGGCTTGAATTGGCCAGCCGTTCCTTGGCCTTTAAGCAGGCACTACGACTCACACTGCACGTGTTGTGTGTTGACAAGTTCCCACGTTCTATACTAGCACACTGGTCTGAAGAAGCCACTGGCTCGACGACACGATATGGGAACGGAACGAAATGCCATCCTTCACCCAGTGAAGGATGTCGTCATTTTGCTTTTTTAGACTGAAAATAATAGTATTAAATGAAAAAATAATTTTTAATATCGGCGCCGATTATCTTGCCGATATCCAATATTGCCGATATCTCTATAATCGGCCCGATTAATCGGCCGGCGGATTAATCGGTACAGCTGTTCCGAATACTCATAGAAAAACACGTCAAATATCCAGAGAAACCGGAATTCATCGGTCCAGTGTTATTCGAATAATCCATAATGACCTTCAACTCAAGTTCCTTAAGAAGACACAAGCACAGGAACGGATGGAAGACAACTGTTGAGAAAATATCCTCGTCATATGGTTGACTTGATCTTCTTTGCTGATGCGAAGTTGTTCACCATTGCACGACCAAGCAACACCCAGAATGATCGCCTGAACGTCACGAATGGCACTAAAAAAGGCAGGTCACACACCAAACAGACTGTTGCATAAGTGTACCCATTTCGGCAAGTCTGTTATGGTGTTCGTTGCTGTTTCGACACTTGGTCGTTCCCATTTGGTCTTCATTGATCCGGGAGTAAAAATTAACATAATCTATTATCACGACATTCTGCTGTCACAACATCTTTTACCTGTTATCATAAATCTAGCCCCAGAAGGCTGTTTTTTCAACAGGACAGTGCCCCAGTTCACAGAGCCAGGAACACCATCTAAATGCTAACAAGAGAGACACCAAACTTCATTTCTCCCACATCATGGCCTCCGAACAGTCCAGATTTAAATCCTGTCGACTACAAAGTGTGGAGTGTAATGCAAGGGCAAGTCTACCAGACAGTAATCCATGATCTAAACGATCGGAAGCAATGCTTGTTGGAAGTTTGGGATGGTCTGGATCAGACGATAATCGACGATGCTGTTTCCCAATTGCGTCAGCATCTCCAGGCTTGCGTGCAAGCAGAAGGAGGACATTTTGAACATCTTCTTTAATTAAATAATCAGATCATACTACTGAGAGTTTCTTCGAAAAAATATTAAAGACTCTTCATGTTAGAAGTAGGCCTACTTTGCTACAAAATCTAAAAGGAAATTGTCAGGCATTAGAGATATATGAATTTAACAGTTTGGCTTACTTTTCATTGAACCCCGGTGCAGATACACACACACACGGGTGTTGTTTGTATGACATGATGTTGTTTTGTTTTGTAACAGAGCATGCTGGTATGAACCTTTCATGAGATCTTCCTTGTATAGCTACCTCTGCTAGCTAGCTTTGTGCTTAATGCTCCATGTCTCGAGGTGTGTAATGCTCCATATCCCAAGGTGCATTGATTTTAATATAGTTACCTATCAATTACTTCATGCTTGGCAACCTCTTTCTCTGATCCACAATTATATATCACAACACTGTTTGTCTCTCACAATCCAGTGATCTGCATCAACCTTTGTTGGCAAGGTCATCAGTGAACATGCTTTAGCTCAACTCACCCACTTCTGTAATAATGTTCCTTTACTTATTAGGTCAGCCCCAGCAATCTCAGCATTTGAGACCTTTCTATTTTGTGTTCTCATTGGTTACTTAGTTTGTTTCTTCAGCTTTCTTTTCACCCTTCCCTTTGTGACTGACCATGCCTCTGGTTCAAGTATTGATGTTTAGCCTGTAAATTTATATTATTATGTCATTCTTTACATGCCACTGAGTGATGATTTGTCTTAAGAAGTGACATGTAACTTACAAGAAATTCCAGGGTTTCTCATTCTTTAAGTTTTTTGCCCTTTGGGAGGGTTCTCCACACCACTCCTTTCTATGTTCTGTCTTATGCTGAACTTTTCATAATGGGTGGCCTCAATATACAATTATAATCTAAGCTCTGCTTATAAGAATGTAGAATATCCTCTGTGGCTTTGATCTTGTAGGGCAGTCTCTCTCCAAACACATGAGTCCCAAGACATATCTGTCTTCAATCTACATGCTAAAAATTAGGGCATAACCGAGTAGACAATTTCCACCGAGTGCCGAATCTGAGTATTTGGTGAACTATTTGCCGAATCCGGGTACGAACCAAATGGTAGTGGCAAATCTGGCCAGCGACTGGCAGTGAGTACCATTCGTAGGCATACTGAGTGCGATTAGAGAGAAACCAATTGAGGATGGTGCCAAAGATGCCAAAGGAATGTTGCAGGACTCCGAGTAGGATGCAGTGATTTACACAGTCAAAAGCAGCAGAGAAGTCTAGAAGTATTAGAGCAGTAACCTATCCCTTGTCTGCAGCAAGGACCATGTCACTGTAGACTTTCAGGACGGCTGTTTCCGTGGAATGGAATTGCCAGAATCCTGACTGAAGAAGCGGAAGCAGGTTGTTTGCAGAGAGGTAAGAGAAGAGCTGAGTGTGGATAACTCTTTCTATCATCTTAGACAGGAAGGAGACATTAGAGATAGGTCTATAGTTAGCAGAGAGAGTGGAGTCAAGGCCACTCTTCTTGAGACAAAGGCAAATGACTGCCCTCTTCTGAGAGTCAGGAAGCAAGCCAGTTGAAAGGGAAAGGTTGATTAGGAATGCAGTGATGATGGCAAAGAGATGAGGTCATATAGGGTCAAGTTCGCAGTGTTTGGATGTGGATTTAGTCAGTAGGTCAGCAATGTAGTCAAGAGTGACAGGGTCAAAGGTTGATAGTGAGAATGTAGTATTGGTATTTCAGAAGGAGGAAAGTTTACAGTACTATCTCTAACACAGTTTACTTTATCTAGGAAAGAATTTAAGCAGTCTGGAGTAGATGTGTGGAGGAGAGAATTCAAGATGTTCCAGGTGTTTCTGCTTCCCTGCGCATCACCAAGACATCTATGTATGAATTCGGCACGATTCTCCCGGAAGAGGTGTCGTTGGCTGATTTGATGTTTAATCCAGGATTCTCGAGTTTCAGCCCGTAGGTGTCCACTGCACTGGTTCTCCATGCTCCTCTGTCCAGGGTTAGCTGTAATAAGTTGTGTATATCGGTCCCACACCAGTCTTCTATGTTATCCAGTCATTCTCTTCTTCCCATTCCCTCCATTATTCCTGTCATCATTATACTCTTTATTTTTTTCTTATTATCCATTCTGCAAATGTGCCCAAATAGTCCCGATTTCTTTTCAGTATGGCTTTCATCATATTGTCTTTGATGTTTAATCTTCTTACTTCAATGTTTGTTACTCTTTGTGTCCTGTTCAGTTGCAATATCCTGCTATAACAGTGCATTTCAATGATTAGTATCATTCTTATATCTGTTTTCTATATCACCCAGGTCTCACAGGCATATATTGCTGTACTAAATACACTTGTTTTCAATGTCCTCAGTTTGGTATTGTATCTTATTGTCTTGCTTTTCCATATGATATTTAACGCCTGCCATCACTCCTTTTGCTTTATTAATTCTTCTCTTTGTGTCTGTCGTGCAGTTTTTGTCAGAAGTCATGAGGCTCCTCAAGTATATGAACTCTTTAACATTTTCAGTTACTTCTTCTCCAATTGTAATTTCCTTTTCTATGTAATTTTTCCCAAGCACCAGTGTTTTTGTCTTTCCTATGTTTATATTCTGACTGGCATCTCTTCCTGCTCTATCCAATAAACTAACACTTGAATTTTGAAAATATAAATCTTTTTTTTATAAAACATGCTGCAGTCTAAAAATAATTTTAATTATAATATATTTTTTCATCTCATTTTTTATAATACTTTACCTAAAACACAACTGATATGATGCAATTTTTCATTTATTTTCCATAAGATTCTCACAACAAGCAGATAACATTATGATTGTTATGCCAGGAGAGAGTGTTCAGCACAATTAATTTAGTACAAATCCCAAAGATAGCACACAACTTTCAAAATAAAATATGCGACTGCAGTTGTTTTTATTCTTTCTATCTGTCCTGACTCCTTGTTTATTGTTTTGGGGTGCGAGACCCCTCCTCAGCCTGGGGCCCTAAGCCGTGGCTTAGTTGGCTTATGTCTTAATCCGGCCCTGGTTGGAGGATTTGAATATACTGTTCAGTATGAATAAATGTGCTGTAATGCATGTGGGGAGAAGGAATGAAGGCTTGTGTACGAAATGGGTGGCAGGAAGTTAAGAGTAAGAGAGGAGGAAAAAGACCTGGGAGTCATCATTCATAAAAGCACCAAACCATCAAGACAATGCACTGAAGCAGCAAGCAAAGCAAATAAAGTTCTGGGATGAAATAAGAAGAACGATAGTCAGCAGAAACAAGAATATTATTCTAAGCCTATATAAATCACCATTCAGACCACACTTAGGAGTACTGCGTGCAAGTGTGTTGCCCATACACGAAACAGGACAAGGAGGTGCTGGAAAAGATGCAGAGGAGAGCTACAAAGATGATACAGAACATTGACATATGAGGAGAGATTAAAGAATTGTGGACAGAAGAAGAAAAAGAGGAGATCTAATCAAGATGTACAAGATCATAACAAGCAAGGTGATAACAACACAATCGAAGTTCTTCCAACTGGCTGACAGAGGTGGTTTAAGAGGACACATACTGTATATACTCGCGTATAAGTCGAGAAATTTAATGCTATTTGAGGACGACAAAAACGGTATTCGACTTATACGCGAGACGCGAAATAGACCGAAGATTTTCAGACGACCAAATATGCACTCGTTATGAAAACAAACTCAAAACTTAAACCCTTAGCTGTCTGGTGACTTTGACACCTATTTCACAATAAATCACATTTCCACAAATTACTGACTACACATAGTTATAATCGAAAACTTATTTTTTAAAATAAGTTTACTATATACCTATATTATTCTATTAGAAAACTTATGTTTTGAGATTTGTGCAGTAGAATACTTACAGATACTTTCCACAATGAGCGATTTGAAGAAAAAGTGAACCTCCTACAAAACTGGTTTCAAGTTGAAAATTGTTGATTATGCTGAACTGCATGGAAATTCGAATGCTGCCAGGCAAGAGATGCCTCCCTTACTTACTAAATTTCGTACACAAACCGAAGGCAGTGAACGGAAGACATCCATTTGTATTTACTTATTGGTTGTTTATATTATTTTTTATGATTTTCAAACATAAGTTTATTAGATTTTGTATATTAGCAAAAATTATCTAATCACTACTAAATTTCGTCATCACTCGTTTTGAGTTTACGGGTTCGACTATATGCAAGTCGTCGATTGTGGACGCTATTTTTTTCAAAAAACTAAACTTCGACTTATATGCGAATCGACTTACATGCGAGTATATACGGTATATAAAGTCCATAAGAAATCAGAAGGAGTCATCAAAGATTCTTCAGCAGCAGGGTGGTGAATGCAAGGAGCGACCTGAGTGAAGAGACAATAAACAAGGCCCGGCTAGGGACTTTGGGATACAGAGATGTATGCTATAGGAGTGGTTCTCACACAGGCCTCAGGCTACTGAACCACCTAAAACCCAGTTATGTTATGTTCAATTATTATTACTTTATAACTTTATGACCTTTCTGTGGCTGATCCGAAACTATGGAACTTGCTCCCCAATTGACTTCGTTTTTGGCAATTCATTTATGTCATTCAGGTACACTTGAGTTGAGGCTCATCTGTATAGCGTTAGTGCCCGACCATAGCCACCACATCTATATCTGAATCAAAATGTCTCCTCCAACAGATATTTTGTTATTTCACTTGAATCAAACATTGATTCATGTCCTGGACATTTATAATTACAGCCCTGTCATAGTAATTACTATTGCTTTAGATTACAAAAATCTATTTTGAACAGCTTTTCATAAACATATTGACTGAACGTTATTCACACTATCATGTGCAAAGTAACATACTGGACTGTCAACCCAGGCTGGGGTTTCAAACGATTCTAAGGATGAATGATTTCTGGATTCTGTTCCATCTTTGTACCCTAGTAAACACAACTTTGGAACGAGTACAAAATATTAGTGGAAAGATCATGCAGTCAAAAGGTGGACAGAACTTCCACCATCATCGCAGGGGGCGTAGAGTAGTGGTGAACACACTGGGACTCAGCGCTTGAGGTACCAAGATCGAGACCCGTATCCCCCTAAGGTTGACTTATCTCCTTCTTTCGCTAGGCAGCAGTGTTTGTTAAAAATGAGATGTATAGCATAATAAGCGCCCTGCGTGGCTGCTGACGGTTAAATTCGACTCCTGTAATAACTCGTCATCATTTGCTCTTACTGTTCTTGTAATCATACTGTGGTTTGTCAGTTTGAAATTAAACGAAGATTATTAGCGGTTTGTCAGTTTGAAATTAAACGAAGATTATTATTATTATGTCAAAGCAGAGAAAATGAATTTTCTAACACTTCCCTAGCGTTGCAGTCTCATTAACTATAATAGATTGCAAATAAGACAACATGCATGCTATCTTTTGCAGCTACCGTACTCGAGAGCAGATTCAGGAAGTGCGAGCAAAACGAGATCCCATCACGCACTTCCGTGATGACCTTGTTGATCATCAACTAGCTACAGTTGATGAACTCAAGGTTAGTCAATGTATTTCTGGTGTATTTATTGCAGCAATTCTTTTATTTGCATATAGCTCTGATAACGTTACGGGATATGTTTCATAATATATTGAAAGCTAGGGTTAATGTAATAGCCAGCATCGGTATATTGTATATAATTATCAATCAAATCAATCAATGAAACTTAATATGGCACCTCTTCATAGATGTCGGACAGGAGATGGAGTAACAGTGTCTCGGTGGAGTACTCTTTCGGAGAACCAGATTGGCATTCAGAAGCAACTTATTTAACTCTAAATACACATTGTTTTCCTAAGTGATGTACATTATCTGTATAAGATGAAAGTTAACATCATATATTCCACCCCAGAGAGCGTAGCTGAGTAGGTATCCAGAAGGGGTGCTATTAAAGTATTCTATTACATTACATTTAGGGATGAACCGAGTTTGAATTCTTGCCGAGTACCGAATTTTACGATTTGAATTTTGCCAAGTCTGAGTGAAGAATATTTTTTAAAAGTCTCATTCTCTTGATTTTTAGTTTGGCAGTTTGCAAAAGTTTTATTAATTTTTTTAGTTTTGCCTTATTTTTCACTAGTAAGTAGTAACTAGTGAGTACTAATAGTAGCAGTATGTGTTTTTAGTTAGGTCAATTGCCGTTTTGTAAATAAAAATAACAGTATTTGTGTTTTTCATTAGGTCGATTGTCAATTACTAAATTATAAAATCTTATTTTAGTTTTGAAAGCAGAAAATTGGAAAGATTAATACTCGTACCCATTGTTTGTCCGAGTCAACGCTTATGCTGAGTTCTACGAAACTTGGGCCAAAAAACTATATTCTGAAGCTTCTTTGTTCAGTTTTAAAAGACTTATTAACTTGTTTAATGGTATCCTTTTCATTGATCCGGCTTCTAGGTAAGCATGATTCTTTTCACCGATCCATCATCTACTACCGGCGCTCCCGGGGCTTAACCTGATTTGCCATGTGGAATAATTTACGACACTAAAGTGTAGATTGCCATATATTATATTTATATAATACATAGTATACAATATTATTGCATCAGATATCTGCACCAAAACGTATACATCTTCTCAAATCAGACTAATGTTATCTATTGTTGGATATATCTCCTGAGTCTTTCTATACAATGAGATGACCAATACGGTTTTCTTTCAATTTCTGCTGGTTACATTCCTCAGTATATGAAATCTCTTCTGGCATTACAGTCTTGAACTTTCAAACAAGTCAGTCTCTGTTAGACCTAGAAGATTTTGATTTCTAAATGCCTAGTTAATATTGAGGCCCAGACTTCTTGTGGTCCCTCATAAGCTTCACTCATCCTTTTGAATCACAGCAAGTGTTTTCATTTAAATTATGGAACTTAATTTTCTTTATTTCCTTTCCATGGTTTCCATTATTACCATTATTTCTCTCATTTGTGTTTGTTCCATCCTGACTTGTCTAAGGTTAGACCTAGTCAACACATTGCTTCATAGTTCTGATAATTCTCAGAATATGGAGAATCTGTAGATGTATGTCAAATGCAAGCTGAAGAGACAATTTCTGTCATATCATCAGCTGTTTACGCTGCTTGCCTAAAATTGAACTGTGAGGACAGTTATCTGTTCACAGAGTTCATTCTGGTGATTGCCAAAGTATAAATAAATTCTTGAAGACTGAGTAAGGATGAGTGTGGTTCCTTAACAAATGAAAATTCTTAAATGATGGAACTATGATTTGATAGTGAAGAACGCCACGAAATTATTGAAAAATGATTTAATATCAAATAGCCATTTTTATATAGTCAATTTTATTTAATAAACAATGATTTCATAGCAATACATAATTAAATTTGTTAAAATGATGGTGTATGAAAGGAAAAATAATAAAATTCGCTAAAATGGCATTGAATGAAAGTAAAAATAACTACATTCGCTAAAACAATAATTTACCCAATTTATCATCGGAAACACAAGTTTCCTCACTTTAAATCTCTCGTTGGGAAACTACCAACAGATCGAACTCTTCAATATTTTAAGACTGTTTTTCCAGCATGCCTAGATGCGGGCTTACTAAGTTGCTATGGAAACTCATCTCAGATGTTGAATCCCTCGATGTTTCGGTTAGCAAATGCCCAAGGGCTCATCATTTAAACAATATTACATTATAGCACTGCTCTTTCTAGTTAAATGCCACTGTTGCTGTAATTGCCATAATTAATTAATATAGGACTTAGTGTAAGCTAGTTAATTAAATTCGATGTGCTTTTACATCGGTAATGGGCGCATTTCCTCTTACATGAAACTGGAGAGGTGTGATCATGTTTATAACCTGCTTTACTGACGTTTGTAATATATGCTCTAGCAAAAGCAGGCTTACGTCGCATGTTCACGAAATTGAGATTCTTTCATTTTATTTCACAACAGTAATTAACCTTTCTAACAGTGAAAAATTTATGAAGATATCTCCAATAGAACCTAATTTGAAGTCTCGTATCGCAAGACTGGCGAAATCGAGAAATTCGCAATTATTGTATCTTCACTCTCAAAGTCACTGACAACGTACATTAACCTTCAAATAACTCTTCCATGCTTCCGCAGAACACACAGATGACAAATTTGATTTCTCGAGCATATTATGCCCTTCAGTAGTCGACATGTTATGTATCATTTAAAACTAGTTTCCAATATATTTTGACAGAAATTGATATTGTTTAAAATGAAAACACAGATTGCCGATGGCACGCGTGCCCTTGAACTTTGAAGTGCGCATGCACCTGTATACTCTCCAATAAGACTTATCAATTTCAATCACATGATCGGTTACCAGGGATTGAGGTAAGAAAGATGACATTGTTTATGCAATGCAATTGGTCCTATAAGGGGTCTCTGAATTCCTTCAATGATTGCTTGGCCTTTGAAAAATAAGGTCATAGCTTTAGTAAATTTAAAAATAGACATTCTGACCTTTCTATACATGTAAAACAAGCTACGTGCATTTGCTAGATGGCCATTGTAGAAGGCATTTGCATTAAAACGCTCGGCAATCTTCTACAAAAATGTGATTTTAGCAGATTAAAATGTGAGATTTCATCACCAAACCAATGTTTTAGGATAAAGTGATAGCTCGAATTTGATTCAAACTCAACACATTATTGACACCCTGTGTGTCATTTTTGGCCATTTTCTCGAAATTGCTTGCTACCAAATAAGCGTGCTTTTGCTAGAACAAATCACATTTTTGGTTGGTGTATGGCTAATTGATTGATTGTTTATCTTAGGCAATTGATAACGAATGTAAGAAGGAGGTTGATGAGGCATTGGCCAAGGCCAGGGCTGACCAGGAGCCTCCAATCAGTGAAATCTACACCCACATCTACAAACAGGGGACGCCAGGTGTGCAAATTCGTGGCTGTGATGCGTTTTCCTTCTATTCCTCAACTCCTTAAGCAGAACTTGATGACTACGACTGTCCGAATAAAAGAATTTGTGTTTTAGTGTTTGTCATGTTGTCAAATTTTTTACTGATTGCCAGTGGCATTATGTATTTGGTATGATGACATGCTGGATCAATCAGTGAAATTTATAATTTCTATGATTCCATGCAGGAAATGTGGCCCTCTCCAGCAGGGTGCTAGTTACAGTGAGAGAGAGTGCCTCTTTTGGCATAGAATGTGTAATTTTGTTCAAATTTTGATATTGTGAATTTCGATGTTGCTGATATCTAATGCACAAGGCATCAACTGATGGTGCACCAAAACCAAGTCCTAATCAGGTAATGTCCCTAAATCCGATATTTTGGTTATTACAACAATGCATCACACTGTGTGCCGATGAAAAGTAGACCCCAACAAAAGTGTCATAACTCGGTCAAAACTTGTAGCATTTGACTGAAACTTTCAGAACAATAAAAGGGGCATATCAGCACAAAATTCCAATTCTGTTTGCAAATGCTGGATTTTGTCAAGTTTATGATCATTTGAAATGCAGTACCAAAAAGAGGAGGTTTCCAACATGGGAATTGTACAACAGCTGTAAGGAAGTGAAGTTTAGTGACAGCTGGTGTTAAAAATATCCTCCGTGTTCACACACACACACACACAACTGCATACGTGAACGACACTATGTTGGCTTGATCAATGATTACATGGCCAAATAGGCTAAATAGCTGACGCACCTTTGATGATCGACGCTACGAATGCGGGAACGATAAATGTGTTCCACCAGTACGCTCCAGATTTGACAGTCAACTGGATTGAGGACCAAAATTGTTGGGCGGCCACAGCTGCGGTGATATAAGTCGGGTGTCTTTCAGACAGCAGAGCAACAGTCTTACGTTCTCGGTGTGCATGGACACTTGTCTCGTGCGTTTTTGCCAGTAATACTGCCCGGTTTTCCTGACAAAAGTGCTGGGTTCATCGATCTTCTTCAAAAGTTAGTTTATTCAAAGATGACAGACGCCAACTTCTGTTCGGAAGTTCGTTCACAAAACGGTTTGCTCCATAACCTTTTTCTTACCACAATAATTGACCTAAATTTATCTTCTTTTGTAAATGCCATGTTTCTTTATCTTTTACACCAAAACAAGTGACATTCCATCAATAATGACGTCTAAACTCTACAGCATATGATAAAGTAAGGGCCCATGTTGCAAACTTTCAATTTTACCAGGTAAGCTAAAGAATTCAATTTCTTTGCTTATGCTGCATCAATTTAAGCCAAATTTTGCAGATTTATTTGAAAATGATGTTTGTAGTGTAATCGTAATCTCAGCATTTCTACAGCGCCCACAAAAGCGAAGTCGTGGGAACCAGCTTATTCACAATTTTCAAGCAGTTTCTGACAAACGTTTATGGGTCTGCTTTTCATCGGGACACTGTATTTTGAGATACAATAGATTGAATTCAATACTCAGAGCTTTTCAATCGAGGCAAGTGATTGAGCACTCTACATGATCGCTGAGCTAGCAAATGTCAGCACATGCAGTGTATTGGTTGCCTACCTAAGGTATCACTCCAAGACGAACCTGGAGCCAGACCATTAGTTTATATTCCTAATTTCTCTCCAAGTGCAAGAATTCACCTCTGAATCTGAATTGCTGCAGAATGAAATTCCTCGAAGCAATCTCTACTGTCCGCAATCAGTTGCGACGAAAACTTGGCACTTTCCCAGAGTATTAGTTGAAACGAAAATGTACCAATACCTTCTGGAATCAGTTGTGACGTAACCCACTTCTGGTACCAGTTGTGACGGACCACCCCAGAGCGGTCCATCTCTACTCTGTGCGGTGTCAACGCAGAGCTAGGTGTCGCCCAAAAAACGACCAGGATGCCGAGGATATCCAGTTCTGTCAAAGCGAATCCGGTTACCAGAGTATAACAGACTCTTGATTCTGATTCAACTGATCCTTTATGGAAACAGGGTTATTCCACATAAAATCAACACAAAAAAATTATCATCAATCTAAACCTATGAACCCAACCCAGGGTCAGTTTGTACAAATATATTTGTTTAAATTTGTCTGTGTAATTTACATAACATAAAGAACATGTGGTTAAAATTTCAGAATGGGCCTTCTTATAGTTTTTTTGCTCTGAATTTTCGAATGTTGCTTGAGATTCATGAATGGCACCAGCAAGGCATAATAATTCAGCAATTTGGGTCACTAAGTTGTTCCTCAACCAAAATTTTAAAACATTTTATAAAAAATTTATACGGTTACTGTTATTACTTTATTGAAATATATGGCATGATTGGCGTCATTATTACTTAGCACAAATTCACAAACTATAGTGTGGTTGAACATAGTTATTTCAATCAAGATATTTGTTGACTTATTATTAGACTTTTAGTTATAAATAAAATGTTCTAAATAATGGTTTTCAATAATAAATATATTTTCAGAACCAATAAAAGCATGTATCCTATGCTTACTTGCTGTTGATCCTATTTTTCTAGTCCTGTTTTAAGTATCATGTTTAAAGACATTTGATTGATAACATAAGTTATATAAATAAAATTTTACTTTTTTGCATCAATTGAAAACTCTAGCATACATATGTATGCTGTATGAGCAAATAAGTTTTTAAGTTTTTATTTCCTGCTCCATGAATGTGGCATCTAGAGATGTAGGTGATTGAACCATGAATAAACGCCGTAAGAGGTGTTTTGATCGTTTTAATTGTCATCAACTTGTGGTTTCGAGAAGTTAGTGAAATGACTATAAATTCCCATTTATCTCTACAGTTTCCAGGGCTGTTAATATCGCGATAAGTATAACGATACTTTGGTATCGGCAATCTTTTTGCAGTATCGCGGTCGTGTATCGTGATAGTTTTATTTGGTCAGTTTTGCATGTGTATCACGATACTGTATTTATCCAGTCATCGATACACGATACCAATACTTATTTCTTACTGTAATAGAAAATTATAATATTTCTCTTCCACTTGAAATATTTGCGATCAAGAAATGGTGAGCAATAAATCATCACGCTCAGAAAATTGTCTCTTGTTGCAAGCTCCGATCTATGGCGTGAATGGAAGGAATCTATAAATAGCGAAAAGACCGGATATATGGGATATATAGTGTTCCCCTCTACGCACATACTTGAGTCAGCCCATATTCCATACGGAACGATGGAGAGGTGCTCATCTTTTTTTCCTAGGCCCTTGTGCCGGCAATGGACGAATACCAAGGTCCTGGACACAGGACAGTGATATCGCAGGAATTCCCGTTTACTTCCCAGCTTTCTGCTTGGTGACAGAGGCACGTGTGCGCAAACAACTTGCCCAGGGTCATTACACGGAGTCGAACTCGCAACCGCATGCTACGCAAGCATTACTGATAGCACACTTGAGTAGTACACATTTTTAAATGATAAATGATGGTTTTTCTACTAATTGCAAAATTGTAGATTTTGGCACTTTCAAAATGCTTGTATGTAAAAATAATAATTGTAGTCATTCTGAATTTTTAATGTAAAAATGATTGTTGTAATTATACTGACTTTTGATATGTAAAAATAATAATTGTAATTATGATGATTTTTTTAATATAAAAATAATATTGTAATTATACTGCATTTTCTTTAGCACATGTTTTGTTTGAATAGACAGAAAACTGGCTTGTCGAAAGTATTGGTGAAAGTATTGGTATTGGTATTGCAAACTTTTAAGAAAAAGTATTGGTATTGCAATGCTTTTTATGATGAAGTATTGTTATTAGTATTGCAATACTTTTTTCCAGTATTGTTAACAGCCCTGACAGTTTCAGACAAACTCTGCACTCAGTGTCATAAAAAGATCGCAATTTCAAGGTTCCAGAGAATGCTGATGAACCAATATTGGAAGTTGCTGCTGAAGAGCTTAAAGCAATGGAGAGAGAGAAAATTAGTCTGATGAAGATTATAAAAACCAGGAAGAATTTCTCTCCAGGGCATCAACAATCTCAACTTAATTCATCACTGTATGCTCCTAGAGATCATAGAAAAGTTCATTCAAAAGTATACAAATAAAATTTCAACAAAGTGTGACAAGAAAACTAGCAATGATTGTAGGAAGTACAGTTTTTGAGTATGACCATATTGAAATGTAAAGACCCCAGTCAGAAACCTGGACAATGCTGGCTGGCATTTATATTAATGGTTTTTGAGACGATGCCGCTGTATTTGGTTCCAATCATCATATGTTATGCCATTTTCCAGCTGAGAGATACACAGAACTGGAACAATATGGTTCAGAAAGTGAAATAATAAGTCGGCTAAAGGAAAAATTCAAATTGTTTTCAAAAGCAAGTGAAAAGATTCTAACAGTACTGCCTAAAAACTGAAGCACCAGGAAAACAAAAAGTGAATTTAATGCATCCAACTATATGGTATGAAAGTAAAGAAGCTGTTTAAGGAAAAAGGGACCTCAATTAGGAAACACTTTAGCAAAGAACACTGTTGATAACATAAAACAATTCTACTGCAGTGACATGATCAGTCGACTTATCAAGCGTGGTGAACATTGGGGGTCATTGCATAGTTACGTAACGCTCGAAGGGGGGTGGGTGGGGTGCTACAAAACGCTACGAAGCGTTACGGGTGTGGGTGGGGGGGTTAGCTGAACGTTACGTAACGCTTTTTGCTTTTAAACTAATTAGTAACTGATTTGATTAAAAATACTCGATCTAAACTATAAACCAAAGATCAAGATTTTCTTCGAGTCGCGAAGGCTCGAGTAGGAACGAAACGCTCTGGCGAAATGAAATTTATACAAAACGTTCTTCTCCCAATTTCTCAGCTAACGTGAAATATATTCAGAAAGGCGGGGGTTAAGTTAAAGCATCATGTGAAAGTGGGGCGAAATTCAATATGCAAAGGAAGTGCGTTTGATATGCGTCAATACTATGATCGTCCACATTTAGCTTCCGAAATTTGAAAATTTTTAGATTAAAACAACCGCTATTTCCAATTGCATCATCTGAAGGCGCATTAGTCAGACACCTTGTGACGACTGACATTCAAATATGGTTCCAAATATATGACCACCAAAACGAACAGGGCTGCCCTGCAAAATGGCGGACCCGCTTCCTAAAGAGGTCTGGTGAATGTGGCGATGCCTGCATTAGTTAAGAAAGACACAATCGGGGCATACCAGCCGAGTTCAAAATTCAGTCCCAAGCGATGCTGGGCCATAAGGCTAGTAGGCCTAGCATATAAATTTGCACTTAACTAGCATTTAGCCTCAGCCTACACGTGGTGGTGCAATCGAAGTTCAAACAAAAATATTAAGTATTATCTGGCATTGATGGAAGTTAAATTTGGAGACCTGGGACTATATTAGGCCAGGGTGAAACTACACTGAGTTTTGTTCAAAATAAATACGTAACGCTCAGGGGGGTGGGGGTGGTCTATGGAAACGTTACAATGCGTTACAAGGAGGTTGGGGGTCTAAAACGGCCATTTTCAGCATTACATAATTATGCAATGACCCCTTGGTTGGCTTGGATGTGTTATGCAGACATTCCTGGAGCTTAATGAGGTTGAAGTCAACTTTCTGCGTCCACATGGGCCAGCTTGATCATTCTGCTATCCTCCGCCTACTGACAGTCTTACAAATATCCGCAGATGATATATTAACAACAGGTCTCCAACCAATAACCATGATTGGAAAGTCATGCTCACTGAATGTTCATTAAATGAGAGATGCTGCCAATGCCCTAGCAAGAAAAGAAAATATCATTGAAGACTTTTGTCTAAGTTGTCACATGTACAGCATTTATATATTTTAAATTTGGAACTTGACATTATATCATATTGCAAATTTTCTTTAAATAATTTATTTTCACAAGGAATTGATACTGGTCAAACTGCTATGTCTGTCTTGATTAAGAAATGTTTTAAAATTTACATTTTAACTTAGGGACCCAAATTGCTGAATTATTATGCCATTCACAAATCTCAAGCAACATTCGAAAATTCATTGCCAAAAACTATAAGAATATCCATTCTGAAATTTCAACCACATGTTCTTTATGTTCTTATATTGTGTAAATTACACAGAAAAAATATTAGCAAGTTATTTTTGTATGAACTGACTGTATGAACTGTATGAACTGACGGGCTGGGTTCATAGGTTTAGATTGATGATAAATTTTTATAATTAAAAACAAGGAATTCTAGTTACTTTGCTCAAATAGAGCTTTCAAATACCTTCAATTCGACCGAATTTCGTTTAGTTTTCGGCACCGAAACTGCAAATTTCTTGGTTTCGACCTGTTTTCGTTTTCGGCTTAAACTGGTATTGGCAGTTTCGTTCCCGGTATCGTTTTTGGCCGAAACCTAGGTGAATTTTCGGCACAATCTGAAAGTCTATCGAAAGTCTATCGATAGCCGCACGCAGTCATGCAGGTACATAATTATATGGAAATCATCAGTGGTTAATATGGTTTGGATGAGCAGTGGGAATGCCAAAGTTCGAGTTGACTCGGTAGTACTGAGGGCTTTCTATGGTCTACCCCTTCCCAGGCCTTACGCAAGGAATCGTGCCCCTCGTTAAAGCCACATTCCACATGATAAAAATGTAAAAGAGAATTCATGTACATTAATTTACAGAATTCCAGGAATTTTAATGATTTACATTAATTTATTAGCATGCATCGTCTTTCTTTACCCTTAAAATGAATGTTAATCCTTCAGATTAATTTAATAATAGATATATATCCTTATTTAATAAATATATCGAAGTGCTAATATCTATTAAGAGTCAGGTTCAAACTCAAAGGGTTAGGGTTCGACTCACACAGCTATTGTGAGCTAGTCAAAATTAATAACCCACTGTAGCCACATTACAAGAGAGAAAACATGAAAGAAATTCTATCCAGTCATTGATGTTGTCTACACTTGAAAACACTAAATTGATAACTGCAGTGACCTGAGTGATTTGCAGAATTATATTCATTTTACCGACACCTCTTTCACACTCCACCATGCTGACTGGTAAGATGCTTACTCGATTCAGCAACTCTTGGAAATGATTGAACACCCCTACGATCATTAAAATCTTGATAACCTTACTTAACATCAGTATATTGAGGAAAGGGGCAAGTTCTCTCACCATGGTCAGAGGTGAGATATTATTTGGCTAATAATAGGGATAAATAGAGGCAATAGAACAACATAGAGTCAACTATGCCAACAGCCTCTTGTCTTGTTGTCCACTAATGCCTGGTAGAACTGGCCTCGATGAATTCCACTCTCTTTACCAATGCAAGCAGCAACCGATACGCCCTTGAAAGTTACTCCGTCTAAAGCCTGACAAGCTGCAGTCTATAGCAATGTCCACTCATTTCTAGCTGCAGACTTCGCTTTTGTCTTGTCAGGACATGATGAGCAACAGGAAGAGTGATATCAGCTATCTGCAGTGCTAAGGGCACATCAGCCAACTCTTCCAGGACATCATACACGACTCCTAAATTCTCTATGAATACAGGGTTAGCCAGTTTCTTGACCATACCAAACAATTTCGATTGCTCTGAATCAGCTCTTTCACTACTCTCTGATCAGTGTTTGAAATGACTAGGATTTGTCAAACCGCACTAACACTTCTGCAAATGATACTTGGAAGCCACCCAACGCACACCGAGCACTACCAATCCACATTAGCTGCCCATTCAACTTGCCAGCAACCCGTCAAAACCCCAATTATTCTGGCCGGGCACTCGGCAGCAGCTTATGAAGCTGGATGTAGCCGCCATTATTGCTGATTTCCCCCTCTTTATATTTTTCTCTGTTGTTCTGGACCTTGAAGACACGTTGGACCAAGAGCTTACTTACCTTTGCTTATAATATTCACCTCACTGCCATGATTCATACTAGTCCAGTTGCGTCAGCTCCATATTGTTGCTCGTTCGCTAACCCCAGATGCCACGGCTACACCTATATAGGCTCCTTCATCAGATTACTGCTGCTCACTCTATGTCAGTCTCCCAACAGGATGGTTGCAGTGCCTGAACCACGTTCTGCCACACGTCTTGTCGGGCGCATTAGAAAATGTGGTAAGTGACCACTTCTCCGGCTATATGCTAGATGCGCTCCACTAACTACCCCTCCAGCAGCCGATCTCGTACCCCAGAACCCAGATTTGGTCTGGTAGTCCTTGCTGGATCTCACCTCTAGCTATCTTCACAACCTATGAATAGGCTATGATGCTCATATTCTGAGTTCTCTGAGTTGGGTCAATTACCGCGATTTCAACTAATGACTTCGGATTTCGTTAGGTCATTAGGCCTACTGTTCCGCCTTCGCCTTCCGCAGGACAGTTAACAACAGTAACCACATTGGCTAGATTAACAGCCCAAATAAATCAAAGCATGAACGCTGACGATGCAATGCTCTGGAGAGCTGTTTACAAGTGGACAGCGAGCCCCCTGAAATAATTGATTCCAAATGATTATTGTGACTTAGTTGTCGTTATCGAGTGGACGTTCCGAAGAACAGTTGTGTTTTAACGAATGCGTTCCTCGGGTTCTATTGCACTGTGGGAATGCAAGCACAAAATTTTGAGAGCAGTGGAAACGCCGTTTCCACCCACTAAACCCTGGAAATCATGTTGTCAACCCTGAGAGGACCAAATGCCTTCAGTTGACATGAAATGCCTTCAATCATGACGAAATGATTTTAGTCGTGTCTATTTCTCATGTGCTTCTCAATTACAATTCCGGACGGTAAGCGTTATATATATATATATATATATGTATATATATATATATGTGTGTATATATATATATATATATATATATATATATATATATATATTGCAATCCTTCGGCCTAAGGCCCTTGTCTGTCCAAAGCAGTCATCACTTGCTTCCCAATTCCTTATTCATGTCGTCCTGTGCTGCTAGCATTGGATTTCTTGTATCAGACGTGTTAAGGTGATTGGTTGTAGTGGCGGCGCTGCATGGACGCAAAATACGCAATTGTGTCCCAAAAAAGATTAAAAAAATGACCAAAAATATTTCATTTTTTTTTAAAGAAATAAAAGAAATTTAAATATTTAACCAAATAATTTGTAAATGGAATGAAATTTTCAACTTCGTTAAAACATACTTACTTAGTAGGCCTACTTACGGTCTATTGATGTTTTCCTTACTCAGAATAGCTAATAGATATTAACGGCTTTCCATGGCAGACGATAATCCTGGTACACAACACTTTCATACCACTGTTGCTGATCGATATAGGTGCAACATATAGGCCTATAATGCTGCTTATGATAAAATTATGAGAAGCGTCGAAAACCGTTTCAATGATGAAACTGAACCACTACTGGTTGCAGACTCTGCTCTTTATCCAAACATCTGCTGAGTGATTCTAATGAGGAAAGCTTGAAGAAGATCTAGTAACATTCTACGGCGATAATTTAGCTTCCTGCCAGCAAGTGTGTTCTCGGTGAAAACTTACTCGTCAAGCTTGCTGTATCACTGATAGGCCTATGGCAAAGGAGACTATCAGAAACAGCAAGTCGATTGCAGATGCTGTTGACTGGATTATGTTCAAACGGCTATGATGAAGCTTTCACACAAGTAGGCCCTATTGTTTGCTGCTCACATTGGGTTTGACAACTGTAAAGAATGAAAGGACGTTTAGCAAACTTAAGTTAATAGAGACTCATCTCCGAACCACAATGGGACAGGATCGACTCTCAGCATTAGGAGTTCAATCGGTTGAGAGAGAAGAATTTGATGAGCATCTATGGATGCTTGCAAATAATATGTCCAGGAACACTTTTAGTTGCTATTAATTGTTATAGTTTGGACATATTACATACTGGTCTTAGTGGTCTATACATTTAAAATATACTGCAATTAATAAAATTTCATTATGTTACATCTTTCCATATTTTTCAAATGAATGTCATGTGCGGAACATGCGCAGGCCCTATTGCCCCTATTGCGTACCAAATTTTCAAGGCCAGCTTTAGAGTTTCGAGTTTTTCTGCACCATATTTAGTCGAGTGGCACTTTCATTTATCTTAAAATACATTAGTAAATTAGTACAAGAAATAAAAAATCGAAAATGTCATTAAATACAATCTGGAATAATTTTTCGAAAGTCGAGTAAGGCAAAAGCAAGTCATGAATGCACAAAGTTATGTTCTTTAGGAAGCACACATCCTGGAAAGCAGATGACACATGGTTTGAAAGGTCATTTTGAGAAGAATCAAAGGGTTTGTATTCATGTTATCTATCTAACGTTGCCGATCGCAATAATGTCGTGAATCCAGCAAAGAGAGCAAAGTTAGAAGAATCTCATGGTAAGATATTGGATAAGTTTGTCCAGCCAACACTTGCTGCATTTCAAAAATGTTGCGTGACCTGGCTGGATGATCACCCATCTACTCAAGGATCGAGAAATGCACCATGGATATGATCATCGTCGATATTCTTCCATATTCAGTTGTCGAAGGTGATGCGTTCAAATGCTTAAATTTTGCTGATCAAACAGATCCACGTCGCTTTCATCTGAAGACAGAAAAGTATTTTCGTACAACGATGATGCCAGCCATCTACAACAAAGTTCGTAGGCATGTCACAAAACTCTTGACAGATGCAGAGTGGATTAGTTTAACAACCGATGGATAGAGCAATCCTACAAAGACATGTTCCTTACTAAGTTTCACTGCACATTTCGTTCGTGAAGGTGTTAGACAAAAAGTTATTTTGAGTGCAATGGTGCTGGAAGAAAATCACACTGGAGCTTATTTGGCTTCGAAATTGAAGGAAGCTATTGCCACCTGGGGAATTGAAGGAAAGATCCACCTTGGCATTAGAGACAATGCATCAAACAGCATATTGCTGAAATCAACGACTTTGGATGCTTTTTGCATGCTTTACAACTTGTTTTGAAATATGCTCTCTTCCTTCAAATGCTGGTCGAAAATGTTGTGAAGAAATCTAGGAAGGTTATTTCTCACTTCAAGCGCAGCGAGCAGGGCTGTCGTAATTTGCTACAGTTCCAGAAATCACATGACGTTCCACATCAAGCACTGATCGAGGACGTGGAAACATAATGGAAAAGCACCTTCTTGATGCTCGCAAGACTGTCCGAACAACAAAAGGCAATCAACCTCTATGCCGTGGAACACGGAGGCATCGATGATCTCTCAGAAGAAGAATGGAAGTTGACTGTTGTGTTGAAACCATTCTCGAGATATGCTTCGATGAGACATGCATATCAATCGTGATTCCCATAATTGCAATGTTGAAAATAAAGTTGGAAGCAACCACTGAAGATCGAGGCCTGACGCAAATGAAAGCTGCACTTCGCGATGCAATGGCACAACGTTTTGCTTCAGTTAGGAAAGCACCCCATGTACTCGCAGCAACCTTACTGGATCCATGTTTCAAAGACATGTACTTTGATGAAATTGAAAAAGGATGCAATTTCAGAAATTTTGAACTTTCTTACACCAAACAATTGTCATGATTCCTTCAAATGCTGGTCGAAAATGTTGTGAAGAAATCTAGGAAGGTTGTTTCTCAATGAAGGAACAGATGAAAATGCTCAATGCAAGGCTAACGGTGACCATGGTCACAAAGAAATAGAAAAGTCGAAACCTGCACCAGTATCCTCTCTATGGGATACACATGACATCATCGGCGTTGCTGTGAAACAGAATGACACAGAAGCAGAAATGCCAGAGCATGAACATCAACTCCAAGCATATCTACGAGAACCACATAGTTCACATCTACAAGAACCACGTGTGAACTGAATCACAAACATTTTAACATTTTGGAACTGCAGCCAATTTCCATGTCTTGAACCTGCAGCCCGAAAGTACCTTTCGGCACCACCAACGAGTGTCGCCCGTGAACAGCTGTTTAGTGCCGCTGGGCAAATCTACATCGTCGCAGCAACCTTCATGGAGAAAATGTCGAGAAACTCTTATTTCTAGCTTACAACATTCGCCTTTTGGGATTCAGTTACTAAACGCCCTTCAACTTCTCAAGGTCTGTTTAACAACTAGTTCTCACTTCTCGCTTTTAGACTATGTTCAGACACTTTAACTTTAACACAATATGCTGCTGTATTGTTGAAAAGACGTTTCGTTTTTGGCCATAACCGAAACATCAATTTCGGTGGTGTTTTCGTTTTCGGCCGTAAATGAAAACATGGTTTCGGTCGGTCTCTAATTTGATATAAATACCACTCTTCTAGGTGCTATAAAACCCAGCTTGCAGCATCTTGACCATCTCGAGTTAGGGTCATTTGGTTAAAGTTCAATTACCCATATTATGGACTGCTTGATCAAAAAATTCAAAACATAAAACTGTTAGAAGTTTCTCGTCAAGGTTAAACACCCTGCCAATTTACAACAAAATCCAAGATGGTGATGTCAGATGACTGTGTTGATTTGATCTGGAATGACCCAACAATAAAACAGCTGGTAATTGTACTGAGTTCGAGTTCAGGGTGACCACAGTGTAACTAGTCCAAGCTCCATAGCCTGAACTGTTCAATTGTAGCACAATGATGACCGACCAACGACAGACGTCGGTATCGATGAGAGGCGAGCGAAGACAGCGGGTCAGTACCTCTGGTACTGACGACGATGACCGACTGACAACAGACGCCGGTGTCAATGAGAGGCGAGCGAAGACAGCGGTCAGCATCCCTGACACTGATGACGACCGACCGACGACAGATGCTGGGGTGGATAAGAGGCGAGCGAAGACAGCGGCTAGTACCCCTGGTACTGACGACGACCAACCGACGATAGAAGCCTGATGCAGATTGAACTTCGCTCCTGCCCACCGACTCCTGCTTGAACTTCTGTTCCTCTCCTTGCTGCGTCTCTCTCTTCTCCGCTCTCTTTCTGGCTAATCCCTTGACTCTCTTCCGAACTCTGTACCTCATAAAACTCTCTGCGTTGACTGTGCCTCTCTGCAACTCTTGGCTCTCTGTGCTCGGTACTCTCTCTCCGCTCTGCTCTGCTCGGTACTCTCTGGCTCTCGCACGTTACCTTCTGCCTCGGTTACTCTGCACTCTGAAGTGTTCAGCACTTGCAGTTTGGTGACACTGTGTGATAACAAAGATCAATAGTGTCGCCCTCCTCCTTGTAAACAGTGGCAGAATTTCTGAAGTGTCCTGACTGATATAAGTTTATTCAACGACGCATCCATAACAACGATGATATGCGTTTCTGAAGTGTCGTCTTGGCAGCTTCTATTTATACTGGTCGCACCAGAGGTGTAACAAGGTTTTGAAAAGTGGGGGGGGGCATAATTTCCCCCAAAATTGCGAAGTGTCTATTAAAACAAGTGAAAGTAAAACATGGGTTTTCGGGACCCTCTTTTATCTGATAGATGGCGCAATTGTTCCATTTCCTTAAGAGATTTTTGATTAGATATCATTGAAGATGTAAACTTGCCGGAGTGGAGTTCATCAAGGAGACACTGGTTCATTTAATTTTTTGCATTTTTGTCATTTTTTCTCAATTTTTTTAGTTATGTCCATAAAAATTTGATACATTGCATTGTCATACAAGCCTGAAATGTATGCAAAATTTCAGCTCTGTAGGTCGACGGGGACGTACCTGAAAAAGAGTTAAAAGTCGAACCAACCGTGACAAACTTTACGCACCAACCATGACAAACTATACACAAGCCAAGTTAAATAAAAGGGGTAAAAAGAAAAGAAGTGGGCGTGGTTCTCTACATGATTATTGCTGAAACTACATGAAACTATGTAACATTTGCAAGCGCTACATTTCAACAACAAAAATGATATTTTAGGGTCATCCACAAAGAACGTCCACAACAAGGGGGAGCAAGGGGAAAGCAGACAAATGCGGACAGGGAGATGGGGTCATGGACTGTACGGAGGTCCGCATGTGACCATACTAAACTATCGCCAAAATCACGTCTAATGGTAGTTACGACATAATCTTGGTTGTTTATCAGTAGCTTTAGGTTATACTTCACATTTGAGAGAATAATATACCAAGCTTACATGTAAATAAGCATTTATTAAATTTAATTTTTTTACTTAGCTTTTATTCAATCTCATTCTTTGTCACTAAGTGTCTATTAAAAAGCGATGCAGCAAAATAATTATCACCAGTTGCAATGGTGTCTGATACATGTGTGATGCAGACGTCCTCAAAGGGAGGAGGAGGGGGTCAGTGAAATGCGGATTAGGGGGAGGGGTGAAAAAGGTAGGCTTTTTTACAGACGTCCTCTGGACGACCCCTTGGTTATATTAATCCGCCTCTTGTAACTAGTCGTAATTTTGGAAGGCAGATGTCAGAAATAAATAGTAATTGACGAACCTAATACGCGCTATCGCACATCGGCCAAACAACAGCCGTAACATCTGGCCGCCCTCAACATGGTATTGTAAACTAGAGCATTGATAAAGATAAACGTCATAAAATGTCAGTGACCAGGGCCGTACCAAGCTATATTTGCGCCCTGTGCCTAATAGGATTAATAGCATCAATCTGGCGCCCCCACAATTTGAAAATAGTGCATTTTATGGAATAATAAGTTATTCTATCCTGAAATTTGTGCCCTTCCCACATTTACGCCCTGGGCCACGGCCCCGCTGGCCCCTCCCTCGGTACGACCATGTCGGTGACTAAATACGTTAGCTGATATCTCTCACCATGATCCATATAACTCCAAGGTGCATGCAACCCCAAGTTCCCCTATGACGTCAGTAGCCAATGTTGGCCTAATATTTTGTACAAACTGATGATTGATGACAGCTTATAACAGTGGTCACTAACTCATGGCTCGCGAGCTGCATGCAGCTCTCCACAGCTTTCCAGAAAATGACATTTATATATGACGAAATAAAATTTCAAAGGGAAGGTCTTGGACCATTTCTTTTTGCTGTTACAACACAAATAATATTTCTGAGAAAAGAGGCAGAGCATTTCAGAATGTCCTTGCATGTTTTCTGGATATGGCATTTTCAAGTGACATTTCAGGGATCTGGCATCTTAACCAACTGACTTTGAAGTTGCTGGGTTCTCATTTTGCAGTGATGGCCACCAACTACTTGAAGAGTAGTTATATCTACTTCATAGCTACTTTCAAAACAAGTAGTTATAACTAGCATTTAGCTACTTTAGATGACAAGTAGTTATAACTAGTTTGGTAACTACCAGATAAGTAGTTGACTACTTTTAAAACTACTTTGCTAAAGTAATGTTATGTGCATCAATAGTCAATAAGCAGCATGCGAATTTATTGTCAGTATTAATTGCTGATATTCAACACAAATATTACAAATATCAAAAAACAATGACATCCAATTATTATTATCCAATTCGACATTTGTCTTGAAGTGAAAGTCTTGTTCTGTCTCGAACAAGCAGTCTCGATAAGTTTCGTGTTAACTGTCTGAAAATTTTGTGCTAGAAACTGAAACCGGAATCTACGAGAAACGGTAATTCTGGCAAACGCGCGAGTCACATGATACTGAAATCAATTCAATTGTCTTAAAGTGGAAAAATGTCTTATTGAGAACCTGAAATTGTGAAGTTTGCATTTACGCAATGTGAAGTTAGGCCTATTTGACAAACAATTGGCTATTAGTTTGTCATTGATGTAAAACCACCATAGCCGAAACGATCGGAACAACTTCGAGTTTCTCAGGGTGAGTAAGGATATGCGCAAGTTTATAATTTCGTTTGGTATTTGGTATCGAATTTGCTTGTTTAAAATTGTCTAGAAGATGTCAGACATGCTTTATTGATACTATTCAGAAGATAGACCGAAGAAGAAACATCGAAAAAAATAAAACTTGGTAATATAATAACTGTTCTTGGGAATTGGTACGATATACGTTATAATTAAGTTTCAAATTGAAATTACAAATGAACCTTATTCCCGAAAACTGATACATTAGTATTTTACAGCCTTTTATATAGGATCACTTGTCTTTTACTGTCTCGAACTGTCTTGAACCTAGTGTCTCAACCTCGGTACCTCACTGTCTCGGTCTCAGCATCTCACTGTCTCGTCTTGAAGTTTGAAGTCTTGCATACAACACTGCGAAAAAGCATTGTAGAGGTACTAGAGAATGGGACATGAAGAAAGACACTGTGAAGCAGAGTGCAGCGTCCTGCCAGCATTTCTATTACTGGCAACAGGACAACATAGCTCCCTAAGGTAAGTAGGTGCAGCGCCTCAAAGGCAGCACCAGACAAGGGAAGAAACCCTAGATGAAATGTGCTGGGGAATGGGTAACCAATATAAAATATCCCGCATATAAGCGGACACGCGGCCAGTCCTGAAGATGCCGAATCTTACCACGTGAAAACGCCAGCATATAATGTAGAGCAGTAGTCAAGGCGACTCGTGACGAAAGCGTGGACAAGAGTAGCTGCAGAACGAGCAGAAAGGAACTGGAGACAACTCGAAGTTGACGCAAGTAAGTACAATGTCCAAACTTGTAACTTTGTTAAAGGAACTAAATATGGTTGCATACTGTATATTGGAAAAATTATATCAAAACTATTTTTAAACGCCAGTAATTGAATACAACATATTAATTGGATTGTTTTGTAATGATGATTGTATGACTTTATTATGAATACTTTGGTTGTTAAGTCGATATCAATTGGTTTATTTTGAAATCCTGAATGTCTCGATATATTATTATTGTGTGTGGGGGTGGAACTCGTTACCGGTCTCTAATCGGTTATGTGGGACTTCCAGGCTCCGATCCGTGTATAACCCCTTGGTCCCCTTCAATCTTCATGAGCCTAGAGAGTTTAAACCACTTCCTTCTGTGATTAAGGGCCGAAATCGGCTAGCTTCCCTAAAACTAGGCCACATAGGAGAATGGCCGGCTCTAGCTATCAATCTACGGTAAGGATGCAGTCTACCTCGCAATCGTTGACTACGACGGGAACATCGAAGGCTGCATTGGCTTCCTGAACTTGAAAGACCCTTCTTGAATCATGGGATGACAAGTATAAAGGTTGGCTGATGGCAAAAGGTAGAGTTGTAATGATATCACTTTTTGCCGATTATGTCGATACTGATTATTGCCGATTATTCATTTGCCAATACAATGTATAATGCATCGGTTTCTCTGTTGAATTGGCCAGCCATTTCTTGGCCCATAAGCAGGCACTATGACTCACTCTGCACAAGACCTATGTTGACACGTTCCCACGGCTTATACTATCAGACTGGGTGGTCTTACCACTGGTCTGAAGAAGCCATTGGCTCGACGACACGATATGGGAACGGAACGCTTTTCACGATGGACTAGAAGTGTCACACAATTATATATCAGACGCTTGGTATTGATCGTCGTCAAACAACTGAGCACTAAAAGTACAGACTTATGGTAAAACAATATCACGATTTTCATGGGCTCAACTTGTCCGAAATTCTGTATAAAACCATACAGCACTATCACAGACGACGATTCTCAGGTAACTGGCAATGGGTTTGAAGGCGTTCTTCCTTACATAGGCACTAGCTTCTATGTCACTTCGCGCCGGCGGGAAAGCTGTCAAAACGCCTCCCGTGGCATATTAAGTGGCCTCCGATATGCCTTGTCGACGATCAACGCGCAGAGCGATTTATCAGTCTTATGAAGACAGAAAACCCTCCGATAAAACGCATCCTGTCTTCGGTTCCATGAAACTGGCCTACCTATGCAGTAACCATTGCATCATCGTTACCTTGACCATAATAATGATACAATACCCTTAAATGAAAATCAGTAATGTAACACATGTAAAATAACTTTCTGGTAAGCACAGGCCTACCTCATAGGGACTTGCATTATTCCTTGGTTGTTTTGTTAATTTTGATTATTGAATATTGTCTATTGGTCTACTATAAATGATCTACTATTAATATTGAATATTACTTGTTAACATGATACAGATAGTTTAACATGGATGTTACGAAACTGTTTTGATACTCTGTAAATAAGATTTAAAAAAATCTTCATGGTAAAGAAAACTGAAATAAAAAAAAGAACCCATGTGGTCAAAAAAGAGACTTATTTGCAGAGCTATGTGGCCACATGAATAATTATGCATGCGTAATGTGCATGTGTACATTTTATGTAACATACATACATACATACATACATATATAAACATATATTACGTGTATGTATATATATATATATATATACACAACACCAGTCAAATATTAGATTATTTATAGATAAACTTTACCTCTATTTGCTTGAAGACACCTCTGAACGTGTTTGTGTCAGTGGATGTAGTTAAGACCCTAGTTAATATTAACTTCTATTTATTTTTATTACCTGATTTGTGAAGGTTATTAATATTGGTACCCATTGCCAGTTTATCAATTCTACATAGGAGCCTCTATGACTCCTTTAGGTTCCCATGTGTAACCAGATTATTCATTTACGAAAACTTGTTGTTTGTCATTTTCTCTTGCTTTTTGGTTATCAAATATCAGCAACCTGTCATGCAGAAATTGAATCAATGATGTGGCGAACTCCGGTTGGGGCCGGCACCGGGCGATCATGTGTCAACAACAGAAGGGACGAACGCCCTCGAAAAACCTTGAATTCCTTCCTGTCTTCTCCTGGAAGGCCGAGCTCCGAGGTTTTCCTCGTCTTCTTAATCGTCCGCGGAGTAGGACCTGCCCAGTCTGGCGCAGGCTTTCGAGACTGCTACGAATTCAAGTCACTAGGCTAGAGACGAAATCAATCGTTGTTCGACAAATCTACTTTATTATTAACTAGATCAATATCGAACAGTCAACACAACGAATCAGCCTATTGTTCAGTCCCGACATTCTGTTTGTTCTCGTAGTTTAGCTCTGTGCTCCCTTATATAGCCGCATGGAGCTCCCAACGGGAGCAAAAATGCTCCCACAAAGGGAGTGAAAAGGCTCCCACAGCAGAGCGAAAAAGCTCCAACAGAGAAAGGGGGGAGCCAAAACGCTACCCCTCGGCAGTAGCGGTGCAAAAACGCCACAATAACAACACAACAGAAAGACAACACAAAGAAAAAGGATTAAAACTATTTACAAAATCGAACTGAAACGTAGTTCTGAAGATGTCAACAGCCTGTGTTGCTATAAGATGTCATTAAACTGTAGAATAATAATCAAACCCCCAGTAACTTTAGACCATAAACAGATTTCAGATAAAAACTCTGGTCAGAACATCTAGGTATGCAAAAAAAATTCTAATCCCTCCCCCCAGTTCAAATTTGACAATTGTGCCTACATATCAACTTCAAGATATATCAATGTCCAGAACCGCAAACGTTGGCCTGGCATTGGACTGTTAAAGTTGAATGCTAAGCATCATCATATGACATATAGATATATTATACAGAATGTCTGTGAGTGGAGTGATGTCTGTAGTGTGCGTACACTTCTGGAAACATACGCTGCCTTTAAATGTGACTACTATGAAACAGTATAGTGGTCATCCATTTTCATTGATAATGTAGGAGATTTACATAAACTACAAATTGCTCAAGTCTCTGCCCAGAGCCATAACAATGACAACAAAATAGCCTACAATCATATTTTATTATATTGTGTCCTCACTTTCCAAGATTTTCTCAACAACTACATGGTGCTGACTTTTCTGTAGTTTTGTAAGGCGTCTGAGTGGTACGGCCGTGTTTACAGCGCCATACAAGACGGTGTTATTATAACATGGTCACCAGAGAGCTCAGTAGTCTTGTTTATAGCCTGTCTAGACATTGCATTCATCATCTCATGGGGACAAGTTGGTTCTTGTGGATGCTAGGAATTAACAGCACTGCTACCTGGTATTAGATTGAGCAAACTGTTGTTTCACTGTAGGACACATTAGTTTGGTTTATGATTTGTGTGAAATATTTAATGAAAGTTTAATGAATATCACCACACCAAGATGTTGGCTGTCACAAAGCTATATTTCCGATGACAGTCAAAAACGCATAAAAACATAAATGCTTAAGAGCAATAGCCTAAACTGGAGTTGCATAATATCCCACAATGTGTAGTCTGAAAATCGTTGTGTGCAGTCATGAATGAAGTCTCAATTATATTATATTAGACTAGCCTAACTTCCCAGCTTTGCCTGGGATTTAGGTTCGCATTATTTCAGCACTTCCTTTGAATTGAATGTCCCCGGACTCGGCGGCCACGTGTTTGTACAGGTAAGGAAAAAGTTGCAATGGGTGTGGTCTGCTTGCTGTCAGACTGCATTGGCTGTCAACACGTCAACATTGTCTGTTGCAGCATAGTCTTTGAACTGCGTAGGTCACCGTTGGCTGTCACTCCTGCTCTTGTCTTAGTGGTTCTTTAGAGCCAGCGTAGACTGCTCTGCTGCATGCGATATGGTTTGGCCTGGTGGTTGTACAAGGGGAGTGCCGGTTCAAATGCATTTACTGTGAAAAGTTTATTCAGGTGGCATGATCCATATAAGGGTCAAGAATATGATTAGAGAAGGGAAGGATGAGAAAAGAGATAAACTGACTGACATTATTCCGAATGAAAAAACAGTTTAGTGGTCATCTGAAGAGGAGGCATTGTCAAAGAACTCGACTAACATGTCAGGCGATACCACTTAGACTACACAGGTATGAAAAAAATTTACATCAACTCAAATGGACCAGCAACACATGACTGCACCAAATCTGTAAAGAGTAGGCATTCTCATAGTTCAATTTCACAACAACACTATGTTAAAAATGGCTAGTTTATTCATTAAGCTGCAACAGCAAAAACAGATGTAAACTTTCTGATGCAACAGTAAAAAGATGTCCTGTCTCATCTTACTGTTCAAACAAATCTATTGTCTGGAAGTGTTGAATGCATCTTAAATTGGATTTATCTTAAAGTGAAGGCCAATCAACGAGAAGACCAAGCACTTCAGATCCTGAACCAAGTAATAGAATGTCCTCAGGCCTTCCGGATCTCTGATAATAAAAACAAATGACACTGTTAACAAATCAAATAAAATGTACAATGCACATCAAAACATAATTGTAATGTTCACCAGTATAATGCTTTATATTGTAAAACATATTTATATTGTAAAAACAATTGTTGGTATAGTCGATAAATACTTCGGTAATGAATGCTAAGGGTGACTGAGCATAATGTCAAGAACATGAAAAAAAAACAGCTTTGCAAAAATGGAAGAACTTGATGGGTGTATTGTACGACACCAAAATGCCAATTCATTTGAAGTCAAAGGTTTACAAAACAATAAGACCAGCGATAATCTATGGAGCAGAGGCATGGACACTGACAAAGAAAGAAGGATTATTAGAGAACAGAGACAAGAATGCTGAGATGGATGCTTGGAGTATCACTAAGGGATAAGGAAAGGAGCAAAGACAGAAAGACGAAGGGAGTGGCATGTATTACTGCAAAAATACGAGAGGCCAGAATGTGGTTTGGTCATGTGATGTGAGAAGAGAGGATGAAATCTGCATTAACCCTCAGAATACCGGAATTTTTTTTTGATACACTGAGTACCATTGGGGTCAAAAACGACCCCAACACAAATATTACAATATTTGCTCTGTTTTTTTGCGATTATATTCATTGTAAGGAAAGCAAACCTTAGAAAAGTAATGGGAGCATGTATTAGTTGTCTACGAGACATCCTTCTTTATTTGTTTATTTCGCTACTTCTTGCAGAACCGAATTTCTCATAAATAGTTTGAAAGCACTCAGAGGACTGTCCACATTTCGTTGGCATATCAAGTGCGTTGTGAATCACATTCTCTGCCCTAAGTTGTCCAGAAGCCTCCTTCTGAGGAATACTGTTTCAAGTAAGAGAACCAACTTTTGAATGCCATGTCTGAGGCCTTGAACTCCCAGTGGCTGCAGTTGCTAATGCATGACAACGCTTGGTTCTCAATTCACATGAATCTGTAATATCTGCTTATTTTGCATTGGATACTTGCAGAAGCTGTCGACTACCTCTTCTAGCTGTCACACATCTAGCGTGCCCTCTTCCAACTCCTTCTCACTGGATCATCGCGATCAGTTGTCACTGGCGTTGTAATGCACATTCTTCTTCTTCGGTTGATTCTTCAGCCTCTGATAGAACATTGTCACTCTAAATCTCTTGCAGAAGAATATTTCTAACGTCTTCTGCAGAATATTTTCTTTTAGTAGTAATGTACTTTATCATTTGACATACAATAATAACATCTGCACTTCCCTGCAATTCAATGGCCATTGTAAACATCATAATAACAGTGGTGCTTGTTTTGTGGAACAGAAGTATATGTATATAAATTAATTATTATTTACAAAACAATTTCCTTAGTTAACAGCGTGAAAAATATTAGATATAATTTAGTGATATTAAATATTTCTTAAAATATCAGTGAAATTATTGCCAAAAACCATTGGGGTCTAAAATGACCCCACTGGTACTCAATGCTATAATTGATTGGCAGCGCCCTCTGGTTATCAATGGCACACATTTTTATTGAAATTTGTGTAGTGAGTAGGTACATCTTGAAAGGCAATAAGATTGCATAAACAGTTTTTGCACAGCACACATTCAAAGTGGGCCTGGGGTCGTTTTTGACTCCACTGGTACTCACACGGTCAAAAGAATTGAGAGCGAATATCAACGGACGCTGCAATAGAGGACGACAGAAGAGGAGATGAGAAGTAGAGCTGTACTGATATCACTTTTTGTCGATTATGCCGATACCGATTATTCATTTGTCGATACCAATTATTTAGCCGATTATTATACAGATTACTTTTGGCGATTATTTCATTGTGTTTCCCAAAATGTTCAGTTCCAAAAGATAGACCTACTGCTTAGAGCTGTACCGATTAATCGGCCGGCCGATCATTGCGTATGCGCAAATTTATAGGCAATTTGGGACTTGATATAGTCAAGAACTTTATTAGGCTCATTAGTTTAATTACCAAGTCATTCTGTTAAATGTCACTGTTATCACAATATTACTATTCCGCAGAAACAACTATATGTATAGATTAAGAATTTGTTATTCAACAATTATTTTACTTTGTGTGTGAGAAAGTTTAATTCAACCATTGCAAGCTAAAGTGTTCAGCAATGCTGTGTCAACCAGTGTTAAAACTCACAATTAAACAAAGATGACTTATTATTATCATATAGCGATGGCAAAAACGAAGAAGATAATTAAGTTCATCGTCTGACAATGGCAGAGTGAACTATGGTCTCTCTTAAACTCTCTTTGACATCTGACACTTCGTCAAAGTGGACCCATCGGGACGGCTGCCATTTTGTTCTCACTGCTAAGTCCTGACTAGTGGTTTTATGCCTGCCTGCCCGGTGGACTAGCACTAGTCGATTTTAGCGAGCCTAGGCAGCTCTGCGTGTTGCTGTTGTCATTTTCCTCTTAAAGACTGAAAATAATATTATAAAATAAATTAATTTTTAATATCGGTGCCGATATCTTTGTCGTTATCCAATACCGCCAATATCTCTATAATCGGTGCCGATCATAAGTGCTGCTGATATATCGGTACAGCTCTAATGAGAAGATAAGATTCAAAAGGACCTGAAGACTCTAAAATTGAAAAATGAAGACACTGGTGACAGAGTCAAGTGGAAAAGAACCATCCGTGTGGCTGACCCTTCTCCTATGAAGGATTAATTCAAGCCCGAAGGATATATATTTGGTATATCTGCTTCTTTTCATAATCGAACATTTATACAGCACTACTCAACAATTCCAAAGTGCCTTTTACATCATGAATTTTAATTCTTCACTTTAAATTTATAGTTTGACTCTCATTAGTGTTCTTGCCAAAGTTTTAATTTTAGTTACATACCGTATATACTCACTTATAAGTAATTTTTTTGACAAAAATAGTGTCCAAAATCGACAACTCGCATATAAGTTGAACCCATAAACTCAAAATGAGCGATGACGAAATTATTTAGTGATTAGAACATTTTCCCGAATATACAAAATGTAATAAAATTGTATTAGAAAATCATTCAAAATAATATAAACAATCAATATTTGAATACAAATGGAATCCGGACTTTCCAACAAATGGACTTCCGTTGACTGCCTCCGGTTTGCATAAAAAATTTAGTGACTAAGGGAGGCATCTCTTGCATGGCATTCGAAGTTCCATGTAGTTCAGCGTACTCAACAAATTTCAACTTGAAACCAGCTTGGTAGGAGGCTCGCTTTCTCTTCAAATCGCTCATTGTGGAAAGTTTCTGTCAGTATTTTACTGCATTAATCTCAAAACATAAAATTTTTGTAATAGAATACTATCGTACAGGTATACAATAAACCTATTTTAATAAAATTACTTTTCGATTTTAACTATATGTAGTCAGTAATTTATGGAACTGTGATTTATTGTGAAATCGGTCTTAAAATAACCAGACAACTAAGCAGTGCTCGAAATGGAAAATTTGACGAAACGGAACATTAGTAAATATATTGTAGGCTACCATTCACAGGACAATTTTAAGGTTATACCACAAACATGAATTAATCACTATATATTTTGGTTATTTTGGTTTCGATGTTGTAGGCAGTCTGACACTCAACCTAATTTTGGTGTCGATTTTTTTTACCAGTTTGTTCTGATATTTCAAGTGCTTTCAGAAAAGCATCACTTTTTATGTTCAAATAGTTTTTTCTGCAAACTAGACTGTTGAGTTTCTTTAGTGTTACTGTTAGATAATAGCCCAGAGAACACTCGTGCCAATGTTTAGATTTTAAAGATTCTTCGATTGTTTTCACTAAATATTCCGAAATTGTTCGATTTGCTTTCTGAGCAACCCACTCAACCAGTCATTGTGTTGCTTAAAATTGTCTTGCAGATCTTTGTTCCAACTTCCAACAGGCTGGCAAATCGTCTTCTTTATCATTTTGACTACAACAATAATTCTAAATTTATCCAGAACATATTCACCTTGATCTTCTTGAAGTTCTTCACCAACTCACTAATAACATAGCGTACTTGAGTTAAGCACTGGCAACCCCATTTCGGCCACACCTGAACGCTTACCTGTCTTTTTTCTAAAGGTACATCCAGATTAGTGTTATTAGTGTTATTATCAGTGTTATTCCTTAAAATTTGCCGTTTTTTCAACCAATTTGTTAAACTCATGGTGGTTAATTACCAATATTTTACTTCTGAATTTGAATCTGAATTTTTCTCTAGTAAATGAGAACACAAATATGCAATCATCCTTATTTATTATTAGACATGACGTCGTCAGGTAATAAAGATGACGTCAAACGCAAATAAACAACGAGTAGGGAAGAGTGGGGCTGTGCCGCGATTTGCCACAAGGAGAAATGCCACCTAGTTAGGCTTATATTTAATGCCTGTTTATTGACATTTCCAAGATTAATGTTATAATTCATGACAGAAAGTGGACTTTGCAATTAGAATTTTTGATAATTTCCACTTGGAACAAGCTGAGCAGCAGAATAGCCACAAATGACATTTTAATTTTCATGCGACAAAAAGGAACAGCGTTCTGGCATATTTGACGAAACGGAATGATAATACCGTTGTATTTTAGGAACCGGAACAGCGTTCCGGTCCATTACGAGCCCTGCAACTAAGGGTTTAAGTTTTAAGTTCGTTTTCCTAATGCATGCGTATTTGGTCGGCTGAAAATATTCTGTCTATTTCGCGTCTCGCGTATAAGTCAAAGACCGTTTTTGTCGTCCTGAAATAGCAATCCGAGAAATTAAAACAAAAGTACATGAAATTTGTATTGGTTGTCGACCTTTCCCCTGCAATCCAGATTAGGATCCTTACGGGCATCACTGTGTTTTTTGAAGACCTTCCTTTTAGAGCTGTATCGATTAATTAGCCGTCCGATTATAGAGATATCGGCAATATCAGCAAGATAATCGGCACCGATATTATTTTGTTATTTTATAAATATTATTTTCAGTCTATAAAAGCAAAATGACGACAGCAACATCACTGGGTCTGTGAAGGACGGCATTTTGGTTCTGTTCCCATATTGTGTCGTCGAGCCAATTCATTCATTCATTCCTTTCGATAATTTATATAGCGCCTCTTCAAGGGAAACTACTCATAGGTGCTCCCAGCCACGGCCAAAAAGAAATGACTTTAGCAGCTTACAAAAGGTAGGTAGATCATTGTAAGGGGGAAGACGGCTTCTTCAGACCAGTGGTAAGACCACCCAGTGTGCTAGTATAGACCGTGGGAATGTGTCAACATAAGTCTTGTGCAGAGTGAGTCAGAATGCCTGCTTAAAGGCCAATTCAAGTCAAGGAATGGTCAGCAAATTCAACAGATAAACCGATGAATATGCATCGTGGAGGCATGCCTAATGAATACATGCCAGCTGCCAATCAGATCTCCCCGAAACATTTCATTCGCCTGAGACTAGATGGGTGGCTGTGAATTGGCCAGCCGTTCCTGGGCACAGTTCGACGGCGGGCGTGTGTCTAATCTGTATTGCCTGCCTAGGATTAGTCCCCAACTACATGCATACATCTCCTACGGAGCAAGCGTTTGCTTGTATCACAACAATAGGCAGTAGTAGTAGGTCTATCTTTTGGAACTGGACACACAATGAAATAATAGGCAAAATAATTGGGTATCAGCAAATGAATAATCGGCAATAATCGGTATCGGCATAATCGACAAAAAGTGATATCGGTACAGCTGTAGCCTGATCCCATACTTCTCACACCTTGCTGTTCATGCAACGAGGGTAGGAGCGCTCTTATATAGATGAATTCCTAGGACGCCAAATTACCTAAGACTGTTCAGATGTGTATAAACACTAGGCACCATTCGATCATTTCGATGGTACTTCAGTATAAGTCGAGAAAGAGCCAAAAACCATTGTGCAAGAGCAACAAGAATCTTGAAGAGTGCAACTTATACAATAATATTTTTTACCAAAAATGCCGCCCCTAGGACAAGTGCCGCCTGGGGTGGTTCGTCCCTTTGCCCCCTCGCTACGCCACTGGCCCGGAGCATCTCTGAACAGTCTGCTGTGAGAGACGCTTTACAAATGTTCATATAATAATAACAATAATATTTAAAAACCATACCTGCTCTGGTTGACATCAACCAAAGAGCCGATTTTTGAGGTTGTGAAAGAGATGTGTTCCTCACCAATCACAATTTCAAGTTCCTATAAAAACAACAGAAATGCTGAAAGATAAACACCAATTCAACTAGCTGTACCGATACATCTGCAGCACTCACAATTGGGGCTGATTATAGAGATAGGCTATTTTTTTATTTTATAATATTATTTTCAGTCTTTAAGAGCAAAATTACGACAGCAACATCATTAGGTGTGTGAAGAACAGCATTCCGTTCCGTTCCCATAGCGTATTAACTCAGGTTTCATGGATCATGCTTACTTCAGACCACCCAGTAAGCTCAGGCATTGTGCTAGTACAGTGGGAAAGTGTCAACATAGCTGTTGTGCTTAAAGCCGTAACTCTGCGACCTCTCAGTTTAACGTTAAACCAGAGCAACTGGTCAAACTGGAACACCCATTTAATGAGCATTTATGCCAATCAAAACTTAGGTCTTTCAGCTGGGTCCCTGCTTGTCGATTGATAGGTCAGTATTGGCTCAGTGCCTCCCTTTCAATGAACTCTCCGAAGTGAAAACGTACTGTACATAGCCCATTTGCATTTCAATAATAATATGGGTCTCAAAGAACAGATATACACATACAGGCACAAACACACGCGCACACATGTCATACACGCATATTGTTATACATATCTCATGGAAACAGAGGGAAGGGCTATGCATGTAAGCAATTTGACCTGCACAGGGTATGCATTCATTCCCGATTCATTCGTGCAGGCAAAGACATCACAATCAGCCAGCCGTATCTGAAATGGTCAGTCTGAGCAACACTGACAGTAATAGATGGAACTGTATAATATAATTCGGGTGCGTACAAGTCTTAGGAGCAGACAATTAGGTCAATCCACCTGAATAGGGTCCAAGAAGCCAGGAGAAGGCAGAGTATGATGCATGTGGCAATAGACAAGACATAACAACAGGCATGTGTTGAGAACAGGCTACATAATCTTGAATTGCAAGACTGAGACATTGTGACAAAATGTAAACAGATGACCAGTTGTGATGCCAATCAATGCAAGGAACCTACAAATTTATGTGCATATATATATATAATTATATATATACACACACGTGTATATCAGAGGTGTAAAACGGTTTTGAAGCGTGAGGGGTATAATTTAAAACAGTGTGCAAAGATTTTTTTTTAAATTTTTGCCCCTCCCCCACATGTTTAATTTTGTCCCCCAGAAATTTGAAAAATGGGAGACAAATTATTTTAACAAAGTTAATCTTAAAAAGCCATTGGATAAACATAAAAAAGAAAGGTTTTGGGGAACATGGGGGGCACTGAGCACTAAAACCCCCAGTTTTGAAACTGGGGGGCCGGTGTCCCCTGCCTGTTACACCCCTGGTGTATATGTATATATATACATATATATACTTGTATGTATCGCGGTAAGTCAAGTTACCACAAGCTTATAATGTCACATATCCGACCAAAGAACCCTGGAGTCTGCCAGTACCATAGACAACAACAACAAACCAATTCTTATGTAAGTATGTATGTTTGTGTATCTATATATGTATGTATGTATATATCAGTGTTGGGCACAAGACCAAATCCTTGAGATCAAGACCGAGAGGTCCAAGACCAAGACCGGGTGGTCCGAGACCAAGACCGAGGGTCAGAGACCAAGATTCTTTTTTTATAAACAAATCAATTTATTAAGACATTAAAATGGAATAACACGCTTATAATACTAATTTTATTGCTGAAGAATACTAATCTTAATAATGGTCCAGAAAACAGTTTTACCGGCCAGTCTGAACTTTTGCGGGTTCAGCCCTTGGCTTCGGCCTGAGAACATTACACTATAAATTACTAACAGCATACGATAGGTTCTAAATAAGACAAATGAACAAGTAGATTAACATTTAATTTGAATGGTGTATGCCTAGTTGTAGGCTTACTCGGAATTGTAGGTTAACAGTGATTACACGTGACCGACCACATAATTATTAGATTGTTATAAAACCTTGAAATTTGTGAAAAGTAATTTTGAAATGGCTGGTTTCGTTGCAAATGCAGTTTTTATTGCCCATAGTAGCATATAAATATATATATATGGTCAGCACGTCATTAAACGATAACAAGCGCATAGGGCTTAAACACGCGGTGTCTCTGATAATCGAAAACAAGCGACAAATATGAAAGAAATTGCTCTGATACGGCAAATGACCAAGAATGCTAACTGCCTAAGACGGAGAGACCAATCCCAAAACCATTCCTTTAAGACCAAGACCGACGCAGTCGAGACCAAGACCAAGACCGATGGTCTGAGACCAACACCAAGTCTCGAGACCACATCCCTGGTATGTATATGTGGCGCCACAGACCGTTTTCCGTCTTAAGTCGGAAATTTCACATTTAGGTTTCTTATTTTCAATTAAAAGAAGACACTTTATGCTGCAAAATGACACCAGAATTATTGCTGGAGAACATTCCTAGCCAAAGTTATGCGTAAATATTACTCTCTAATTCGTAGTATCAATTCCGAGAACCATGCGTCTAAAGTTTCAACATGCAATATATGTTAAAGTCCATAGCAACCATGCTCCGATTTCAGTGAAAATTGGCACATATAGAGAAACCTATATGTGCAATAAATTGTGTGAGTTTCATTAAAATATCTCCATTGCTTATGAAATTATTTCATTTTTATTTTGACAATAAATGTTAAATATAGTTTAATGCTAATAGTGGTCGATATTTAGAAAATCAAAATTTGCCATTCAGGTTTTGGTTTCAGTAAATGTATTGTCTATTAGTTTGAAAAGACTGTAAAATAACTATCAGTTAAAGCTTGAATACAAATTTATTTCAAGTTTCCGAAGAATTTCCTCATTTGCGGCCACAACATCCTGCACTGGATCTTTCACAAATTCTCGTATCTGGTTGTACAGATACCACTGTCGCTGCAGCGGAAGCCCTGGAGGAGTAATTCGAGGAGGACCGTGTTTCGGCAGATTTTCTGCTGAAGATTTTAGAATTTCAAACTCTGTCACATCAGAATAATCCGCTGTGAAAAGAAAATTCAAATATTCTGCATAGTTATAAACATATAATTCAAACAGACCTTGATAGTATCCAACATAAATGATTTTATCAGTTATAAGTGAATTACATAGTTTTAGAATTTTGATTAGTTAGCCCTCATCTTAACTCATGTCTGAAATTCACTGGGTAGCAAAACAAGTCAGACATAGGAAACTGATAGTAAAAATTATAATTGATTGATTAGTATTCACAAGGATTTATATAGTGCTACAGTTTTAAGGTGAGTATAAAAAGAGACAGAGTGAACCCTGGAAACAAGCGCAATGCCACTGGTTAGACTCTATAATAAAGAATAGTAATAATGCCAAATTCATGCAGACTTGGCAGTCTGAAGAATAAATAATTTTGTCAATGGATTGCATTGTTTAATAAAATGATATTAGTTCAACTCTCCTCCGAGTGCAGGCTTGTAGTTCAATGGGTAACAAAACAAACCAGCCATAAAAATTTCAATTACAACTTATATCAGATTATTGGTCCAAAATTTTGAATACCAATTTTAATTTGAGTTTATGAGATTCAGTTAATAATTATTTTTACCTTGCCAGGGTATTTAGCATCAAATTTGAAGTGATGGAATTTTTTGATACCTGGAAGATTTTTGAAGAACGGATGAAGGTGCTGCTGCCAATCTCCAACTGATATGAAAGAAGTGCCATCCTCTTTGCTGATCAAATGAGTCTGGTTTACACAGGCGCTCGTATTCACCACTGTCTCGAATTCCTCCAATGACGACATAGCATGGCGTTTGAATGCCTTCTTGAGAAGACCAAAACATCCATCTGGGGCTAACTTGGTGCGTCCAGGAATTAAAAAAATTTAATAAAATTGATTCGTGGAGTCCAATGCCCACCCTCCATGCACAATACCACGGTACAAAACGATTCTTGTTCTGTCCCGAGCAATTGTCACAATGAATCTGTGCATTGGTCTCCCCCAAACCAAAACATACAAAGAAGTGATGCAGGTAAGACACAACAGCATTTACCCCTTTGAGATGAGATGGGCCTCATCAATGACATAGTTCACCTGCCTAGGAATCCCCTCACAGCAAACACCAAACAGACCAACTTTTCGAGGTACAAGAAAGTGCAGTGGCCCTGGCTGAAGGGAATCACTTGGCAAGTGAACTTGCTGTGCAAAATCGAAGTTGTACTGCATCGCTGATTGGCTTCACAAGTCTTTTGAGCATCACCAACCATTCATTGCAAAGTGAACGTTCCTGATGAACGAGCAGCAGATGGCGTTCTTGCTGTTTCAAATGCTCGCATTTTTCATTCTATTGTTTCGCTGGCAAGTCCAGCATAAATCTGTCATTGGCTGGGCAGTCAAAATGAACGGTGTCAGCTACTTCCACGAATCTCGGAAAATGGTCTCGCCCATAGCATGGTAGTTTGCTTTCACCATTGCTGATGAGTAAGCCTTGTAGACCTTCACTTTCGTCTCAGATGACGGCATCGATTTGACAGATTTTCTTCGGAAGCCAGGAACACGACCGGGCAAGACTAAGGCATGGTCTTCTGAATAATTAGTTATAAAGGCAATTGTTCTTCGAATGTCCTCAAACGAGTATGTGGATCGTTGATGGTTTCGTCCCCCAGATCTTTTATCTCTCGGTACAAGTCCATGTTCTTTGTACCACTTGATAAGTGAAGTGAGGCGATCCAGGCTTATGGCATGCAACAACTTGAATGTATCTCCTCTCGGCATATCGCATGAGACTCGATCAATGTATGCAGTTTTTTGACGGATCCTTTCTGTCTGAGCTCCTGCAGCTCGTTTGGTGTTGCAGGTCATTGTGGACATAGTGATCGTGCAAGAAATCTTTCCAAGAAGGATAAGATCCTGTTCTTTGGATGTCATACTTGCCATATCCATTCGGCGACTGACCCGGTCTTCGACAGAGAAAAGTTTGTGACATGGCCTTCCATTATTGTGTTGACATGAACACCTGTAAAATGCACAAAGTAATTGATTGGACTGAGTATGAGCATCATCATTAAATCTTAAAATGGGCTATTTTCAATACTAATTAACCAGATATCATTAAATCATCAACCCAATGATGAGAAAATTGATGTAAAACTTTTGTATCCTCCGCTTGATGGCAACTTTGTCAAAAGGACCAGGCTCGATTTGATGGGTTGCAAGAGGTTTATCGGTTAACGTGCAGTCTGATCTTCAGGTTCTCTGACCTCCGTATATCCTAGCGCAACTGACACGTTATGATCAGATGTCAACACCCGTTGTGTATTTCTTACAAAATTGATTGCCCTTGTGTGATCGAAGAAAGATTTACAAAGGTTTTTAATGGATAAGATCGATGAAGATTAGAGCCCAGTACATTGATGTAACTATTCAGGTAACAAAGAATTTAATACTCTAAAGCAATTATAATTGATCTACCTACTGTGAACATCCCCCATCGCGGACGATACACGAAGCCTCAGATCAGCCTGCGTGGAAAATGCCTAACCGGTAATAACCAAACAGGTGATTGATAACACACGAGAAGGCAGTCTATAGTTACCTGAAATTTCGAGCTTCGGATTTTTCCTCGTCATCGTCCCCAACGATGTTCCTGTGCTGCAGCAATACGGTCTAACACGAGGTCGTAATCATTTTTTTTCATGATGACTTTGTCATCCGACTCTACATTATCCCCTAGTTCGCTATCAGAGTTGAAATCGGTATCATCGTCATCATTCGTCAATAAATATTCTTGTATAAGCGCGTTTAGCTTATCATTGTCAGATTTTGAAGAATTCAATAGCTTTGCAATATCGCTGGCCATTTTATCAAGATATTCGTGTATTATTAGTGTGGTTGTGAACTTAATCTAATTATTGTTCAAGTCGATCACAGCGCATGCGCACTTACGAGATATCTGCAGTTGCGCCTGCGCTATGACCAACATGTGAACACGCTAGCCAATAGCAATGCTCAGACATTTAAAACCGACCCATCATAGCAACAGAAATGAAGTCTATTTACGCATCGTGTAACATTTTCAAGCACACCGATTGGTCAGTTTGAAAAACCGTTGTGAGGCTAGGCTGTTGGATAGACAAAGAAATAAGCTTTCTAACGGTACCACGTGATCCAGGGTTATGCTACTATAACTGTCGATGTATTTTTTAATTTTGTCCAATAACTTGTGTTGCGATATACGACTGATTTCGGTTTGCAGCGCCATATATATGTGTGTGTGTGTGTGTACGAATGTAGGTATGTATGTACGAATGTATGTATGTGCATTCATGTAATGTATGCATATATGTATGTATGCATATATACTTTTTGTCCTAGTAATTGACCTGGGAGGAATTCTCCGTTCCCCTTTTCCTCACAGTTCCGTTATTGGTACCAACAGGTGATGTTCGAATACTGTCTATCATGTCGCTGTCATGTTATTGTCGTGTCCTTGCAAATATTTACTAACATACAGGCCTGCTTATGATAATGATCTATATGAACACAACATAATTATATCCTACAAATCCATACACTAATGTTCAGTTTACAAATTTGCACTATCTTGTTAGGAACAGTTTCTAACGCAATCAAGATGAAAGCTGGAATAAACCATCTGAGCACTTTCAAGGTACGCTAGTATCTGGCACGTGATAGGATATGACTTAGTTGTGTTGGAACCAGAGAACCAAAAGCCTACTGGCATCGGTTGCAGGTAACATGTTTCACAAGCCGAGGCGCTGTCTATCAAGAAGTTATCGCCAGGCAATCGAAGCTATTATTGTCAGTGTTGCCTTGACTGACCATTTCAGATACAGCTGGCTGTCTATACCCTGCACGAATGAATGCATACCCTGTTAGATGCCAAATGTTAATGTGCTCTGAATATACTTATGTCTTGGTGCACGGCTGTCTATTCATAAAGACCGGACCAATTGTTGCCATTACAATTACTGTATGTGAGATTGACATTCCTCAGGCCTTGAAAGGCTACTGGAAGTAGGCAAATGCATATTGATAAGATGGGCGGTCTGGTTTTCGACCCCGGTGTTATGCCTTTAATATTACCCTAGGCACAGTTGTCATCTCTGCTGGCTGGTATTGTAGGCCAATGTGGTGCATTGTAAATATCTCTTTTCTCTCCTCCGTCACGCAAGGTCGACGGCGGGCGATGTGCACAAGCTGCGTTGCCTGCCTAGGATTAGTTCAAAACTACATGTATATATGGAACAAGTGTTTTGCTTGTATCACAACAATATACAGTAGCTCTAACTAGCAGCCAAAGAAATTTATGCCACAAAGAAAGATAATCACAGTCTTGCAAACAAACTTGTAAAATGAATAAATAAGGCAGGCATTCTAGAAACTGCACAAGACCATTAGAACACGGTTCTCAAAACAACTGCCATTCAAAACACTTTAACCATTTAACAACAAGCATTAGTGATTTCGCCTTACATTTTACCATGCACTGGTCATTAAAGGGTTAAGGAAAAACTTTTTGTCATTATTGATAATAATAAAAGACAGATGTTAGACACAATTTCTTGAATTATTTCCCTATTGCCTTCTGAGTAACCTATTTTCATATATTCTCTGCAATGAAGTCCGATTTTCCAGAGAGAACTTACATACCCATAACTGCATGTTTTACGTTTCTCAGAAATCATTCTTCCAGTGGACTAGACATATCCAGGTTCATACAAATAATAAGATCAACACAAAAACTCTTAAAACCTTCTCTCACCTGTCGACCAACTCTGTCAGGTGACGGCCACAAGGCATCATCTTCGGCCATAATTTCAGAGTCTTCTATGATACGCTTCAACTCAGTCATGACACTCTTGTGAACATAGGCCTAGCCAAATACATAACAGTATACCAGTTAAAACAGGCCCTAAAAACTAAACCGCAAAATTCAGCAAAAATGAACCTTCATATATAGACAGTAGCAATAGTTCAAATTGATAAAGATGCTGTAACAGGGATGGCCCATCCACATATAAAAGAAATTATATTTTAATATTCCTCCTCTGTTTCCCCTTGTGAACCCTCCCCATGCATATGTACATCTAAGAATCTGTAACCCCCTCTTTCACAAAAGTTAATTAGTTAAATTCATTAATAATACATTTATTTTACCACATGCCTCGCACTGGATATACGCCCTCCTGCTTGTTTCTCGTGACCTCAGGCTGGAGGACGATACCGTGAGAGTGGCAGTCGGCCTACGATTAGGTGTGGCCATCTCAAAGTCGCACATTTGCGCATGCGGCATCTTTGTTTCAGCTAAGGGTGCACATAGCTTCATGCTCTTTAGGATTTGGTCAACAAACAAGACACAGTAACATCAATGATCTAATCCATCACAGACTCAACAGAGCCGATATTCCAGCGATCAAGGAGCCATTAGGTCTTTCCAGATCAGATGGAAAGAGATCGGACGGGCAGACCCTGATACCGTGGAGTGGGGGTGGGCCCTACAATGGGACGCGATGGTGGTGGACACGGTGGCCGCTTTGTACATCCTTCAGACAGCCGCCATGGCCGGAGGGGCAGCGGAGATAGCACTGCAAGGAAGCACACCAGATATTCTGATCTGGAGAAGAGATACACCCTCGTAACTGTTGCTGTTGAAACCTTCAGTCCCCACAAGAGGGAAGGGCAAAGAAATTAATGCCACAAGGAAAGGTAAGGTCCACAGTCTTATTCTTCTTATCAGAGACTGGGCGCAAGAATAGGTATACATCTAATTTTAACCAACGCTGCCGCCCTGCGAAAGAAAAACTAATAAACAATTACTGCATCTTTGATTTTTTCGCGGTTTATAGTACGCACGTGACTAATAAAATGTTATCCACACAACTACAGAATAATCATATAAATAAAGTTATAAATAAGCGAATGTAGACGTCATAATTATTAGACAGTTATATTTACGCACAAGAATTTTTTTTAGATAATTGCGCAAGTACATATTTTTCTAGACCCCTACCCCACCGTATGCAAAATCGCTGAAAACCGAAATTCCCTCCCCTCACTTCGTACATAATATGTGGAATTGTGGACGGGCCATAAGCAAGTTGAGAATGATGTGTTTCAAATAATGTTCTTGCTAAAGAATAAAATTTTGAAGTCCAACCTCCTTTCTGATCATTGTGTCATTCTTGTAATTAGAGTTGTTTGCATATCGTAGTTTACCTGTAACGCACAAAAATGTACAAACATATTCATCCAATGTCAGTCAATCAATATGTACTACAAAATAATTAGTCATTTGACTAGACCCAAGTTCAGTCTTTGAATCACTTTTCCTAAATCATTAAATTATTCATTCATTGCAATTGTATCATGACCTTCAAGTATGTAGCTAACTTCAAACATGAGAACTAGATCAGTGTATTAATGATCTCACAGGGATATATACTACATAGTTTAATATATATATATATATATATACACACACATACTGGTCAATCGACTGATGGGCTATTCAGAGGCATGCTCAATGAATAGGGCTGCATAGATGAGGTTCCCCTAGCATTTATTATAATACCTGGGGGTCACACCAACTACACTAAGCAGATCTCGATCTCTCTCGCTCGCTTTCTCTGCATATATATATATATATATATATATATATATATATATATATATATATATATACATATATTCTATATATGTGTGTGTATATATATGCAGTGTTTGATAGAATTCATCCAGTTTTCTTTTCAGTCCATTTCTGACTTACACGCATATCTGTCGTTATTACGTAACTTTAAAATCAGCCTGAAGTAAAACCCATGTGAATCCTATGTGCCGATGAAAAGAATACTGAAAGAATCATATAAAACATATGGAGAAGCTAAGGTCTTGGACCCTTGGTAGGCTTAAAAGGTCATGTCTAAGTCGAGAACAGGAGAATTAGCAGTGCAGGTATCGGTAAATGAAGAATCAAGGTTGAGGTAAAACGAGGGATGTGGACTTTTCTTGAGTTGTTCCCATACAGCTATAGGCTAAGGTCTACTTAGGTTACCAAGTACTTAGTCCTTCCTGTGCTGGTCTACACATCGTTCAGCGCACCTCCTCAATTCGCCTCAGACCAAGCCCGCCTTTTGGCCTCATCCCACGACACCTGTGCTGCTGCTGTATGCGTGTGTTTAGGCCTATATGATAGGTAAATGAAGAGAGAGACACAGAGAAACAGACAGACAATGCGAGTCACTTTTCAAGGCGTGCAGGCATTTCAATTGAAAGAAATTGACCAGCGGTGGACTTGAATATGGCACTTCTTGACTGTAGCCCCACTCAATGAGTTTAGGATTGATTGACAAGACAGTGGTAGCTCGGCATTCAGTTTCTTGAGAAACTGACCGCCCACAAAACTTGTCCTTTAAGCAATGAAAAGATGGGAAAAGGACAGGATAGATACATCAAGAACCTTACTCGAAACTCCTAGGGGGAAGGTCATACCATAGTGAAGGACCTTTATAGCAGGGATCCCCAAAGTTTTGGACACTTGAGGGCCATTTTAGTGATAAAGTGAGAGCTTGTTGCCCACAGGGATACCATGTGAGCGCCAAAGTCACGAAGCTTATTGCAGGATTAGCTTATAAAATAATGCCTTGACCACCTATAAGTATAAAGCTTACCTATATGCATATAATAAAGTTAAATAAACAGTAATGAAGTGCTTGAATTTTAAGTAAAAATGCATAAGAATTTTGCACCTCATGAATATATGTTTAATTTATTTATTTATTTTATTCAAATGTAAAATGTTGTAAAGACTAAGTTACTTGTCAATCCATTAGAAATAAAGTTAAAAGTGAATAATTTTTTTAGAATTTAGCTTAAAATTTGTGTCAGAATTAAATTCACATCTTGGGATGAACATCGTGCGATTTGTGAAGTTAAGATATCTCAGCAATGATACTTAGCTTGGTTCGATGATATGTTGCAATGCAAAGGATTGCTTGAAGAGCATTAGTTAATCTTGACCTCATCTTCGATTTCGTGATATTCATTGTAGAAAAGTGATAAAATTCCATCAAGCTCAGTGCATGAGATGAAGTTTGCGTCTCTGAACTTTCCTGCAGATTGATCAATTGTAATTGCAAATCAATTGGGGCAATCTCTGGCAAATTCGGATAACGATGATCTAGAAATATTTGTCAGAATGCAAAAGTTCAAGAACAATGTGACGGTTTTTGTTTGATATCTCTGCGCAAGTTGGGAAATGAGTTATATTTCCATCCTTCCATTGTTTTGAGGTAAGGTTAGATTTCTTACCAACGATTTTAGCCCTGTCCACTAAATAGGTAGACCTAATAAACTTTCCATATCCTTACAGTTTCAGATCAAGTTTGTTCAAAAGTGAAGTGATGTTCACTAAAATCGCTAAATCGCACAGCCTTCATCATTTTGTAGTAGAGTTAGGCCATTTCGTTTAAATTCCTTTAACTCTTTTTGATTTTCATTTTGTATTAAATAGAAACTCGACGATTTTTTTTCTGAGATTTAAAAAATGTGTTGGTGTTGCACCTTGGCTTAACCATCATACTGCTAAACTGTTGAATGTTAAATGCTGTTAATATGAATATTAAAATATAATGTATTTGTCAAATTGGAAATAAGTATATTTTTGTCAATATTTGAAAATTCTATCAGAGGCCGCATTAGGCCTGCTTGAGGGCCGCATGTCCATGTGGCCTGCACTTTGGAGACCCCTGCATTACAGCAAAAGCTGGTGATTGGGTAAAAAGAGTTCGTGACCGAGGAACAAGAAGTTCAAGTCAGCAGCAAAGTGGCAGAGAAGAACAATCAAAGAGTGGCTTACTCATCAAGTCACAAAGACAAATAAGCACAAAACCCTGTTGAAACCAATAGCAAGATCTTATAGCTACTAGCAACAGACAGGTTCATGTGTATGTCTATCTATTAGCCAGACGGACAGGCAGAGCGATGGTCAGACAGACACACACATGAACAAACAAACTTGTTAGACTGGTATGAAAATGACAAGGCTATTACACATGCACGTTTGCAAGACGGATCTACATGCTTAATTATTTTCTGTATGGGCTGAGAACAAGGAGATCAAGTCATCATCTGTTTATATCAGTGGTGCAATCTTTTTCCAGCAAGGACCACATATCAATTTCTTGAACCCTCGGGATACCAAACAAGTCTCACGATTCAGCTTACCGTATATACTCGACTATAAGTCAAGAAATTTAAAACTATTTCAGGATGGTGAAATAGGTCACTCGACTTATACTCGAGAGACAAAATAATGAAAGATTTTCGGACCAAATATTCTACATTCAACAGGAGATATCAAACTATATGTCTTGATTTATGTCAGCCGCATGCATTAATATTGATCTGCCTATGGTAAAATATATGTCTTGCAGGGAAATTCGCCGAATTTCTCCGCCAAAAGACAGCAGATATCAGGCTATACTTCTCGATTTCTGATGGCTGCATGCATTAATAATAATCTGCCCATAGTAAAATATATATTTCGAAGAAATCCATCAAATTTCTCCGCCAAAAGACAGCAGATATCAAGCTATACCTCTCGATTTTGATTTTATGGGTTCGACTTATATTCGAGCCATCAATTTTGGACATTATTTTTGTCCAAAAATTGAACTTCGACTTATACTTGAATCGACTTATAGTCGAGTATATGCGGTATGTCAGATTAACCTATGACAAAATGTATGAATGAGATGTGTGCAGTAAAACCCATTTTTAAAACAAAACATTGAACACTATACTAGGAAAAGGGGACTAATAGCAATTCTATATTATTACAAACAAGGACAACAGTGTGCAAGTCTGTGAGACGGTTGTGGCTGCATATCTGCAACGAGTTTTGAAATGTTGGGTTTAATGTTCGTAGTTTACAGACTCAGAACCTCTTCGAGATGGTCATCAGTCAGTTGATAGTGTGCACTATTTTTGTTCGTTCATTCATTCGTTCATTCATTACAAATATTTACACTGTGCCCCTTCAAGACGCTACTGAACCCGGCAGGGTAGAAAACAACAGTTTTGGTGCGAGTATAAAAAAGTCTGAGTGGACCCTTGGTGATGAGCACAACACCAATGTTAAAGAGCGAGGGGCCAATCACTGAGAAGCAGTGGCGTAGCGAGGGGGCAAACTGCTCCAGCTGGCACTTGTCCTAGGGGCAGCATTTTCCATAAAATAAATAACTAAAAAATTATTGATGTATAACTTGCATTCATCAAGATTCTTGTTGCTCTTGTCTAAGCCTGGCACCATGCTTTTTTGCTTTTTCTAGACTTAAAACTAACATAAGCCTATACGATGTACTGAAGAACCATCGAATGGCACCTGGTGCTAATAGACACGACACAAAAGAGAATTTACACATTATTATTATTACTAAATTTAATTCATTCAGTACATTAGTTCTAAATAAAAAATATTCATTTATTGTGTGATTTTCTTAACTTTTGTATGTTTATTCGACTAAAATGACTGCGCTTAGTAGCAGAAGTATACAGGAAGAAGAGTTGCCCAGTGCCTACAGTCTAAAGCAGTCTACATCCATGTTGTTTAATGTTACAAGTCGTTTAATACTGGATAGTCTTCTGAATCCAAGCTCAAGTGACTATTTATTAGTGCTGTACTCACTAGTACTTGAGTAAGTACTCCTATTTTCATTGGGTGCCTGTTGCATTGTTCTAACAGCAAAGGATAATTTGATTTAAAGGTATTTAATTTTTCTTTCTTTTGTCAACTCCATGTTGCAGATGTACACATTATTGTCACCAAGCAATTTAAATATTAATTGTACTTAATTAGCTATGACTAAGTTGAATCGAGTAATCTGTTACATTAAATACTCAATTAAACTGCTGCATCAAGGGAACGGCTCTCCCAGCAGAGTAATTCACAACTATCATGATCGACACTGCCGTCCGGAGGTCCTGGTAGGAGTGATTGTCACACTATTCTTGAGAGTCCTTTCACAGGAAGATTTGAGCCTTCTCTTTACCATTCAGATGCAGAATGTCAAGATGACAGTCGCATTCTGTCACGAAGATGATATTTGGAGTTCTCTCTGTGAAGCATGATGCAAAGCAAACTGAGCTGAAAGGTTTGGGGGATGACCAGGCCTTTCACAGAGTAATTGATAGCCTGTGGAAGGCGAAGATTTGTCACAATAAGTGTTTTCACATCTGTTCCAATCTATCATCAAACAACAACAAGCAAACCGAAATTTCTGAATGTGCCATAAATGCCTGTCAAACACAGTCGAGGCAGCCTTTGCCACTGTTATATTGAAATTTTTACTCAGCTCCTCAATCAGCAGTAGGTCACTAAGTGGTGCTCGTATGGGCCTAGGGGCATCGTGCCAGAACCCAGCATAGACCAGGCTCACAAACAGTACCATCTCTTTTGCACTGTGCCTTTCTTTAACAGTGAGAGAGATCTGCTGAGAGAAAAGAAATACCATAGATGGTTTCTGCCAACCAGCATGCATGATGGAATGCTCCTGGCGCCAAGAAGGAAACCGCTGCTCCATTTTCACAACCCATGAAGATCAAGCTGAGATTCAAGAATTCCTAGTAGTCTTCTCTTGGATGTAACACTTCCAGAGCTGCTTGCAGAATTTCATCTTTTCTTCTCAAAGAGCAGAAGTGTGTGTGCCAAAAGATGGCAATACATTGACTTGGCAACATATGAAGTGGCTATCGATGAGGTATTTTTTTATAAGCAAAAGCATTTCCCAATGTGGCAAAGAATAATTAATAATAATGTGGATTTTATTGCATTTGATATTTTTACAAACCAATATTCAACACTAAAGGAGTAAGCAGTTTGAATAATAATTTTCCTGAGTGGCAGATTACAAACAATAATCTCCATTTGACCGTGGTGTAATGAGAAGAATGTTAGGTCTTTGAGCGACGTCTAGAAATGCTCCAATCTGCTTCAAATTTGGACCATATCTTACTTGGGTGAGGTAGAACAGATTAAAACTTTAGGAGACTAGTTCTGACAAAGTTGAATTTTTACCATTGTATCGTGGACCACACTAATCCGCATATTACCCGTACCCTTACAGTGGTCAAGGTACACTTCTGGTGGTGCGAAAAACAGCAGATATAGTCATTTCCGAGTGTGTTAACTAGTGTGATTTCAGCTTGTGCTTTCAATAACTGTGTTCTGGTTTGTGCCGTATTTCACCCACATTCACAAACATTTAAACGCAGCTTATCAGACATTTAAACGTTAAAACGTTCACTTAGTTTCTTTTAATAAAATATATTCTCTTCGTTATAAAACCTTTGTCTCGATTACTTACATGTTTACTACGTGTGGATGCGTTTGGTTGTGTCGTTAGGTGCGCTCTATTTTCAGTCAATTCGGTGGCGGCCATATTGTGTACAAACACACGCTTCTAGTCTTCACTTTACCCCGCATTTTACCCGCACCCGACCCTCACGACGCGTAACCTATGGTTCGCATTTTACCGGTTTGCGGTTCGCACTTTACTTACAACCCGACGGACTAGCGGAGGAGAGGAGCAAGTTAAGCAGCATGTTTAACAATGCACGCTTTGAAAACCGCCAAAACAATACAATCGTTTACTTACCATCAGGTCGAAATTCAAACTCAAGAAATTCGTGTCCAAACTTTCCTTTGTGACCAACATAATACCTCAAGTAGAAATTTGTCAGGCCTCCAGACATCTTTAGTTAAACAATCACACGGACCAATGCGAATCTAACGCAACAATGAAACGGCAACTGGATGCTAATCTAGACTAACGCAACACTAACGGTAACGGAAGTGCAAAACAACAGATTTCATATAAGATATTGATCACTCTAAAAGTTCTGAACTATGCAACGAGCGCGCGTGATGCATTATGGTATAGCCGGGCTTTCATCTTTCGCTCTATCAATATTATATTATTATTATTATCATTATTATTATTAGACTATAGCTGCACGAAAGAGCCTCTGAAGGCAACTGCATATTTTATTGTATTGTATTTAGCCATGAGTCTCTAGTAGGGTGGACGGTTCAGACGCGAGGTTCTGGGAAAGGCGAAAGCAGACGAGACTGAAATTTTAGAGCAAACCAAAGGAAAAGCATGTTCCAGAGCGAGGGACCAATTGAAGCAAAGAATTGAAACAGAGCCATCCATTTACTTCAATTAGTGCCTTCCCCTTTCACATACAAGTGCATCGTTGTAATTTACAATTGCCTTTTTCATATCGATATCAATTGTTTCGGATAGCTACATTGGTGAGAGACGGGAAAATAGCCATAACCTAGTCAAATGTTATTCCAGCCTATACTTTATTGATTCGTTCATCTGTTAGCTCGGGACAGCAAGGGCTGCTTCCAATAATTCCTGGGGGGATAAAATTCATTCATCTTGGGAGAATAATTTAATTATTTTATTTATATGGTTATTATTAATTAAATAATTAATTTAATTTATTCAATTAATTTACAGTTTAGTCTTAATGCTACAGTCCTACAAACAAGAAAGGCCTTCTTCCACGAGAATAATTGCTTGATAGAATCGAATATGCGCATTACACCGGTGATCATCTTTCTAAACCCATCACATGTAGGCTTAAAGCAACTTCTGTTGGTCATGAAGGTTTTAATAACAGAGCATATTGTTGGTCACCTATGGCAGAAGAAGAAGTGTTTTATTATTGCCGATGGCACGTACGACAGCAGCAAGAAGGAAGCAACGGAGTTGTTAGGTCATTTACGTCAATCCGGTGACCGGACAATTCGGCGCGCGGACAATTTGGCGCCGGTGTAAAGACTTCAACCTGAAATGGTGTAATGCCCCGGTAATCTGAAATCGATTTAAGTTTACCCCCGGAGGTAATCTGAAATCGATTTCAGTTTACCCCCGGGGTAATCTGCCAAATGTTAAATTGCTATGCTTTCAACTAATGATAACCAGTCTGTTTAATAAAACACGTAACACATAAGGATAGAAGGCTAGTTTCAATGTGTGAAAAATAATATCTAAAAGGCAAGGAAATGTAAAATGTGTGAAATCAGTAATAGGCTACACGAGATCAAAGTGCATCACATTGTAACATACAAACATAAGATTATAAAGATTTAGCCTAAATGGTGAAGAAAGTAGTGTAATTACAACATAAATATACAACAACTAGGGGTGTAACTTTTGACTTGACAATTCAATCCTCTACTTAACTCATCAAAAGTAACAAGAAGACTTAGCAAATGCTGCAAGTTCAAAGTGGTGGTATGCCCTGTTTGTGGTCTGATGGTAATTATTCTTTCACTTACTAGTTCCCATCCAATTAGCTGATATCATTTTTGGCCAACCATTATGCCCACTTCTCTTTTATACTTGGCTCCACAGGAGTAGTAGATGCTTATTCCTTGAGACACAATATTGCCACTGTAGGTCCATCGCATCTCACACTGCCCCAATATTTCAAGTTTGTATTCTTACATCTCTCTCACCACATGCGCCAACTTCCCTGTATCCTTAGGTTCTCACATTCCAGTATCCAATTTTTGCCTTGGCTTTGGTCATTAAGATTTGAGACTTGGCTTCCTTTGGGCTTTCACCACGACCTATCACAGATGGGTCCATGGCCCTCTCATCTCCCGACCGACCTGCCACGACAATGAGTTTGAGCTTTATATATGTCTTTTCTGTTGCAAGATGTGGTTCAAGGCTTGGGACTGGCACTGCTGAACTGCAAGGCAGTGGAGTAGTTAGTTACCGGGGGGGGGGAGTAACTTGAAATCAATTTCAAGTTACCGGGGGTAGCCTGAAGCTGATTTCAGATTACCCCTGAGGTAATCTGAAATGGTAGAGGGTAACTTTAAATCGATTTCAAGTTACCGGGGGTAAGGTGAATGGGGAGTAATTTGAAATCGCTACACCGGGATAATTCGATGCCGGACAATTCGGATGAGTTTGTAAGTGTATTTAGACCAGATATCGTGTAGTAGGGGCCTAACTAACATTTTTAAAATATTCAGAATGGGAGCAAAATAATATTCTCCATATTAGCCTGCACATGACTGGTTATTGTAGTGTCATAGTCAACACATAGGGACCGTGTCACCTTCTAACTAGAGTAGTCCTCCGCTGTAAAGGAAACTATAGAATATTACAAATTACATCGATTTCGGACTCACATGTATTTACTAACAGGAGTAGAAGTTGATCAATCCATGTCTTAATGTTGCTTACTCTTTAATCACAATTACTGAAAGTCATTATTTTAGAGCTGTTGTCTTCGCCAATCTCTATAATAACCAGACACGTGCTGGATAATATGGAGAATACTATTTCGCTTCCATTCTGAATATTTAAGAAATGCCAGTTACCACATACCGATATCTCGTCTGAATACAGTTACAAACTCATCCGAATTGTCCTTCGCCTAATTGTCCGGGAACCGTCAATTCCCTCTGAGTGATATAGGAAAAGCCCCGGTCCCAAGAGCCAGCAAGGTAAGAGAATCCCCCCCATAAATGCAAAAAAATGTCCCACATCTACATGAAGTTGATGGCTATTACTGATTAATAGCCTAATTTTCCAAGTTTTCTCTTAAATGCTGTTATAGTGTCCACTGAGAACCAGTCCACAAGTCTATGCACAACTGTGGCGATATCGCCTTGCGGGCCGTGCGTTGCTCTCCCTTCCAGGGTGCCTCCAAGTGTTTACGGGTCTGAGGGCTATGAGCGACATTGTATCAATGAATATTCGTGAGCCTACTTGTATCCAGCCTGTATCTACAATGTATCGACAATGTCTAGACAGTGTCTAGAAGATGTATCGGCTGAATAGTATAAATAGACGGACTGTTAGGCAGTCAAAAGATTCGGAAAACATTTGTAGAGAGCAGCAGCGATCAGTCGTTCGAGGCAGTCGTTTGAGTAGGCCAGTGAAGTATTCGATTTGAGTCTTTCGAGTACATTTGGTTCGAGATCAGTTCAGAGTACAGTTTAATAGGATTTTAATCAAGTCTGTATTTGAGTTGATTTGGAGTTCGGCGATAATTCTGTTGATCTTTATGAATAAATACGAAGTTCGTAGAACGCTTGTCAGTCTGTTCATTGAAACTAAACTGCGTCGCCGACATTGATAATTGCTCTCAACATTGCGCCAAAAAGCCATACTTACTCACCGGACTATCGAACTCGGGAAATCTGCTGAACCACCTCCTGAGGTACCGGAAGCGAACCGAACTCGCGACTGTTTGATACATGAGAAGCAGGGTGGAATCGGATTACGCAACAAATTGACCCCAGAAGTTAGGTGGAAACGAGTACACAACAAATTGGTACCAGAAGTGGGGTGAGAGCCATTATCGATGGAAGACGACGGAGCGATCATTTACACGCTGCTGGAAGCCTCTGAGCCGCCAATGAACAGTTCGACGCCAGCCGCGCCGGGAAGAAAGACGAGCAAGCTGTACACACGTAGCCGATTGTTGGAGAGTATCGATTTCGATAATCCGAAGCCGATGGAGTCGGGACCACCGGAGAGGGCAGATGAACCAACTTTGATGCCGAAGCTGCTGGAGGGCGTCAAGGGTCTGCTCCGGGACCGACCGTCACAGATGAACCCTGGAAAGTTCGACGGGTCTGGGTCGCTTGAATCTTTTCTGGCCCAGTTCGAGGTGTGTGCCAGACACAACCGATGGTCCTCCGTGGATCGAGTCGACTACTTGCGCTGCGCTCTCGAGACGGCTGCAACCCAGCTGATGTGAGATTTCGGGGCTCGGCAGTACGTGACATAAAAACAATTTATTATGAGGAGCTCGTGGAGAGGTTGAGCCAGCGTTACGGGACGGAAGGCCAAGCCAAAACATTCCGTGCCCAACTCTACTACAGACGACAGCGATCGGAAGAGACCCTGAGCGACCTGCTGCATGAGATACGTCGCTTGGTCGTCCTAGCCTACCCCGTGCCGTCCAACGAAACCACCGAGATCATCGCCAAGGATGCTTTCCTGGAGGCTGTGAGAGACAGGGAGCTCTCGCTCAAAGTACGTGAGCGAGAGCCGAAGACGCTGGGCGAGGCGTACCGAACCGCACTTCGCCTGGAGGCTTAGCGTACGACGACGGACCTGGCCGATCGGCGGAGGCCACCGAATTGTATGCGAGGGACTCTTGAAACCGACGAGAGTCCGCCGATGCAGGCTTGTCTGGAGCGCTTCCTGCCCAAGCAGCAGGAAGACCAGAGGCGCTGGCAACGGGACTTTGAGGCCAAGTTCGACCGAAAACTCCGGGAGCTGACGATCCGAACTACGCCGACGAATGACCCGGGTCTGAACGTTCGTCCTGTTGGTAACGATCGGCAAGGACGGACGGGGACCGACTTTTGCCGATCTACGAATTCGAACGACCAGGGCCTGGACGTTCGTCCCGCTGGTGGCCATCGGCCGGGACGGACGTGGGTCTGCTTTCGCTGTGGCCGGCCCGGTAACTTTTTCCGCGACTGCAGGCAAGGTCGGGATCGACAAAACGACGACGCTGGACCGGAAGGAAACACGCCGAGACCTCTGGAGACGGCGGTCGTCAATCATACTACCAGGCCGAGAGCTCCAAATTGAGCGACCAGCAACGCGATCTACATTAGATGGACCATCAACGGACGCCAGCAATTGTGCCTGGTCGACAGCGGGTCTAAGGTTAGCTTTGGTAGGGGTAGAGATTCATCCCTGTAATCGCTTCTTGATGGCTGCTAACGGGTCCAATATTAATGTACTAAGGGAGGATAAGCTGCCCATTAAGGTACGACCGGGGTTGGAGATTTCGAGTGCATTCTTGTCGTCTGACCAGATAACTGTGATAATGCTGGGTATGGATTGGCTTAGGTAGCATCGCTGCCGCTTGGGCTTTGGGTCCGGGGCATTATTTATTGGCCGTCAACGCATCCCCTTAGTGAAGGATCCGTGTGGTGTAGGCGAGTAGCGGTCGTCGAAGATGTGGTCGTGCTGCAGAAATGTCAGAGCGACGTGCCAGTGCGTAGGCGTAATGCAAACAAAAATTAATTCGTTTTTCAGGAAAGTAATTAATAAACGAAAGTCTGAAATTCGTCAAACCAAAAAATTACTTGTTTTTCAGGAAAGTAATTAATACGCGTAAACCAAAGTTTGAAATTCGCCAAACGACCACAGCTATCAGTGGTATCACGAAACAACACACGATCGACGGAGCTAATGAAATCGATGCCACGTCTTTCCTCGACGCCGTTCAACCGCAATTGCAAGACCTGTTAGCTAGAAACCGACAGTTTAAGGTTAATTTGGTCCTCATCTGCACAATGGATGGAGCGTGTTGACATGAAATCCGGGGAGGCAGATTCGAAGGTATACCATATTTTTCGAAGACAGAGGTGGTTTTGGACTCTACCAATACGAGTGATAAAATCAGAGAAACAATGGCCGCCTTCCAGATGCGCGGTAGTAACTGGACGTTCACAGCCGTTGTCAAGTCGGATATCAACACTGTTGATTTTTAAACCGCTGAAGGGTAGCTCTTACATTAAACTACCAGGAGATTTAGAGAGCAAAATTGCAAGACCTGCTAGCTATAAACCGACAGTCTAAGGTTAATTTGGTCCTCATCTGCACAATGGATGGAGCGTGTTGACATGAAATCCGGGGAGGAAGATTCGAAGGATATACCATATTTTTCGAAGACAGAGGTGGTTTTGGACTCTACCAATACGAGTGATAAAATCAGAGAAACAATGGCCGCCTTCCAGATGCGCGGTAGTAACTGGACGTTCACAGCCGTTGTCAAGTCGGATATCAACACTGTTGATTATAAACCGCTGAATGGTAGCTCTTACATTATACTACCGAGAGATTTAGACAGCAAAAGGGCTATCATCAATATGAAGAACGAAGAATGCTTCAAGTGGTGCGTAACGAGAGCCTTAAATCCCGTTGAGGAACATGCAGAAAGAATTACGACAGAAGTAATCAGGCAGTCAGAGGAATTTGATTGGTCCGGTGTCGAATTTTCCGAAGCTGCGGATGCTCACGTAATAAGTAAGATTGAAAGAAATAATAATATTAGTATCAATGTATTCGGTTACGAGCACGATGTAAAGCTATTCCGCTATATATATATAGAAGCATGAGAACCTTAGGTGCATAGATCTGCTTCTCATTACCGACGAACAAAAGTGGCATTATTGTTGGATAAACAACTTCAACAAACCGATGATAAAACAAACGGAAAACACCAGTACTTTGATGTACCATTGTAAAAGATGCTTAATCGGTTTTAGTAGAAAAGATTCGCTACACAAGCACACCGAGTACTATTCCCAACACGCCGCTAAAAAGATAGAACTTCCTGATCCAGGAACTATGTTGAGTTTGAAAAATGATTATAGAAAGATGAGGGTGCCCTTAGCCGTGTACGCCGTTTTTGAATCTTTTATAAAACCTATAGACACTTGTCAACCGGATCCCAGCGTGTCTTACAGTAACAGGTACCAAAAACACACCACTAGCTCCTTCTGTTATTACATAAAACGTTTTGATGATGACCTATATTCACAAGATCCAGTGACTTTCACAGCGGAGAGCGAGGACGATATAGCTCGAGTGTAGACACTCTTATAGATAACATAAAAGATATCTATAATCGATTTAAATTGATATGATATTCAGAAAGAAGGACCAGGCTCTATACGACTCTTCTACCGTTTGTCACATATGTGGAGGTGAACTGAGTGATGATCGAGTTAGAGCCCATCGCCACCTTTCGGGTAAATTTAAAGGAGCCGATCATAAGAGTTGTAGTTTAAACTATAAAGTTCCCAAATTTTTAACGGTAATGTTCCATAATCTAAGCGGGTACGACAGTCATCTATTCATAAAGAAATTACGAGGCGATGGCAACGAAAAGATCAACTGCATTCCCTGCAAGGAAAAAAAATACATGTCTTTCAGCAGAGACGTCGTAGTCGATAAATTTATGGATGAAGAAAATAAGTTACAAATTGTCAAGCGCGAATTACGATTTATCGATAAATTCATGGCATCGAGTCTCGACGCTTTCGGCGAGAAACCTAAGGAAAGATCAGTGCAAGAATACCAGCAAACACTACTCCAAGAATCACCTCGATCTCTTACTTAGAAAAGGTGTCTACCCTTATGACTACGTTGATTCCGTCGAGCGACTTAACGATACTGAACTGCGGTCGAGAAACGCGTTCTTTTCTAAACTTAACGACTTTGGCATCAGTGACGAAGACTACGAGGACGCACGAGCGGTGTGGAAAGAGTTCGGATTCACGACGTTGAGGCAATGCCACGACTTATACAACGTGTCCGACGTTCTACTGCTAGCCGACTTCTTCGAGAATTTCAGAGACGTTTGCAGCCAGCACTACGGCGTAGATCCTGCGTGGTATTACACATCACCGGGTCTTGCATGAGACGCCTCTTTGAAGTTGACCGGAGTCGAGCTGGAGTGGTTGAGCGATTACGATATGATACTGATGGTTAAACACGGGATAAGAGGCGGCGTCAGCACCATTTAGAATCGCGCGGGCGAACAATAAGTACATGGCATCCGCGTTTGACGAAAACAAGCCTTCATCGTTCTTAACCTATTTAGACGAAACAACCTGTACGGATGGGCATTGTGTAAGAATTTGTCGAATCACGGATTTCGTTGGATGGACGCCCGCGATCTAGAGGATTGGAGAGCGAAGCCGTGTATATTATAGTGGACTTAGAATATCCGAAGGAAATGCACGACGCGCAAAACGACTATCCACTAGCCCCCTAGAGTGTAATAAACATCGTCAGTTCATAAACTTATACCAAACCTGAATGACAAAGTAAAGTACATAGTCCATTACGAAAACTTAAAGTTGTACGAACGCCTAGGTTTGAAGATAACCAAAATTTATCGTGGAATTACATTCGCAGAAAGTTCTTGGCTGAAAAGTACATCGACCTAAATACCGACTTGAGGACGAAGGCCAACAACGACTTTGAGGAAGACTTTTTCAAACTGATGAACAATAGTGTCTTCGGCAAGACTTGCGAAAATATGGAAAATCGCGTTGACGTGAAATTGGTCACTGACGAGAAGGCGGCCATAAAGTTGACGACACTCGAACAATATTCGATGAAAACCTAATCGCCATTCACATGAAACCAACGAAACTGTATTACAACAAACCGATATATCTCGGACTGTATTTTTAGATCTAAGTAAAACTCTAATGTTCGATTTATATTACAATTACATCTCGCCCGCGACATTAGAAGCATGTTGGACATTAGCGACTATCCCAAGGACCATCCGTCAGGCATCGAGATTGGCATCAATAAAAAGGTTATCGGCATGTTCAAAGACGAGGCCGCTGGAAAACAGATCGAAAGTTTGTAGGTTTGAGATCGAAACTGTATTCGTACAAGATGGCTGGCCAAGACCATAAGAAATGGAAAGGCGTGAAGAAGAATGTCGTCAAGAAATCCATTACGCACGAAGATTACAAAGACTGCTTATTCACCAAGAGAGAGCAATCGAGAAAGATGAACGTCATTCGGTCCCACCTACACGACATCTACAACGAAGAAGTAAATAAAGTGTCCCTCACGGCCGATGACGACAAACGTGTAATTATGGCGGATGGAATTCACACTTTGGCATACGGGCATTATTCCCTAACTACAAAATAAGCGAAACAATATTAAACGTCGAAGGTATTAAGCTGCCTAATATTCCTTTATCCAATGTACAACTGTTCGAAGCCACGATGTCGTTGGGCCTGAATAAATTCAGAGCAGTATTTCTTTGAGACGAGTTGCCGAAGAAGCCGAGAACGATTGAGTGCGACATCCTTAATCTGAACGATTCCAGCAGCAGAGGAACGTATTGGAGGTGTTGGATCAAGCGCGCCGGCAATAAGGTCTATTTCGACAGCGACGGACTACCCCGCCTACGGAGTTGAACGAGTATTTGCAAAGACCGGTATACTACAACAGCGAACGAATTAAGCGCGACGGCCAAATGTGCTGCGGACATATGTGCCTGTTCGTAATGAAGAAGACGAGCAACGATGGCCGTAAATTTCAAGAAATTATAAACGATTTGCATTAAATAATATCATATATAAAAAAACATGCCCGTCGATAAATTTTGAACAACCGATACTGGATTAATTGGACGAGCAGTGTCTGGTGGCGTTACTCTATCTCAATCAAGTAATACCTCTCTAAAACGAGATGGAACGAACGCCATAGGTGGTAACTTGGACATTTATTCGATAAAAGGTCTACCGACTGAGATTCATCCGCCGGTTATCTCTTGCGAAGCCGCGAGCTTTGGCCAAGTCGAGAGATTAGTTAGCCAAGTGATAACGAACAATAGTGCTGCCGATAACGCTAGTTACTTACGTGACCGCGGCTCCTGCCATGACTTCGAATGTAACGACAATAAACGGTTTTACTTACGAAGTTAGTGCGAGCGAGCATCGTACCGTCGGTGATGCGCAATTCGAGCCCTGGAAACCGTTCCAAAATGTTCCTCTTTTTCCAGAATGTTGGGTCTCCGATACAACCACCGATGTTTGGATTAAGATGAAATACCCCATTCCCATGTCAATGTCGGGATTTTACATCATCGCGGGCGCCGGCTTCGAACAGCGTATTACTAGTTGGAAAGTTCACGCTAGTAACGATGGAGGCGTATTCGTCGATATTCTTAGCCCCAAGACAGAAGCCCTCGATTCTTTTGTCTCGAATTAATTTACATATAACTGGGTTCGTCTAATTACGCCTATTGGCGATTCCATATCGTGTCCACGAGCTCCGAAGCGGAATGGACGGGTGTCGGTATGTTACAATGGATTCCTACTCTCACGAATATCACGCTCGGAAGAAAATGTCAAGTCGGTTGCGTACCTAGACTAGCGTCGAATAGTAGTAATTACGATTTTCGTGCGAGCGCCGCTTCCGAATTACAAAATATCAAAGCCTGCCACGCGTTCAAAGACGACGGAGAATGTGTATGCGATAGCGCCGACGCTAAATTCTGGCTTTGTATTGGGTGTCCAGTCGCGGTAAGAATCTATAAGATCGGTTTGAAAGGAAGGAATAAAAACGCCGAAAGGATATACGATTGGCGAATAGAAGCATGTGGCAAATCGGGAGAGTGGTATACCTTATACACACCACATAACCCATTTCATTTAGGAAATATTGACCGCAAATTTTTATTCGATTCATTTGGAAAATTTTACGAGTATAGATTGTATTGCGAAAACGCCGAACCGGGCAAGCCTGGGCTAAGCGTGATGCAGTTATTCGTGTACGACGATTAAATGAGCAGAAAAAAATGGAACTTCGGCTTAGATAAATTTTTTATAATAAAAGTGAACATGAATGTCACATACGAAATTTTCAATCCGAATAAAATGATAATTGAATTGGTGTCCAAGACAAGCAACTTTGGGCAACGAATTAAAATAAAATACGAATACCCGAACGGCCTCGAAAACTATTTTCCGTCCAAACTCCGGCGTTAAAAAGTTGGGGCATATCTCCGAGTCGTGAATTTGGAGCGCTAAGAACAGTGTTGTAGGCTACAGTATACCGGTAACGATGCACGATATGTATTCAGGACTGACGGAGGAAGAATCGAAAACAATCGAAATGCTCGATAGTATTTTGGTACGCATTCGAGAACTGCTCGATCCCGATACGAGGGAGGCTCCGAGTAAGAATTACGGAGATTTGCAAGTCGAACAAATGTCTATTGTTTTATCAAACGCAGGAAGACGAACCGCAAAGATGTACCCGAAATTGTTAACTGATTATGGAACAGTGGATACAACAACCTGATTTTACGATTTGGAGAATAATCCAATCGCCCCTATGACGCTAATATTCACTCCGTGTACAGTCGTGATAGATTTATCATTCAGTATATCGAAAATAAACCGTCCGTGCAATTAAGAGTAAACGAAGTTGTACTAGTAGAAAGAACTGAAGTACGAAACCGAGAGCGACGCTTATTTGTCAGTAAGAGTGATATCATGGTCGCGACACCCGCAGCTCTCCCCAAGAAACGGGAACAGGATTAATTAGTTAACAATTTTCAATGACGACATCATTGAAAATTGAATATCTGAAAAAATAATCTTGCATATAAAAAAGTGAACATGAATGTCACACACGAAACTTTCAATAACTTTCAATCCGAGTAAAACATAATTCGAAGTCGCGAGCAAGTTTGGACGATGTATTAGGATAAAATACGAATTCCCGAACGGTGTCGAAGGTGACCTTCTTATCGCCACTCCGAAATTAAGCTGTTGGGGAGTATCTCCAATTCATGAATTTGGGAACCGCCGAATCAATGGCTACAGAATACCGGCAACGTTGCAAGATAAGTATACCGGATCGACCAGGGAAAACGTCCCCACAATCGAAATGTTTGTAGACATCTTGGAACGCATTCAAGAATATCTGCATGATCCCCGCAAGAGAGTGGCTTTGGATAATAAATATGAAGATTAACAGGTTGATGATTTGGGTTTTTTATACTTTCGAGACAACGAGGCCACGATCATGCTGTTCCTGGAATTGCAAACTGCCTATGGCACAGCGGATATTAGCCAATCGACCCTATGATGCTAATATCCACTCGGTGCGACGTCGTGTTATATTTGACATGCTATATATCCATCGGAAATAAACCGTCCATTCAATTAAGTGTAAACGATGTTGTAGTGGAAAGAATCTAAGCATGAGAGCGGGACAGGATTAATTAGTTAATAATTTTCAATGACGGCATCATGAAAATTCAGCATTACGACGGGACCTTTATCTCGTATCTATTTCTCCACCCTTCACCGTTGTTTACCCGCCAAGTGTTCTGACTGGTTTTAAACGCCATACTCAAATCAAATAAAATATGTTTTTATTAATCCCATTTGGATTGTACACCGTTATTACATAACAAGTAAAAAAAGTGAAAAAGCTGTACAAAAGAACATTTTAGTAATAACATAACATTATAAGGGACGGGACAATAGGGAAAAAGAATGATCCTAAGGGACCCAAAGGGATCCCGCTAGCCGGGCCTACCCTTTCCATGAAATGTTAGTCAGCAGTGGGTCAAAGTGCAGTTAACAGAAGTTTTTGTCTTAACTAGTTAACTAATCTAGTTCGTGTACACAAACCACAAGATATTGATAGTGGCACTATGTAATGATGATTCAAATTATTATGCAGTAACATGAATAATATGATTACACATTAATAAGATAATTACGAAGTATTAGTAGCAGTGTGTCTTGAGTTTTTTCTTAAATACACTGACACTCTGAGATTGTCGAATATCAATGGGCGTCTTACTCCATTCATAGGGACCCGTATATTTAATGGAGAATAATTGAGTGTTCGTCCTACAAAAAATTGGTCTGTAATTAGACGAAGAGCGAACATTGTATGGGTTAGTAGAAGATATTTGGATGAACTGATTGGAGAAGATTGGTGGCAATAACTTATTAACATATTTATACATGAACTCATTAATTTGGAGAATTGTTATTTGATGGAGACTAAAAATGTGATAGAATAACTAAACATGTCGTTAGAGTGCCAATGACAAACCTTATAATTACCAAGGATCTACCCGGAGAGCTCTTTTTTGTAGAGTAATTAACGGAATAAGTCTGAATGAGTAATTTGAAGCCCATGAATAAGATGATTACACATTAATAAGATAATTACGAAGTATTAGTAGCAGTGTGTCTCGAGTTTTTTCTTAAATATACTGACACTCTGAGATTGTCGAATATCAATGGGCGTCTTATTCCATTTATTGGGACTCGTATATTTAATGGAGAAAAAACGAGTGTTCGTCCTACAAAAAATTGGTGTGTAATTAGACGAAGAGCGAACAATGTATGGGTTAGTAGAAGATAATTGGATGAACTGACTGGAGAAGATTGGTGGCAGTAACTTATTAACATATTTATGCATGAACTCATTAATTTGGAGCCTTGTTATTTGATGGAGGCTTAGAATGCGAGAATAACTAAACATGTCGTTAGAGTGCCAATGACGAACCTTATAATTACCAAAAACTACCCAGAGAGCCCTTTTTTGGAGAGTAATTAACGGAGTAAGTCTGTATGAGTAATTTGAAGCTCATACTAAATTACAATGAGAGAGATATGGATGAATCATGGTAGAATATAGGTTAATCAAGATGTAAGTTCGAAGGAGATAAGCTATTCTAGATATAATGTCTATGTTTGTAGCAATTTTTGATGAAATGTTAGCCTTCCAAGATAGAAATTCATCAATCTGAATGCCAAAAAATTTGGTGGTGGAGACTTTAGGAATTGGAATGTTATTAATAAAGAGCAGACCTTCAGTATGCGGAACATGCTTGCGGTGCGATCTAAATAGAATAAAATTGGTTTTAGAAACATTTAATGATAAGTTGTTAGCAAGAAACAGTCAGTAACATGGGACGGTTCTTTGTTCATTAATCAAACAAAGCATCATAAGATTTATGCGAGGCAAAAATATTGGTATCATCTGCCAAAAAGAGGAAGTGAAGTTGAAATGAAGCATTCGGTAAGTCGTTAATAAAAATAAAGAAGAGAAGGGGGCATAGAATTGAACCTTGTGGAACACCATACCATACAAGTTTTAAGGATGATAACAGGCCGTTACAGAACACTTGCTGGTGTCTATTGTGAAGGTAGCTACGAAACCAGTTCAGAGCCGCAAATTCCTAAATTTTCCATTTTTAACAGGAGGAGTTTATGGTCGACAGTGTGAAAAGCTTTGGCGATATCAATGAAAATGCCTATGGAATATTTATTATCATCGATCGCTTTAGAGATATTATCCTGAAGATTAATTAAAGACATTGCGTATCGTACTATTTCGAATTGTTTTTAGATACTCGTATTCGAGCAATACTTCCTTTTCTCCTTCACCGGCGCCTTCTCTTCCGGCAGTTCCGATTCCGGTAAAATACCTTTCTCGACTAGTTTTCTCAGTATTTCGGGCTTATTCATATAACTCAACTTTATTTCGTTTGACTTCAATAGCGATTTCAGTTGTGAGAGTTTCATGTTTTTTATATAGGAAAAAATCTTAAATATACTACGCTGATCTTCTGGCCGTTCGATTGGAAGTTTAGCAACTAGTCCGAAATGACGACAGCATAGGCTTCCGTGCCAGCTGAGACCGCGGCATTGAAAGTAGCCTTGATCTGGATATCCACGACCGAAGACTTCAGTCGTTCGGATTGTTTGCACACATCAAAACGAACAGCGGATGTAAATCTTTATAATCTGCGGCGTTTATGTTGCTCTGAGTTACGAGCTGATCCATTCCGCAGAATTTCTCGCTAAAGGTCGCAGCATCCCTATAAGCTCGCGGAAACTGTTGATTCGGGAATGGCAATTGTAGTCGACTGCCGGGTACCTTTTCTGATTCATCATCACGTACATATTTTTCAGATCGCAATGATCGAAAATCGACGGATTATCCTCCTGATTGCCGCTTCAGTTCGTTTGAAATCCGACGATGATGTACCTAGGTTTTTCGGGCGATGTCTTTATGCTCAGTCGCCAACTGAACTTAGTCGATTGAGTAACAGATATGGTATCGCAGAGATGAGCGCGAAAGGCCACTGGCAGAGTAACCTTGATTCTATGGTTTTGAACAGCTACATTCGTTCTATGTCGGGACGGAATCACGTGCGGCATAAACCACGATACTTTCCCGACGTCTGCGGCGTTTGCCCTAAAGACGGCATCGTCGTCGGATTTGCGAACGAGCGTTAAAGTCTGCTTCATACCGTAGATGACCTTATCGTAATCTTCGCAGAATCCGAAAATGTGCTTAAGAGGCGCTTCAGAGGCACAATGAAGCTAAATGTGCCCTTAGCCGTTGGTTTCCTAATGAGGTACGCCTGTCTGATCGCAAATCCAGAGTTGTCGGCTATGACGGCAGTCGCGCCGGTGTCTTTAGTCCACAACTGGTTAAGACCTTGCGCGAGAGCGAGGTCGTTGGGGTATTTCAGCAACCCCAACATCGTTGTCGACTGTCCCGGATGAAGAACGCTTTCGATTTCTTGATTCGACAGGGAATACGACATTTGGCTGAAGAGGTGCATCAGCCCATTGTTGGTAATGGCCGCAGCATCGGAATCGGCGTACGCGGTTCCATCAGCTTTGGTTAATCTGCCTCCGAATAGCAGGTACGACTCGGAGGGATGGCTGAACAGATCTTAAAGTTCGATATTCACGCGAATCTCCCCCGCGCTGTTTAGATTCGTTCTCGCTACCGGTTCGTACTCGTGCCACTCGTATCTCTCGACTCGCTCGTCCGTTATGAAATTTTCGGTACATCTTAAAATATCCGATTGCATCTTATTTTATTATAGCAGCAAAATATTTTAAGCCAACTTCAATCTCGACCCACGTACGTAAACTTGTATCAATATGGCGCCACCGTTACCGGACAGTAAATTATTTATATTCGTCTCCCTTATTAAACGCTTTAACGTTTCCTCGCTGTCTCGACTACGTGCCGTATCGTCGCCTATAAGACGGTTTCACGAATCCTTTCTCCGTTGGCTAAGTACGGCTGTTCGCGGTGGCGGACTAAACATCTTAGCCGCGGCTTTATCCACGAGTCGCTTTCCCGCGTTGAAAGTAACGGTCTTACCAACATCGATGGCCTTTTTCCAATCTCCGTTGCGGCGTCTTTGCCGACGTTTAAGGCCGTCGATGAAACGGATCACGCAGCATTCGACGATAACATTCTTTTGGCGAGACCCGCGATTGTTTCGATTATTCCGGCGCCTCCTACGACGTATTTGTGGATGTATATTCTTTTAGTAACAACAATCATTTTATAATCTCGACATTATTTTTTTATACTCTAAGGCGAATATCGCACTTTGTCGTAATAATTCGTCGCATATCTACCTTGTTTCTTAGGCCCGTATATCCCGCTTTGAAGCTGGCCATTCGTAGAGACAACATATCTACTAGCGCATTAGGATCTTGTGGAAGAACGACGACCCCTTCACCCGACGAGTGCCTCGCTTCCCATATCGGCTTAATGATTTCCCTATATTTACTGCTTCTAGACGACTTGGGTTTGTTCGGATTATCAGGTCGACAGATTGCGTTTGTCACATACATAATCTCGCTCAAATCTTTTGAGATCGTTTATGTCGTATATCGACTTCTCTAGTTCCTTCATCGTTAACCACTCCCAGAGCCCCGAAGTTCCCTTGTAGTTATGTCATCTTCTTCGATCGAAATTGGGTAGTTGCCGATGAAAAACTGCCCATCTCTAGAGTTTATCCCTAAGGTAGTATCCGTCGTCTTTTTGTTCGATGCGTATTCTTTTAGATATTTTTCCGCGATGTCGCCTAGTTCTAAGGTCCTAATATCTGAAACGGGATCATCCTCGAACATGTCTATCGACGGTAGTTGCAGAAATTGGATCGCTTTCAACGTTGTCGTTAGCGAGGCTGCAATGCTCGAAGCGCTTTGGCTGTTGCCATGGATCTCTCTTGTCTAATTCTCTCGTAATTCCGGACTGAGAGTCGATTATCGGTTTGTACGCATTTGTCAATTCACGCTGCAGACTAATGTCCTCTAATTTCTCCGACAACGAGTCCTGTCTGATATTTTTTTTCGCCTTGAGAAAGTTACTGACGATAAAGTCTCGTTTTCTGGATCCTTGATGTCTAGAAACAACATTTTTAATTGGTGGGATAATGTTTTAACGTAAAAACGTTAAAACATAAAACGTAAAATCTACGTTCACTTTGTATTCAAAGCGCTATGGAAAATCTCGATCGCCTCTTCTTTTCCATATTTCGTCGCTTCGTCTATGTTGGTTTTGGCATCCGCTCCAACTCGTTCTTTCATCTCATTGAATTTCCCGAATTCGGCCAGAATAAGCGAATATTCCGCGTCTGAGATATGGTCATCATACAAGGCTTTCGAAACGAGGTCGCTGATCGAATTGAGCTTCCCTTCCGCTATTGTCTTGATTGTCGCGTGCTTTTCTAGCCGCAGCGACAGTACTCGGCAGACTCTTTGCCCTAGCAGACATAATGCTCCGCTGACAGGCGCGCTAGCCGTCACAATCGCCGTATCATTACCGCGTAGGCTGGCGCGCCTACAACGGCGCTTAGAAAAGTTACGCCTAAAACACCGAGTCCCGAAGATGTAATGGCTAACAAGCCTCCCAACGCGTCGACTACTTTGACGCTCTTTTAATATTCTCTGCATATGACTTCTCTCTTTTCTCGTTCTCGTAAGATTTCCTGTTGAATTTCAGATATTTTCTGAAGACGATATGCCGTTTGCCTTTCGATTCAATTCCATTTTTAATATCGAAAGATATTTTTAATTACAGTAACAATCCGAGAAGCGGAATATTTTTGAACGGCGAATCTGGTCCTAGGATAAGTCCTTCGCCGCTTACGAACCCGGAACCCGTTTTCAGATATAGGCCTTCTCCTTCGCCGTCTAAACCCCCGATCCTTGGTGCGGCTTCAAGTAAAGACCATGCCCTTGTTGCACTATATTGTACTCACGTGGTCGTTGTAGATGTGATCAATATTTTTGAGGTCTTGGGGAACAGGCTTATAAAGTTTGCGTTCTCTCTGATAGTCTGTCTCGGTAGTTTGAAATAATTTTGTGCGAGGTAAAAACAGTCGACGTTACTATGCCGTCCCCGGATGTAGTAGGTCTAAGTCTCGCATTTATTTTTTTGCCTTTCTAACTGTAAATCATCGAAAATCATTAGGTTCTTCTTGCCCCGGTTCAAGTCTCTCGGATCTCGCACGTCTTCTGATGATTCAAAGAATTTGGAAGATATGTCAGATTTTTTATCTGAGTGTTTCGCCATTTCCTCAACTACGAATACCGGTGAAACATTTAGTCTCACTGATCTCGTCTTGGCAATCGAATAATCCTATAATGGATTCTTTCGGTATTGTTTGTTCGCATGCTTTCTTGAGAATTTTATACTCTGGTTGAAAGAGAGATCTTCCAAATACTTGCAGGTTGTCATAATCTAGCCTTCCGGGTCTTAGAAGTAGGTTCAACAATAGAGTCGTCTTGCCGCATCCCGACATTCCTACGATTAACCCCCTTATACTTCTAGTTAAAAGAGAACTATTGAATCTTTTCGATAATGCGTCATTCCATGATAAATCTTTGACTTCAATTTTTAAATATATTGTATTTAAAAAAGATGTAGGCCCTTATGCGTTAAATGTAAAACTCGTACTGAAACTAAAAATGTTCGGAACGTCGTGACGAAGAATGGAAGGCAAATGCTTAGAGGCGTGTGCGGTGTTTGCTGAAAAACAAAGACTCAATTCGTAAAAGCTGCAGAAGGCGGCGATCTCTTTGGATCTCTTAATTCGGTTACTAGCGGTATTAAATTGCCGTTGGCCAAATTTGCGGGTGAGATGCACTTACCGGGTCATCAGTTCATTGGCCCCGGTATTAGGCTAGACTTGCGGTTGAATCCCGATGGAACTCCAAAAGATTGGTCGAAACCCGTCGATAGAGTCGACAACGCTTTGACGTACGATCGGCACCCGGATACGGCGTCCAGGAATGTTGCCGATAAAGCGATGATAAACGAATTGAATAATATTCCTAATCCTAGTTTACGGGATCGTATAGAGAGATCTTTAGTCAGACCAATATTGTCCACTAAAGCGATAAGAGTGCCTTCTGCAGCTTTTATCATTAAATGATAAGAGTGGAAAATCTACGGCTACTGGTGTCGCGAAGATACTCGAGAGTAGTGGTAGAAGACCGGGTAAGGTTTGGGTGGATAAAGGCAAGGAATTTTACAATAGAGATGTTAAGAAATTGGTTGAGTAGTATTCTACGGAGAATGAAGAAAAATCGTGCGTCGTCGAGCGATGGGATAGAACGATGAGAGAAACATTTTAAAAGTAATTTACTGGTAATTCAACCAGAAGATATATCAAAGTGTTGGGAGAAATGGTTAGTAATTATAATAAAACTAGGCATTGCTCAATTAAAATGGCGCCATCTAAGGCTAGTGTGAAAGTGAATGAGGCAGTATGGATGAACTGTCGGGTTTTGAAAACCCGACACTCGCTTTAGTGGACAATATTGGTCTGACTAAAGATCTCTCTATACGATCCCGGCATAGCCGATTTTCTATAAAAAAAACTACAAGATACTTTGAAATGGACCAATCAGCTAGCTGAAGAATTACACAAGCCTGTTGTAAGGCGTTTTCTAAAAAGGAAGGTGTACGTTGGTGGCACCGATGAAATCTGGGCTGCCGATTTAGTCGATATGCAGGCTTTTGCTAAAGTTAACGATGGTGTGAGATATTTGTTAACCGTGATAGACGTATTTTCCAAGTACGGATGGATCGTTCCATTAAATGATAAGAGTGGAAAATCTACGGCTACTGGTGTCGCGAAGATACTCGAGAGTAGTGGTAGAAGACCGGGTAAGGTTTGGGTGGATAAAGGCAAGGAATTTTACAATAGAGATGTTAAGAAATTGGTTGAGTAGTATTCTACGGAGAATGAAGAAAAATCGTGCGTCGTCGAGCGATGGGATAGAACGATGAGAGAAACATTTTTAAAGTAATTTACTGGTAATTCAACCAGAAGATATATCAAAGTGTTGGGAGAAATGGTTAGTAATTATAATAAAACTAGGCATTGCTCAATTAAAATGGCGCCATCGAAGGCTAGTGTGAAAGTGAATGAGGCAGTATGGATGAATTTGTACGGTGATGAGATCCCGGAACCCATTACAGGCTACCTAAGTTCTCGGTAGGCGATAAAGTTAGAATAACGAAGAACATCTTTGAAAAGGGTTATACACCGAGATGAACGGAGGAGGTTTTCACAGTATCTCTGATTCAGTGCACAGATCATCCAACTTATAAGATTATCGATTATAATGGTGAAGAAATACAAGGATCATTCGATGAACATGAGCTACAGAAGACTACTCAAGAAATATTTAAAATAGAAAAGGTAATCAGGAAACGTGGAAACAAATCGCTGGTGAAATGGTCGGATTATCCCGAGTCATTCAATTCTTGGGTTGATAATGAGGACTTGGTTAACACATCATTCATCAGCGAAACTGCGGGTAATTCCCAATATCGAAAGTATTGGAAATTCCCCGCGCATTTCAACCAAGATTTTAGGCCTGTGCACGAATGAGGGCGGATTCGTTATTTTGCGGTAACCTACAGGTGGGCGATTTGACCAATAGTTTAGGCTTGGCGTGGATTTGGCGATTGTTTTGACCTTGGCGTAGGTAAAAGTATGAGCCTATAGGTGGGCGATTTGACCTAAGGTGGGGTCAAATTTGACCGATTTGACCTAAAGTGTGGTCAATTGTCAGAGGTTGACCTAAGGTGGGTCAAATGTCCCAGATTGACCTAAGGTGGGGTCAAATGTCCCAGATGGACCTAAGTTTAATGTCCCAGATTAACCTAAGTTGGGGTCAAATGTCTCAAGGTGGGGTCAAATGTCCCAGAATGTTATGTTTTATACTACTCTCTGGTTACCTCGTCCTAAATTCTGTATCGTCTGACCCTTCCCGCCACTCTGCTGCCAAAGTCATGCGGCCGCGTATCATTGAAAGGACTTGACAGGTGTGGGCTTGAAGGTAATAAATGATAGCCACAGCTGTGCTGTGTATGATTTATGATACTTGGGTTATGCAATCGTCGTATATTATATTATATACATATATATATATACATATATATTTATTACCGAAATTTGATACCGCCTTTCTTCCAACATCTTTTGCTCAGAAGTGCATACGCTTCGACGCGGCAATTGCAGTTGTACTACAGAGCAATGGTACGCGAAGGACTTGCTCAAGGTCCCTACACAGTGACGCCCCGGACGAGGCTTGAACCCGTGCGCTCAGAACACACTGAACGTTACGGACTGACCGCTCTAACCGATCGGCCATTGTGCCACACCATTATATGCATTATAGCAACATGCCCTTGGGCCCTCCCCGGGTTGGTGGTCTATGTCCTCTTGGGGCGAAAGCTTTGTCTGTGCTCTGCATAGCTAGAGATTGCCATTATAAAATTCCGAATTCCGGAATTCCAGTCTTTTATAAATTCCGGAATTTCGGAAGTGAAATTACGGGGTTTAAATAGCAGTTATTATCCCTATTATTATCATAACTAAAGCCCTCAGAATGACTACAAAGTTGGTAGAAAGTTTAACTCTCTACAAAGATGCAATTGTAAACTAAATATGCAGTTTTTATTATGCCTACTCCATTGGCAAACACACATGTAGCGCCACGTCAGAAAGGCTACTGATGAGGAGTCTGTTGGCATTATTTTTGATTGAACACCTATAGCAAGTAGACTGTGTTGAAGCTGATCATATGTTTTCTGCTACTGGCATTAGGCGATATCTGCTCCAGTTTGCAGACTCGGTGATGAACTCACTGTACGTGCTTCCAGCGTTCATATTTTCAGAAGCATGCCTGATGCATTATGGAATCATTAACACCGTGGACTCAAGCTCAGTACTTAAAGTGTGCCTTGACGGTCATGGACGACGTCCAGGCACTTATTTTCGAGGCCGGACGCTGTCCTGACACTTATTTGGCCAGAATTGCCTGGACGCCCGTCCATGTAGCAGTGCAATTCTCGGCCAGCTACGTTGTCATAAACAGGATTTATTTTTTATTATTTCACAAAAGTTTCATATTTTCATTAGACTAACTAACTTTGTGTGTCCTACGTTTATAATGGATGTCAATCATTCGCGTTATACATTCTAGGTAGCTTTTCATCCATCTGTACCTATTTTTATATTTTCATGGATGCGCTCGTCTTATGTGCTTAAATTTTCGTCTATAATAATTATATTTCAAGTTGCGACATGACGTTGGGTGGATCGTTGCCGAAAAAATTGAAAAGATTAGTTGCCCCACATGGAGCAGACTTGTTGTAGTTTTGGAAAAGGTCATGTATAGGAAAAGGTAACTGGATGGATTGGTGGAAAATTTCCAAAGTTAAGAATACTGATAAAGCTATTGGTTGAAACTTTTATTGACGCTGTCACGGCCCAAAATAAGCGCAAACGACATCACAAGATTCCCACGCCCTATTTTAGGAATAGAAAGCGTGGAGGAGGTCACAATCATCGCTGTATATACGTCGATGGTCACAATACTAGGTATCGCCTTCAAAAACCGACTGAATTTCGTCCCCCTTGTCGACAATCTATATGCATCAAAGCAAGTCAATCTCAGTACGCGTTAAGGGTCCTAATAGCTTATAATTGTCATGGTTTAACAGAGGAACGATTGCACAACGTTGTGAGGGATGCGCTCAGGGCTTAAAGTGTGCATGGACGGCGTCCTGGCACTTATTTTCGAGGATGGACGTCGTCCTGCCATTTATTTGGCCAGCAGAGCTTGGACGCAATTCCTCCACGTGCGTTATTATCAAAGGCATTTAATTATCTACTATTCCAAAAATTCGCATTTTCATTAGGCCTACTCATTAACTGAAGTAGCCCATGTATATAATGAATGTGCATAATTCGTGTCATACATTCTAGTAACCTTTTCATCAAATTAAATTTTCGTCTTATGCGCTTCCATCGTCTGCTACATTTGGTCATTAATTTTCAGATATAAAAAGCAGAAATTTGTTCAGCTCGTTTGATGAAATTTTTGACTATATTATCAGGCCTAATAAGTTAGTAAGCTAATTAAGGTGCACTACATACCATAGCGCGTATAAAACTGAACTAAATTACTTCTATTTCAAGTTTTGAAACGATGAAACGTGTAGCTAAATAGGCCATATATCTACTGCCACTGCTAGTGCATGATGTCGGATTGATCATCGAAAAAAAAAACTGAGAAGACCAGTTGCCCCCAACCAGGAGTGCAACAAGCGGGGAGGGGCAGAGGGGCACTTCTGCCCACCAAATCGGTTCTTTTTATGTTTATCCAATGGATTTTTAAGAATACCTTTGTTAAAATAATGTGTGCCCCCCATTTTTCAAATTTCTGGAGGGGGGCAAAATTCAAAAAGTGGGAGAGCCAAAAAAATTTTGGGGCTTTGTGCAATATTTTTTAAATAATGCCCCCACTTTTCAAAACCTTGTTACACCTCTGCCCACAACTTACTCAAAGGCAGACTTGCTGTCATTCTGGAAAAAATCATGCCTGTAATAGGTTAATACAAGTAGATGGATTATTGAAAAATGTCTAAAGTTAAGAATATTGATAAAGTGACTGTTTCAAACTCCAATCTGTTGGTACCATCAGCAGTGTGAACACTTCGATCTATTATTATTTATCTAGTGCAACTTGGTGCAAAATAAACATAAATCAATTGAGATGACCCGGCTTACTGCCGAAAACAAGCACAAAGGACATCCCACGATTCCCACCCTCTATTGGAGAACTATAGAAAGAATGTAGGAGATCACAATTCTAGAAATGTGTCAGGGACAGGGGCGGCGATCCTGGGGATCTAGGGATCAAGTCCCCCATCTTTTGCGAGCAGGTGTCATATATGTTTGTCCCCTCACATTTCATACCCGTCTCACTGGGTGTACCCCACCTGTCAAACGAGATCGCCGCCTCTGGTCTGGAAATCAACCTAAGAGACTGTCTGGCAGAAATTCTTTCAACAACTCTCGGTGCATTGCTCTGTAGGTGCATTTTATATGACAAACTTTTTTATATTCTATGTAGATTGGATTCAATTTTTGCTCAATATCCACTGCAAAGAGACATAACTCTGTAAATAGAGAAGGAAAAATGTTTTTGCGCTTTGCGCATTTGGAAACTTTATTAGGCCTACCCCAACTTTAAAACGCTGTCAGCTCCACTGGCCCCTTGTCGACAATTTCACAAAAAGAAAGTAATTCTCTGCACGCTTAAAATTCCAACAAATATTTCAACAACAAATAGTTGGTGACAAAATAATGGTTAATAAACAAAAGCTAATGAATGTTAACTAAATTTTATTGTTCACCCATTGTGTCTGGTAAAATAGGCCTAGAAGTTGGATTGATAATAATAATGCCTGCATATCCAGCTTTTGCTTCAGCAAGAACTATTTTTATCAATTCAACTTCTCTTTAGGCAAATATTCTTTTCGATAAAACAACTTTCATTTCAGCAGGCATTATATTCATCTAAATAGCATTTGTTTTGAAAGATATTCGTTCACCAATCCACCTTCTATTCCAGCATTATTAATATCATTAATCCAACTTCTATTTTAACCAATGTAGTGGACCATAGTGCGCAAACCATTTGTTTTCAACTTATGTTAGTGATCTGCCTTTGCAATCTTTAGTTCTTAACTTTTGGACACTAGGTTATATATATATATATATATATATATATATATATATATATATATATATATATATATATATATATATAGAACCTATCTATGTGTATATATATATATATATATATATAGAACCTATCTATGTGTATATATATATATATATATATATATATATAGAACCTATCTATGTTCTTTCAGTTTTTATCTATTTCTTTAACCATAGTCACTGAATATCGACTCTGTGATACCTTCGACGCTACTTTCGGAGAGGTTTTTTCAATTTGCACCAAATAGAGTAACTCGGGGACACAGGTATAAATTGTTTAAGAAACCGAAAGGAACATTAGGGCAGAAATTCTTCAGTGGAAGAGTTGTAGACTTGTGGAATGGTATGGATGGTATGAATGATAGTACTGTCTAAGTGGGCACTATCACAGCTTCTCAGAGGAAACTTGGAAAATTGGGCTATTAAATTTATCCAGGACAAACTACAGTGGTTTAAACACAGACTAAATGTTTTCTGAACCAATTTAAACCCTTGTTATGTTACTTTCATGTGTAGTTTGGTATTATACTAGTTAAAAAGACATAAAATTAGTAGGCCTATTTTAATTAGTTAGAAATTTGTTGGAAATTGACAGTAATGAGTCGGTAAATACATTCACAATCAGAATTCCAGAAAACTTTCGGAATCTGACTTAAATATCCCGAAATTCCGGAAAATTGATATGGTAAGGAATTGCAATCTCTATGCATAGCCTGTGCTCTTTTGGGCTCTGCTTGTGCTCTGTTGGAGCATATATATATGCTCCAGCATATACACTTTTTTACGGTCTGGGCACCGGCGACGCTCCTTTATAATCGCAGACCGTAAAGAAAAGAAGAAGAGAGGGAGCAGTCATCAGTAGTTTGTCAATGATCAATGCTGTGCAACTATGTTTCTGCTGCTAATTTAATAAAACCAAGTTCGTTGATCAACGCATTGACTTCGTCTTTAGCCTAGTGACTCTGACATCAGGAGTGTTAAATCTCGTACCAGACCGGGCAGCGTCTTTACGATTCCCACCGTTATACAAATATGTCATTAATATTCATAAGCCTCAGTTGCGAATTAAAATGAATATTAATATTTTTCACCCTATAACGGCCTTAAAGTCTGGCCACGTGATGCCAGCTATACCAGGCCCTAAATAATACTCGTTAATAAGCATAATATCAATCAATAACGCCCGATCATGCCTCGGTGCAGATCGTGACTCAGACCACAATCTGGTAATACTGACAATGCATTTAAGATTAAAAAAGAAACGAACCATCAAACCTCTTCTCCTAGACTTGAAAAAACTCAGAAACAATCAGATAGAACAGCAATCCCAAGTTGAAATAACTAACAGATTCGAAGCACTTGAGGGAATTGCCGAACCACACACCAGATGAACTATGGCAACAACTTAGATAGATCACTCTGAGTGCTGCCAAAACAACACTACTGAAGAACTGCGACAAGCGAAAGAATTGGATCTCCAGTGACACCTTTGAATTAATAAGAAAGAAAAGAGATGCAAAAACAAAGTCTCCACAAGACTATAAAAGACTAAGAGACAAGCAGTCACAATTGGAGACATTATACTACGAGCTGGGGGAGAACGAAAGGAAAGGTAACACCAGACCTGTATTCCAAATGGTGAAGAAGCTCACTGGCTCGTTCAAGCCTCGAACCACAGCCATTAATGACAACAACAATAAAAAACTTGTTGAACCGGAAAAAGTAAACCAAAGATGGAAAGAATATTGCAAAGGAGTCTACAGTAATGAAAAAGAGGAAAAAGACATAAAAATCGAAATACAGGAAAAAGAACCACCGCCACTGAAACAAGAGATAAAACGAGCCATATTGAAAGCGGCTATGTGAAAGTCATCAGGCCCAGATGGCCGAGCCACTGAGCTGTTTAGATTTGGTGGAGAAATGACTCTGACAAAACTACACGAGATATGTGTGGACGTTTGGGAGACTGGGGATTGGCCAGAAGAATGGTCACAATCAATTTTTATTCCACTGCCAAAGAAAGGAAATCTACTTCACTGTGGTAATCACAGAACAATTGTGCTAGTCTCACATGCCAGTAAGATTTTGTTATGAGTGATACTGGAATGCATCCAAACCAAGCTGGAAACAGAGATCGCTGAAGAACAGGCTGGCTTTAGGCCAAGAAGAGGCACGCAAGATCAAATTGTGAACTTAAGAATCATCTTCGAGAAAGCGAGAGAACGGAAACAACCACTGTACCTCCACTTCATTGACTTTACAAAAGCTTTTGACATGATTCAACATGATCAACTATGGATAACCATGATGGTGATGGGTTTCCCACCCCACCTTATTCAGCTATTGCGAAATCTCTACAAACAACAACGAGCTACTGTAAAGACAGAGTATCAAGAAAGGAGTCCAACAAGGATGTAATTTATCACCAAGCCTGTTTAACATTCTGGCAGAGCAGGTAATGCGAAAAGCACTACTAGGCTACAACAAGGGATTCAGGATTGGAGGGAAGACTATAAATAACCTTAGATATGCTGATGACTTCGTGTTACTGGCCACTTCACCTGAGGATTTACAGGAGTTGGTGCAACGTGTTGAGATATCACCAAAAGAATACAGTATGCTGATTAACGTAGCAAAGACAAAAGAAATAACAAATAACAATGATGCACTTTTGATCAAGGTGAACGGATACAAACTGGAACAAAGTGGACTCATTTACATACTTGGGGAACAGAGTAACAAAGGACCGGGACTGCGCGCGCAAGTGAGGTAAAATCAAGATTAGCTATGGGAATGTCAGTCATGTTTAAGTTGGTAAGCCTCTGGAAGTCGGTACTAAAACCAAATTGCGACTCATGAAGGCCTTGGCGTGGCCAGTAGCAATGTATGGTTGTGAGGTGTGGACAATAAAGAAAGAAGAAGAGAAACATATACAAGCATTTGAGAACAAGTGTATGAGTAAACTGCTCAGAATTCCATGGACAGCAATGGTGACCACCGAACATGTGTATCAAATGGCGAAAGTTGACTGCAAACTGTTGGGCCACATCAAATCCAGATCAACTGCGGTACTTCGGGCACATCGTGAGACAGCCTAAAGACAGTATTGAGAACAGTGTGATGTTGGGTATAATGGAAGGAAGCCGAAGTCGTGGAAGACCCAGAATCTGCTGGTTTGACAATGTCATGGTGTGGACTGGTTTAAAAGGCACAAGCTTAATGAACATCGTACGAGACAGAAAGCATTGGACATTACTTTCCCATTCATGTAGTCAACCGTCGCAAAGCGATGATGACGATGTGACATGACATGACATAAGCATAACATTGAATATATGAAAGTAGCATGCATAAGCACTCGATCGACATTTGGGTAATTTATCGTTTTAGCTACCCAAATTCCAACCAGCGTCCCAAATTCCGACCACTGTTACATAACTTAGCAGAAGCCGGACTGATGAAGAGAATCATGCCGAAGTAGAAGCTAGATGGTAATCATAATCGTAATCTCCAAATTTCTAAAGCGCCACTTTTAAGCCAAGCGCAGGGCACCAGCTTATTCACGAGTGCTGCGTCAAATCAAAAGGGTTGTCCAAAGAATAGTCCGTGGGCGGTCAGAGTTCGGTTTCCAGGAGGTCAGCAGGGAGGCAGAGTAGCTGTTAAGGAGGGTGTCGCTTTGGTCGAGGATTGACAGATGGGATGTCAAGTAGTGAGTCTGGGTAAGAGTTCTTGAAAAGGTGGAACTTAAGTTTAGAATGGAAAGCCCGGGGTGTGATGGACAGAGGTGCTAGGGACAGATGATGCTGCATGACAGGAAATGATGGTGAAGGAACCGAGGAGGCACGACATTCAGGAGGTAGGTCGTTCCAGAGACGAGATGCGGCGTTTAATATTGCGCGGCTGGAGAACTTGAGATGAGATGTAATCGGAGGTCGAGTGAGGGTGAGGCAAGAGGACGATCGGGTAGAGCGGGTTGGCTGGATGGTGAAGAGTTCGCGAAGATATTTGGGCTGTGAATATTGTATGGAATTGTAAGTTAATGATAAGATTTTGAATTGAATGCGCTCTGGGATTTTTAGCCAGTGAAGTGATTTGAGGATTGGGGTGATGTGATGATGCTTGGGTGTTCTGGTGACGGCTTTGGCTAATGAGTTTTGGAGTAATTGTAAACGTTTGATTTATGTGGCTTCAAGGTTGAGGAAGAGGGAGTTGCAGTAGTCGAGCTTGGAGTGGACGATGGAGGTAGCAATGGTGGAAGCAGTTTTGAAGTCGAGCATGGGTCGGATGCGGCGGAGGTCGCGAATGTGCATGAAACAGGAGCGAGAGAGGTTTGAGATGTGATTGGAGAAATAGAGATGAGGATCGAAGGTGATGCCAAGATTTCGGACTGGGCAGCCGAGGTGAAGGGAGGGGATGAAGAGATAGTGGGTAAATGAATTGCAGGGTCGGGTATTTTCTTGATTTGGTCAGGGAGACCTATGAGGATAAATTCTGTCTTGGAAGGGTTGAGACAGAGGAGGTTAGATGACATCTATTTGGAGACTAAGTTTACTACATTCTGGAGTTGTGCAATGGAGGAGGAGAAAGAGGTTGAGGAGAAGGATATGTAGAGTCGAGTGTCATCTGCATACAGGTGGTGGTCGACAGAGGTGGATTGTATGAGATGACTTAAGGGTGTGGCATAGAGAATGAAGAGGAGTGGTTATAGGATGGAGCCTTGAGGGACACCACATGTGAGTGGAAAGGGTTGCGAACAGAGTTTGGAGGCTTTGACAGAGAAGGATCTGGAAGATAAGTAGGATTGGAACCAGAGTAGAGCAGTCCCAGAAATGCCAAACCAAGAGGATAGTCTAGTCAAGAGAAGGCTGTGGTCAATGGTATCAAATGCAGCAGAGATGTCGAGGAGGCAGAGGCAGGAAACTTGTTGATGGCTGATGGCAGAGACCAATTTGTTATATAAGAGAGGCAAGCAGAGTTTCTGTGGCGTGGTGTTTAGTGAAGCCTGATTGGTGGGGGTTTAGCAGTGAGTTTGTTGAGAGGTAGTCATTAAGGCCGGTAAGAACAATTCTTTCAGTTAGTTTAGACAGAAAGGAGAGGTTGGAGATGGGAGGGTAGTTAGAAAGATTTTCTTTGTCTAGTAACACTGTAAGAAGCACTATATATATATATATATATATATATATATATATATATATATATATATATATACTCAAATATATATATTATGATGGGCTTCTAACTATCACTCAAGGCTAAAGGGACTTTTAATTCTACAGAACAGAACCATTCGACTAGTTGCCGACCGAACCCGTTACCCGTCCACGGACTCTATCTATAAACACTTGCACATACTAAACATCCATCAAATCAACTCATTTCGAATAGGCGAGTTCATGTACAAGTATTCAAGAAATCTCTTAACGCCAGAATTTAAAAACTACTTCATTTCTGTATCTCAAATGGGTACCTACAGCCTTAGGTCTTCTGACAATTATAGATCTGTTCATTCAAGAACCAATACGCGTGAGTTCTCAATTAAATGTGCTGGTCCTAAAATATGGAATAACTTACCTGGCGATCTGCGTCTTTCACCACACTTATGTCTATTTAAGCGAAAATTAAGACTTCCTCTTCTGCTCCAACCTAATTAATTTCGTACAAGGTTGATAAGAATCTTAGTTTTATTGTTGTCCATGCGTTTGCTAATGAACGTTGCGAATTGTATCTACCGTGTTTAGGTCCGTTTTGTTTTGCTGTTTCCTATTTCATATTACCGTTCATTATTAAACCCGTTATTTACTTAAGAATTTTCTTTGAAATATTATCTGAGTTTGCTATTGTTTTTCATATTTACTTGATTTTGACCGTTGCGTTTATGTTTTACGTTTATTCTATATGACTGTCAATTCACTAATTAACTAATTAAGCATTTGGCTATTTCGTTCTCCTGTATCACTATGTATGTCATCATAACCAGCTGCTGTAAACTTAAAATATGAAGGGGTTACCCTGCCAGCGGGACCTACGGTCTCTTAGGGGTATTATCTATTCCCTATCATTCTACTTTTCATAATTGAACTCTGTAATAGTCTTGTCTGAAAGGATTAATAAAAAAATGATGGTTATGGTTAAATATGATGCCTGTGAATAAAATTCTGCTTCCTCCACTTCACTTCAAATTGAGACTGATGAAGCAGTTCGTCACAGCATTGGATCGCAATGGGGAAGTCTTTAAAGAAGTGTAATCAACGTTTCACAAGCTATTTGATGCAGCTTGGCGTGTCTGTTGGACGACCACAGATGAAACAGATTTTTACCTATTATTCCCTATCATTCTACTTTTCATAATTGAACTCTGTAATAGTCTTGTCTGAAAGGATTAATAAAAATTAGTTAATTAATTAGTTAATTAATTAATTAGTCAGAAACTCGGGAGAACAAAATGACACAGGTGGAAAAGAGTCTGAATTCTGGAGTGTACTCAAGAATGTTGTCACTGGTTTTCTGAATAACAAAAGCAGAAAACTAGAAGGATCTTGTTGAAGAGCTCCTGGATAGTTGCAGTAGTTTAGGATGCAGAATGTCACTGAAGATCCATTATAACATATCGACTTCTTAAGATCAAATCTTAGTGCAGTTAGTGAAGAACATGGAGAACATACAGCTGATGTAGATAAGATATCAGGGAAGGTGGGATGGTGCAATGCAATTGCAATATTACGTATAACAGGAACTTAATGGGTGACAACTTCAACGTAGGTTGTTAATACGTTGCACTGTTTCATATGCATGTACATTTTGTAAAAGTCTTTGCTTTTAAATGAGGTTAATGACAGTAATTTGGTGTTGTGAGGTCACTAACATGCTAGAATCACAGTAGTGTAAACATGTTATGTAGGTTACAATGAAACTATTTCACATAGGTATTGTATTGTATGCAATACAACACACAATACAAGCATTTGAATAATTTAACACTACATGTAAGAATATACTATTATTATCATTTGATTGAAGAACACCATGAATGATGTTCTCTTGCAATTCAGAGGGGCCATTACAACATACTGACATAACAGCATGATTCTCTTACCCAATCGAGTCAATTCTAACACTACCAACCCAAGACATGAAATCGTTGGATAGTGAATAGCATGAATAAAAAATATGGCGCTAGCAGGAGCACAAAATGCTTCAATGCAACATACATCAATTTTAAACCTTTTGCAGGATATTAAGCATAATTATTTCAGTAAACAATGCTGAACGGCTCACAATGGTGCAGAATGTTTCGCTAGCCTAATGAATATGCATAACTATGCGCAGAGGGTGTTTTTAAACCACGAGGTTCATAAATAATAATGACATCCTTGTACAACGGTGGGAATCGTAAAAACGCTCGCGGGCCAGAATAAAACGGTCAGCGACAGTGTTGGGCACGAGACCAAAGCCTCGAGACCAAGACCGAGAGGTCCAAGACCAAGACCGAGACCAGGTGGCCCGAGACCAAGACCAAGAAGGCAAGAACAAATTCATGTACCACATTCATAACGGAACCTCCACCTCGTACATGACGTCCATGGTTGCGTCATGCGCTGCCTCTACCTCAAGGGGACTCTGTTCATTTACGCGTGGAGACTTTACCGTACCTCGCACTAACAAGTAGTTTACTAAGTCTGTCAAGCCACAACCGTTGCACTTTCAAGACAAAACTGAAGACCTACCTATTCACCCTGATTTATGACGAAGAATGCAGCGCAGCGCGCTTTTGTGCAAGACTTGTCAAAGCGCGTTATAAATGCCTAGTTGCATTGTATTGTATTATACAAAGACCGATGGTCCGAGAAGAAGACCAAGACCAATGCTCTTTTTATAAAAACAATCTAATTTATTAAGATGCTAAAACAAAATAACAGGCTTAAACATTAATTTCATTTCTGAAAAATACTACTCTTAATAATGGTCCAGAACACAGTTTTACTGGCCATTTTGAACTTTTGCAGGTTCCTTGGCTTCGGCCTAAGCCATAAATTATAGTATACGATAGATAAATACTTTAAGACATCTGAACAAGTAGATTAACGATCCGTTGAATGTTGTACTTGTACTCGAAGTTGTAGGTTAACAGTGTCTACACGTTGCCGACCACATAATTATTAGATTGTTCCAAAACCTTAAAATTTGGGAAAGCAACTTTTGAAATGGCTGGCTCCGTTGCAAATGCATTTTGAGCCCATGATAACATGTATATATAGATTGTCAGCACGTCATAAATCGATAACAATCGCGTAGGGCCTAAACATCCAGTGTCTCTAATAATCGAAAATAACCGACAAATATAACAAAATTGCTTTGATACAGCAAATGACCAAGAACGCTAATCTAAGACGAAGACCAATCTCAAGACCGTTTCTTTAAGACCAAGACCGACGCATTTGAAACCAAGACCGATGGTCTGAGACCAGGACAAAAGTTTTCCGGTCTCAAGACCGTCTCGAGACCAAGACCGCGGTCTCAAGACCACATCCCTGGTCGGGAGGAGGGGCAGGTCTTTGACTTAGCTCGGGCTAACGAATATCAAAACTGGTTAAATAGAAATTGGTGAGCTTAATTTTTGGTTACTCAGCCAGAATGATTTATATTATACACATTACTATGTATTTTTTAAATTTGGGTTCCGTTATTAAAGACTATGCAACCAATAATCGGGCCCTGTTCGGGCAAAAGAATGTTTGCCTGAACGGGCCCGAATTGCATGCCCATTTGGGCAACATTCTTTTGCTCCATTATTTGTTGCTCATTAGGGCAAACATCCTCTTGCCCGAACTGGGCCTGACTGGGGCCAATGAGCATAACCAAGCTCTCCCCTATAATTGGACTTGACAAATGGGCTCCATTTATCCCTCTAAAATTTTGCTGTCTGGGTTTGAGGTTAATGAGTTGAGTTTTGATTTAACTCATATCTTGTCTGAGTTTAGTTTTACCCAACACTGCGGATTTGTAGAAATCCTGTAGGTCGAACAGACTGTATCTAGACGAGTCAATGAAGAACTGAAAAGCCCTGTGCGAAACTAAAAACAGCCCGGGCAATCGGGCATTGCCCGTAATAATCGTAATTGCCCAGGAGTGGTTATGCTTCCTACCTAGATGCAAACCATAATCTTTTTTCGGCCAAAATCCGGAATTCTCGTGAACATATTGACCATCAATTTCCATCCTAACAGAGCAAACAAAGTCAAACACTAATTTTATGTCTCCTTAACTAATCTATGCCAAACTACACATGGAACTTGATGGAAGTTGCATGGATGGTGTTAAAGTCACTATTCAGTGGCAATGGTCAAAGCAAAAGATAAAGAGTTACAAACTTAAAGAACAGAGACCATAGTGTTAATGAATCCAATATGCATCAGGCATGTCCTGAAAACATGAATGCAGGAAGCACACTAGAGATTTTGTAGTCATTTTGAGGGTTATACCACTTAGATCTTGTTATATCTACAGTGTGGGTTAAATGTTTGGCTGTACAATGTACATGCAACGCGATTGCAGGCGTTCATATTAAGAAAAATACTTACTTACTTGCTTTTCCAGCTCTCACAGAATAACAATAGAGCTAAATATATGGGAAGAATTTTTTCGAAAGCAGTCGCATGTCGCTGGTTACAATCAGGCTTTAAATGACCAAAAATGACGTGAAACCTCAAACCGGTCGTAATTGATATTAATGCAGAAACGATTACAAAAATATATATTTAATACATATAATATATAAAACTTTTGTTTGGACTTTCATAAAGGCTTCAAAACAGATTTTTACCAACAGCCCTATAATGTTACGAGACGGAAAATCATAATTTCGGTTCAAATTTCGCTATCTTTGTTGTCATATTTAATTAGGTTATGGTTCGAGATTTCCCGCCTTCATGGTCTCGTTTTGAAGCTGAATATCTCCTTTTCCTGTTCTATTAATAACATATGACCTTAGCCTATTTATTACGCACACAGATTACCCAAAAAGAGGTCGACTTATGTAAACAATAGCCGATTAATGTTAGCAAACGAAGCGCGTGATTTGATCACGTGATACAATCTTGAACTGCGGTTGGCTGATGGTTTTAAGGTCAGCTACGCGCATGCGCACTCGGTATGACCCGGTCTCTTTAAATGTCACGCACACACGGAATGCATTCTAGTTTGTTGATTTTGAAATATTTAATTCTCGAAAATGGAAGAGGTGATCGCGAATTTGATTAATGCTAAAGGGTCGGATCGAGCAAAAGTGCACGAATTGTTGCAAGAGTATTTGATCATCGATCGCAATGACGATCACGATCAAAGCGAGGCTTTCAGTGATGATGATTTTCGGACAGAATCTGATGCCAACAACGATTCAGATGACCAAGAAGAAAATGAAATGAATGTTTCGGATTTCGAAGAGGTCATGACGCACGCTAAAACATCTAGGGAGTTCGTAACTGATGACAATGCCGTTGAATATCAGAAAGCGGTTGAATTCAGGTAAGCCCCGATTATTTTTAAATACTGTGCACCACAGGATCCTTGTTTATAGACATTCATGTACTGTTTCTGATTCACTGCGACTCCTATACGAAAATCAGTTTAAACTAAGCTCTAATTGAGCTAATTATTATTATAAGTCTCAGGCATAACTGTAAAGATTAGCCTGTTCTAGTTGAGCTTGTCTTTATAAATATTCAGGCACAGCTACTAGGTTTAGACCCTCTTCTCAATGTGCTCGTTTTTATAAGACCTTAGGCATAACGGTTAGGTTTACAACCTGTATTATTGAGCTTGTCTTTAAGTATTCAGGTATAAATGCAAAAGTTGTGTCATTTCCTCTCTTGCACTACTTCATCTTTTACAATCCTTATTGTGCAATGTACAAGTTTATCATTAATTGATTAAGTTATTGATAGGAAATAATACTTAGTATTTCAATTGCAATTTCTTTTTCATCAGGATTCTTCTCGCTAATCAATAATTGCAGTCTACCGGTTGATAAATCTTGTAAATTGCTGTTTGTTTTGAATGCAGGGCTTTTAGCATTGGCTTTGCTTTTTTGTTGCATGGCTTTTATAAAAGCAAACTGAAATGAATTTGATAAATAGAAAAAAATATTTTTATATGGGTTGTTTATTTGCAGATGTCAATGTAAACTTAATAATGGACTCCCATGCAGTAGCCAGTATGCTCCGGAGGACATAGTCAGGTGTAGAATGCAAATGGCTGCACTTGTCCCACGGGATCAAATGTTGGTGCTACTCGGCAAAATTTCTTGCACAATAAACATGTCCGATAAGACTTGTCGCAGCAGGAAATCCAGCCAAGCGGCGCGTCAACATCAGCGAACATTATATTATTTGGAAAGCCGTCAGATCTGTCGTACAACCTTTAAGTTCATCCACGGTATTACCCAGGACAGACTGACGAGGATTCTCGAGTGGTGTAAAACAGAAGGTTTAACACCAAAAGAAAAACAAAGTGGTGGAACAACACCCACTGCTTTCAGTTTAGCGAAATTGAAGATATCATTCACTTCCTGACAAATTATGCCAGAGAGCATGCGATGATGCTTCCTGGAAGGGTTCCTGGATTTAAGCTGGATGATATCAAGTTGCTGCCATCGAGCCACACCAAGACCAAAGTGTACGGCATATACTAAACGTGCATGGAACAACATGGAAAACGAGTCGCTGGATTTTCTATCTTCAAACAGTACTGGCTTCAACTTGTTCCATTCATCACGACGTGCAAGCCAATGACTGATTTGTGTTGGACTTGCCAAAACAACACGTTGATCTACCGTAGTTCCATTATCGAGGATCATGATAAAGGTTTGACTTGAACTGCATATGTTTCTATGATTTTCCTGAGAAAAGCAAAATATTATTTTTCAGAAATCTGAAATGCTCCAGTGGTGTTCTGGTATGAGGAGCACCTGGGGCTTTGTTTACATTTTAGATTACAATTTGCATTTAACATAACGGTGACTGGCTGAATAGTCACACGTTTTGTCCGAAATATAAAGACAGTTCTGCTGGACTAAGCGGCTAATTCATTTATAAAATATTGTTTATGTGTGGGTGGGCTCGATTGTGTTGTGGGATGTGTGCTGGATTGTTAAGAGAGAGATTAGAGATTCAAATCTTCTCTAGTGAAGAGATTTGCATCGAGATTTCTGCTCCACCTGTGCCATTTTACCAACTCAGCTGTGATGAGTACATTGCTTGTACACTGTTGGTGGAAGGATAATACAGTGAGGGAGAGAATTTGTCACTCGCTCTCATATGCTGAGGCTGAGATATGAAATCACAGACACTTCACACCAATTACTGCCTCTCAGATTAGTTTAAGGAAATGCTCTTCGCTATTTATCTATAATTTAGATCTAAAATTTAATATTGTGATATTTAATTCCTGTGCAAATTATTCCTCTTAAATGTCTTTTAGTATTTGAGACTGTATACTATAAGATAGGTCTTATTGTTGTAGATCTATGGAAGAATTTGATTGCCCGTTGCTACACATAGAGGAAGAAGCTGCCATGGACAAAAACAGAGTCGATAAAGAATACTGAATAAAGACGCAGCAAATCCTTTTTGACTCTACCACTACCATTACTCTGGCAGTGCCAGTCTCAAGTCTGGATAAAGGAGGAGGGCGACGACAATGATCCTTTTTATCACACAGCATCGTTAAAATGAAGCTTGTTCATCGTCTTCCGACGATGCAGAACCACAAATCGTCTTCGCACCAAACTGGAGGACATGATAGCAGGTGACCTGTAAACAGTGGCAGTGGGTAGACTGAAGGATTGGACCTTGTTTCAACAGAGGAGCCAAAACAAAGAGGAAGCTCGTAATCCAATGATGATTCACAATCACCTACTGCTGGAACATGTAAAACTCTAGGTCATGGTGGTGGAAGACCCGTGACTTTGCCAGTTGACGCTGAATACATAGTGTGACTGGAATAAACTGTCATTTTATTTCTGTGTTTTATTATTTGGATGTTAATTTTATCCATTACTGTATTGCAATATCTAATTCCTTAGCAGGTAATAGCTGCTTAACCTCTCTCGGAATTTGAGACATTTGTAATAAAATTGACATTTAGTTTCAATAATTTCTCGTTGGTCAACTGGAATAACTTTAATAACTTTGTTCCTACTTGAGATATCTACACCAAATTTCGACAGTACATTTGCAATACCTGCAGCTGCAATGGTGCCAAATTTCAGTAAAATCGGTTCAAAACAATAGCCGTTGCTAAGGAGATTATAAAAATAATATGGCTAAACTTTGCACACAGTTTTCTCGAATAGCACTTTACGTAAACGGTCACATTGGAAATTCTATAACTTTGGCTGTATGCAAGGCATAAATTAGCTGAAAACGATTTTGGAAAGGTAAATCTTGCAGCTTCAGGATGGTGCAAAAAACAGGAAAAAATATTTTGTATAAAAGTGACTGGTTTCGTGCTGACGAGTCACAAATATCCGATCCATCCTACGAACTCACAAACACCTCACCGATTGCTATCTCCCCAAAGGTCTTTCACTCAACACTGCTCTTTCGCAAATCTTATCCTGATTCCTCCTCTTCCTCCTATCTCCCTTGCCGTTTCAACACCAAACACCATCCACCTTAGCCGTCTACCTGTCTGCCTGCCTGACTCTCTGGATTTGACCCTCTGCCTATCAATTCTGTTTTGATTAAGCACCTGTGAATAAGCTGGTTTCCACGACTTCGCTTTTGTGGGTGCTGTAGAAATGTTGAGATTACAGCAAATTTCGTCAATGTGTGCCTCAAATCCAACTCTATCAGACATGGTCACACCCAAAATTCGTATCTCATGGACCCTCTCAATACCGGGTAAGGGAGGAGGCAGGGCAATAAGTTTGGACTTGGGTCGAGTAACAATCATTTCTTTAGATTTAGAATGGTTTAATTTAAGATTGCTAATACTAGCCCAAGTCGAGATATGGTCAAGTTCAGATAGTGTACTGTCAATGCAGGAAGATGGAATCAACAAGTAACTATCATGGGCATATTTTGGAAGACGATTGCCACTATCTTTAGGTTTAAGGTTGGAAATGGCAATGACAAAGTGCATGGGTCCTAATCCTGAGCCTTGGACTATGCTAGCAGTAATGATGCAGAGGGGAGATTTCACCCCCATATTTAGTGCAGTGCTGACGCTCATGCAACAGGGCGAGGGCCCAATTATACAAGAAATCAGGAATGGGTTGGGCTGCTAATTGGTTGCTGGCAGTTACGTTCATGTATCGGGAGGTTCCTCCGTCGGGACATAAGGACGGGGTTTGTGAGAACCTGGGCACGGGTTGTCTCTGGGTCCATGTCTGTGCACGAGACCATTCTTGTTGTGCAGTTTCCATTCGTTGTGGCATGCTCGACAAAGCCCTTTTTGTTTGGGCCTTGGTCCCTCTTGTGAGTCTACGATCTGGGTTTGTTTGTTGTATGGAGCGGCCATTCAACTGCGTGATATGGTCTTCCGACTCGGAATGGATCGTGACGGGTCTTTATTGTTAAGATACATGGATAACAGAAGGGGAAGGGAATGAACATACATGAAGTGGGTTGAATGGAACCAGATGTATACAAATTCGCTTTCAACTGTCAAAAAATGAACGTCTCTACTGCGTTGCTATAGCAATACGTATTATGACGTCGTGGGATGTTATAACTGTTTAACGGTTAATATTATGGAGTTAAATTCTGGTTTCCATTTGCATAGGTTACACATTTTGATTTAAAATTCTAAAAAATCTATTTAGTATTTATAAGAAAATATATAAAAATCTCTGACCCTGGCATCAATTGAAACAGAATTACATAACAATCGTGCGCTGAAGAACTCTCACTACTTAAAAAAACTGTATAATTCTAGAAGAGATAAAGCTTTTAAGCTGTGCTGTAAAATATTAATATAATAATAACGCCTAAACTTAACCCTAGCACTGACCCTAACATACCCTCGCGATGCAACAGCAAAGGGCGTTTGAGAGTGTAGTCCGCTATTAATAATCCTCGCGCCTTGAAAAAAGATACTAAATATATGTTGTAGAGAAATACCCCCAAACTGCAATTTTGCCAATAATAATATAATATAATAATATAGTATAGGAACGAATAGTAGAAGTAATAATAGTTTAATAGTAGTATAATAATATAAATAATAGAACAAACTACGAGAATCCTAATGCGCACAATTCAGAAATAATTATTATATCGCAATTATTCCCGGTAAAATCAATTAAATTACGCATGAAATTTTAATGCTGTTTTAATTCATACGTGCAAATAAGATAAAGTTTCGCATTTTGTGTTTCATGAATCATGACATCAATAATGATAATATTCAGACCCAACATTTTACTTACAAAATTCCGGATATCGCGTTTGAAAAATTTCGGAATTTATAATTGCAATCTCTATTCCTACCATAACGCGATAAAAATCATAAAATGACTAAGTCAGTAAGTCCATATACAGGAAACCGTCAAAATTCCAGGGGGTCATTTGACCTGTGCCTGCCTATGTTCCCGTAGCGTATTGGAGGGTGGTTCTATAAAGTACACACAGGCAAATTTTCTTGCTTACTTATACTGTCCCTTCCGTGTCCGTGATAAATATCTCAACAGTAACCGCACGAGGCGCCGTCTGGCGAAAGACCACATGGATTCCGACCTTAGTGTTTTTTTAAATGGGCGGGGTTTGTAGAGCAGTTCTTGACGAGGTTATCAATTTTGCGTTAAACGTCGCTTAAGAAGTACCTTGCATGTATTAGAGTGTCGGACTTAATTACGTTTTGTGCGGGTCGGCCATACTGTCCGACACTCAAAGGTAAAGATCATTTAATATTGCCTTTTGGCATGGTGCCTCGGCGGAAAACTATTACAGTTTTTCTTCTCGTACTTTATCGCGTTGTGTTCGTCTCGGCGATTGGTTTCCCCTATTAAATATGCTTGGAGAATGGCGAAATTGCACTTTCGGGGGTATTTTTTCTACGACACGTACTTAGTGTCTTTTCTCAAGGCGCAAGGATTATAAATAGCGGAAGCCTCTCAAACGCTCTTTCGTGTGGGTGCGGGTAAATGCGAACCGGTAAAATGCGAACCATTTGCGAAATTGTTTTCGATTGGCTGCCAAAAGTCACGTGACCGGTTCGCCGCGCCTATGGTTGCCATTTATCTTTTTATTCATTCAGCCAAAGGTTTTCGGCTATTGTCTATAAACGATACTAGCCATGACCCTGAACCCTGTCTATCAACAACACTAACCATAGCTGACCCTGATGACGCCCACCCTGACCCTAACTGACCCTCACGATGCCTGAACCTGATTCGTTCGCGTCTATGGTTCGCGTTTTATCAGTTCGTGGGTTTGCATTTTACCAACACCCCTTTCCTGTTGCCTCTTCGAAAGAATAATGCTTAAATGGAAGCCGGATAGAAAAAAAGAGAACGCATGAATTGATGAAAACAATAATGCTTAAATAGAAGCTGGATAGATGAAATAAAGACCAATCTCGCAGGATTCTACCGCCGTCTTTCCTGTTCGTAGGGTGCCTTTTCCGCGCATATTTAGTCTATACTGTCTTTCATACTGAAAATATGTACCATGGAAAAAATACCTCTGAAAGTGCAATTTTGCCACTTGGAGTTTACTGTTTGCTATGACGTACTGTGTGGCTTAACAATACAAATAATACTAATAATAATCATATAGCACAGCGGTTCTCAACCTTTTTAGTCCTGCGACCCACCCTGAAAATGTTACCGAAGTTGTGGCGACCCCCAGCTATAAAACTGATTGGCTTACTGCCTCAACTGCACTTTTTCAACCATGCATTTCACTTTTTACCATATGATGATCCATTAACATTATGCATAACCGCAGGATCAATCTTTAATTCACAGAACACTTTATAACTTGCTATTGGTTATAATTTTATTAAAATTATAAATCATAGTACAAGAATTAACCAAAGATTCATTTAAGCTACTAAGATGTAGCAGTAAGCATAACAATCATTATTGGGCCTGCTTATATAGGGTGACTCGATAGGTCGAGAACGATTTTGAATGCAGACAAATATATGTTATACACAATATAATATGGAAAGTTGTATACTGGAGGATAGGTTGTTCAAATGAGAATGTTAGGGGACAAAATTAGATCACTAGCTCACTTATTAAAATTGTAACGCCAATATCTGTGACGTCATAAAATTCGTGCCAAGCAAACGTAAACAAGCAGCATTACCATTGACTAGTGAATACGTCGATTAGGCAATGGCGGCCTTAAATGAATCGCAAATTAGGGCTCAAGCTATTACATTATTGGAAGAAAAGTACAGTTACAGTGTTATAGGAAAGAAATTGGGTCGTTCTAAATCGTGGATTAGCAAGTGGGCCAAACGCTACAAGCAGAGTCCAAATGAGACGCTGCGGAATCGATATCACGGTGGTAGAAAGTCCGTGCTGACTGCTGCCGCTCAAAAACTCATCAAACAGTCTAAATATAGGCGAGGACAGAGTTTGCGAAAATTAGAACGTCGGTTAAAAGACTAACGCCTTGCTGGAAGCAAAGAGACAATCAGGCGTTATATGCAGACGACGCTGAAATGGAAGAGTTTCAAGAGACAAAAAGTCCCAAAGTTAACTGATGCTTACAAAGTTCGCCGAGTAAACTTCGCGAAGAAGTTTAAGGATATTGATTGGTCGCGTGTTATGTTTAGTGATGAATCGCCCTTCAAACTCTACCACGTACCTAACAGTAAGAACGACGTTGTGTGGGGATCACAAGAAAGTTCTGTTCCGTGCGCTCCACAGGTGAAGTTCAGTCCCTCAGTTCTGGTGTGGGGAGGCATGACATCTCTTGGATTAACAAAACTTCATATCATTCCAAATAAAACTTCAGTCACTTCGAGTTATTACATTAATGAGATACTGGAGAAAGAGTTCAAACCCGCATTCCAGCGAACTGTAGTCTGCGCTCAGTTAACAGCCACAAAAATGTTTCATAATAACGGTGAAGGATTATTTCAACAAGACGGCACACGTGCACACACATCAAAAGCCTCAGTCGAATGGTTGAACAAAAATATCACGAGATACATCTAACCGGGGGACTCGCCACCTAATTCGCCGGATTTGTCACCGATAGAAAATGTTTGGAGTATTATGGCGGCAACTGTTTATGCCGATCCCAAACCCCAGACATTGAACACCTTAAAACGTCGGCTTCGTAAGGCATGGACATCGATACCTCTGACAACTCTGAAAAATCTAATCAGCTCGATGCCTAATCGACTTGAGGCTGTAATAAAGAGTAAAGGAAACATTATTAAATACTAAATGATAATTTGTATTAATTAATTATGTGTGGATTAACAATGATGGCCGTATAATATTGTTTTCGGCGTAACTGGACGTTTGCTTGTCACGAATTTGATGACGTCACGGATATTGGCGTTACAATTTTAATAAGTGAGCTAGTGATCTAATTTTTCCCCCTAACATTCTCATTTGAACAACCTATCCTCCAGTATACAACTTTCCATATTATATTGTGTATAACATATATTTGTCTGCATTCAAAATCGTTCTCGACCTATCGAGTCACCCTATATATTAAATATGAGAAACTAGAAATATGTGAAGCGAGTCCCAGGGGAGAAGATCTCGAAGGACGGATGGTGGAAGTCATCAACGCAAGGAGATGGTGTCTCAATAAAAACACCCAGGGGAAGGCAATGGCAAACCACTCTTATCAATGTGCCAAGAAAACCGCAATGATTAATATAGAACAATCGATAGTTGCAGATGGCGAGACTCCCAGGTCGGAGTGCGACTCAACAGTTACTGGGGAAGAGCGAGACGGTGAGTCGAGAGCCATCGGATCTAATGGAGCAACAGGACCAAAGCCGAAAGGATGTCCTGTGGTGGATCGCATCAGAAGGCAAAGACTTAACCTGAGCTATTAACAGATGATGAGGGTAGTCACCTGGAATGTGAGAAGTATGCAGAATGGGAAGATGAATATTATACAGGAAGAAATGAAACGACTAGATATAGCAATTATAGGATTATGTGAAACAAGATGGAAAGGTCAAGGACACTTTAATTGGAATGGATACAGGATGATAATATCAGGCCTAAAAGAGAGAGGAAGAAATGGGGTTGCAATCATGTGTGACAAGAAAAGTACAAATGCAATAATGGGATACGACACTGTGAGCGATAGAATATTGGGTGTAAGATTCCGGGGAGGAAAGGTAAAGACCAAGATTGTACAGGTGTATGCTCCAACATCGACAGCACCAGAAGAGGAACATGAAAGATGCTACACTGAGTTACAGAGCGTAATGGACAGAACTGCAAAAGGAGATGTATTAATGGTCATAGGAGACTTTAATGCGAAAGTGGGAAAGCGCACGGGAGGAGAAGTGGACACGATGGGCAACCATGGCCTAGAGGAGCAAAATGATGCAGGAGAAAGACTGATAGAGTTTTGTGAAGGCAACAACATGAGAATTATGAACACATGGTTCGAACAACCAAAAATAAGACTATACACATAGACATCACTAGATGGGAAATACAGGAACCAGATTGACTACATATTGATAAATAAAAGATGGAAAAGCACAATAAGAGATGTAAGAACGAAACCAGGAGCAGATTGTGGAACTGATCACGAACTATTAACGGCAACATTACAAACGAAACTGAAGAAACTAAGTAAAGGAGAAAGAATGACCACATACGACTGCAAAGGCATCACACCGGAATACAGGATGGAAATAAAGAATAGGTTCAAAGTACTGGAGAGGGATGTGATGGAGGTAGAGGAGGACACAAACAACCTGTGGGAAAAGATGAAGGGAACGATATTGGAAGTTGCAGAGAAACACATCCCGAAGAAGAAGAAATTCACAACAACACCATGGCTGTCGCTAGAAGCTATTAAGTATAGCAGGAGAAAGGAAAGCTGCAAAAAGCGCAGGAAACAAAGATAAAGTAAGAGAAATGAACAGTACCTTCCAAAAGCAAGCAAGGAAAGTTAAAGAAAAACATTTAAATGAAATGTGCAGGGAAATGGAGGAAGAAGGAAAGAAAGGGAGAACGAAAGAAATGTTCTCAAAAGTGAGGGCAATAACGAGAAAATTTACACCTAGAATGGGCTCACTGAAGTAAGGAGATGGAAACGTAATTGGTGATGAAGAGGGGATGAAGAAAAGATGGAAGGACTACACGGAGGAACTGTACAACGAAGACAATAGAGTAAAAATAGAACAAAACAATATAACAGAACACGAAAAGGAACCGGTGGTTATGGAAGCAGAGGTGGAATGGGCAAGCAAACAACTGAAGGACAACAAAGCGCCAGGTCAGGATGGAATACTCATAGAACTGATACAAGCGGGGATGATGCAATGATAAAAACAATTAAAAAAATATGCAACAACATATGAAAAACTGGTGAGTGGCCAGAAGAATGGAATACTGAAGAGATCAATATTTATCCATTTATTTAAGAAAGGAGATGCAAGAGAGTGTGAAAAATACAGGACAATAGCATTGATATCACACACAAGTAAAATACTACTCAAAATAATTCATAAAAGAATGGAGAACACAATTGAGAGAGAGCTTCCGGACAATCAAGCAGGACTTAGGAAATCCCGGGGAACGCGAGAACATATTGCCAACATGAGGTGGATAATGGAAAGGCATAGGGAATGTGGACAAAAAATATCTTGAGAATTCAACAATCGTCGAGTTTGGACTCAGTCATTTTTCATTGTTATGGAATATTTCAATGCAAGGTCAGTTATAAATGGATGAGATGAAGAGTAGCCCTGAAGTTGTGTAGCTTGGTGTCATTATGGACCAATTCAGCACATTGTCAGACCAACCTATCAATATGAGAATGGCTTGATAGGCTTTCGTCTCGCTTGTGATGACACCTCATCGATCGACCTCAACATTCAGCCTTCGATCGTTTCTGACCATGGCCTTGTTGTCGCTACTCCACATCTCCACACCCAGTCACCCAGTGACTGGGTGTGACTTTGACCGATAGTCGCGGATGGCTAATACAATCTACCGACCAACAACTCGACAATTGCCTTTTCTACGTCCCCCCTTGTGCCTCGAATAGTTGGACGTGCGTTGTCTACCACCAGTGAGGAACTACTCGCCGACATCATCACTGTGATTGTGAACACTGTTAACAGTCGTCGCTCTACCCTATCAACACAACTTGGCCCAGAGACTCTGAACATCCTTGCTATCTGTGAGCTGTCGATGGGAATCCGTTGGTTGGCTCCACATTTATTTGTGGGCCCCCACTGGCGACTCTTTCATCTTACTATGCATAGTTTTGCAAACTGATGTAAAATATATTTATGAAATGGCATTTAACAGTAGGGCAGCGCAGCGAGCACCTTTGAGTAGGTATCTTGAAAGGGCACTATATAAATGTTCGATTACATTACATTACTACTGTGCCATTCCAATTCATGTCGTGAGGCAGGTACGCATGTTGGCGTTTCGAGAGGCACTTCTCAATATTCCTGCCATCACTGACCCGTCCAGCATGTCTGATTCGTTGACTGCCGACCTCTTCGATACTTTATAAGGATTGTCTCACCAGATTAGGAGCAGCCAGGAAGTTTTTTTACCTGGCAATGTCATTGTATATTTTGCAAATATATGACCTGTGCTTATTTTCAAATGGTATATCTAAATTCTGCTAAATGTGAACTTCATGTTGGGGACAACTGTGGTTGAACTGCCAACAAGACACGTCAAGACAAGACAGAGTCCGAAACATATTTTCGGGCTGGTCTTGCAAGAGGAGCTCAGACTAGAGCCATGCAGTTTAGAAGATGTTTAGAGTGCAGTTGATGATGGTGCCTCTCTTGTGCAGGAGCCAAATCATATTGTACCAGGAAGCCCCAGGTCATATATCTTCTGTTCAGTCCCTGTTTCACCTAAGGGTATTTAGCCACTTACTTACACTTGGATAGTAGAACTGACATAAATTTGAATATTAACTTCCAGTTTTAAGTTGATACCACTTCTGATTCTTTTCTTTAGGTCAATAGGATTTGGATGTGATGAATTTTGGGACAAATATATCATCTTCTGAGACTAAATTTTCAGTGGCTTACAAGCTGCTAACTAATGGAGGAACATCTGGAACCAACAACCTAGCACCAGTCTACAATATTGTTTCGATTCAGTCATTTAGTGCCATGGTGCTGACCGAACTGCCAGGCATTACGACTGGTCAGCCATCTCTTGTCAATTTTCAAGAGTCGCACACAGTCATATGTATACTTGTAATTCTGGGAGTCCTGCTTATCATTGCCATCATAGTTTCACTGGTAAGTTACATTTTTCTGTTGAATCAGTTTAAGTACACTGATAACCTACTTCATTCATTCACTCTTTCATTCATTCCTTGATTTTGGCATTTATGTATTGCTCTTCAAGAAGACTACTCGGAGGCGCTCCCAGCCCAATCGCGGCAATACAGATCAGTCTTAAGCAAATTGTAAAACAAAGACACATTACTGCTTGGCAAAAGTCACATCTCTGCGGGGAGTGTGTTCCAGGTGGAAAGGCGAACAACTGATAAGACATGGTGCTTCCGTATTATGGGTTCATCCTCCACCAGAAGCTTGTACCAGGCGAAAAGCAAAGTGACGGTAAGCCAAAGCTGAAACAGACCAGCAGAGCTTCCACAGATAGGTCGGAGCAGAGCCGGGCCAAGTCGGCTGGTGACAAAGGTACCAGCAGCAACACCAGGTGGGGTACGAGAGACAGTCCACTGCTGGCAAGGCAGATAGTAAGCATATCAATAAGCTCGCTATGGGTGAGCTTATTGATATGCAAAGTAAAGCTAAGTTCTTGGTCTAGAATAGCTCCTCTAAGTCTTGGACTGTCAAGAAAGCTTCGGTCAACAGCTGCAGAAACGACCCAGCCAGACGAATGGGGTTTAAGTGACAATGGGATAAGGTGTTTAGAGCCAGCCAGCCGCAAGGAGCATCCATAGCAATGCAGATCTGTGGTACAGCCACCCTCAGTACACAGCACAACCAGGGCGGCAGCTGGGGTGGTGAGTGTGTGCCTGTATATATATATATCTGGTGTAGGAGACAAGTTTGGGGACTTTCCTCCTGAACAATTTCCACCCACCGACATTTCCCCTGGATAATTCCCCCTTGATATTTCCCCACATATAGATCAAAAACATAGAAAATGCAGTTTTTTAATTCTTATTATAAAGATACAAAATGTAAGTGACAGAAAAATATTAGTAAATGCATACTTTGTGTGTATCTACTAGCTAATGTTTTTAGTGTTCACAGATTAATGTTAAATGCAAATTTAATTACAGTCATTTATAGAGCACCATCAATAGCAAGCTACTTCTAAGGTGCTTTACATGTCAGCGCAAATATAAAACTAATACTCGGCATTGCCTAGAAAGTACAACTTTCACGGTTTTTTTGAAAGCAGACAGGATTTTGATTTCCTGAATGGATGCAGGGAGACTGTTCCAGGCATGTGGGCCAGTGACCCAAAATGCCCAGTCGCCCATTTTTTCTTCATTCTTGGTAGGGCATAACCGAGTAGACAATTTCCACTGAGTACCGAATCCGAGTATTTGGATGAACTATTTGCCGGATCCGAGTACGAACCGAATAGTAGCGGCAAATCTGGCCAGCGAGTTGCGAGTACCATCCATAGGCAAAGCATAGTTAACCTGCCACGTGCACAGCTGTGGAGAACTGTAGCCCAGTAGATACACACATATATATATCTTAACACTTATCTCGTATACTACCCTTACCCTTCACCATCACTTCAAATAGACCACATTAAGCAGTGACAATCAACTGCCATACGGTACAGCCTGTTTGAATCAACCACCAATAGTTTCTATCAGCACCTTATTACCTATTGTCAGTCTCATCATCCTAGCTCACTTTCAAGTTACGCCCCCCTCGCTGAATGGACGAGAGATTTATATAGAGCCTGAGACATAGAAGAGGTCGTTGGAGTGAGAGATCGGTGGTTGATGGTACGGACGGTTGCTGAGTAGACCAGGACAGAAGAGATGTATTCGACCAATCAATTGTAGTTATCACTTATCAGACTCTACATATTTACTAAGTGTATCTTAAACGTATCTAGAAAAGGACGAGCCTAGGAAACCACAACATTTCTTCGACTGCTATTACTACAGTTTGTTCTTTGTTTGGTATATAAGAACTTTATTCTTTACTAGATATCGTAATAATCGTGTTTGGTGTGGTACTTGTTAGCGATTAGTCGTGCAATCATCTCATCTATAATTTAGCTGCTTGTTAGCTTTCCCCAATCCAGGGTAACATAGTAGGCATTAACAGTCTTCTATAGTGCCATATTCTAGGTCCGTGCCTAGCTGTCATATGGCTAAAGTAAGTGGAAAGAGTATGTCTATCGAACTATCTATAATCAATGCAGTGTCTATAGCAATGTTCAAAACCATTAAATTCTGTTGTATGTAAAACGCTTATAAATGCCGATAATTATAGGTTTAGGATTAGATTAGGTTAGATTAATAATAGGCCTATCACAAATATCGATGACAATTGACATATGAATTCCATTTCGGTAAAATTTTATTGTAGGTTGTAAATTATTGTTGTTGTTTGAAACACATATTTAACAAAGAATCTTGCATAAATGGAAGCTGGATTGATGAACTGGGTTGATGAAACATTTCATGATTAATTAGGAGTTGGATCGATGAAAAGAATTCTGCATTGTTGAGATTTCTTTTTAAATATAAGCGAAAATGATGAAAGGATTTCCACCGAAATGGAAGTGGGAATAATGAAAACAGTTCCATGTCAAGTAAAGTTCTCATATCTATCCAGCTTCTATTTATGCATGATTCTTTTCTTCATTCCATCTTTTCATCATTGCATAAGGAAGACATCTTTTCGTCAATCTATCTTCCATTTGAGCACAGTTTTTCATCAATCCAGCTTCCATTTAAGCATGATTCTTTTCATCAATCCAGCTTTCAGTTAAGCAGAAAATTTTTTCAACAACCCAGCTCACAGTTAAATGAACTTTCTTTCACCAATCCTGCTTCTACTACCGACGCTAACGAGGCTAAACCTGATTTGCCATGGAGAATAATTTATTAACATGGCTAATTTACGACACTAAAAGAGGATGTTACCTCTCTTCCATATTAAGTTATATGAAGATGTTAAGCAAAAAGTCTTCGATGTAAAATTCGTGTAATTTATTTTAAAATTGTTTGAAGATTATTCATAAACAAACTTATTAAGTAAACCACATCGCAAAATTAGACAAATATGTTTGCCAAGTTTTTAAATGTTTAGTGCTAGTATGCTTTTGTTCCTTCTCCTGGCAAAGTTTGTTGATGTTTAACTATAACAAAATAAAAATGCGGCCATAATATTATTTCACAAAACACTTTTGTTAAAAACTTAACTCTTCTTAATTTAAAAAAACTTTTATCTGGCATATCACTACGTCAGTAATTAAGCTGCTTCACTGCTTACATGCCTTACAAATTATATCTAATTATTTGTATTGATATCGCCAATTTGCAACCTAGAATATAAAAGGACACTTTATGAATTTTATAATGTGACCAATATAGAAACTTGAAACAAAAGATCTGTTTGCACTGTAAGTTTTCTGCGAAACCTCTGCAGTCACCTCACAGAACCCTAGGGTTCTCGTTCAGTGGAACACAGTTTGGGAAACTCTGCTCTAGATATTTGGGTGATGACAAGTTATAGTGAACTGCATCTTTCGGTGCCAAGCCTCCACAGCGTTGTTCATACATGGCAACTTCGGCAAGTCGTTATCAACTCGTTAGTGCATATTCCACGTGCTTCTGTCAAACACTGAAATTGCTTGACGATTTCTCCTTAGACAACCAATATAGGTATCTTTGAAGTAATCGATGATGGCCGAGATTTCTTTAGGCAATGAGTCATGGATTGATTTGAAAGCTTTGACAGCCTTATCCATTGGCACGAATCATCCATATTGACAGTGACAAGTCTTCTGTTTTCTGGTGTCTATTGTGCAGTCCAATAATCAGTAAAGCATTAAATACATTTAGCTTCACATTTAAAGCATGGATGAAAATTGGCTGCAAGGGGAATTGTAAGCGCCTGGGGATAATGTCAGAGGAATGTCTGGGGGGGGGGGCAAATTGTCCAGTTGGGAATTGCCCAGATCCCATAGGAGACCACAAGCGGTCAATAAAGGCCCAATACCTGCTATGTAGATAATTTTAATTAGTAATCCAAGTAGTCCTTAATGAGCCCTGGGGGACACCAAAAGGGCAGAATGGCGCTATGGATGTTTTCGTCACAGGCAAACCTGGAGGAGTCAAAGGTGATACAATTGGTGTGTTTGACAGAAAAGAATGGAGTAATTCTAGTGGTTTATCTCTCAGATCAGAAGAAATAGAAAGATACTGGAGAATTATGGAGTGGTCAACTGAGTCAAAAGTCAAGCTGACATCGAAAAGAGGGAGAAGCGAGATGTTACCACTGACCATAGAGGAGGACTAAGAGGGTCTCATTAGAGTGGGTCTTATTAACCCAGATTGATGGGAGGGAAGCAGATAGTTAGCAATAATTGTAAAATTATCTTTAGAATAAGACTAATTAATTTTGGCACATTAATTAGCATATTATGAAGGTCATGAACTGAAGGTGAATTAATAATTGATGGGCTTACGACTCTGGTTCATAATTTTGGAATGATATGAGGTCCCAACATGCATATATAGCACATTGCTAGACAAATTCAATCTGAATTTTATTTATACTGAAGAATTCCCTTGCTTTGGTTTTTAAACTGAGATTGGCTTAGTTCACCTAGGCACCCCTAGCATCAACCCTGCCTTGACTAACCTTGCCTTGTTTTGCCTTACTAACACCTTACATTGCTTTATAATAAAAATTTACTAATGTGATGAATATTTTGCATTGTAAATATATTAAATATTGTAACCAATTAGACTTCAAATTATAAATTGTATAGAAATTATCTTGCTTGTATGATAAAGCTGGCATAATCTTGTGAATTTCAGACAGTCTGTGTTGTCAAACGAAACAAGTAAGTTGTCTGATTTTTTTGTCAAATAATAGCATTTAGGATCCTTTGAGACTTATGGGATATAATGATATTGAAAGAACGAATCAATGACTTGATATAGCACCTCTTCAAGAAATCTACTCAGAGGCACTCTCTGCGCTAGACTCCAATGGCCGCGATATGGCCACGTGGCTAAGCCTCGGCCATGAAGTCATATGGCCTAGACAACTTGCGATATAATATGCTCTCACATGTACAAAATTCTTGCCAAAGCCCACAAATTAATCCAGAATGCAAACCTAACACTGTCGATAAATAATTAGAGATCAATGTCCTTTAATCCTCTCAACTACAACAAACATACAGTCGTTGTACTGTTAATTAATAGCACCGAGGTCATCGTTTCCCAGAAGACCTATGTATTTTGAGAAGAGACTCTTAATTTGTTCAACACCAAAATTAAAATTAGCCTACATTGTGCAATAGCTTCACAATCAAAAGTAGACTAATCTTGAACTTCATTTTCGGGCAATCTCTTGTCCTTGCTCTCAGCATACCATTAAGCCATTTGTTGTTGAATGATGCAGAAAATTTTTCCGTTTCAGAACTTTTTAGATGGTAAATTTAAAATCTTTTATTACTGCTATTAAATACTTTACATATCTCAATTATTACAAAAGAAACGAGCACAAACTGACTTTAACTAATAGAGCAGCAGCTGATGACATAATTATTTTTAGTGGAAAATTCGTCGATGGCGCGTGGTTGCATTAGCTGAGCTAATATGCAACATATTATACGGGCACCTTGGCGGTGCAAGAGCTACTAGTAATAGAACATGCGCTCATGAACCTCACCTTCGTAAACCTGGAAATAGCACCCGGATATGCGCGCTAAAGAGTAGGCGAAAATGTGTTTTAGAGCAGGTAATTTTACGGCATTGTAACTAGCTTTCAATTTTATTTTCAATTTTCTATTCTGTCCAAATAAATATTGGTTTAGAGTTCACCTTAATATTTGTTTTTCCGGGGAAAAATTTGTGTGGGCACATTAAATTCTTATGTGCGCAGGCTCCACAACCCATGTGCGCACGAACATGCGCACAGCTTAGAGGGAACACTGACCATGAACGTCATCAGCACAGAGGATTAGAGCTGTCCCAATGGTATCGCGTCAATTGATCCCCGTCAGTTGATCCCCTGTCAGTTGATCCCCTAGTCAGTTGATCCCCACGTCAATTGATCCCCTGCCTATTCGTCCTAAATGAATCTCTAGGGTGCGTGTCACAGACTTGTAGCTGAGACCGTTAGTAAACAAAAGATTGATTTTACAGATTTGGAAAATAACAAAGCAATTTCCAGAGTTCATGTCACTCATATAGGTTTCGTGTCATTCAGCGCGACATGCAGAGACAGAAGACCCCATTTCTACATGGAGTTGTCGGCATGGAACATCAGGCAACGAAACAATATCGCTTGCTTAAGGCTTGTGTCAACCGCGCTGTAAACACTTAAAGGCCAGTCGGAGGTTCTGTTGTATCTTCGAGCAGTGGCTTGTTTATCCCATGCAAAGGCACTCATGCTTCGGACTTATGCTCATAAATTAATCATATTACGACTCTCAATTACGCTTATGAAATTTCTCATCATTTTAAAATTTCATGCTATGTTACGTCATTCTTTTAATAAATGGAGAAGGTCGCAAATGGAACATGAATGTTGCATAAATTGGACTCATTTTCGTAATTTGATACCGCCCTTCTTCCAACATCTTTTTGCTCAGAAGTGCATACACACGCCTCGATGGCGCAATTGCAGTTGTACTGCAGAGCAACGGTACGCGAAGGACTTGCTCAAGGTCCCTCCACAGTGACGCCCCGGACGAGGCTCGAACCCGCAAGCTCAGTACACACTGAACGTTACAGGCTGACCGCTCTAACCAATCGGCCACTGTGCCACACCGACGTTGTGCCACAGTTGTTATTAGACTGGGTTCTATAGGCAGGAGATCAATTGACAAGGGGATCAACAGCATCAGCAGAGGATATAAAACACATAAACGTGATACACTGACAAAAAGCGCCACAGACAAATGCGCCCCCGCAAATGTGCCAATTAGACTGAATTAGTGCAACAATTAACATATACTGACAGACTTACATCTTTAAAACAAATTAAATAAAACACAAATTAACTGTAACACAAAATTTTGAAAAGACATGTGTAGCTTAATGTAACGTTAGCATCAATGTTCTTATACTCTAGCTCAAGGGTGTCAGAGCTGGCCTGACAATATATTTCTGGCCAACGGAGCCTTGTTTAAAAACAACACAATTGAGAATAAAGGTCTACTTAATCATTTTTAAGGCTTTATGAGTTTTCTGTGAAGTGCGTAATTGATACTGCATATCAGAATCATGTTTTAAAACCCTAGTTCAACTATTTGTATGGCCACCTCTGAGATCCCTACCCCACTTTACTAATGCACCTTTGGCTCTCTGGCCTGTCACTTGCTGGAAAATATTACTATTTGCCCGACATCACAAAAACGTTTGACACCTCTGCTCTAGTTCATGTAATGTTGAAGCAAAATGGCTTATTTAACTTTCTGTTTTACTATTATCTGGTAGCACAACTGTTTCTGTTTGTTTTCTCAAAACTTTTCTCAAGGGGTTCTTCGCACTGGGAGCGCCTCTGATTAGGTTGTACTGTGAGAGGCGCTCTATATATCCGGGAATAGTGTAACGGTATAAGCACCGCCTGCGTCCACCCTCCCCCGCCTTGGCCAACCTTTGGCCGAGGCTGTCGAGTCCCCGGGGACTCGCCGCCTGACTTCATGGACAGCCTCATCTGCGTTCCCCTACCCCGCTTTGGCCGACTGTTGACCGAGTCTGTGGAGTCCCTGGGAACTGATCGTGAGTCCCCGGGGGACTCGCCTCCTGATTTCATGGGCAGCTTTATCTGCGTTTCCCCTCTTCCCACTGAGCCAACCGACAACCGAGGCTGTGGAGTCCCCGAAAACTTGCCACGAGTTCCCGGGTGACTCGCCCCTGACTTCATGGGTAGCCTCGCATGCATTCCCTATGGGCTGACCGTCGAACAAGGCTGTCGAATCCCCGGGGACTGGCCATGAGTCCCGTGGGACTCGCCGCCTGACTTCATCGGCAGCCTTACCTGTGCCCCCTCCATGGGCTGGGGAATAGTAAAAATAGGAGAGCACTTGTGTTGGATATAGTTTCATTCGTTTCAAGTATAAGTCGAAGTGTAATTTTTTGACAAAAATAACGTCCAAAATTGAAGGCTCGAATTTAAGTCGAACTCATAAAATAAAAAACGAGAGGTATAGCTTGATATCTGCTGTCTTTCGGCGGAGAAGTTCGGGAATTTCTCCGCGAAATATATATTTTACTATGGGCAGATCAATATTAATGCATGCGGCCATGATAAATCAAGAGGTATAGCCAGTGCTTAAAGTGTGCCTAAACGGTCATGGACGGCGTCCAGGCACTTATTTTCACGGCTGGGTACCGTCCTGCCACTTATTTAGCCAGAAGAGCCTGGACGCCGTCTATGAACGTCCATGCAACAGTGCAATTCCTCTATGTATTTTATTATCAATAGCACTGAATGATCTACTATTCCAAAAATTTATTTTTTATTATACCTACTTATTAACTTAGGTAGCCCATGTATATAATGGATGTCTACAATTCCTGTTATGCATTCTGGTCACCTTTTCATCAAATTAATTTTCGTTTTATGCGCTTCTGACGTCTGCTGAATTTGGTGATTCATTTTCAGATGTAAAAAGCAAAAGGTTGTTCAACTGGTTTGATTAAATTTTGACAAGCTGATCAGGCCTAGTAAGTTAATAAATTAATTAAGTTACACTACATACCATAGTGCATAAAAAATTTAACTGCATTTCTTCTATTTCAAGTTGCAAAATGATGAAACGTGTAGATCTAGCTATAGATAAGCATGATGTTGGGTTGATCATCGGAAAAAAATTGAGATGACCAGTTTCCCCACCTGGGCAGGCTTGGAAAACGCCTTAATTATCGATCAAAAAGAAAGAATGGCAGGAAGTAGACCAGAGGAAGACCAAGGACAAGGATCCTGGACTGGATGACGGAGAAGGGGATACAAGAAGATGAAAGAGGAGGCCCAGAACAGAGAGTAGTGTCAACATTCAACATACAAATCTGCCTATAAAGGGTGGAAAACTAAAGAAGAAGGCCTTATGGCTTTACCGATCACTAGAAGCCTGCATCAAATCTTAGAGATAGAGAAAGTTAGCAACCATGCTTGGAAAGTGGTGCGGTGAACAAGATATCGCCACATTCTTCAAACCTGAGATTAAAAGAGTCCATAGCCAATGCCTCGGATGGCAGATCTGTAGACTGGACCCAAGATGAGACAAAATGGCAACACGGCTTATGATCCTAAGCCTAATTTCCTAACACATCACTATGTGATGTGTTAGGTATGACTGAACCACATCAACATGTATTTTAACAACAGTTGCGGTAGGCATGATCTTCGTGCATTGCTCTATCAGACTGTAAGTGTATTTTGTTTGACAAAATTTTTATATTCTATATAGACTAAATTCAATTATGGCTCAATATTGATTAGAGCATGTTCCTCTGCAAGGATACACAACTCTCTGTAAATAGTGGGGAGCACTCGGAGAAAGAGGAGAAAAAATTACGCGCTCACGCGTTTAGAAACTTCGTTATCCCAACTTTCAAAACCCTGCTGGTGTTACTGGCCCCTTGTTGACAATTTCACAAAGTAACTAATTCTATGCACGCTTAAAATTACAGCAAATATTCATCAACAAATTGTTGACGACAAAATAATGGTTAATGGACAATAAGGCTAACGAATGCTAACTAAATTTATTTCTTAACTTGTTGACACTAGCATCCAGGCACTTCTTTTATTTACACTTCTAGCACTGGGTATAGCCTAATATCTGCTGTCTTTCAGCGGAGAAGTTAGGCGGATTTCTCTCGCGAAATATATTTTTTACTATTGGCAGATCAATTTTAATGCATGCGGCCGTCATAAATCGAGAGGTATGCCCTGATATCTGCTGTTTTTCAGCGAAGAAGTTTGCCGGATTTCGCAGCGAAATATATATTTGACCATCGGCAGATCAATATTAATGCATGCAGCCATCATAAATTAAGATATATAGTTTGATATCTGCTGTTGAATGTTGAATATTTGGTCCGAAAATCTCCCATTATTTTGTCTCTTGAGTATAAGTTAAACGACCTATTTCGCCGTCCTGAAATAGTCTTAAATTTCTCGCCTTATAGTCTAGTTTATACGGTAGTAGTGTTGTTAGAGAAATACACGTTGGCAAACTAGTCAAAATATATTATTTGCTGCTGCTGTGTATCGATTTGTGTTGAACTATTTTCAATCTTCATTACATTAAATAAAGAAAGTGCTTGAACTACGAGTTGGCATCATCCTGAATTAACAGCGACTTTTGTTGTCGCCACAGCTGTGAAGACCTGCGCCAGACCACAAGCCCTACCCTGGGGCATCTACAAAGATGGTAAAACTTCGGGACTCTGCCTCCTGAGGTTGCCAGAACAGTGGGGATGAGTTCAGGTTATCCCTGGACGCATGTCGAATCATGCTGCTGCCAGACAAGCGTTGAGTGCCGATCCACAAGGGGATTCGCTGCAATAGAATAGAATAGAATGACCGATAAATTTAAATAGAAATTCCACTGTTCACATACCATTTTTTTCCTCATCTTATAATATAAGTAAAACTACATTTTTGTCATATTATGTTTTGCTTGAATTTTATTATTGCATTAATATGATGCGGCTAGATTATGGTCCTGATACAATTTCATGCCAGAAAATATCTCACGACTGTAGTATGAAATACTGTTTTGGCAATGAAAGTGAGTCGGATGCAATCTCATGCCGCTCAAAATCTCATGCTACAGCGACTCACTACTACTCGGTTTGGCAAAAAAGTACATCTTTTATATGTGCAACATGTGGTTATTCCTGAGAATTTAGTTAAGTTGAGCTGTAATGACCCAATTTTTGAGTAAATTGAATAAAATTAAGTAATAATTAATTTTGAGTAAAATGATTCATTATTGGAATAAACAGGTTGGATAGAATTCGTCATCATTTGATGCCATTGTACAACTTTGATCCGACTGACGATGAACCTCATTGGGAAGCTGATCTCTTAGAGGATGACCGTGACCAACAGATGGTGCTAAATGTAAGTAAATACCAGTATAATATTGTAGCATAATTGAAATCAAGCATTTATGAAAGCACATCTGACTGATTAAGAGGTACTCCCAACCAAAGTCAGTGCTATCGCTAAAAAATAAAATAGACAAGGCATTTCTATAACAGGAAATGATAGAAGCTTATGCTGCAATTCATTGGGAGAACTTTCCAACTGGAGGGGCCAACATGAGTGAAGCTTCTGGATTAAGCACACGTTAGAGAAACTCGAATAGCCCTGGCAGCTGAGCACCAGGAGTAAAGCGACTGAGGTGCAATAGATCCTAAGGTAAGAAGGAGCTACCTTGACAAGACAGTTGTGCATGAGAGTTAACATTTAGAACTGGATGTGCTGGGGCACAGAAATGTAATGCAATGGATTACTTATATACTTATATAGCGCCACTCGAATTAGAGGCGCTCATGACTCAACACAAAGCTAAACAGAGAAAAGGAAAGTCTTCATTCACATCTGGAAGACAGCAGAGGAGAGATAGAGCAGCTCTTTCCAAGGAGGAAAGAGCTGCTCTATCTCAGGAGGCTGAGAAAAGGCTGTTCTAGCTGGTGGGACCCTGGATTGGGTCGTGGCGGGGAACCACTAGAAGTCAGCGGGCAGAGAAACGAAGAGAAACTCAGCGGAATAGAGCGGGATAGAGGAGACCCTAGTGCAGAGAGCCAGAATGTATGCAGAGGCAGACCCAAAGATACAGTTACGCATCAACGCAAGGGTCTTGAAACGAATGTGTTAAGGTGCTGGGAGCCAGTGAAGGGAGGGATTCATGAATAAAGGAAGAGATGTGACCAAATTTGGAATTCCACCAATTAGTCGGGCATAGGAAGCCAGTGTAGGGAGCTCAGTATCATCTCTAGCATTAATTTATTAATTTTGAATGCATGAATGAATGAATGAATTAATAAATTCAAATAAACTAGAGCTTGGTTTGGTGTTAACTTTGTCTGCCCACTAGTGTTGCCTTCATTTTAATTCAATCTCATTTCCCTTTATTCTGTTGCATTTTTATTAGTCTGCCTGTTCAAGTACATGTGGGTTTACAAACTAGAATGCCAAATATTTATTTACAAAAATGCTTAACAAAATTACCCTATTATCTTGACCCAGGTCAGTTCATGCAAATCAAAGTTTATATATTTTGTATGTTATCAGCATGGTATTGGGAGCAATTGCTGCAAATTATACAATGAGGTCTTCTTTCATTTATTTTCAGTGAATTTCTCACTCTCTGTTTGAAAAAACTCTGATATCATATGATATCCAGCAATGTCCAGTTTGCTGTTGTTTACTTTATGGCATGATCTGTGAATATGTTTTATGTAGAGTTTATTAAGATTGCCAAATATCATCTCTAGCATTAATTTATTAATTTTAATGCATGAATTAATTAATTAATTCGAATAAACCAGAGCTCAGTTTGGTGTAAACTTATTAATCTTGTGGAACTTATAAGTAACTATTACAGCGCTAAAGCATAATAATTTAATGACTTAACCCATTCCCGCCTGAAATTTTTTTCGGAAAATTTTAAATTTGGTCTTTTGTGTTTTTTTAAAATTTGTAATTTAAAATTGTTGTTCCACCTGTGGTGGAACAACAATAGAGCAACAACGATGCAATAATGATGTATATATTTTCTGAATCAGCAGACTTCTGGCTGTGAACCTAATATTTTATTGTGAATGAAATTTTCATTTATGTAGCTGCTTTAGAATGCCACCCTTCACAATATTCACCGATGCACGAATCGACATTGTGTTTTTTTGCAACAGGTCACAATCCTAGTGTCTTTGTATTTCCAATGAATTGATTTTTTACTTGGCACAGACTGCACCTTTTATTAACATGTGCACTGGGTGGAAATTACTAGTCAAGCAACATGGAAAAGGAGGAGGGTGCCTGCCAGAATCTGGTACAATAGCATCGTCTGGTGGGTTTGCATGCTGTACAATCACATCATCTGTCTTAAGGTCCTGCTGTCCTAGTAAGAGGAATGTTCCTCTTAGAAAATGCCTATTTGCCAGTTCCATTGCTCATTGTCAGAAGTTGTTGTCGGTAAGTTTAGCGATGTTCCACCAAAAATGATCTTTGTGAACATGACCTTGATGATGACCTCGACCATGGCCATGATCACGACCTCGACAATAACTGCTTCCCTCTGCTGCTATCGGCTGTGGTTGTAACTTCAACAGATGTAGATGCAGCATAAAAAAGAACAAATCGTTAATTCTGAGTTTGATAGGCTGAATGAAAAAAAAAGAATCATTCATTCTCAACAGCTGATCAATTGCCACAACCATTTCTTGATGAAACAATGGTCATTATATAATGTTTGCCTGAATTGATTATAACTAACCAGAAATTACTTTCGATCAACATGTTAAAAATAGTTCTAGATCACAACTATTACGAAATTACAAGAAGAAGCGCAAATAAATATTTTTACTTTCTTACCTCTCAAAACTCCATCATCATTCAGCATTTCCAAGTCCAAAAGACAAGTTTTGGTATCAGAATTTGCTCAAAATTGAAATTAGAACTATTCCAAAACAGCGGGTGCAACAGCGATCTCCAAATCTCGTATGAATTCATCATAAAAAGACGACAATTCTTTGTCAGAACCATGCATTACATGCCAAAAGACTATCAAGTTTGGAACTAATTTATGCATCACTTCAAACTTGTTTTTTTACAACAATATCAGACTTTTTGTCAACAAAAAAAGTGTTTAGCACTTTTGGATGCATCTTCAGCATTCGATATTGTAGACTATGATATACTTCTGCATCGCCTTGGTCTTGGTGGTCTCCCTCTTCTTTGGTTTCGCTCTTATCTTACTGATCGTACCCAAATGGTCATCCTAGGTGATTCCCGCAGTTCTTAGGTACCTGTTCAATTTGGCGTACCTCAAGGATCCGTACTGGGTCCACTTCTATATATCATGTTTACAGCTGATATTCCTCGCCTTTTTGAAAAGCACTCGACGTCAGGTCACCTCTACGCCGATGATCAGGCCTTCGTGCATGGCTCCATTTCCAACCAAATTGCTCTTTGCCAATCTATCGAACCACTCTCTGCTGATCTCAACTGTTGAATCTCCTCCTCAAACTGTCTTTCACTCAATTCTTCCATGACTCAATTGATCTTGTTGGGCATCTGCCAGAAGCTGCTTAAATTCGATTACGCTTTACTTGCAAAGCAGTTCCCTCAGTTTAATTTCTCTACAAATGTCCGCAATCTGGGCGTCACTTTGGACAGTACTCTATCCTTCTCTGCACATATCTCTAATCTCTCTCGGTCCAGCTTCTATCATTTGCGCGACTGCGCGCCATACGACGATCTGTGTCCTTGACCATTTTTTCGACCATGGATCATGCCTTCATTTGTTCCCACATGGACTACTGTAACTCATTACTCATTGGCCTACCAAAACTCTGCCTCACTCCCCTCTAGTCTGTACTCTATGCAGTTGCTCGTTTGATCGCCCGTCTTCCACGTTTCTCACTTATTTCTACTTTCATGACTCAGCATCTTCATTGGCTTCCCTTGACTGGTAGGATTCATTTCAAAGTTCTCTTTCTTACATTTAAAACGTTGTTGGGTCAATTTCCACTCTATCTTTGTGATCTTATCAGGCAACCTATCTCGGCTACCACCGGACGTCCTCTCCGCTCTTTAGACTGTCACGATCTTCTAGTACCACAGTCTAGAACTACCACAGCTCAGCATCGTGCCTATGCCTCTGTTGGCCCTTTGCTGTGGAACAGCCTTCCTGCTGTGACTCGTGCTGCTATCTTACCTAGTAGCACAACTGTTTCTACTCGTTCTCTTAAGACTTTTCTTTTCTCTAGGGTTTTTTCGCACTGGGAGCGCCTCTGATTAGGTTGTACTGTGAGAGGCGCTTTATAAATCCGTAAATAGAATAGACTAGAAAACATACATCAAAACGTGGGGAATTTAGTGGACATCACTGTTGATGCTATTTTTAGGTATGACGCTTTGATATTACAAATTGTTTTTAGTCTGTGTTTCAATTCTTCCCTTATTGGGTTACTAGCGACCCGATTGGGCGGGAAATGTGTTAAAAGTTTTAAACATATGTGAGACCAAGAGGCAGAAAACTGATTAAATTTATGGAAATGTATATGGTGACCGGACAATATGGCGCCGGACAGTTTGGCACCGGAACAATTTGGCGGCGGACAATAAAGATGAGTTTGTGAGTGTGTTTATATCTTACTTAAGTGGATGCCGCATAACATTACCATGTAGATTCAGGTGATGATTAGGCATACATGTTCTCTGTGTAACATTTTAGCATTAAATGTGGATGTGAAAAGATTGGTATGGACTGAAATTTACGATTTTTGCTTTTTGATAATTGCATTCTTCTTTCAATGTACCACATTTATCTATAGTTCAATTTAAATGAAAGAAAACATTTATTTGAAATAGGCCTACTGTTTGTTTCTTTATGCTACTACTTTCTATGCTCGTCAGCAGGCTAGAGGCAGCTGGAATTGCCTAACAACCACTAAAAATGATTACACGAAAGGCACATTAAATACACTGATTTCAGTTTCCAACTCACAGATGTGCTAGCCATTGTATTTACTAACTGCAGTAGAAGTTTATAAATCCTTGTCTTAATGTTACTGTACTCTATAATCACAATTACTCAAAGTGAGTATTTTAGGGCTTTTGACTTCACCAGTCTCTGCAGTAACCAGACGTGCGTTGGATAGTGTGGAGAATAACTCTTTATTTCACTGCCATTCTAGCATCTAGCCTGAATATTTTATATATATATGCCAGTTACTACATACCGATATCCAGGTCCTTTCAGAGGTTCTAGGAAGCCCGGGCCATTTACGAAATTTAGGTACCTCTGTCCCCTAACTTTTCGTCTTATTAAAATTACAAATGGTAAGGCTGTAAAGCCGATAATCAGTGTATAAATCATAAAGTATATATCTAAGATAAAATTTAACTCGATCATTCTTATTTAACAAATGCTTATCATGATTTTTGTTCTGCAAAAGATTCAATTTTTTCGTGAAATCTAGTTCCATCCAACATAGCAGTTTATATCGAGTCCATTCAACCATTCTTGATCAATTGTTAAACAATGGTTATTTTTTATTTGTTGCAATACATTGAAGGTTCTTTCACCAGAATAAGGCCACTGATGCTGGAAAACTGATGAATATACTTATTGCAACAGTGATAATGATTAGGAAACACTGCAGATAGACCAAGTCCAAGTATTTATTTCAGTAGATTTGTCGGTTTGCATTCTTTTTAAAAATTAGTGCTATGAACTCTTCTAGCATCTCATCCCCAATATCTAGTGAGAGTTTTTTTATCATAACGCTGTTGACATTTCTATTAGCAGCCGACAACAAATCTTCGTCAGTCAAATTTTGTAAGTTCCCAAAGAAATGCAAACAAATCACAAATGTTATTTGATAAACTAATTTTTTTCAATAAAATAATATTTTTTCATCAAATAAATTTAGGACTAACGGATTTAGTTATAAGTTATTGATTAATTCAACAAGAACTTAACATTCCAATGAATTTCCTTTAAATTAATTATGTTAATTTTTATATTTTCTTTTCTTTTGGTTGCATTCCCAGGTGGCAACCAAATCAGTAATTTTCCCGCTTGAATTAGCTCCACCCACTTTCCGGTAAACATTAGAGAGTAAAGACATCGTTAATAACTTCATATTTCAAATTTTATAACAAGGTTTTACATTTTTTCACAAATAAAGTTATTAAATAATAAATATATTGTTGTAGCAATATACGATATGCTATATGAAGGATATTGCTTTAGACTCTGCATTGACTATATAGATAGTTCTCTGTAGCTGTGCACGTGGCAGGTTAATTGCGCTTTGCCTACGGATGGTGCTTGCCAGTCGCTGGCCAGATTTGCTGCTACTATTTGGTTTGAACCCGGATTTGGCAAATAGTGCATCCAAATACTCGGATTCGGTACTCGGTGGAAATTGTCTACTCGGTTATGCCCTAGTAATACCAATACTTCCTAAGTAAAAGTATCGCGATATCAATACCAATACTTTTTCTGAAAGTATTGCAATACCAATACGTTTACCAATACTTTTCAATATGCTTGCTTAATCCGATCTTAGCATGAATTATAATTCATGCACTGATAATCATAGGAGATATTCCAGGGAATCGCTTGGGCCAATCACAAGAAATCTAAATAAGAGGAATGGTTATTCGTCATATTTCCGCGTACACGCCTTTCTCTTAAATACAGATGTCGCCCCAAACTAGGTTTTGCTTCTATTTTAAAATATGGTGTATTGAACCTCAAACAGCATTTTTTTATATTTTGCTGACATTCCGGGTAGTTATTCGTGAATTTGTCTTAACGACTAAAGGTTGACGATTCAGCTTGTTATTGTCAAAGGGATCTAAAATTTCTGGCTCCTGAATATCACCCAAAAAGCTGTTGACAAGAAGGAACATGGGGCCTACTTCCGTCACTTCTTTATTTAGGCCTATAAATTATTCCATCTGTACGCAAAAAAAAATATTGGTATCGATTATCGCTGACAGACTAAAAAAGGTATCGCGATACACATGCAATACCAGCACAATAAAACTATTGTGATACTTGCTGCAATACTGACAAAAGTATCGGCGATACCAAAATATTGCGATACTTTATCGCGATATTAACAGCCCTGGTAAACTGTGACTGGGGCATACTTAGAAGTATGACCAATAAGCCTGGCAGCAGACCCGGTCAAGGCGCCCTAATAGGCCAGCCGGAAGATCTGCAAGAACAGAGCAACAGTGATCAACCCTACTGGTGAAAAAGGCATGAACAAGGATTACAGCAGATTCATGGGAGAGAGAACGCAGAATAATACGCAACTGACGAAGCTAATAGTAACAGCTTTGCGTAACTGAGTTAACGTGCTGTGAAAGGTTCAGACCACCTGACTACCTACGACCAAAAGAATTGGGTTTTGGATGGGTTCAGAAGTAATCAATTTGATGCCATCCAATCAGATAGGGCATCAATGGAATGACACATAAGCTTCACAGTGAAGATATGCTTGGATATCATCCACATATGGTGGAAAAGCCCACACGACCGCAACAGAGAGCTGACATCAGGGCTGGTAGTTATGGGGGATGGAATAGCCTACTACCGCCATATCTCCTATTCGCGAATACGTACTCCGAGAATAAAGATATGCCTTGTATAGTATTCGCAAAGGTTGGAATAGGCTACACCTTGGAATAACTTCGCCAGCAAACAGATAGCACCGAGAATATCCCTGCAGACGTCATTATTTAGGTGGTATAGGTTAAGCGCACGCGCATAATTATTTATAGACTACACGGTCAACTTGGTAACGAATGAAAATAATAAGAGAAGGAGATTTCAGTGCCGTGATTCGTACAAAGAGAAAGCGATTATGCCCAATTATGGCTTTGAGGAATAGTAAATCATAACAAATAAATAAATATTTGGCATAAAGAATAGTGAATTATAAAAGATAAATAACTAATTGGCGGAATATGGAAGTTTCGTGATCGGTAGGCGAATTTGTCCGACACTGGTATGTAGGCACTTTAGATGTTAATCTTCGACCATACAAACCCCAAAGGAAAAGTTCACTCACAAATGCACACAACTTAAACTCGATTAATGAAAGAATGAAAGGCTGAAGGATGAGGACTTGGAAAGTGTAGTATGGGATATGAGAGTGTATGATGCTTGGAAGGAGTTTAAGGAAGTTATGAAAGATATTGTTAAGGAAAACATATCAGAACACAAACACAGATAAGAGGAGGGCAAGGAATTAAACTTGGGAAGAATTTTCAGAGGTTGAGGAAGTGGAGCATTTGAATGAACATAATATATAAGAATGGCGGTCAACACGGAGTTACCGTATGTGATAAATCAGTAAGCATTCTGTGAGAAAGTATATGATATGGTAAATAAGAGAAAGCCTGTAGATGTAATCTATATAGATTTAGATTTTGTGCATTTAATAAAGTACCCCATGAAAAACTGGCCAAGAAGTTGCAAGGTTGTGAAATTACAGGGTAGGTACTAACATGGATTCAAAACTGAAACTATATGGTAGAAGCCAAGTGGAGGGCATAGGTGATAGGGCCTAAGTTTTCTGGCTGGATGACAGTATTAAGTGAAGTTCCACAGGGATTAGTCTTAGGTCATTGGGGGTCGTACTTTTTTAGTAATGACATACCGTATTTACTCGACTATAAGTCGCGAAATTGAAGACTATTTCAGAATGGCAATATAGGTCTTCGACTTATACTTGAGAGACAAAATAATTGGAGATTTTCGGACCAAATATTGAAAATTGCGAAACATTGTGTGAAATCACGTGAAATGACTCTTCTAACTGGCACTATATTTTGCGGAGAAATCCGCCGAATTTCTCCACCGAAAGACAGTAGATATCAGGCTATATCGAGAAGTATAGCCTGATGGCTATACTTCTCGATTTATGACGGCCGCATGCATTAATATTGATCTGCCCATAGTGAAATATATATTTCGCGGAGAAATCCGTCGAACTTCAATCGCAGAAAGTCAACAGATATCAGGCTATACCTCTCGATTTATCACTCGTTTTTAATTTTATGGGTTTGACTTATATTTGAGCCGGTAATTTTGGACATTATTTTTGTACAAAAATTGTACTTCGACTAATACTTGAATCGACTTATAGTCGAGTATATATGGTAGATGATGGAATTTTATCAACAATTTGTAAGTTTGCACATGCAAAACTATTTAGAGCAGTGGGTGGTGAAAAAGAAGTGATGATTCTGCAGGATAATCGTAGAAGAATGTTCAGAAGGTCACATAACTGTCAGGTGCTGTTTGCTTTAGAAAAGATCTCAGTAATTCACATGGGAAGAGAAACAGTGAGTTTTCATTAAATAGGGTAAAGCTTTGAAAGTGAGCGAGGAAGAAAGGGACTTGGGAGTGATTATGTACAAGAGTATAAAACATGCAAGACTGAGGCAGCAAAGAAGGCTAACAAAGCTAGGCATGATTAGAAGGGCAATAAGTCACCAAAGACTGAGGTCGTATACATCACTAAATAAGCCACAGTTTGAATACTCCATATTTAGAGCTAGACATGGCAAAGTTGGAAAAAGTGGAAAGACGAGCTAAAAAAATTATATGGGGCTACAAGCCACAAAGAAAGGCTGAATAGGTGTGCACTAACAACATTGGAGATTACGAGGAGCAACGGAGCCCTAACTGAAGCCAACAAGATTGTTACTGGAAAGGGGGCAGTGCAGTCATGTAGGTTTTTGGAATTACGAAGGCATCTCGAGGACACTGGCATGACTTATTTAAGAAATCGAAAGGTGCTTAGGCAGCCATTCTCAGTTCAAGAGTTGTACAATGGTGGAATAGTATAGATGATAGTACTGTCACTGCTTTTAAGAGGAAGCTAGGAAAATTGGGCTATTAGTCTAAGCATGACCCAGGTCAAATACTGCAGTGGTTGTAGCAGACTAAAGTCTTTTGAACCACTTTAAACCCTTAATTGTTGTTTTATACTGAGCCTTTAAATAAGCCCTCTTTTATAAGCATATGGTTTCTATTGACACTGTTTGCCTACTTTAAATTTATGACTTATTTTCAATTCATTCAAGTAGTTTTGCCAACCTGAGACTAAATCCTATAAATTATGGTGACATTTCTAGTTATGTTGAAAGTAGAAAATTCTAAAATGCATCAATGAGCTTATGAGGAAATCTCTATCCCTGACAATTCCATAACAGCTTTGAGCTTTATGTTGTTGGCACATGTTATCGGGCATGTGCCATATAGAGGCATGTGCCATGTATACATGACCCATGACTCATAGGGCACGGGTTTGATTTGTGGCTGACTGGCTAAAACGGTTGGAGAAGGAACTAATTACAGAAAATCAATGGTAGGCAGGCCTAACTACGTTATCCATGCTACGTCATGCAAGCGCGACCTTCGAATGCAATATCATCAGTTACTTTGTGGCATTTGAACATCTTTGATGGCGAAAATGAGGCGCAGTATGAATTTCGCCCTCGGTGAAGGCGACGGATTAATCATAGAACCTCCTACACTTTTTGACGTCCAAAACGTCATCGAATGCGACGAATCACAAAGGCTGCCATCATTGTTTACATCGCCGGTATGCTAGGCGTAGAGGACTTACTCCTACCTCAGAATCAGAGTAGACTTACACCTAGCGTAGAGGGTTGCGCTGCTCTTATAATTACCAACATAACCCACTACACCGGAGTAGGCCATTTTACATCGGTAGTAGGAGATTTGCCAACCGACTTAACTACCGGCCCAGATGTGTATAGACTACAGAATATAGAGCAACAAAGGGCCCAAGGCTGATCCCTGAGGTACACCAAAAGGGCTGGGACCCAGTGGGACCTAGAAGATCATCTGCAATGAAAGAATAAAGGCCCTCCAATGGTTTGCCAAAGAGGCCAAAGGAGGCAGAGAGGCGTTGAAGAAGGATAGAATGGTCCACAAAGTCAAATGCAGAGCTAACATCAAATAATGCCAAAAGTGTTATCTGTCCATGGCACCATAGAAATTCGATAGGAGGCGGTCCAAGAGCGTTTTCGGTGGAATGATTCTTCTGAAAGACTGACTGCAGAGGAGGGAGCAACCCATTCACATCCAAGTAACCAATAAATTGATTTACAATAGTGCATTCTAGTAATTTAGATAGGAATAGGGCGGTAATTTGCAGAATTGCCCACATCAAGGCCGTCCCGCTTCAAACTGGCATAAGGATGGACTGCTTCTGGTAGGTAGATTGGCTTCCTGGATCGACCTGTTGCAGAGCAGAGTAAGAAATGGAAGGGGACATCAATGAACTTCTGGACCAGGAACATGGGCATAGGGTCCAGCTCACATGCTTATGGAGCAGCAGCCAGGATAAGGCACTATAACTATATGCTCGTGACCTCACTGAGATTGGAGAGACGAGCATCCATAATGGAAAATTGTGGTGGTGATGACGCTGCAGTAGATGTACAGATCGATGAAATCTTCACATTGAGTTGCTCCAGAAACGCATCAGCAGTGGTAAAGACTGCTGCTGGCGACTCAAGGAGCGATGACCGAGGAGGCTATTGAATGTGGTCCAAAGTTTCTTTGGTTCCACATTGTGTAGCAGTGGCATCTGGAGTTAGTGAGCGAGCAACATGGTGGAGCTGACGCAGATGAGCTGTTGGTCCAGCATGACTCCAAGGCCTCGATGACAATAGAGCAAAAGATAAAGGTTGGGAAGTCGGCAGCAATGGTAGCTAGATCCAGCTTCATAAGCTCCTGTCTAGTGCCCAGCCAGATAAATTGGGCTTTTTGACGAGTTGAGTAACAGGCAGATGAATACAATACATCTTTATATTTTCTTCTGTTTACTGGGACCTTGGAATTGCATTGAACCAAGAGCTTACCTTTGCTTCTCATATTCACCGTCTCTGCCGTGATTCATACTACCAGTTGCATCAGCTCCAAGCTGTTGCTGGCTCGCTAACTCCACCTCTAACCTTGTCGAATGTTCCCTCTAATTTTGTGGAGTTAGTGTGTGGAAGAAATTTGTTTTGACATTTTATGAATGATTCACACTTTGTGCACAGACCTCAGCTGAATGTGGTGATAGTTAAATTAAGATCATATCTAAAGTGATACGTTCTGATAACCTAAGAAAAGTCCCTTGTCTAAAGATAAATAAGGAACCTACCAGCCAGCGAACCAAAGTTTATAGAATAACGTAGGCCAACGGTTGGCTATAAGAAACCAGATTTATGTAGTTTCATAAAGACAAATCGTGTCTCGTAATTTTTTAAAAACAATTTGTGTGCACACAATAAATTGGGTGCGCTGGCTCCAGGGCCCGCATGTGCATGCACATGCACTCAGCCTAGAGGGGACATTGCCCTTGTCCATGCCTTCATCACTGCCCGACTAGATTACTGTTGATCACTCTATGTAGGCATTCCAGCTGAACGATCACGGTGCCTGGACCTGGTCTGTGTTCTGCCACATGTCTTGTCGAGCACATTCTGAAATTTGGAGATGTCCAGCAGGGAATTTCATATTGTGTCATTCCCTTGGTCTGGATTTTGCCCCTGCCTATCTTCGCGATCTCTCTGCTACTCTACTTTGAGTGCACGGGGTCGCCGCTCTCTCCACTCTACTGAGCAAGGTCTACTCGTTGTTCTACACGGTGATTCATTAAAAAACGTACCTTACATAGGTTAGCATAACTCAGGTAAATGACCATTAATTTTAATGAAATTTCAGAATAATGATGCTTGATATTCTATTCAAGTGCTACATAAATCATTTGACACACCAAGCTAAAATGACGTAACGCGATTGACGAAACTAATGACGTCACGAAAATATCGCGAAAAAATGGTGTTTACCGAAGAGGATAAACAATTTGTTACATTCTTACGAAAGAATAAAAAGTACAGTGCAAAACGTTTTCTAAAGAAATTTCCTGATAAAGAGTGGACTCTTAGTGGATTAAATGCGTTACTTTCAAAGATCGACAAAACTGGGTCTTTCCATCGTCGACCAGGCAGCGGCCGCCCGCGTACGGCAGCAACAACCGACAATGCTGAAAAGGTTGAATCGCTGGTGCTCAGCCAGGAAGATATGCCGCAAACGCATCGCACACAGAGACAAATTGCTCGAGAAATAGGAATCAGTCACACATCAGTTTGGAGAATTGTCAAGAATGATTTACATTTGCGATGTTTAAAGAAACGACACGCTCAAGAACTCACAGCAGCCAACAAGCAAGCAAGATTGACACGTTCCCGTCAGCTACTGAGGTTGTATCCTGCAAGCTTAGTGAATTTCATTTGGTTTACTGATGAGAAATTGTTTACTGTGGCAGCACCCAGTAACAGTCAGAATGATCGTATTTACGTCTCAGCCGGTACAAGGAAGAGAGACGTTCCAGCAAATCGTCTTTTGCGGACTCGACCAACTTTCAGCAAGTCCCTTATGGTATCTGTCGGGGTATCTGCACTCGGTCGTACGAACATCCATTTCATCGAACCAGGTGTTAAGATTAATGGACAATATTACAGAGATGTTCTACTAATGCAGGGTCTCTTGCCTGACATTCGTGAGATAACGGAGTATTTCATCTTCCAGCAGGATAGCGCTCCTGCGCACAGAGCTCGGGAGACCGTTGCGTTACTCGAAACTGAAACACCTGATTTCATCCCGCCTAATTACTGGCCACCTAATAGCCCTGATTTGAATCCAGTGGACTATAAGATATGGAGCGTCATGCAGGAAAAAGTCTACAGAAATCGAATACATGATGTCGACGAGTTGCGTCACCGAATTGTGGAGGTATGGGATGAAATGGATCAGCGCATCATTGATGAGTCAGTCAGGCAGTGGCGTAGGCGTCTTCGCGCGTGTGTTACTGCCCGAGGGGGTCAATTTGAACATAAACTGTAACTTTCTTCCTATTCAGAACTGATTCCTCTATGTTCACTTAAAATTTTTTTGACATAAACCGATATTTGACGGAGTTACAATTAAATATCTAGGGGTACGTTTTTTAATGAATCACCGTGTATTTGCCCATACAATTGCTAAGCAAAATTGTGCCTTCACAGTGGTTGACCCCGCGCTCAGGAACACGCTCCCGTTGGCGTTGTCCCCCAGGTTCCACTCACTCTTTTTAAGCTCGCCTTAAAACTGTTCTTTTTAGTCGTGCCAGGGTTGGAAGCGTTCCCGAGTAGTAGCATTGAAGGGGCGCTACAGAAATTTCTTATAATGAATGAATGATGCAGAGAATGACTTGCGTGGTCTATGAGAAATAATGTATTCAGGCTGATCAGACTTTGACTCAATGCATGGGTGAATTGTTTATTATATATTTAGATGATAGGGTGTTCTGTTTTTTATGCCTTTTCGTTGGACAATAGACGTAACATACAAGGGGCAAATACATACCAACCCCGGCACAGCTAAGAAGGTTTAAGAGGCTTTAACATTGTTCGAAAGTCGTGAGTGCTGATAGTTCTTATGCTTCTAGGCCTAATGCTTCATTGACAAATTGATTAAACTGAAAACTTTTAAATTCTAATGCTATGTCATACTATAATGCCATCTATGCAGCTCTCCAGCTTCCAACTTATTTAGTTATTAAAAATGCATCATGTTTAAATAAACTTTAGTAAGTATGTAAAATATGGTCATCTTACAGCATGAATTACATATGGACATCTGTTTCTTTATGCAAATTATGGTTGGTTTGTAATGCATGTTAATGTACTAGGCCACCATGCCTAACTCCACCGCTGTCCCTTTGCCTAGCCCTACCCCTAGACCATCGCATCCAAGGGCTAGACCCTTTGCATCGACCAATGGCCACTTTGGCAAACTGTATTGTATTGTATTTAAGCAATCCATCCAGTCACTTAGCTACAGGTCACCCAGAGCTGCCAAGTAGGATTCACTCAGCCAATTGCCGCAGGCCTAGCTAACCATAGCCGGGTTAGCTAGGCTAACTTGTGACTTAGTAGGTCAAAGTTAATGGAAGGATTAAGTAATAACTAATCAAGGTTATTTTGAAAACCCATATTAGTCACTACTTGCATGGTAAGAAAGACTACATGTAGCTTTTGTGGCATATATATTTTCCCCTGAGAAATTACTGTTGGTATTATGGCTTGACATATGACTCTTTATCACATTTTGTTTTGCACTCAATGATACAAACAGCAAATCTATTAACTACAGATGCTGGGAGGAATGAATTATATGTCGTATCATATTTAACACCAGCTATTTTTCTGTAGGGATGAACTGTCTTTCTTTCTCGATTACCTTTAATTTTGTGTTAGGTGATTATAGAACTTTGATGCAGCAGCATGGCCTAAGCAGGTCAACTCCTTTTGGTCAAAATTAAGTAGCCCATATCTTGGACCCAAAATCAAAAATTTTTGTTTTCAAGTTTCTCTTTTCTTTTCAAAATCAATAACATTGCCACTATCAGCAACATAGGAGATGGCTAGTTTGGGCAATATGTTGATGTTTGCTCACCATCAATTGTTGTTTGTCATTAGTTAGTGGTGCTTAATAGCTAACAGGACTAGCCTGCTAATTGTTGCAGCATTGATGTTTGTTTTTGGCTGTTCAGTGATGTGATACCATATAAATGCAGAAACAGCAGCAATAAAATGGCTAAAGTATGATGATCCATGTGCATCAATCAATTGCTGAGGCCTACACAAAACCTGTTCCAAACACCCAATCTCACCCTGCAGGAGGCCAGCTTATGTTGAGGAGCAATAGTCATGGTGACTGGTAATGAAGGCGAGATGAAAGGCTATTTGTTTTGATATTTTAGATTACAAGTTCCACAAGCCAACCGAAACTCAAGTTCCACTCACACGATCTTGACATGTAGCCCAGGTTTTGCTGGCTTTCTTGTGCAGCAGTAGAAAGAGAAACTTGCTGTCAGAGTAATTCATGTCCTGCAACACTGCAAAGACTTGTACATTGTACTGTGTGTTGGTATTCATCAGCTCTTTGTTATCAATATGAGAACTCTCTCTGCCTTTTTGACATTCCATGCTTAGAATCATTGGTTGGATTTAGTGTTGTAAGACTACATGTGAGCATTTCCAGATTTTTATTGAGTTATTATTTTGCCTACATGTGAGCATTTTCTCGATTTCTCATTTTCTCGATTTCTCATTTTCTCGATTTCTCATTTTCTCAATTTCTCATTTTCTCGATTTCTCATTTTCTCGATTTCTCATTTTCTCGATTTTATTGAGTCATAATTCTGCTTACTTTTGAGCATTTTGTAATTTTTTTTGTTAAGTTGTAATTTGGCCTGTGCATGTGACATTTCTTCATTTTGATAAAAACCAATGAGTTTTTAATTTTGTCTACACGTGAGCATTTCATGTGTTTATTGGTGCAGACTGACAGTGCCAAGCTAAAATCTTATGCAAAACTCAATCTTGCAGCCCTTGCCTCTGAGTTTCCGCAGTTTACATTCTCTACAACTGTACGCGATCTAGGTGATAGATCCTACTTGCAATGGAACTTTTTGAAGCTATGTCTAACTCTGTGTTATATATTGTATTGTATTTAAGCATTTGGAAATCACTTCTAGTAGGATGAACTGTTCAGAAGCACTGCCCCATGAACAGAAGCAGGTTTTCAGAAAGCGTAAGAGAACGAGAGACAGCAAGATAGATAAGTGACTGCCAGATAGAAGTTTAGAGTGAACAGAAGGAGAAACACATTCCAGAGAGAGGAGCAATTGAAGCAAAGGCTATGAAACAAGACTGACCCATAGCAGTTCTAGCACAAGGAACCAAATGGTCAAGTCTATTGGACAAACGAAGTAGATGGTGGGGGGAAGATGAATAGGGCCAAAGTATTATTTCAACATGGGTGAAAACAGATGCAGGGCAGTATACAAAATGATCAAACAGATCAACTGCACATGGAACCCCTACAAAGAAAATAAGAAACAAAAAAGTGCTGAACAAAGGGAGTACTGTAGAGATCTGTATATTAAAAATGGGAATTGCAAGGCAATAGAACATGCACCTGCACCATCAGACTAAGGACGATGAAGACCAGGACATCCTATGTGATGAAGTGGAAGCAGCTGTGAAGTGATTAAACAGAAACAAAAGCCCGGGAACGGTGTAGTGGGATAAATTATCCAGGCTGGAGGCGAGTGTTCAAGATGATATTCTACCAGCCAGTTATAAACTTCATCTGGGATAGCAAGAGTGGAGCTTTTGTTAAATAGGGAAGAATGTTTAACTGAGTCAAAAAGCGTTGGGGATTTACTGAGACATATTAATTAGTTTTTAAGAGTAGTTGTGTATGGTGTATGATAGATATGATGGTTGTGGAGGTGAATCCAGTGGGTCTGAACACAAATTGATCTGAGATCAGAAAGGGAGTGTCGTATAGTAGGGAGACAGTGTGGACTCAAGGAACAAGACAACGGAAGTAGAAAGAAAGAACAGGATATAAGTAGCAGCGTTAGGCAGGTCTTGAAACTGGATGTTATGCAAATATAAAGTGTTACAATAAAGCTATAAAAAGTGTGAAACAGGGATATTACATTTGACAATGAGGATAAGGTTTAACTTTGCGTTTCGTATATCGCGGAAGATGAAAATGGCGAAATTTAGTCTTATACCTCAATTACCACCATTTATGCTTGACGTTGACCCAACATCTAGAGTGCAGCTTTTCAAGAAATGGACCGACTGCTTCGCAAATCTGATGATTGCAATGGACATTACGGATACCAAACACTAGAGGGCATTGTTTCTTCATCTTGCTGGCGAGGCGGTATATGATGTTTTTTTCAAGGTTTGGTTGTGCCACAGGAGGAAGAATCAGATGAGAGTAACACTTGCATTCTCACGAAAGAGGTTTTAGACAAACATTTAAATCCAAAAAAGAACATTGAATTTGAAATATTTACATTTCGTCAAACTCGCCAAACCCTCCATGGTCATCAGAGTGTCAGTCAAAGGCAATAGAAGAAGAGTTTAAGCTTAAGGAAAGAGAGCTAAAATCTACCCGTTGTTGCTCGAGGGGACTACAAAGGTCAGAATGCATCAAACATTCAGCCCATGAGGATGTGTTATAACTGCAGACTGACATATCCACATGTTGGAGGAAAAACGCATTGCCCAGCTTGGAGCAAAACATGCTATGCTTGCAACAAAATGAATCATTTTCAACACCAATGTCGTCAGAATTCTGGGTGTGCTCAAGGATTTGAAGGTCGTATACCTACAACTGGTCATGGCGGTGGGTATAATGAGTCACATCAAATCCATCAATTTAGCTATAAATAGACCCACTGAGTCGGTCAGTCACCTAGATTCGGAATATGTCTTCACCAACAGCGAACGAAGACAACATGCCCCATTTGTTCAGGTACTGTTATAAGGTTGTTTGGTGAATATGCTTGTAGACACTGGAGCGTTCTGGTTGCTCCTCATATCAATTCAGCTAGTTCATTCCAATGTAACAATTCATTCCTATGCATCTCTTGACCCTATCACAATATTGGGACGTTTCGAAGCTATCATACAATATCGACAAGCTAAGGTAGAGGCAGTATTTTATGTTGCTACAGGTAATAGAGGATCTTTGCTCAGTTACATGACAGCTTCAGAACTGGATTTGATCAAACTCTATCTCAATAGCATTGATTCTGAGCAGTTGATTACTTTGGAAATGCTGGAGAAATCGCATCCTCAACTTTGTGATGGCATTGGTAAGCTTAATAATTTTTGTGTCAAGCTACATATTGACAACAGTATGAACCCTGTGCTATTCCTGTGCTCAATCGCACCTAAGAGTCCTCTTTCACATACATCAGAAAGTGGAGCAAGAATTCAAGGAATTGCTGGCTCAGGACATAATCGAACGTGTTAAAGGGTCCAACACCATGGATGTCTCCCATTATCACTCCTGCAAAGCCAAAAGAGCCAGACAAAATACGTATCTGTGTCAACATGCGACAAGCAAACAAGGCCATTATGAGAGAACGACATGTCACACCGACTTTGGAAGATGTTATGAATGATCTTAATGGGGCCACAAAGTTTTCCAAACTGGATCGAAGAGCAGGCTATCATCAGCTGGAACCTAGTTCTCGCCACATCACAACTTTTTCAACCCATATGGGTCTGTTTCGGTATAAGAGGTTGAGTTTTGGGATTTCTTCTGCCAGCGAAGTTTTTCAAAACACCATCACTCGGGATTCCAGGTGTCTTAAATATCAGTGATGACATTATTATTCATCGACGCTAATTTGCGCCACAAGTTCTCAATTGTATTCTGAACTGTGGTCTTGCTCTAAATTGGAATAAGTGTGTCTTTAACCAATCCACGCTTCCCTTCTTCGGTCATGTGTTCTCTACCAGAGGAGTAGCTATTGATCCAGACAAAATCGCGGCACTCCAAAACATGACGGCACCCACAAATGTCACTGAAGTTCGTAGTCTGCTGGGCATGTTCAACTACTGTGCATGTTTCATTCCTAATTATGCTACTAAAACAGAATCTTTACGGAAATAACTCAAAACGAGGTCATGTTTTCTTGGGGACAGTGTGAACAGTAAGCTTTTGAGGATATTAAGCAAAACCTGTGTCAGCATGCAGTCACAGCATACTTCAATCCAAGCAAGAAATCGGTTGTTACAGTTGATGCCAGTCCAGTGGGACTCAGTGCATTACTTGCACAGGAGAATGATTAAGGGACAATCAGTAATGGTCACTTATGTTACTAGAGTGCTCACAGAAGTGGAAAAAAGGTATTCACAAACAGAGCGTGAAGCCTTAGCATGTGTTTGGGCATACGAGAGTATTTACGTCAGTATTTATATGGATGTCATTTTGATCTCATAATGGATCATGAACCATTGGAGGTAATTAATGGTAAATGGGATTGAAATGGCAGATTAATCAGATGAGTGAAAAGTAGTCAAAAAAGGGTGCAGCTAGTCTTAGGAACCAAGACAGAACATTCTCCTCCTGTGAACCCCAAACTGTAGTATTTTGTGCATTCATCGCATAAAACACCTTGAACGGCAACACGTCATCAAACCAACATTCCACAGTTCTGTGTCGATGCACCTATTTTTACTCAATTGAGCGACGTGAATAATGGTGACATCATATTCAAGCATGAGCCAGAAATGCACTTCGCATGCCGTGATGTACACTGTCACGTCATTTAAAGCATGTTCCACTTCAAAATTTTATTTGACAAGCATACACTTGAAAAATATTGAAGATATCCGAATCATTTTGACCGAGATAAACAATTTAAGTTTGAAAACGGTAAACGAACTTTTGTGTCACCCAATAATTATTATTACTCACTTGGATCTGGATCGGGGTGAATTTCAGGGCCAAAGCAGCGCACCCCGAGTTCAAAATTCAATCCCTAGCAAAGGTGGGCTGTTAGGTTAGAACATTATGTTTCATCTATTGAGCTCTCATGGTGCATTGATTCAACTGAATAAAATAATTAAATAAATAAATCACTTGAGTGTAAAATTTTTCATGCTTGAGAAAAGTTTTGTAGAGGCATGTATGTGTGTATCTACTGGCTAATTGTAAAACACCTTTTTACCTCGTATGGGCACTTAACATGGCGGTATAACAAAATATAAAGAGCATAATGTTGAGATGACTTGAAGATGGTTCTTAGGCTGTTTGTGATGACATAGTTTGTATGATTTGTATGGTTCTTGGACTGTTTGTATAGAGGAGCACAGAGCGCTCATGTGGTGACACATGAGGAGGATTTTTAAGATACTCAGAAGCCAGTGCTATAGTTCGAAACGTGTGACAGGTTGACATGTGTCAGGTAATGCAGTTGAGGAGTGACTGAAGCTGTCCTATCAGGTCTGCAAGGACCGAGTTGCAATAGTCCATTGTATTATCGTGTAATCTGGTCATGTTCCATAATTTGGTGGGGAGATAAAATGACTAGCTTAGGTGTGTAGGTTACAAATTTAAAGCAGTTTGTGTTTCAGCTTAAAATATACATTTGTGCATTTATGTTGTTCAGAAACTGATTGCTTTTATCTGCCATGTTGTTCTTGCAGTGTTTGATCATCCATTTAATTCTGACATGACATCATATTTGATTTGCAATACAACCTTATACATATTTTTGATTTATTTTTATAACTTCAAATTATTACCATTTTTAAATTTTTTGGGCATGTGCTCGTGTTCATGCATTTGTACATTATATTACAGGATGTGTGTTTTATATTCTGATAATTATAATTGTCTGCAATTATTTAACACTTCCACTTGTGCAGCTTGGGAATGCTGCTGAAAAATTATACAAAATGAAGAAAATAGTTCCTTAACCAAAGAGTGTAAGTAAAGATAAGATATACAGTTCCTTAGAATGTAGGAGAAAGGAAACAGACATGGTTAGGTGATGCTGTTGGTTAAATGGTACTGTTGTAGTGTTATATTTAAATCCAACTAATCTTGTGCAATATCAGTTAATATTTAGTAGTCTTGCTCATTTTAGCTTCTAGCATAGAGGTTTGGCTTAAAAATTAAGGAGGTTGTGTTTCAACCTAAAATATAAATTTGTGCATTTCTGTTGTTCAGAAAATTATTTTTGTTGACATGATTACCTATCATCTGCCAGATTTGATTTAGAATGCAACTCTGGCAGTTACATAAATATTATTATATGCATATATTTATTTGTTTTGTGGCTCTAAATTATTTACATTTTTGGACATTGGCTCATGTTCGTGTTTATTTGCAGTTTTTACGCTGTTTATTTTATAAATAGTCAGGTGTGCACTTTTTTAATACTTCCACTGTGCAGTTTGGGAATGATGATGCTTACCCTTTAATGAACAACTGTACAACGTGAGGAATGACAGTTCAGTAACTTCAGTTATTGGCAAAACACCCATTGACAAAATACTTAACAGTAATTTTTTTAATCTAACCCAATACAGCCAAGTGCGAGTGAAACTAATCTACCATTTACCATTCTATTCTACGATTCTACCATTTACAAATGTGCATCGGGTATTTTTAAGAAGTGATGGTATCAATAGCAATTGGGTGTCATACTGCAAAGAATCTAAATCTCTGTTTTGTACAGTAGGCCTATGCTTAGCATATCACAAGACTGAAGATATGAACTCATTCACAGAGGGAATTAATTCAATTCTTGGAAACATGTGCATCAAATCGAGGAACACGAAAGCAGCAAATATCACGAGATCTATGTGGAAGCTCATATCATCTCTGTAAGTGAAAGAGACATTGATAGCGTTTTATTCTCTAAACAAAATGAAACTAGGTACCAACAAGTTCAAGAAAAGAGACGTGGTCTTAGCTATCTTAGCTTTTAAGCTTATGTCAATCGAGACCGATGTTTTAGGTGAACTATATAACGATACAAGTATAGATCATTTGGCCGAAATGATACCCAGCTTAAAGAAGCTGCTTACACTATAGGGTCTAACCATCATTAAAGTGATGCCTAGAAAATTGATTTATTACTTAAAATACATTCCTGATATTTTTTATCTAATTAAAAACTATATTTGTGCTTTATTATTCTTTTTATTATTGTTGTAAGTTGTAAAGTGACCTATGACTTTAGAGGCCTCAGACTTGGATGGAAAAACGCAAAAGGAAAATAAAAGTCAGATGGGGTCGCTTTTATTTCTTTTCCAGGGCTGCTCGAACATCTCAATCCACCCCTGTTCTCATGTGAGTTTCTAGGTTATCATGACCATTTTCATCACACAATTGGTTTTATATTCCGATATTTACACATTTCGAGTTACACAAATCACACACGTTCGATATAATTTCAGCCGCCGTTTTCTTTATCCGAAGGCAGTGTTAATTTTAATGTGCAAATCAGGCACGCCATAATAACCAAAGCCTCACGCAGAGCAGTAGCCCAATGAAACACTAGCGATCGGTTAAACTTTTGGGGCGAAGAGCACAATCGCTGAATTCAAAGTTCAGTCCCTGGCAAAGCTAGACTGTAAGGCTAGTTCATATAAATTCATTCATTCATTTAAACACTTCTATAGCGCCCCCTTAAGAAGTATATTCGAAGGCGCTCTCAGCCCAACCACAGCAATAAGCAACTTGTGAATGACAGGTGCGTTGCTAGGTAATAATGACGACACTGACAGCGGCGTATTAGAAGGTTAAAAAAAGTAGGGGTATAGGCCTCGACATGGAGTTTATGCATTGCGTAAATTGATGTAGGTTACTGTCGTAATCATTATACAAGTGAGATAAAGTTACGAAATATGTTTAGTTACCTGTTTTTGTAAATTTAAAATGAATGAATGTTTGCTGAAATTCTGCACAGATGCTCTTTAGACAGTTGTGTCATTTTGGTGTCAACCCTCTGAATGGTGTCACCCGGTATGCTCTGCACCTCCTAGTGGTGCCACTTTGTATAAGGCGTAATTATAGTTATAATTATGCCCATTTTTAGAGCACCATCAGTAGCATGCTATTTCTAGGGTACTTATAAATACATTCACAATTACTGAGGCTCAACGGACGCCCTGCCCAGCGCAGACTAAACAGCTGGTGACGCATGTTGCACATTTTGAATCCACGCATATCCATAATAAGTCAGTTAATGCACATGCAATATCGCACTAATACCACTAAATGATACCGAATAATCAAGAAAAATCAGTGTCATGGTATAGTTGTCTGCCCTACTAGATCTATAAAAAATTAGGGGTTTAATGAGCTGAGAATTATTTTATTTTAGCCTTTTTTTCCCTTGCAACAGCTTCGTGTGATATTGTAAAATAGAAATAGAGCACTCCCGGCATGGCTAAAAACAACAGTTTTCAGACACAGGCATAAAAAGAAGTCTGAGTGGACCCTGTTGGACAACCGCAATGCTAACAGAAGCATGTTTTAGAGCGAGGAGTGAACCACTGAGAAAGCACGATTTTGTTTAGTAGTTGTGAGGGAAAATGGGACGATGGGTAGGCCTCACTCGGTAGAACGGAGAGCGTGGCAACCCGATACGCTCAAAGTAGAGTAGTGGAGAGCACAAAGATAGGCTGAGGCACACGCAGCCAAGGACCACCAGACCAATGTAATGATACGGTATGAGATTCGCTGTTGGAGCCAGTGGAGGACATTCAGCATATAGCTGGAGACATGGCCAAATTTCGGAATGCGCCAAACAAGACGTGCAGCAGAACACAGGACCCGGTTCACGCGCTGCAATCACCCAGCAGTAAGGCCACCGAGTGAGCTTTGTCCAATTTATTTATTTATTTAAGGGACATTGGATTCATATTTAGTTATGCAGAGATTCTGTGATTGCCTAATGCACCGCATAGGTGCCCACGTAAGTTGTTAGTAAAATAATTTGTGACGATGCCAATGGGAAGTTTAACCCCCCTTTGCCTACACTACTGGATAATTTAGTTGCTCCTGATTGTGTTATGATGTACAGATTAACTGTTGTTGCAAAGTGGAGATTTTAGTCATAAGTTTTTTTTATGTTCTTAAGCTGTGTTGCTTCCTTGTTACGGTTCTTGTTTTATTATTTGACATTGCCTCAAAATTCTTGATACTTATTGCAAGTTTTCTTTGTATTCAGACTGTTATGTACTACCATGTAAAGTAATCATAATCTCAAGATTTCTTCAGCACCCACAATGCAAGACTTTGTGACATAAAGTAGAGCAATTGTATTATGGAATGCATTAAGGAATTAGAATGCATTAAGGAATTAGTCCTGTCTTTGTTTTAAATGGGGTTCATTTTAATTGGCTTCCACTTCAGCCAAGAGACAAATCAAGCCCATGTCTTCAAGGCTAAAAGAGTCCTTGAAGATGCTCACAAGAAGTGAGCATGTTTTACCCTACAACATATTTGTTACATATTTTTTCATGTGTGGAACACATCTAATTAGTTTCTCTTGAAGTGGCATTACATTACATTCATTGCATGTAGGAAATAGAAATCAAGTTTCTTCACACGAATTTGAAACATGTTTCCTAGGTTTCAGCATGCTGCATGAATATTATTAACAGCACAGCCCAAATGAAGTCACTTCTAAATTCTTTTCAGGAATGGACATTTTCTTTAATTTGCAATGCCACACATGTAAATGATTTTATGATAATAGAAACTGTCACTATGTTTGCTAATTATATATTAGGGGTATTATCTGTCATTGCAATACTAACGAATTATAAATATGTACATTTATGTGTCATGTCACGTCGTCATCGTCGCTTCGCGACGGTTGACTACATGAATGGGAAAGTAATGTCCAGTGCTTTCTGTCTCGTACGATGTTCATTAAGCTTGTGCCTTTTAAACCAGTCCACGCCACGACATTGTCAAACCAACAGATTCTGGGTTTCCACGACTTCGGCTTCCTTCCACTATACCCAACATCACACTCTTCTCAATACTGTATTTAGGCTGTCTCACGATGTGCCCGAAGTACCGCAGTTTTCTGGATTTGATGTGGCCCAACAGTTTGCCGTCAACTTTCGCCATTTGATACACTTGTTCGGTGGTCACCATTGCTGTCCATGGAATTCTGAGCAGTTTCCTCATTCACTTGTTCTCAAATGCTTGTATGCATTTCTCTCCTTCTTTCTTTATTGTCCATGCCTCACAACCATACGTTGCTACTGGCCACACTAAGGCCTTATATTAATTTGTATAAATGTTGCTATATTTGTATCTCAATGGTATTTAATTGTAGAATTTGAGTGATCATCCTTAGAATAGAATATTGTTGTTTCCTGTTTGACACTTATGATCCATTGGTGTAATATATATTTTTACATTTGGTGATCAGCATTATTTGATGACTGAGTAAACACCTTTATGAATTGTATCAACTTTCTGGGACAGCTGGGACTTTGTTAAAAGTTAAAAGTACCTACCAGTTACTATAGGTAACTGGCAGGTACATAACGAGTTTCCAAGCTGAAGGTGATGTTGTATAAGCTGCATTGACATTTGATGTGACTTTAGTTTTACCATAATTATTATGAGGCAGCACTGTCACTATTTTTACAGATATTAAAAAATCTGGAATGAACTTTGTAAAAAAGCTGATTAGTTTCTGTCCACTACAGCTGTCTAACAAATCGAAGGAGTTGATCTAATAGTCTTACTTCAGCTTAAACATGTCTAAGCTATTTCTAATTGTACAGTTCTGTTTTGTGAACATTTTTTATTGCATGTTAAAAGACATTTCATGATGTACTCTGAATTGTCTCTCTAAGATGTCTCTCTAAAACAATGTCATGGTTTAGATGTCATGGCAGGCATGATCTGTGGTGTAAGTGTAAGCTGTTTTAGTTCCTAATCTAACAACATCACAGTTGAAACATTTCTGGATGTTAATATCACTGGCTTGTTTAATCTGCACATGTAATGAATTAAGTGACTGTGCCATACAGTCAATCACAGGCAAGGAAATTTAAGTGGATTCATTGGTCAGAGACTTTGGGAAGTCCAGATGATGATGCTTCTTGAAGCAAGTGAAGGGCAAGTGGGGCTGTTTCGTTCATTTTCTCTCAGTATCGATATATTCTCAGAAATTCGAGTTATCAGAAATAAGCTGTCAAACTTAATTGACAAGATTGCTGTGAAAAATATATAAATGTGATCATTTTTCACTAAACCAGTCAGAAGTCGCATTTTATGAAATGCCTCATTTTGGCCTTTTAGTGGGAAAATCCATTTTTTCATCACTTTTGGCATTTTTACACTAATGACTAAGCAAATTCTTAATAAACATTATTGCCAATTATTTTGCTATAAAATAATGCTAAACATGTTTAATGAATATTTATTGGAACCTACACTAAGTTCAATTTTGAATTTCTGCGTTTTTATGAAATTTATGATGATTTTCTAGGTCTGTTGCATCATTTTCCCATGCTTGCACCCCTACACTAATGGTATCGTCTGCAAGCTTAACATTTCCTCTAGCCGTCTTGTGTATTCAAAATGGACTAGCTTTTAATTTAAGCCAATCATAGCTTGAGTAAGATGTCATATGCAAAGAAATACCATGCTACGGAAAAATGATCAAATAATTCCATGAACTTTGGGAACGATTTTCCCAGAAGACTATTCCGAACATAGTACGGTTTTAAATTGACATAACTTTTTTCAGGTATAAGATACAAGTGAAACAGAAGCAGTTCTGGAAAGCTAATAAGAAGTTCTATGATGTTGCATCAAAAACCCATTTTTCAAATTTGGAAATATGTGACTGATTTCGTACTGAGCCGTCACAAATATAAAGATAATTTACCAAGTTGTGCTTTGAGAGAAGGTGTCGAGATTGGGTGGGTCGGAAAAAAGAAACCCATCAGGAAGAAAGAACTCTGCTTGGCTTGTCCTAGGTGAATTTCAGGGCTGCTAACTCCAGTGTTTGACGCCTAAGGAAAGATAAACTTCTGTTTCACATCATATGAAGTTTATGAAAACCCTTTCAAAATCTGAAGTTCTGGTTGTGGTTTGTTTTTGTGATTTGGTGAAGGTTTCTTCTAAACATTATTTATCACTTCTTTGTCAGTTGCATAATATTGAATCTTGAATCAGAACTCAGGATTCAATATTATGCAACTAAATGAATCTAAACACCAGAAGATTGAAGTTCCCTAGATGGAGGGATTCTGCGGGTCTGCAAGGGTCTAACGGGTTGGAAGCGGCTGCCTTACTACTTCACTTTTTCACAGGGTTATCTTATCTTGGCTTTCTAAGCAACAGTTTATATAACTCCAAAATCACAGTAACAGCAGCCATGTTGCATAAAACATAGATTTTTACAGCAAAGCACACTTAGCTCTGAAAGCCCTGTGGACAGTAACTGCTTTCACTTTTCTCAGCATTCAGTTTTGACTTGCACTCACTTGGAGATAGCACATGCACAGGGCCAGCCAGTACTTGCTCACGCTAGAACTTAATAGAGACACAGCTTGTTTGATGCCAGATTGCTTGCAGAATCCTAAATAAAACTTTTGTTAAACTTGTTGCAATTAGGTGTTCATTCAGCTCAATCTCTGGTCATTTCATTTTCAAATTGTGACTTGCTTTACAAACTGTTAAAATAAGCAGTTTGTAATAGTATTGGCTGCTCTGAGGATAGCAGCCTGATTACAGTTTGGTTTTAATGCCTTCTGCATTAGACATTGGTGTAAAGAAGTTACTGTAACTTATAATAATTTTCATACAGTGAGTTCTGCCCTGTTTGCGCTATTCTTCTGCATTGGTCTCCATTGCAGCGATCTAATTCAAAGGTCACAAGGACATGTTAGATTCATTCAGTTCAAAATTAGGATTACGCAACAATTACATAAAATTTTATTAATTTGTGACACTGATGTGTTTGGTAACATGCATGGTAAGTATTGAACGCACTAGCTCTTAACCCGTGAAAAGATCACAAGTCATATTCTATTTAATTTTAACCTTGCTAGTAATGTCATGTGTTGGGGCCTTACAGCTAAAATCCACATTTACGTAACCCGTGAAAAATCAAAGGTCACATCTGATAAATAAGTGAAACGTGTATGACCGACAGACAAACGCGTGTCTTAGGTAATTATTATTGTTGATGATTGTGCACACTTGTTGCTGTTACCAAGAACTTAATTTAATACTGAATTTGGTGCTAAGTAGGCTAGTTCCTAAAGAGGCTCCTTACCAAGGATAAACAAGCTAACCTAAGGCTGGTTGCTGAGGAGGCTGGTTTCTAAAGTGGCTCTTTTTAAGCAGTTTGGTTGTTTATGAGGCTAAGATTCATACTACCAATTGCGTCCGCTCCACACTGTTGCTCGCTCTCTAACTCCAGACGCCGCCTCTACCCTTGTCCACGCCTTCATCACAGCCTGACTGTTGCTCACTCTGAGTAGGCCTTCCAGCGGGGTAGTACTGATGCTTGGACCGGGTCCTGTGTTCTGCCGTACCTCTTGTCTCTGGCTATATGCTAGATGTGCTCCATTGGCTCCCTTTTCAGCAACGAATCTTGTACTGTATCATCGCTTTGGTCTGGCGGTCCTTGCTGGGTCTCGCCCCTGCCTATCTTCGAGATCTCTACTACTCTACTTTTAGCGCACCAGGTCTCCGCTCTACTGATGTTGTTCAGCAGTTGTGTAAGTAAATGGGACAATGAGTAAGTCGAGACTTACTCATTGTCCCATTTACTCACACAACTGCCTAACAACATCGTGCCTTCTCAGTGCCCCTCGCTCAGGATCACACTTCCGTTGGCGTTGCACTTGTCACCAAGGGTCCACTCAAACTCTTTTTATACTCGTCTTAAAATTGTTCTTTTTAGCTGTGCCAGGGTCGGGAGTGCTCCTGTGTAGTAGCCTTGAAGGCGCTATATAAATCTTTGTAATGAATGAATAAGAATGGTTGTTGCTAAGAAGAGTGGTTGCTAATGATGGTGGATGCTGGTCGCTAAAGGAAGGTTGCTATAGCTGAGGCTAGTTGTGAAGAATGCTGAGGTTGACCTTGAGGGCGGTTATTAAGGTGGCCATTTGCTAAGAAGAATGGTTGCGAAGAGGCTAGTTGATAAATGTGCTGAATACGAAAGAGGCTGAGGCCAACAACTGAGGCTGGTTGATACAAAGAATGGTTGCTATGAAGGTTGGAGATTGCTTTGGAGATTGGTATGCTAGTTAGTAAGGGGTTGAGTTTGAGGCTAGTTGTTAAGGTAGTACAATAACTAACATGTTACATTCATTACGGCGGTCGGATTAGAGTAAATAACCTTGGCAGGTAACCATGAGTAAAAACCTGGCTGTTCCACATTTGTAAACAGTCCATCGGAAGCCTATGGCCCATTTATTATACTAACAGTACACTTATTTACATGTAATGGAAATGTAACGGAAAACTTATATAGCGCCACTCGACATCAGAGGCGCTCACGACTCAAAACATAGCTAAATAGAAAAAAAGGCAGCAGAGAGAGGAGCTAGGGATATGGTCTCGAGACGGTCTGCAAACCGGAAAACTGCGGTCTTGGTCTCGAATGCATTGGTCTAGCTCTTGGACCATCGGTCTTAGTCTCGGTTTTGGTCTCGAATGCGCCGGTCTTGGGATTGGTTTGTCATTTACTGTATCAGAGCAATTTTCTCGGTTACTTTTCGATTATTAGAGACACCGAATGTTTAGTCTTTACGTGATTGTTATCGATTTATGGCGTGCTGACCAAACTAATAGATCTTTATATGCATGTTACTGTTGGCAGAAAAAATTGCATTTGCAACGGAACCAGCCATTTCAAAAGTTGCTTTCACAAATTTCAAAGTCTTGGAACAATCTGATATTGTGTTGTTGGCTACAATTTCGCGGTCTGTGGTACAAGTACACAATTCAAACGGAACGTTAATCTAGCCTACCTGTTCAGCTGTCTTAAAATATTTACCTATCATATAGGCCTACTGTAAGCAATTTATAGCATGATATTCTCAGGCCGATGTTCAGAGTGGCCGGTAAAACTATTTTCTGGACCATTATTAAGATTAGTATTCTTCAGCAATAAAATTAATGTTTTAAGCGTGTTATTCTGTTTTAGCTTCTTAATAAATTGAATTGTTTATAAAAAAAGAGTATCGGTCTCGGTCTCGGTCTTGGTCTCGGACCACTCGGGCTCATCTTGGACCTCTCGGTCTTGGTCTCAGTCTTAGTCTTGAATTTATAATCTCGTGCCCAACACCGGCTCCTACTGAAGAGGAAGGGGAAGGCTGCTCAACTGGTGGGACCCACACAATTGAAGCTCCTGGATTGGGCCATTGCAGAGCACATGCGGGAACCACCAGCAGTCCACGGGCTAAGGAATGAAGGGAGCTCGGTGCAGAATAGAGTGAATGGAAAGATATGGTTTCTAAACGTCATCTACTTTAGTGAGCGCATATACATGTATAATGTAGCAATTTACATAAGTCTGGAACACAAGGCGATGTTTTAAATTGTCACAAGAATTAATTCTCTGTAATTGGGACTTCATGGCATTGTGGAACCATGTAGAATTCCACCTTAACTCCTCCAGTTTACATCAGGTAACGTAACTGCTTGTTTATTACTCCATCAAAAATCATAGACTCAAACTTTGTTAAAGGGAACGTACCCATGACAGCCTGGGAGACAGTCATAGGCATGAGGTGTTGACATTCCTATATGTGTGGGGGTGACCTTCCCATTGAAAATGTGCTACAGTGCAGTTTTGAGCCAAAATTTCAAAACAAAGTTCTGCCACAGGAGAATTTTTTTACAGTTTTAACCACCAACCTTACTACTAGCCCTTACTACTAGCCCAGCATGCCAGCCAACTAGACCAGCGTTTCCCAAATTTTTGGCCACGGAACCCTTTTGATCTAGAAAATGTTTCGCAGAACCCCGTTCAAAACCATCATATTCTGTTGTAGGTAACCCGCTTAAGAATGCAGATAATTATAGGCTTAATACAGTACATGATTTTTGACACAGCCATTTTGGCACAGGATATTTTGGCACAGGTCTTTGATACAATAATAGTGTATATTGTTTATTATATAAATATATTATATGGCAATCTACCACTTTGGTGTTGTAAATTATTACTCCCCATGGCATGTCAGGCTGGATTGATTATGTTAATCAGGCTTAAACTGAAGCCGAATTGATGAGAAGAATCATGCTTAAATGGGAGCTGGACTGGTGAAAATAATCATGCTTACGTGGAAGCTGGATTGATGAAAATAATTATGGTTAAATGAAAGCTGGACTGATGAAAAGAATTATGTTGAAATTGAAACTGGATTGGTGAAAAGAACCTTGCTTCTATGGAAGCTGGATTAATGAAAATAATCATGCTCGAATGGAAGCTGGATTGATGATAAAATCAAGCTTTAATGGATGATTAATTGTTGAAAACGATTATGCCTAAATGGAAGCTGGATTGATGAAAAATAATGCCATTTAATTGGAAGCGGATTGATGAAAAAATTGTGGCTAAAAGTGTTCCACGACAAGTAGAATTCATATATCCATCCCTCTTCTATTTAAGCATGATTCTTTTCATTATTACAGTTCCTAGTTGGCATAATTATTTTCATCAATCATGCTTCATATTACATTTTATATATATATATTTTATCAGATATCTGAGCCAAAACGTCCTGTGGCGAAACGTCCTGCGCCAAAACGGATGCACCAAAACGTCCTGCTCCAAGAGTAATAATAGGCCTATCACAAATATCGATGACAATTACATATGAATTCTCTTTCAGCAAGATCGTATTTAACAAAGAATCCTGGATAAATGGACGCTGGATTGATGAAACGAATTATGTTTAACTGGAAGCTGAATTGATGAAAAGATTTGTGTTTAACGAGACTCTACCTGATTTCCCATGGAGAATAATTTATGACAAGTGGCGCATTTACCTATAAGCGCACTAGGTGTGCGCCTATGGCCCCCAAATCTCAGGGGGCCCCAAATGATGAAAACATTAAATAGAAAATGTGAGTTAATGTGAATAACGTCTCGGGCAGTGTTGCATGCAAGATCTGAAACTTCAAGACGAAGACAAGACCGAGACAGTGAGGTTTCAAGACAGAGACAGAGACAGTGACGTACCGAGACCAAGACACTCTGCTCAAGACAGTACGAGAAAAGAGAAAAGTAAAGGACAAGTGATCTTATATAAAGGCTGTAAAATACTAATGTATCAGTTTTCTGGAATAATGTTCATTTGTAATTTCAATTTGGAGCTTATAATGTATAATAGTATCAGTTCCTGAGAACAGTTTTTATATTGTCGCGTTTTATCTTTTTCAAAATCTCTTCTTCGGCCTATCTTCTGAATAGTAGAAAGAAAGCCTTTTTAGATGCCTCTAAAATATTCTAGACTATTTTAAACAAGAAAATTCGATACCAACAGTACTACCAAACGAAATTATAAATTTGCGCGTATCCTTACTCACCCTGAGAAACTAAAAGTTGTTCCGATCGTTTCGGTTATGGTGGTTTTACTAAGTTATTGTTTTGTCAATAAAACTAAAAAACTGTTTAGAGACCGAGACACTCTCTCAAGACCATGGAACTCTGTCTCGGGGGGCCCCCAAATGAATGAAAACATTTAATAGAAAATGACATATCGGAGGCCCCAAATGAATTAAAACATTAACTACAAAATAACATCTTAGGGAGCCCCAAACGAATGAAAACATTAAATACAACATGACATCTCAGAGGGGGCCCCAAATGAATGGAAACATTTCACACAAAATAACATCTCCGGGACGGTGAGGGACCCCGAATACATGAAAACTTTCATATAAAATAACATGCCTCACGCCTGAAATATTTTAAATACAATAATTTATATTGTCTATTTTTGCAGCTAAGCATTCGCATTACAACTTTGTTAATGTATATATATCGGCTCGATTAGCTGTGTTGGTAACGAAGGCTGCATGTTTTGAGCCTCTTCGCCACTTGAAGCTGGCTCACTGTTTAATTAAGTGAAATGTTTAAATAAATTAAGTTGTGTATTTCGATATTTGATGTGATGACGTCACATATCTCAGACTCCCTCCCCTTCGTCACAAATCCAATGGGTGCGTGACATCATTTATAGACGGCCCCTTAGACTCAGTGTATAAATTCAGAGGGTCCCCAAAATGTTTGCGTCTAGGGCCCCATTTTCGGTAAACGCGCCTCTGTTTATGACGCTATTTATAAACACAGATAATTTACGATGCTAAAATAAGATTTTACTACCTCTTCCATATTAAGTTGTGTGCAGATGTTAAGCATGAGATATCCTATGGAAAATTTGTGTAATTTATTTTAAATTGTTTGAAGATTATTCGTAAACAAACTTATGAAGTAAACCACATTGTAAAATAGGCTAAAATATGAGCCAAGTTTTTAGATGTTTGATGTGTACTATGCTTTTGTTTCTTCTTCTAGCAAGGTTTGTTGATGTTTAACTATACAAAATTTAAAATTCTGCCATAATATTATTTCACAAACGTTTTTCTGTTTCACAACTTACAGCAGTGGTCACCAACCCTTTTAGGGCGAGGAGCCGCACTGACAAGTTTAGCAACTTTTTGGAGCCGCCGTGGTTTTACGAACAAAATGCAGCTATTCAGCTAATGATGCTATTCGCCATCATGTCAATTAGCTGTATGAGCCTCAAGTTTCAATCATAATATATATAATATATAACAAAGTAGACAATTCAGCAACAGTCATAATACATATTGTTATTATTATTACCGAAATTTGATTTATTTTTTATTTATTTATTACCGAAATTTGATACCGCCCTTCTTCCAAAATCTTTTTGCTCAGAAGTGCATACACGCCTCAACGGCGTGATTGCAGTTGTACTGCAGAGCAATGGTGCGCGAAGGACTTGATCAAGGTCCCTACACAGTGACGCCCCGGACGAGGCTCGAACCCGCACACACTGAACGCCACGGGCTGACCGCTCTAACCGATCAGCCACTGTGCCACATATATCTAATATAACAAAACAAATCGTTGAACTAGTGAAAAACCTGGTTACAGCGGTCAGCCTGTAACGTTCAGTGAGCGCTGAACGAGGGTGTTCGACCCTCATCCAGGGAGTCACTATGTAGGGACCATGAGCTAAGTCCTTCGTTCATAATTGGTCTGCAGTGCCGTCGAGATGCGTGTGTTCACTTCTGAGCAAGAAATGGTGGAAGAGGGGAGGTATAAAATTCAGGTAATAAGTAAATAAACTAAGTATATATTAAAATACTTTTCTCGAGTTTTTCGACCGAGCCATATCCAGCACTGCACCACGCCTCTGCAATGATATCCCCTATGAATTCCGCAAATTTTCGATCGCTTATCATCATTACCAATCACCCACCAATGGGCAACTGAAGCGTCGTCTAATCAAGATTGGAGATTGTGACACTCTGACTGATCAGATCCTCCGTTTTCCCAACTCTTGCCATAGCCATTAACGACACCTTCCTTAACAGCTACTCGGACTCATCTGGTAACCGGACCTCAAGCTCTCCCATAAAAATTAATTCGATGCCGCGCTCGTGATATGCTGATGCCTTGCGCTTAAATCTCGGTTGGCACTTTAGAAGTTTGGAGATTGCGATTAGTCGTTCCAGCAGATTCTCTTGGTCCTTAATTTTGATTTCGAAAGGCTCTTTACGAAAAACGGTTTCTTGCATAAGTTAATCTAAATAACGAAGCACAATCCAATGCAAAATCAGAACCCAGTAGCCTCAAATTTGGTTGGTCAATTAAGATGCCCTGCTATGTTACGTGAAAATGCTATGTCCTGCATGAAGTTCTGGGAAATTGTGCCTTTTCTCTTTGAAAAATTAGTAAACGAATAAAAATGCAACACTGAAAAAAATAATCCAGAACTTTTCCTTTGCAATTTTATTTCATCATACATAGGGTCTAAAAAAATGCCAAAATGGAAAGCTCTGGAGAGTCGCCACAAAAATCCTTGAGAGCCGCATGCAGCTCACGAGCCACGGGTTGATGACAATACATCTAATTATTAATTGTATTGATAACACCAGTTTGCAATAGGACACTTTATAAATTTTATAAAATGACCGATATAGAAACTAAAAAAAAAAATCTGTTCACACTGAAATTTTTCCGCGGGAACCCCGGTCTGAACACAATTTGGGAAACGCTGAACTAGACTATCATACACCAAAGCATCGCTCCAGAGGTACTTGATTGCTAATGCACAGCCCAAGTTCATTCATGAGCACTGCGTTAAGACAGAAAAAGATTAACAAAAAGATCCAGAAGAACTTTGTAATGTTAACAAACATTTACACCAACATTGAAGAGGCCAGGCTCATAAATGGTTCATGAACCCAAAACATTTGATAGGTAATGTATGTAATGTAATCGAACATGTATACAGCACCCCTTCTACTCAGAAGTGCTCTCTGCACTGGCCTATGATGCTAACTGTCATTTCATAGGAATATTTTACATCAGTTAGCAAAACAGTGCACATACACCAAAACACCAGCTAACAATCCAATCAATTTCTCCAGCATGAAGCTAAATATATGCCCAAACTTTGGTATACCTCCGGTCAAAAAAGTTGCAGCATTTAATGTAAAGGCACTAGGCCTAACTAGGCCTACATAGGCTGACAATCCAAGTGATTGGTATGGTTGTGCAAAGCCCTATCACAGCTTGAACAGGACAGGATGAACTATCATAAACAAGTCATTAAGTGTCTAATTGTTGAGCACCTAGATAAATACAGCATGTCGATATCACAGCATAATAGCATGACAAATAAAATGACATTAAAATCAAATCCGCTACCTACTCTAGATTAATAATCTAGATTATTGTGATTTATTACCAATAATTTAAAATGTACATCATGGTTATTAGGATATGACATTATAAATTAAACTTGCAACATTCCAAAACAATTTCAATTAATTATATTGTCATATCAGGCTGCAGTGTCCCATCATCTGCTGCAATTTGACTCTAAAAAGAACAGAACAGAACCTTATTTCAATTTAATGTACCTGTAATAACAGTCGCAATAGACAAAAAAGAAACTTTCATTACATTAGGGGCCATCCACATAATTACATATGCAATGAGGAGGAGGGGGTTTCAGATTTCGGCGATTTTGCATACGGGTGCGCATGGCGGGTGGGAGGGGTCCCGAAAAATACGTTTGTACGCAAATATACGGTCATTGTCTAATAATGGCGTCCACATTATGGAATATTAAAATAAGAACTGTAAATCTAATCATGGACTATATTCCTGCTAAATCAATTTTATGTAGCATTAACACTTTGTAAAACGCATGTGTTGTTAGTATTTTATTTCTTCATAACAGTGTAATGAAGCTTTAAGTATGATGCCTAACAAAATGCTTACCGTGAAATCAATGTCTTGTTACGGTTCATGATCTCCCGTAATTGATTTCTGTTTGGTATAGATGCTCCCTAATTAGTATAGGCAAGACCCAAATTGGACTCCTGTTGGATTATTTCAGCGATCGTCTATCTCGGTCTGTTGGATTACTAACGATCTGTGATATTAAGTTTACCAAGTTCAGTTGTTGTTTAATAAAAGATTAAAGGATTCAGTTCATCTCTTCGTAGATTTACGGAGGCCCATGAGCTTTAACCACTCGAAAAATTTGGACAGCGTAAGCTATTCTGGTCCGTAAGCAAGTGAGAGGAAACCCCAGTAGAAGACAGGTCCATCACAGTCTTAAATCAATCAAATCGATAAATCAAAAATATAGATATAGCGCCCCTTCAAGATATGTACTCAGAGGCGCTCCCGGCATAATCCTCGGCTGAAAAGGACAGTTTTAAGAGAGGTGTAAAATGAAGATGAGGAGTTCTTAGGTAGGAGACGGAGCTCTATGGCAAGTCCATTCCAGATTGTAGGTCCCACGACCGAGAAAGCCCGATTCTGCATTATGCAAGTGCGTGCGAAAGGGACGATCAGGTCGCCATGAAATGCAGAGCAAAGTGGTCGTCAAATACTACTGGCTGTGATAGGGTGACATAACTCCTGCAAATAAGCAGGTGCAGTACCGCCAAGGCAGCACCAAACTAAGGCAGATATCCTAAATGTGGTAGAGGCAACCAATGTAGGACATCCCGCATGTACTCAGATACCTGACCTGTTCTGGAAATCCCACCAATCAGTCACGCAGCCGCACGCAAAACCCGCTCCAAACGCCCAATCTGAACTTGGGGGAGCCCAGCATATATTGAGGAGCAATAGTCAAGGCGACTGGTAACAAAGGCATGAACCAGAGTAGCTGCGGCACTGAGGACAATGAGAGCGAGATATTACTCGCAATTGGCGAAGCTGGTAAAAGCAATTTTGAGAGACATAATTGACATGTTGAGCAAAGGTGAGTTCTTAAAGATGTCTTTAGCTATATAACCTTGCATTGGGGGGTAGAGCTCATATGTACATATGCACAGAGGATAGGGTCCACATGGTGTGGTACAAAATGGATTTGGGGTCCGAAAATATGATTTTTTAGGGGTACATAATATATGAATGGGCTCTGACACATGCTTCTATTATATTTACACTTACCAATCGCAGAAAAATTAACCAAATGCATTCTATCTTAAATGCTGCAGCTTGTTTGGTTGCAGGTATACCTAAGCTTGGGCATACATACTTCATGTATGAGAAATTTACTGTATTGCTAGCTGATGCACAAAGCATTGAGTTTAATGAGTTTAAGATTTTAATTCCTAATGTAAGATTTTATGCCAATGTGTAATAAAATAGAGCAAAGCCTTCAAGGATCCATCTTATCATATTATTCATCTTATCTTCAAAGCCTTCAAGCCTCCATCCTATGTATTGATCAGTGATTAAATTCAGGTGAATATTTAATATTTGCTGAATCTGTCACCTAAAATAGAATACCTGTCATCTAATGATGAGCTTTTACTACAGTATAGTACAGGGCTATTCAATTAGCGGCCCGCGGGCCAAATCTGGCCCGCGAAGGCCTAACAACTGGCCCGCGAACCTATGCCAAAATTTTAAAATTTTAAGGATTTTTTTTAAAATCTATGTTTTTGAATTATTATTATTATAATTATAATTATTTGAATTATATTATATATTTTGCAAATGTATCATTTAAAAAAATTTACTGGAGGGTGCTCAGCAGCCCCCCTCCCCAAACCCCTCCTTGAGCCTCTGGCCCGCCACCATCTCCAGATTTCTCTAGTTTGGCCCTTGACTAAATCTAATTGAATAGCCCTGGTATAGTATAACATACTTCGTGTAGGAGAAATTTACTGAGCTAATTAACTATATGATTTCTGTTTCACAAATGTTTTGCATTTTCTCAATAGCGAGTATCTCTTATAGATTCATCTTAGGTTATAGATTTGAAACATTTTGGAGATCTGCTACCTCTAGATGAGCAATTTTATTGCTAGTTTAGGTCTCAGCCATTCCTGGCAGATAATGTCATTCTTCTGCACAGGGAGAATTGGTTGTCCTTCAAGCCAAAACTTAAACAGCACAGCACAGAAATTTCACTTTGATCAGTCCCACTTATTGCAATAGGTTGCTTATCAAACTACAACATATGGTTCTTGGTCTTTCTTTACCTCTATTCTGCAAGTGCCTGGAAGCCATTTTCTTTGGTTTAGCCTAACGGAGGTTCAGAAGAATTGCGTCTGTGTGACAACCACTTCTTCCGTCCTCATCTTTCATCTTTATCTAGTCTTATTTGTGTTTTCATCACATCTTCATTGCATCTTCTCTCAACATTTCTTCTTCCTCCAAAATGGAAGAAAAAGAAATATTATTCTCCTCTTCTTCACTTTCCTCCTCCTATTCTTCATTTTCTTCTTGCAAACGAACATGTCATCTGCCTCATCTTCTCATTCGTCTTTTAATATCCAAAAAACAAAAAAAATATACTCAGCTTCTTCCTGAATGCGGCAACCAAGTCCACACAAACAGTCTCATCATCCACTTCTATTCATAGGTTCACCACTCTGGCACTGAAGCACCTCTGCTTTATCGAGCCAGGCGGTTTCTTGAAGACCTGTGACCTCTAGTTCTATAATCCTGTTATCCCGTTGCAGCCTTGTACGTTTCTATTATGTTTCTTGCTGTGGTTGCTAATTTGCATCTCCTCAATTTTTCTTTCTTTGTATGTCAGTTTACTTTCATCATTTTTGTTGCCTTGCTCTCTCTGTACCTTTTCCAGCTTATTGATGTCCTGTCTCAAATATTCTCCATCCCTGCATGCAATGCTCCAAATGTTTTATATTGCTCGAGTATTTTCCTTTTCCCTACTGACGATGGGCCTATTAATCAATCTCAGCATCATATTTGCCTTCTTTGATGCTTTGGCACACTGTCTTGATGTCTTCACACATTGGTGAACTCATTAAATATTAAAGTATAATTATAGAAAATGAAAATGTCTGGAATACATAAATAAGAGACTTACATGGTCATATAACTTCTGTACCTTTGCCTCAGTTCCACTGAAAGAATCATAGTTTGTCACAATTCTACCCATCACAGTAGTTGATGTGCTCTGTATAGCAACTGATCGTCCACTGAATACCTGCAGCATACCAAAAACAAAAACACATGTAAGATTAATTGTTCAGACATGAAGCAGTATTATTTGCACTTCATAGCACAAATATTTCCTTCTTAGCGCAATGCTACAAAATTTCAACAAACTTCCAATGATACATTTTTGGATACAGATTTATGCCTTGTGTCTGACTGTCTACACCAGCGTTTTCCAAACTGTGTTCTGCGGAACCCTAGGGTTCCGTGAGGGGAAGACAAAGGTTCTGCGGAAAACTTTCAGTGTGAACAAATTTTCTGTTGTAATTTTTCTATAGCTGTCACTTTATATAATTTATAAAGTGTCCTATATAGGCGTATATGCCTATTTTAGCTTGCAAATTGGCGAGAGCAATGTAAATAATAAGATGTAAAGCTGTACAGTGTGAAGCAGTTAAACAGATTAACCAGTCTTTGGATTAACTACTATGGATATTCAGGGCTTAATTGGAAGCTAACTTGGTTAACTACTTTGCCCCTGTAAAAATTTCCCTATTTGCATTGCGATTTATTTCGTAGCCATACTTTTTATGAATGACCTTCAAACAATTAAAATAAATTATAAGAAGTTTTCCGCTAAAATAATTGGGTTCAAAATCATTTCAAAATAAAAGAAAATTTACAAAACTCTTATTGAAACAACATCTGATTCTCAACTGCAGCAAAATTTCAATGAACTTCCAATGATAAATTTTTGGACCAGCCTAACTAAAGAATACCCACAGTGGTGGAATACACAGTTAGTGTGCCTCTCCCACTATTTTTTAAGTATTATGCTGCATCAAAAATGAAATAAAGAAATTGGCTACACGCTGCATCAGATAATTATAAGAATTCAGCTTTCTAGCATCAAACCAAACATCAACAAACTTTGCCAGGAGAATAAACAAAGGCATAGATCACATTAAACACTTTAAAACTTGGCTTATAATTTCCCTATTTGCGTTGCAGTTTACTTCGTAGCCATACTTTTTATGAATAATCTTCAAACAATTAAAATAAATTATAAGAACTTTTTCATGAAAGAGAATTCACATTTCACTGTCATCGATATTTTGTTATTATTAATCTAACATAAGCCTCAATGGTAGATAATTAATTATCTACATTCTCAAGCGTTTGTAGGGTCACGTACAATAGAATATGTTTTGTTTTGATCCTTTGAATGGGGTTCCGCAAAAGCAATTTATGATCAAAAGGGTTCCACGGCCAAAAAAAGATTGGGAAGCACTGGTCCACACTCTACAGCCTCACATTTCCTCTACTCTATAGAACACTGGTGAATGATATTTAATTAAATATGAAAGAATATTATGCACTGCACTGAGGTGATAAATCAATCAATCAATCAATGAAACTTAATATAGCGCCTCTTCAAGAAATCTACTCAGAGGCGCTGTCGGTCCAACCTCTGTCATATAAGACAGTTTTCAGAGTGGAATAAAAATAGGGTAGAGAGTTCTTAGGTAAGAGTCAAAGATCCAATGGGAGGTTATTCCAAGCGGTTGGGCCCACAACCGAAAAAGCACGTTACTACATCGTAGAGGTCCTAGAGAAAGGGATATGAAGAAGATCCTGTGAGCATTTCTATTACCAGCAACAGGACAGCTGAGCTGCCTAAGGTAAGTAAGTGCAGCGCCACGAAGGCGAAGATGATGGAAGAAATCTGAAATGCAATGCGCTGGGAATGGGTAACCAATGTAAAATATCCCACATATTAGCGGACACGCAGCCAGTCCTGGAGATGCCCCTATCAGGCGAGCACAAGCCCGATGAACTCTCTCGAGCTGCCCAATGCTACCACGTGCAATGCCAGCATATTACGTTGAGGAGTAGTCAAGACGACTCATGTCGAAAGCGTGGACAAGAGTAGGTCAAGGGGGGGTCGCATGACTCCTTGGAATTTTGAATGTTTTATACATGTTCATTTTAAATTTTGAGCTTTTGTTGTCTCAACCATAATGCAGCATGTGCGAGTTTGCGACCTATGGGATTTGTCTATATCCGATTAAATGTGTTCATGTTGGGAGGAAACCCCAGATTTCATGGGATATATATATCCCATATATATATATAGGGTGTTCCGAGGGAAATGTAAATAGCCAGATTGCAAACTTATCACAATATATATGCGATGCTTGTAGTCTGGGTAGCGTAAGTCGCATACTGCATTGCAGCTGCCGGCGGCGTCCATCAGCTTCAAACCTAGACTTGTCAGGGACTCAAATGATGCGTAGCAAGAATTGGCGAAACATGAATATCGTGTTGCAGGGCTGAAAGGCCTTACTCAGGATCATGTAGCTCTACAACTCTTCCGTGCTTTTCGCTGTCTCGTCCTCTCTGCGTCTCGCTCCCATCTCCTCTCCTCCTTTATCCTCACTTATCGTATTAAGTGTATCCATATCCTGTAAAGTGTGTCCATATCCGGTGTCTTCTTGATCGACAGCATAGAGATGCCAAGGAGAGGCCCAACCCTCGAATCACATCCGCATATTTGTCATTTTGACAGCCAATTTCAATCAGACAGTGCCACTTCAAACTACACCCACAAGAACTATTTGTTTCTACTTGTTTCGCGCTACACAACACATTATATATGTTATATTCTGTCTCCTCCGTCAGGCTTGTGCCGACAATGAGGTCTCTGCGATATGTCTCCATTTAGTTCTGCATCTTGCCATTTCTACCGCCTCACAACACTTTGGCTTTTTTTACACATAAATCTATTTCTATTAATCGACGTTATCAGCCGAAAGGATTATAAGTTTGCATTTTGCTTGCGTGCGTTGACAAAATTAAATAGATTGCCAGCAATTCAGAACGATATCGCCCTGTATAGTGTATGTAGCAACATGCAGTTTGATATCGAAGGCCATCAAAGAAGTGGGTATGTTCTCAATTTTAGTGCACGATATTAGTGGGGTACTGAATAAACTTATTGGTTTTGCATGCAGTTTATATGTTCATTGCTACACACATAGAGTTGTATGTATGTTTGTATTTATGTACATGAACACTTGGAACACCCTACATGAACCTCTCAAGGGTGCTTACTGAAGCTACCTGTTCTGAATTAAATATGTCTTAGAGAGTAAATTTTGTGTTGGTAAATGTATGTGAAAATAAACCAATCGCTCGTGATTATCTTTGATCTAGTCCAATCGTTATATGCAGTGATGGGCACTTTTAACTACTGTAGTTATTAACTAGTCGTTATAACTACTATAGAAGTAGTTGCCTAGTAGTTATAACTAGTTTCTAAGAAGTAGTTTTTTACAAAATAGTTATAACTACTTGTATCAAGTAGTTTTAAGTTAACTACAATATTTCACATTTACTACATTTTTTCCTATTTACTAATTCCATCTTACAGGAATTTCAGTTATTTCACAACAAATAGATGTTGCCTGTAATGATGGAAGAGGGGACAGCGTTGTGAAAAACGACGATGATGTCAAGTTAATAACTTTAATGAACAATATCATATAATGTCAAATACTGTATAAACTAAAATTGCGAACACTATAACTATAAATATGAACGGTATATATAAAGACAAACATTATAGGCCTATCAACAGTAGTAAATATATATATGTATAGACAGAGACTGAGAGGCAGCAGGCACAACCAAAGGCACAGCCAAGTGAATCAGTATGGACGAGTGGGCTGAGACATATGGAGAGACTGGCATTATGACCAAATATGGCTGCGGCAAGAGCAAATGCTGGGCTAGGATAGGTTAAGAGACCAAGACCAAGACCGCAGTTTTCCGGTCTCGAGACCAAGACCGCGGTCTCAAGACTACATCCCTGCCCGCACGTAACAATCCAGCGGGCTCAAATCTAGGGCACAACCGGGTAGACAATTTCCACCGGGTACCGAATCCGAGTATCTGGATGAACTATTTGCCGGATCCGGGTACGAACCGAATAGTAGCGGTAAATCTGGCCAGCGAGTACCATACGTAGGCAAAGCGTAGTTAACCTGCCACGTGCACAGCCACGGATAACTATCTATAGTTAATGCAGAGTCTATAGTAATAACCTTCATGTAGCGTATCATTGCACTCTAGGCTATAAAAATATATTTATTATTTAATAACTTTATTGTAAAAAAAATGTACAACCTTGTTATAAAATTTGAAATATGAAGTCATCAATGACGTTTTTACTCTCTAATGCTTACCGGAAAGTGGATGGAGTCAATTCAAGCGGGAAAATTACTGATTTGGTTGCCCCGGGAATGCAACCAAAAGAAATTAAAATATATAAATTAACATCATTATTTTAAAGAAAATTGATTAGAATGTTAAGTTCTCTTGTTTAGTTAATCAATAACTTATAAGTAAGTGCGTTAGTCCTAAATTTATTTGATGAAAAAATATTATTTTATCAAAAAACATTATTTTTTCAAAAAAGTTATATTTAGCTATTTGCGGGTGTAATATTTGCCGAGGCGAATACTTCTCCGAATAGTCCAATATTCGGTCAAGGCGTATGTCCGAGGCGATTTCCGGTTATGCCCTACTCAAATCCAGTGAACTTAGGTTAGGGCCTTTGGTTCTTCTCAATGAAACCAGGGCAATTGACCTTGAGCCAATCTTGCGCGAGGCAAGCAGTATGTGCTGGTGCGGTCTTGCTGAAAGATGAATCCAGATGGCAGCAGGCGCTTTCAAAATACCGTATGGGTTACTTTTTTGGGGCCTACCCTGTAGATGGCAGACTGCTTGGTGCTCACTCATCCATTCGCCAGTGTCATCGGACCACTGGTGGAGCTAACACTCCCTCTCCTTGACACTAGGCCATCATAATTGTGAACTCAACATTTATAAAGTGCCCACAAAAGCAAAGTCATGGGAACCAGCTTTTCACAGGTGCTTAATCAAAACAAAATCGATAGGTGATCCTCAGAGTTAGGTAGACAGACAGTTAGATGGCTAAGGTGGATGGTGTCTTTAGAGATGAAACAGCGAGGGAGGTAGGGGGAGGTAGGGGGAGGTAGGGGGAGGTAGGGGGAGGAATCAGGATAGGATTCGTGAAAAAGCAGCATATTCAGTTTTGAGTCGCTGACCTATGGGATCCAAAAGCAAGAGATTCGGAAGTATTCGCCTCGGCAAAGATTTTGGTGAGTTCATAGGATGGATCAGATATTTGTCTTGATACTAGACGGAGTTTGTTCCAAAAAGGTGGGACATCAATGGCTGTAAAACGATTTGAATACTAGTGACAGTATGGCAGAGCAGTATTAAGGTGGAAGAGGAACAGGTCGAACAAAGTGGTTGGACCATTAACAACCGACGGAGTAAATTTAGCATGAACTATAGATTGTAGATGCAGTTTTGAAATCGAGTATAGGGCGGATTCTGTGAAGGTCACGAATACGCATAAGCAAGAGCGGGAAAGATGGGTGCTGTGATCAGAGTAACTAAATTTTTTGTCAAAAATTATACCTAAGTTGTGGACAGAAGAATTTGCAGAATATGTAGGTGGAGTCAAGGTTGAGGAAAATAGAGGGATCTTGAATTTTCTTGAAATGCTCCAGAGAAAGCAAGGATTAGAGGACTAGTATCGAATCAATGAGGAACAAAATCTCTTTTTAACCATAAAAAAATGTGATGGTATTTATTTGTAGCCGATGTTACAGCAGACAGCATCATTTGTGGATGCACTCAAGGCGTCGAAGGAAAGATTTGAAAGCCTGGAGATAGGAATTACGGAAACCGCTCCCATATGCTGGTTATTCTGTCTTGCAAGGGATTCTCGTTGTCTCCTACTGCGGGCAACATGGAGGTCAGTCCGACATATCTGAGGTATCTGAGAATGTCCGCTGTTGATAGGACCTTGACAATACTCCTAAGAGGCCCACCCATTCGCCTATGCCGCAGGTCAACAAGGGCCTTCTGAGAGTAGGCCATCAGCTCTGAGTAACTACCTCCAATGTAGCACCTTTCAGATGCATCCTTCTGAGAAACAATGAGAGAATCCCGATCAGGTATTTCTCCTATCGATGTTGGGGGGTCAAATGACGTCATAAGCTTAAATGCTGCAGAACACAGCAGGTTGGTGTCTATATGACGTAGACACAAAGCACCTACGGCCCATGGAGTAACCCAGAAAATCCCGCAGAAGAGTTTAATCCAGGAAAATGCAGAGAATTAAGACTCTAGATGTATTCCAGTGCAGTTCACCTATTCACCTATCCATTCATGCATAAACTACGCAAAATAAAAACGTAAATAATAGACACAAGTGAGCGAGCGGCAGCCTCACATACGACGCCCATCCCATCAATGTTTTCTCAATCTTGTTGTTCGCTGTCTGAGTAATCTCTATTGGTCTTGGTCTCTCTTCTTTTATCAATCAGTTCCCATGTCTAGAGCTCGCGATGCATCTTTCCCAAGCATCCAACCCACTATTGATATGGTGCTCCAGGTGGCCTGCATATAGCATCGTTGTGTCTCCGCTATTGAGCTTCCTTGTCCTGACCATATCATCTCGCTGATGCCTAGGATATCCAGGCTGTATGTTTTAATTTCTCAGATCACTTGGTCCATCTTTCCACACTGGAACAGCGTTTGAACATTCCACGTCCGTCGCCAAATTGTCTGCGCTGAACTGTCTGGTGCTGAATTGTCTGTCGCCAAATTGTCTGGTGCTGAATTGTCCGTTGCCAAATTGTCTGCGCTGAACTGTCTGGTGCTGAATGGTCCGTCGCCAAATTGTCTGGCGCTGAATTGTCCATCGCCAAATTGTCTGCGCTGAACTGTCTGGCGCTGAATTGTCCGTCGCCAAATTGTCTGGCGCTGAATTGTCCGTCGCCAAATTGTCTGCGCTGAACTGTCTGGCGCTGAATTGTCTGTCGCCAAATTGTCTGGCGCTGAATTGTCCGTCGCCAAATTGTCTGGCGCTGAATTGTCCATCGCCAAATTGTCTGCGCTGAACTGTCTGGCGCTGAATTGTCTGTCGCCAAATTGTCTGGCGCTGAATTGTCCGTCGCCAAATTGTCTGCGCTGAACTGTCTGGTGCTGAATGGTCCGTCGCCAAATTGTCTGGCGCTGAATTGTCCATTGCCAAATTGTCTGCGCTGAACTGTCTGGCGCTGAATTGTCCATCACCAAATTGTCTGGCGCTGAATTGTCCAGTCACTCAGCATTCTCATCTCATGTTCAATATGCTGTACAAGAATTAACTATTAAATATACCAGGTTGAAATGAACTTTAAAATGAAATATGAAGCAGAAATATGAAAAGAAACGACTAATAAGGCCACGAATAAGTGGCTAAACTGGTGCACTGTAAATGAAAAAGGTTGTTTGTTTGGCCACTTGTTAAAATGAAGCTCCAGTATACTCACAGTAATGTTTGTGTTTGGTAAACTGATGCTGTGGAAATTCACTCTGGAAAAAGCAACAGAACTATTTAATATTTATTTGTTATGACATTCCAAGCCTGGTATATACCACTAACATTACTTCCTACTACCCCGCTAGTAAAATCATTATCATAATTATGATTTAGTATTAAACTTCCATTACATCTGTGACCTGTGTGTAAAGCATAAGGCATCAATTGATGCAATGTCATAATCAGAGAGTAAGCAAGTCAATAGACTCAATACCCTTAAAGTCAGTCCAATGAAACAGAGCAGCAGCCTATAAAGGTTAAATAAACTGTAAACCTTCAGTTGAGATCAAAATGACAAGCCATTTTTGGAAGATAATCAGCTTAGCAATGATTAACAATAATAACAAGAGGGAACACAGTAAAAGGAAAAAAACAATAATATTCTGTGACTTTATAAACTCTATTTCTTTTCCAACATACACATAAAAAATTTTCAGACTAATTACAATGCATCAACTCATCAAATTGTGCTCTACTTTGCAATTGAAAGTGCCTTTAGAACAAACTTTTGAAACAATTAATAGAAATCTAAAAATTGAGTAGTTGCTGGCTGACTAACAAATGCTGGTGCACAAATGATAAACAAAAATAATCAAATAAATATATGATATTTGTTTATTTAGAAAAAAATAATCTGACAAAAATGCAGAAATGCTAACATGTGTGACAGTGAACAATAAAAATAGCTAGAATCTAATAACAAACTAGATAACAAACAAAATATTGACTAGTTTGTTATTAGATTCTAGCTATACTCTAAGTCTACATTGGTGAAAAAATTGGACTTGAGATAGGAGTTGGTGAAGAACATGCTCTGGGTTTGTGAAAATGGAGAAAAGGAATTTGGCATCTGCTATATTAGCAAGTTCAGAAACTTTTGGGAGGATTTTTTAACTAACCTAGGTGTTTGGCTCTTCTCAGTGGTTTTTCCAGGCACTCTTTGTCAGTTGTCAGAAGCTAGACCCCACCAGGATGAATCACAGAATGGTGTTTGGTGCTATCAATAGATGCACTACTTTACCAGAATCACTTTAAAATATGAAAAGAGGCAAGTGAACGCAAGGTCTTCAGCTGATAAGCGACTTGCTAGCTAAAAAAATCTAACAGAAGACCAGCCATTAGCTTTGGCACCAAATTCTCAATGTCAACCTAAGAGAGTGGATGGACACTCACTTATAAACTGTATTTGTAATTGTGACTGCAACGGACAATTTTTAAAGCGCCGCTCAAAATCAGCAGTGCTCCTGATCCACGTTGATGGCGAGGTGTGGAAAATAGGTGGTTTTCAATCACCTCAGAAACTGAACAGAGGAGATAACTAGGAGCTCCACTTGAATGAGGAGAAGGAGACAGTTTCAACAGGAGGAACCCACATAAGCAAAGCTTTTTGTTTTAGTCATAGCAGTGTGCATATGTGGGACAAAAGATAATCTATGGACAGATTAGCGGAAGTCAGTTGGCAGAACACCTTGGTACAGAGAGCCAAAAGGTATGCCTGGCAGAGTCAACAAGACAGTTTTGGAACAGCATGAGAACTTTAAACTGAGGTGGAGGGAGCCAATGAATAGAGTCATGGATAAAGATGAGATGTGGGCATTCCACCATATAGTCAGCAGCATTAAAGATTGGCTCGATCATAAATACGTTCGATGAGGAAAGATCGATGTAGGCAATATTCCAAAAGTTCACCCAGTTGCAACTCAAGGCCTGAACTAATGTCATCACCACATGTAGTGATAGTGTGATAGCAACTAGTGAAGAGAGTGGAGTTTACGCAAATGGTAGAAGCAAGAGTGACAGACAGTGTTGACATGGTCAGAGAGAGAGAGGGTGGAATGAAGAAGAAGACCCAAATTCCGAAAAGTGGATGAGAAAGAAAGGTGGGGGAAGGTCTGGAAAGGACTTCCAGGTCAATCCTGCCAAGCCGGATGCACCCACCAAGGCAGATGAATATGGTTTTTGCATAAGTGGCTAGAGGTTAACCAATATTTTACAAACATGTAATATATGATGCCAGAGTTCAAAACCCATCACTTGTCGCTTTTGATTTTTTTTATTAAATCATATTCTACAATGCATCTGCTTCAAAATGCTTTTCACAGAATCGAAATAGCTTTTATCTAACTTAAGTTATACTCGTTTGACTCTTTCATTAGTATAATTTTAACAACTGAGAAAATCGAAGTCAAAGTTTCAGAATATTCATGTCATCAATTAGCTTAGCAACCATTACTGGATTACTCTGTTGGGCAATAAAGGGCGATATTTAGTATGAGATAAGATAAGGCACACAGCGTCAAAACCTGTATGGTACTTTGCAAATTAATGCAGGTCGGCGTATGAAATATTGGTCATTCACCATTGAAAACATGCATATTTTAGCAATGCAAATCTAGACACCACATGCATTAAGTCATTTTCTCCAGCAAAAATACTTCAATTCAACATTTTTAATTTCAGATATTGAAAGTAGACATATTGTTTTGTGAAATTGTACCATAAACTATTTTAAGTGCTTTTGACCCCTATCGCCTATTTCAACCTTCATCTCAATAACTAAGAGCCGACAAGCGGCGGGTTTGACCCCAGCATCACATATGCACTCAGTGGGTGAAGGAAGAAGGACATGCAGAAAGGATATGAGCATACTGGTGAGAAGAGACATCCAGAGGATTAAGTTTTTTCCCCAGCACAGAGGTGTACAAGATAAATAGTAGTGGGCCAATACCAACCCTTGGGGGAGGTTAAATGGCAGGGGAACCCAGCCCATGCGAGTGAACCAAAAGAACACTGATGAAGACCGATTGGAGAGGAATGAATGGATCCAGAGAAGTGCTGTACGAGATGCCGAATTATGTGGATCAAACAGGATAGAGCAATCAACAGAGTCAGAGTCTGCATTGATATCAAATAGCACAATAAGGGTCACTCTGTCATTTTCCAGGATGCTGAAGATATCAGCTAAAAGGTGGGTCAGGGAGGGCTTCTGGGAAGTAGAACTTCCATAACCCAGACTAAAGAAGAGGCATAAGGGGATTTGAGTCCAGGTAGCTGACTAACTGAAGAGCAACACAACGCGCGAGAAGCTTGGAAAGGAAAGCGAGGCTTGAGATAGGATGGAAGTTTGCTGGCAAAGTGGGGTCCAGGCCTGGCCTTTCAGGGAGGGGAGTACTACCACTAACTTATGCAGCACCAGGACCGACCCCTGACTTAAAGAAGCATTACAATATACATTCAGAAATCTAAATGAAAAGTCCTTCACTAAGAACGGCAGAAGTATGTCATGTTCGCATGACTTAGATGAGGCACCCAGCACAAGCTGTCAAATGGTGTCCGAGTGAAGAGGAGACCACGAAGAGATAGAGGCTGAGGTGGTGCTGAAGAAAGGCAAAGGAGCTTTGGTAGCGGCCCAGCGAGTAGCACCAATCTCTGATAGGACGTATGACTTCAGGTATTAATGGTGAAAGCAGTTTGCCACGAAGAGCAGGAACCGTAGACTTACCCAGGACATGAGCCTTGCTCAAGGCTCTCAGACGTCCTGAGTAGGTCTAAGGCGGGGTTCTTCTGCTCCCTCTCGATCAACACCTCCTAATAAGCCGTCTCCAAGGCCCGATATTCGTGCTGCATGTCACGGACTCATGGAGGCCATTAATCCAAGTGATCGGTCAACTGGATCACGAGTAAGACGGCATCTTTGCTCCAGATGATGGAAATTCCAGCAGAGGCCCTGGACTGATGGTCAAACCGTGGCTGGAGAGACCGATAGATGACGAGGTGTTGTCGAAGTGGAACGAGTCAATTAGGGAGCGGAAATGGTGGGTGGGTCAATGTGCAGATCGGCAATCCTGTAATCCTCACGGGTGATGACCATGTCCGACTGGCCACCGAAAACACGAGTTGGCTCAGTGACTTGCTGGGTGAGACCAAATTGCAGTTGAATAGATAGGCAGTATCAGACAGGGAAGGGTCCTCAAGGTGGAGGTTAAGATAACTGGTAATGATCAGCTGTGAGTTGAAGGTTTGCGCAGATCTTGATGAGAGTAGAGAGCTCGGTGTAGAATGTTGGCGAGGTGTGGGCGGAACACAGCCAGTAGAGTATGTTGAGGGCGGATGACTCCATCAAGAAGAATGTCCATGGAGTTATAGGATATGAGGTTGGATACCAACATAAATTTGTTTTCAACCGAACAGATATTGAGCGTACCCAGCTTCAGGCCACCCGGGCCATCCATATTCAGCATAGATGGAGATGATGGCTAGTAGGTAGATTATGACAGTTGCTATGACAACAGCGTGACCAATGATTGTAGAACAGGCGTTCGCAATGCATCCTCCAGAGAAATCCGATTAGCAGACGAGGCATCAACGTCATGCATCTTAACAGGCGTCAGAGAAGCCGGAAGTACACTGGCAAAATATGGTAAATTATATGCCAAGTCCCAAAATTTTAATGTGTACTATGCTTTTATTTCTTCTCCTTGCAGTTTGTTGATGAAAGCTGGATTTTTCTATCTGATGCAGCATTTATCCGATTTCTATATTTCGATTTTGGTTTAACATAATATATGAATCCAGTTTCGCCCAAATACGTTGTGATAAATGGGAGAACACTGCAAACCTCACTAATTGCGCGTTCCACCACAGCGGGGTATTCTTTAATTAGGCTGTTCCAAACTTTATCACCAAAAGTTCGCTGAAAGTTTTCTGCAGCTGATAATCTGAAGTAGGCCTAATTTCAATAAGAATTTTGTAATCTTTAAGGGAAAGTGGGTGGGCTTTCTTTTATTTTGAAGGATTTCGAACCCAATTTTTGTTTTTTTACAGAAAGAAAATGAACCTATTTGACCAAGTTAGCTTCCAAGTCATGAATATCAGCAGTATTTATTCTATTTCACTGCTTATAAGCTGGCGAGAACAATATAAATAATTAGATATTAAGTGTAAGCACTTAATATCTAATTATTTATATTGTTCTTGCCAGTTTGTAACCTTGAATATATAGGACACTTTATAGATATCATGATAATAACAACAATCAAAAAATAAAAATCACAAAACCCTAGGGTTCCGTGACGTATAAAGAAAATTATGTTGATATTGGTATGAAGTGACCGATATAGAAAATTATAAATGAAAATGTTTCACAATGAAAGTTGTCCCCAGAACCATTGTCTTCACCTCACAGAACTATAGAGCTCTGCAGAAGACAGTTTGGGAAACGCTGAACTAAAGCAAAACAAAAAAAATTCAAAAAAGTTGTGCAAACTGCCAAACTGGTGGTTCAATAAAATGTAAGCCAAACTTTGACTACCAAATACTCATAGAACAACACATCAAATATCCAGATTAACTGGAATTCATCGGTGCAGTGTTGTTTGAATAGTCCATAATGACCTTCAACTCGAGTGCCTTAAGTAGAAATCAGCACAGGAACTGACGACAGCTAATAGTCTGACACGTTTGAACAGATCAAGACAACTGCTGAGAAAGTATCCTCATTCCTAGGGTTGACTTTATCTTCTTTGTTGACGAGAAGTTGTTCACCCTTGCACGACCAATCAACACCCAGAGTGATCACCTGTACGTCACGAGAGGCACTAAAAAAAGGCAGGTCACAGCAAACAGACTGTTGCGAAAGTGTGCCCATTTCAGCAAGTCTGTCATGGTGTTCGTTGCTGTTTCGACGCTTGGTCATACCCATGGTCTTCATTGATCCGGGAGTAAAAATGAACAGAGCCTATTATCAAGACGTTCTGCTGTCTTTTATCTGTTATCAGAAATCTAGCCCCAGAAGGCTGTTTTTCTTTCAACAGGGCAGTACCCCAGCCCACAGAGCCAGGAAAACCATAAATGCAGAAATGCTAACAAGAGAGACACCATACATCGTTTCTCCAACATTATGACCTCTAAATAATCAAGATTTAAATCCTGTTGACTACAAAGTGTGGAGCATAATGCAAGGGCGAGCCTACCAGACAGCAATCAATGATGTAAATGATCTGAAGCAATGCTTGTTGGAAGTGTGAGATGGTCTGGATCAGAGGATAATCGACAACGTTGTTTCCAAATGGCGCCAGCGCCTCCAGGCTTGCATGCAAGCAGAATGAGGACATTTTGAACATCTTCTTTAATTAAATAATCAGATAATAATACTGAGAGTTTCTTCACAAAAATATTAAAGAATGTTTTCATCTTAGAAGTAGGCCTACTTTGTTACAAAATCTAAGAGAAAATTGTTACAAGAAATAAACAGTTTGGCTTATTTTTCATTGAACCACGGTGTAGAAATCAACAGAATGAGACTTTTTAAATATTCTAAACTCAATTTGGACTTGGCAAAATTCAACTCGTAAAACTCGGTACTCAGACCCGGCAATAAATTAAAACTCTGTTCATCCTAAGTCTATATTCAAACGGACAAACTCTGGTATGAATGTATGAACAGATGATGACAAAGTATGACAGGAGTCGAATTTACTGCATGGCAGTCATGCAAGGTTTCATCCCGTTCTGCATCTAATCTAGCCAATGCCCCGCCTACCAAGTGCAGTTGACCTTATGGAGTAGCATAAAATTGATCTTGCTTCCTACTTTTCTTCACCCAGTGTGTCATTCATTACTCTGTGCCTCCCCTCCCAACTGTTTTGTTCTGGTTTTCACTGTGTTGATCATTGGCCGAATCTTCCACTGGTTTTGCCAATCAGTGTAGTAATATCTTGTAGTTCTGGGCCGCTTCTAGTGAGAATGCCAATGTCATCAACAAATCAGTTGTAAAGAGTCGATCAGCTGCGCTTCTTCTGGCCTGAACCCGGCTTGTTCATCTCCAAGGAAAATAATGTTATGTCTATACAAAGCACTAATTTTACAAAACAAATGTTTGATTCAGATGTCATGAGCTCATAACAGAATGAACAAATGTACTTTTTCTACAAAACAATTAAAATAGACAAAAGAATTTGTGTCAAAGTGAGCTCAAGTGACAGCTTTTATTACTTACAAGGTGTTATAGTTGTGTACTCGGGAAGCATCGATTGATAATTCTTGTCTCTCTTTTGCCATCTATGAAAAAGAACAAGAATTTAATTTAATCAAACGTGATATGGCAAGAAACTTCCTATTGCTCATCCCTTTTAGATGATTAACTCAACTTAAAGACTAACCAATTGCATACTAACAGTTTGGCAAAAACAATAATAATAACTAAAACAACAACAATTTAAACATAAAGAAATACAATAAAGGCTCCACAAAGTTCGGTCATGTCACCAATTATATGTGGTGTGTCCTGCATTGGCTCCCTATCCCACAGTGTATAGTGTAACTGCATTTCTGTCTTGGTGTGGCAATGCATCCCTGCATATCTACAAGAGATCTGTTGCTCTACGTTCGGGCATCATGCTCTTCCACACAGGGTGAGCTCCTTGTTCCCTATACACAAACTCCAATCAAATAGAATCATGCTCTCTGTTTCTGGCCCTATGGCACGGAATGAACTCCCATTGGCATTATGCCTTATGTCTAGGGTTTACTGAGATGCATTTTATTGTAGCCTTAAGATCATTCTTTTCAACCATGTTGAAGGTATGCTATAAAAATTTTCGGAATGAATGAGGAGATGATGATGAGTTCTTTGCCCAATGACAGATTGGGCTGAGTTTTGAATATTTCGAATATATTGATACACCACCCGGTGATCAGGTGAGTGAGGTAGTTTCCCGTTGCCCTCCCCACAGACAATTATGGGTGAGCAACTTGTCCAAGGTCTGTGAGGACTAGCATAGCAACCCATATATTTCGATAAAACCTAACCCTTGAATGCTGTTGCCTATGCTGTTGTATAACTTTTGACACAATGTGAGGAGTAATTTTATCTTTAACTGTTTCAGAAAGAAAAGTTTTGATACTGATTAGTTCATCAGCGCCTTCAGTGGAGAAGGTTGTGTCGACAGTTGAACTTGAAGCAGAAGCAGCCGATAGTTCTCTTGGTTAGGCCTATGTGTGACCAACTGACCATCCTGGATTTTTGTATAACAAATTTTCAAATGCCCATAAACTAATTATTTTGATCAAACTGTTTCTCTTTCTCTGTCCTTCATTTCTGTATTTGTAGCCAGATGGCTTTTTTAAGCATTTAAATTTTCCTTGTACATTAAAAATTTTATATGTAAATTATTACTTATTAAAAGTAAAATTATATTGGTAACTTTTACTTCTTTATAGTGTTATTTGTTTTCAAATGATGAGCATCATTTGATAACATTTATTAGTGATGCAAAATTAGCTGACTGCTTGAAAGTAGGGAGACAACATAAGGGACAAGAATAAAATTAAAGAAAAGACACAGAAAAAAATGGTTTTAAAAGCTATGAAATAAAAATATCACTAAGATATAAAAAGTCGACACCTCAACTTGACAGCACCCTCGGGCGGTGCCTGACCTCGCCACCCCCCAAAGGCCGGTGTAGGAGGATAAATTAACTCCCCAGATAAATTAACTCCCAGAGGTATTGTACCCAGGATATAATATTTATTGACTGGAGTTAATTGTTCCTAGGATAAACACTCCGGGGGAGTTAATTCTACCTAGGACAAACTGACAAGTTAATTCTTTCTAGGATAAATTGACTCCTGGGGAGTTAATTCTTCCTAGGACAAATTGACTCCCATATCTAATGCAACAGGGGAGTTAATTGTTCCTACGACAAATTGACTCCTGGGGAGTTAATTCCTCCTATGAAAAATTGACACCCACAACTAATGCAATAGGGAAGTTAATTCTATCTAGTACAAACTAATTACCAGGAGTTTATTCTTCCAAGGATATATTGACTCCCATACCTAATGCAGTAGGGGAGCTAATTCTTCCTAGGACAAATTGACTCCCGGGAAGTTAATTCTTTATAGAATAAATTGACTCCCACAACTAATGCAATAGGTGAGTTAATTCTTCCAAGGACAAATTCACTCCTGGGGAGTTCATTCCTGCTAGGATAAATTGATCCAGAGGAGTTCATTCCTGCTAGGATAAATTGATCCAGGGGAGTTCATTCTTCCTAGAAAAAATTGACTCCCATACCGAATGCAAATAGGGGAGTTAATTCTACCTAGCACAAACTAACTACCGGGGAATTAATTCTTCCTGGGATAAATTGACTCCCATACTGAATGCAATAGGGGAGTTAATTCTACCTAGGACAAACTGACTCCCAGGAGTAAATTTCCTCCCCCTAAGAAAAATTGACTCCTAATTTAATGCAGATGGGGAGTTAATTCCTCCTAGGAAAAATTTACTCCTATACCTAATGCAGTAGGAAGAATTAACTCCCCTGGATCAATTTGTCCAAGGTAGAATTAATTCCCCAATTGCATTAGATATAGGAGTCAATATATCCTGGGAAGAATAAACTCCCCTGGAATTACTTTGTACTAGGTGGAATTAACTCCCCTATTGCATTAGCTGTGGGAGTCAATTTATCCTAGGATGAATTAACTCCCCAAGAGTCAGTTTCTCCTAGGTTGAATAAACTCCCCTATTGCATTCGGCATGTGAGTCAATTTATCCTAGGAAGAATCAACTCCCCTGGATCAATTTGTCCTAGGTAGAATTAACTCCCCTATTGAATTAGATATGGGACTCAATTTATTCTGGGAAGAATTAACTCCCTGGAAGTCAGTTTGTCCTAGAAAGAATTAACTCCCCTATTGCATTCGGTATGGGAATCAATTTATCCTAGGATAAATTGACCCAGGAGTGTTTAAAAGCGGTAGAGTATTTGGTCCACTACACTGACTCTGTAGAGAAGTCTCATCTATCTGCCAAAATCCACAGATGCAGCCAGCAAGATCTTGGTTTTCTTCCACTTCTCATCCCCATCCTGCTCAACATGATGAGGGCTTGGTAATTAATCCATAAATTCGAGTTGTCATTCTGCAAGAACATAATGTCGACTTGTTTTGTCTCATTCTAGTCTGACATCGAACTGGTAATGTTGCCAGGGTATATATATACCAGACATACCAGAAGTTCACAGTGGTATATATGAGCGTCGTGTTGATAAAAGTTACATGTAATGTCACAGACGCGCTGTCTGAGCGTGTTGGGCATAGTACAAGCATGAACAAGTCGAGCTTAGTATCGACACACCGTAGTCATAGAGAGCATGGTTAGGTCGCAGAGACATTCCTGTGGACGTGATGAAAACGTAATGACACTGCGCTGAGAACAGGGAGTTCCAATTTCACACCCCGATATACTTGCAATACAATCATAATTAGGGCATAACCGGAAATCGCCTCGGACATTCGCCTCGGCCGAATATTGGACTATTTGGATGTATTCGCCTCGGCAAATATTACATCAGCAAATAGCTAAAAATAACTTTTTTTGACAAAATAATTTTTTTCATCAACTGAATTTAGGACTTATTTATAAGTTATTGATTAATTAAACAAGAACCTAACATTCCATTGAATTTTCATTAAAATAATTATGTTAATTTATATATTTTAATTTCTTTTTATTGCATTTTCCAGGTGACAACCAAATCAGTAATTTTCCCGATTTAATTGCTTACCCATTTCCCGGTAAACATTCCGTCCTTGATAACTTCATATTTCAAATTTTATAACAAGGTTTTACTTTTTTTGCACAAATAAAGTTATTAAATAATAAATATATTGTCATAGCCTAGAGTGCAATGATACGCTATATGAAGGATATTGCTATAGCCTCTGCATTGATAGTTCTCCGTAGCTGTGCACGCGGCAGGTTGACTACGCTTTGCCTACGGATGGTACTCGCTGGTAGTGGCGGCACAGCATGGAAGCGAAATGCATAATTGCATACCAAAAAAAGATAAAAGATCAATTTTTAATGAAATTATGGTACATCTTTCAATATGTTTTAAATGAACATCATGTGCAGAACATGCGTATTGCTGCTATTGCGTACAAAATTTTCAAGGCCCGCACCGCCACTACTCACTGGCCAGATTTGCCGCTACTATTCGGAAACAGCTACGCTCCTCTGCGGGGCACACCATTGATGATGATGATTCTGTTTGCACCCAGATCCGGCAAATTGTCTACTCGGTTATGCCCTAATCATAATATATTTCGTTTAATTGCAAACTGTCAAACCGCAGTGTGATTACATGTACAGCATGAACGAATGATGACAAAAGTCAAATTTAACCGTCGGCTGCCACACAGGCATCCATTACGCTATACATCTAATTTAGCCAATGCCGCCACCTACCGAATGAAGAACTAGTCAACCTTACGCGGGATACGGGATTACTGGTCTTGAACTCTCAGTTACTCAGCTCTGCACCCCAGTGTGTTATCCATAACTCCATGGACCCCATCATTACGTTCGTACAACACTCGAGCTACATGAGAATTATGCTCGCCCCCATCTCGAAATACACCTTAAATGTGACTGTACTCAGCCATCCTTCCACCAGGCTCACACTACAATTTTGTGAACATGTTACAAATTTAGTCATGTACTCCATGCTCATGGTTACAGCACCATACTCGATTGTGATCGCATTACTTCCCTAGAAGATCGAACTGCAGTTCTACTGCATTCGACACCTTTCCACCCTGCTTGACAAGTGAGAGCATAATGAGGTCGAGGTCTGACGTGTTGGGGATATTAGGCATAAAACAATGAAATTAACATAATAGAATAGAACTTGACTAACCTTTAGCATCATGTAATTTGAAGTTTTCAACACAAATTCTGCAAAGTTTCTTGTCACCTTGTCCTTCAGTCGATGTCTTTCTCTCACCTAAATGAAACAGATAGTAGCCATAATTCTAAGTAGAAAAATGACAATAATAATCCATCTAGAACTGCCCTCCTTTAGAGCTACATAGTGTTACACATATCACTAGTCACTTCTGTGCCATTTCAATGGATTATTTAACCTAAAATAATGCAGAATTTGCATTTAGTATATACAGGTGCTTTCTGATGCTAGATTTGCACACTGGACTTATGCATTAGTTTTGACAAGGATTTTGTGCACTTAAGGTATTTTGTCTGCAAGTCATCTTGTGTGTAAGTGCTGTCACCTGTCACCGGTCTACTCTATCGATGCAGTTTGGCTCAGAGACTCTGAATATCCATGCCATCTGTCAGCTTTCGACAAGAATCTGTTGAATGGTTGCATGTCAATGCATAGGCTGCCACTGGTGACTTCCAAGTTGACTATGCATTGATTTACTAACTGATGTAATTTTTTACTTTGTTATGACAATTAACATCATAATCATAGGTCAGCATAGAGAATGCCTCTGATTTACAGTACATTACATTGATTAGTTTTGGAATGGCACTATAACAATTTCCGTAATAACAGTCTCTTAGCAAAAGGTGCTACACGCATCTTTCATCCACAAAAGAAAATAATCTGGAGGAGGGTTTACTTCATTAGCAACCCAGCCAGCAGTCATATTGGACCCATTCAACACTCTCTCCATTGTCAAACACCTAACATGTATCTGTCAATCACACTCCCATCTTCAGCCTTCGGTAAGTGACCTCATACCCTGTCTCACAATCGTCTAATCCCCACCTGCTATGGAAATCATAAACTAACTCCTCCATTGGTAAAATCATCCAGTCCACTTTCAAACGCTCCTCCCTCTTCTTCAACAGCTAAGTCATTTTGTTTAGTCTTACAGGCAAAGTTACTACCACATGTACTACCCCTCTCTTCAGTCACTCGTTTCCAAATCACAATTGATTCACCTGCATATATTCCTTCCTCCACTCACAATTCACCTAGATCCTAATTATCTGTCCTTCAGCCAACATCAGAGGCTGAAGTATCCCACATATTACAATTTGTTCCATCGAGCAGATGAACTTGATCCAATATCCAACTCCTAATTGAAAGACAGTGCAGCTATCCTTGCTCCCATCATTACCAAAATAATCAACCTCTACACATCTATTGACAATTTATCCCTACAATATTTCCCCTCCACTTCGGTCTGATCTCGCATAGCGACACTCAACTGAAACACTGCTCGCTTCCCTCTACAATTAACTTTTTTCTGTCATCTCTCATTAACAAGTCTGCTGTCTCTGCCTTCTTGATATTACTGCAGCCTTCAATACTATTGATCACAACATCCTACTCCAAAGACTGTCTATTTGGTTCGGTTTTACTGACACTGCTTTCCTCTGGATTCAATCCTATCTCTCCTCCCACTCTTTCTGTAGTAAATTGATTCTTAAATCTTTCAACTTATAACATTTCCAAAGTTGACTTTAACAAAGGTTGGATTGCTTTATGAATAACCTGTCTAATTAATAACTTAAATTTTGTGCCCGTCATGTTATGCTTTCAAGCACTATCCTCATAATACCTCATTATGGTCTTGACTGATTATACAAGAAATGACTAAGCCACAACAACTATTAGTGGAAGATGAAAATGCATGCTTTTTTTACAACCAGTCTCTGTAAGTGTTGTAATACGCCTAGCAAATTTTTTGTCGACAGCATGGTTGAATAGGGGACCCAAATATCTCCGTCTCTTTACTCATAATTATTTAGTCCAAATCTTGTTGTGTCTTTGCTTATGTCATCTACTGAACATAGTCCTGGTTCATGACTACATTAGAAACACAAGAACAAAACAGCTAAATACATGTTAGCAATGGTAATTATGATTACTTTGAGACAGACTTAAGTTCGTATCTTGGAGCAATGTGGGTTAACAACTTGCTTAAGGTCATTAAAAGAAGCCTACTCAGCAGAAGAATCAAACCTGCATTCAATATTTGACAAATAATGCATGCTATATATATAGGGTACTAATTTACATTTCCTGTATTGTGAGGATCTTCAGGATTTTTTTGAGAGTTTTAGCATTTTTTGTGAGGAGCTCATAAAGCACTAAATAAGTATATACAGGGTGGGCCAGTAGGAATGCATCAACTTTTATGCCGTATAACTTGAATAGTTTTTATCTGAGCGTCTTGTCCAATATATGAGGTTGAAGATAATTATCCATTTTATCATTCTGCAAAATATCTACGAGATGCTATTACGATATTTTGAAATAATGCTATTAATATTTGATGTGCCATTTTCTTGCCATAAAACTGCCAGAAAAAACAAAAGCCTGACGACAGACTGTGAGGTTTAGGTCATGTTTAACAATGCGAATAACAGCACTGCATGAAATTCCGATCGCACACTCAATTTCTTACTCGTTCCTGGATTGTTTTCTAGAAGGGAATTCTGTCATCATCTGATGTGCATTGTATCCTTTTTCTGTTCTTAAAATTTGAATTAAAATTCTATCCTCTTCTGTGAGCAGCGCCATGATGTTCAATATTTACATTCAAAATTGAGAGGTGTGAGCCACACCAAAATTTCATAACAACGATGACGTATATCAGTGCAAGATTTGACACAGTAGTAGAGTGGACAATTACCTTCAATTTAGTATATTGGGTATGATGATCAGATAACAATTGTTCAAGTTATACCCATTCAAATTAGGTGCATTCCTATTGGCTCACCCTGTATATATATATACATATATACATGTATATATACTTATATCAGCGTTTCCCAAACTGTGTTCTGCGGTACCCTAGGGTTTCGTGAGGCGACAACAGGGGTTCTGCGGAAAACTCTCAGTGTGAAAAGATTTTCTGTTTTAAGCTTCTATATCGGTCATTTTATAAAATTAATAAAGTGTCCCATTATATTCTAGCTTGCAAACTGGCGACATCAATACAAGTTATAATTAGATGTAATACTGTTTACAGGCATGTATGATGTAAGCAGTGAAGCAGGTTGACTACTACTGACATGACGTTGTTGTGATATGCCAGATAAAAGGTTTCTTCAACTTAGAGAAGTTAGCTTTTAACAAAGTAATTTGTGAAGTAATATTATATCAGCATTTTAAACTTGTAGTTAAACATCAGCAAACTTTGCAAAGAAACAAAAGCATAGTAGGCCCTACACATTAAACATTTAAAAACTTGGCGTTTATTTTTGCCTATTTTGCGATGCGCTATACTTCATAAGTTTGATTACGAATAATGTTCAAACAATTTAAAATATATTACATGAATTTTCCTAATAGACTTTTTGTTTAACATCTGTATAGAATTTTATTTTGAAGAGAGGTAAAATCTTCCTTTAGTGTTGTAAATTAGCCATGTTAATAAATAACGTCGTAAATTAGCCATGGCAAATCAGGTTAAGCCTCGTTAGCGTCGGTGGTAGAAGCAGGATTGGTGAAAGGAAGTTCGCTTAACTGTGACCTGGATTGATGAAAAGAATCGTGCATAAATAGAAGCTGGATAGAAAAGAGAATTTCACTTGACGTGCATGGAGACTTTCTCATTATTCCCGCTTCCACTTCAGTGGAAATCCTTTCATCATTCATCTTTCATCAAATCTCAACATCAATCAAAATTCTTGTAAAGCAGAACTCATTTCATTGATCTAGCTTCCAGTTAAACATAAACATTTTCATCAATCCAGCTCCCAGTTAAGCACATCTTTTCCTCAATCCAGCACCCTGTGAATCATAATTCTTTTCATCAATCCAGCTTCCATTGTGCAAGATTCTTTGTTAAATACATGTTTCAACAGCGGCAATAAGATTTTTCCGAAAGAGAATTCATGTGTCATTGTCAACGATATTTGTGTTTGGCCTATTATTAATCTAACCTAATCTAATTCTAAACCTATAATTATCTGCGTGTTTAAGCGTTGTATGTACAACAGAATTCAATGATTTTGAACGGGGTTCCGCGAAACATTTTTTTAGATCTAAGGGTTCTGCGACCAAAAAGATTGGGAAACGCTGACTTATAGACTTATATATATATATATGTATATATATATATATATATATATATATATATATATATATATATATATGCACACACACTGTAGAACATTATCATGTGGATCCATTGAAATAACCTCTGCATAGTATTCCTGTTCATTGATTAAATCCTGCTGTGCTTGGACCTCCAAAAGATCTTTCTGGACCTGGATGATTTGTTCTGTGCGAATACGAATGGCAGATGAAATGGCCTCCATTGCCTCACGATCTGGTGTAATTGGCCGGATGCATTCCTCTGCAAGTTCAGAAATAACTTCAGTCCACACTTCTCCCACCTTCAAAACAAACCAACAAGACGGTTTGCAAAGTGACACATAAGAATACCATCACTATAATACAAACACCATTATAGCTCCTGCTAATAATAATAATGATCATGATTCTGAGATGGCCCTGTGCTAAGATGATGGCATATTTCGATCTACATTAAAATTCTGGTCTTGCATTCTGTGTTCACTTGGTAAGCAGGTTGTCAAAAATGTTGAAATGACGACCCAGGTACCCGTCGACCCGCGCGGTCAGGTACCCAGGTAACCGACCACGCAGATATTTTGTTGGGAAATGTAGAAAATTATGCATTTTTACGAAATGTCCGGCACCTGAGAATCGATTTCATTGCCCGGACAGTCAGCCAATATGACCAACGAAATATTTCTTCATTAATGTTCAGGTAAAATCGCACATTTTTACAGAATGTCATTATCCGAGAACCGATTTTCATTGTCAGGGCACTCAGCCAATATGACCAAGGGAATATTTCTGGCACATGTTCAGGTAAAATCGCGCATTTTTACGGAATTTTGGGTACCCGAAAACCGATTTCATTACTCAGGTAGTCAGCTTCAGTCGGGTACCCGTTGACAGCCTTAATGATTACACATAACCTGCTTAATGCTTGGGTTGCAATGCTCTTTCTGGGTCCACACGCTGAAAATATCAAGCAGGGGAGGCAAAAGGCATAAAAATAGCCCATACACTTAAGCAGCATATCCAAATCTTTTTTGCCCGTGGAACCCTTTTGATCTTACTTTTTTGGTGGAACCCCCTCCCAAACTAAACATAATTATTCTGTTGTAGGTAAAAACGCTTCAGAATGCAGACAATTATAGGTTTAGGCCTAGATTGGATTAATGATGAACACAAAATATCGATGACAACAACATATGAATGCTCTTTCATATAAAGTCATACACAGATGTTAAGGCAGTTAAACTAAGTGCCTCCATTTGCTAACACTGAAAGTTTTCCGCAGAACTCTTGTCCTCACCTCACAGAACCCTAGGGTTCCACGAAACACATTTTGAAAATGTTGCACTAAAGAATAAGGTGGAGACCTTTTGAAACTTGCAGCTGGAATCTTTTCAAGACCAGCAAATAGGTGTGGGCATTTTCACAAATGTCAATGAGGATTTCAAACATTGAGAGCCTTTGCTTAAAGTGAGGCTGGACAGACATGGATGGCGTCCAGCACTTATTTTCAAGGCTGGACGCCGTCCTGCCACTTATTTGTTCAGCAGAGCGTGGATGCCGCCCATGAGCGTCCATGCAGCAGTGCAATTCCTTTACATAGGTTATTATCAACAGCATTTAATTATCCACTATTTAAAAAAAAATCATATTTTCATTAGACCTACTTATTAACTGAAGTAGCCCATGTATATAATGGATGTCTATAATTTGTGTTATACATTCTAGTTACCTTTTCATCAAATTAAGATTCGTCTTATGCGCTTCCTGCATCTGCTGCATTTGATGATTAATTTTCAGACGTAAAAAGCAAAACATTTTTCAAATGGTTTGAAGAAATGTTTGACAAATAGATCAGGCCTAGTAAACTAATTAAGTTGCACTACATACCATAGCACATATAAAATTGGACTGAATTCCTTCCATTTCAAGTTGCGAAATGATGAAACGTGTCGGTCTAGCTAGTTAGGCCATATATCTACTGTTACTGCTTTAGCATGATGTCGGGTTGATCATCGATAAAAAATTGAGAAGACCAATTGTCCCATGCAGGGCAGACTTGCTGTCATTCTAGAAAAGATCATGTACTGGAAAAGGTTAATAGATGGATTGCTGAAAAGTGCCCAAAGTTACGAATATTGATAAAGAGACTATTTCAAACTCTCATGTTGGTGTTGGTGCTATCAGCAGTTAAGAGCACTTGGATCTATTTTTATTTATCAGTCGAGATGACCCTGGTATACGACCGAAAACAAGCACAAAGGACATCCCAGGATTCCCACCCTCCATTTTGATAATAAAAGGAATAGAGGAGATCACAATTCTAGATATCGATTTTGAAAGTTATTCAATCGAGTTTTTGCACCAATCAGTGGTGCTGCCACCATATGCCTGACAGGGGCACGTGTCCCTGCAGTTTCTAAAACTTATCGGCACAAGGGACACACATTTTTATCAAAATTTTCAAGTGTACTGAAGATGAGACAATTTGGCAACAAGGCTTACGATCCCCTATGTGTCAGGAAAGACTGAACTTTTTATATTCTACATAGACTAAATTCAATTGTAGCTCAGTATTGACTAGAGCACATTCCTCTGCAAAGAGACACAACTCTCTGTAAATAGGGGGCATTCAGAAAAAGAGTAGGAATAAAAAATTTGCGCTTTGTGCGTTTACAAACTTTATTACCCCAGCTTTAAAAATGCTGCCGCCGCCACTGGCCCTTTGTCGACAATTTCACAAAGGAAAGTAATTCTCCGTACGCTTTAAATTACAACAAATAGTTCACCAAACAAACAGTTGATGACAAAATAATGGTTAATTGACAGAAAGCTAACGAATACTAACTATATTTTATTTTTCGCCCACTGTAATTGGTCAAATAGAAGTTGGATTGATAATAATAATGCCTGCAAATCCAGCTTCTGCTTCAGCAAGAACTATTTTTGATCAATTCAACTTCTATTTAGGCAAATATTCTTTTCAATGATCCAACTTTTATTTCAGCAGGCATTATATTCATCTAAAAAGCTTCTGTTTTGGAAGAATTTCGTTCACCAATCCAACTTCTATTCCAGTATCATTAATATCATCAATCCAACTTCTATTTTAACGAATACAGTGGACCATAGCGAACCATATTTTGTCGTCGACTTATGTTGGTAATCTGTCTTTAGTTGTTAACTCTTTGAGACTAGCGTCCATGCACTTCTTTTTTGACACTTTAAACGCTGTATCACATGGGCAGTTTCCTCAAAGCTGGACTATGGCAACATCCATGTTGCAGCTAGGAGTCTGTGCTTGGATGATGTCCAATATAGAGAGATTCAAAATTTTTGAAGGAACTCCTGTTGAGAACGCGTTAGAACTAGAACTGTACCGAATAGGTGATTATCACTATTCAGCCGAATATAGTTAATTGGACCAACTATTCGACCGCATACGAATACGAATAGTGTACAAAATAAGTCTACCGACAAATTTCAAATATAACTAATAGTCTTAGTTCAGTAAATCTAATACATAAATTGAAAGTAAAGTGGCGAACTCCTCTTGAGTCAGCACCGGACGCTTGTCAGGCAAAGGCAGGATTCAACAAGAGTCCAGAGAAAACCTGGATTCCTTCCTTATATTCTGGTACCCTTAGAAGCTCTTCCCTTATTCGTAGATGCCCACTAGGTAGGGCCTGGCTTTTTGGAGCAGGACTTCGAAACAGTTCCAAAGGTGAAAGTCACTATTCTTCCCACAAAAAACCTACTCACAATTTGAACACTTTCTTGATTTAATGTCGAAGATGAAGATAGTTCAACACAATTTGAAAAACTGTAAGTTCAGCAGCAGCAGCAGTTAATATTTCGACAAGTTTGCCAATGTGTATTTCTCTAAAACTCAAAACGACTCTAGCACAACTGATTTTCCCAACTGGCCTAATGCATGCCCCTCACTCCGAACTCATACAAAGATAAACAGAACACGAATGACACACAAGCACTCCTATTTATACTATTTCCCCAAGCCCATGGAGGCAGAGAGGGACGAAGCGAGTCCCCGAGGACCTCTACAGCGAAAGTCGCACGTGACGTATGGCCAAGCCCTTGGGAGCAGCAGCCCTAATCGCCCAGGTCGGCCAAGGAGAAGATGGGCAGACTAGGTAGCGAGTTCCCGGGGACTTCTACGGCGGGTCCCAGAGGAAAACACGGCCAAGCCCTTGGCAGCAGCAGCCCTAGTCGGCCATGGAAAAAGATGGACAGTGCCGGTCATTCCGTCACGGTAAACATGTAAGTTTTGCATCCTCCTGCTAGTCTGTGTAAGCTAATTAGCTAATCTAATTGAACTTATAAATGAGATGGCTGACACTGCAACAGGCAGCAGGCAAAGCCTGGATGCAACCACAGTACATATTACATTAATGAGAGAGTTCCTTAAGTCCACTCGCTCTAGCAGAAACAGATTTCATACGACTGCTATTCCAATTCTGTCCGACCACTGTTTGCTCTCAAATTCTATCCGGCAGCCTATCATTCTCTGTTGTTTTTTCTCGAAACCTACTTTTTCTTGCGGGCCTTGCTTGTACCAGTGAAGGGAACCAAGAGAAATTCTTGTTTTCTGCAGAGCATAGAGGCTCAAGTTCAAATTCTATCTCAGTGATAGTGATTTCTGAGGCAAGGCAGCAATCGTCTGCATATGTAAAATGTGATTGTAAATATTGATTGGCAGGGATGTGGTCACAAGACCATGGTCCTGATCTTGAGATGGTCTCAAGACCGGAAAACTGCGGTCTTGGTCTTGGTCTCCGTCTTAGATTAGCGTTCTTAGTAATTTGCCATATCAGAACAATTTTTTTCTATTTCTCAGCTATTTTCGATTATTAGAGACACCGGATGTTTAGACTCTATGCGATTGTTATTGATTTATGGAGTGCTGACCATCTATATATATACATGTTACTATGGGCAAAAAATGCATTTGCATGCCAGCCATTTCAAAGTTTGCTTTCACAAATTTCAAGTTTCTGGAACAATCTAATAATTATGTGGCCAGCCATATGTAGCCACTGTTAACCTACAATTCAGAGTACAAGTACACCATTCAAATGGAACGTTAATCAACTTGTTCAGATGTCTTAAAGTATTTATCTATCATATAATATAATTTATGGCATAGACCGAAGTCAAGGGCTGAACCCACAAAAGTTGGTAAAACTGTTCTCTAAACCATTATTAAGATTAGTATTAGTATTCTTCAGCAATAAAATGAAAGTTTTGAGTGTGTTATTCCATTTTTGCTTCTTAATAAATTGAACTGTTTATAAAAAAAGAGTATCAGTCATGGTCTTGGTCTTGATCTCAGACCATCGGTCTTGGTCCTGGTCTCGATCTTGGGGTCTTGGACCTCTCGGTCTTGGTCTTGGTTTTGGTCTCGTGCCCAACACTGTTGATTGGCTTTAACCCTGAGATGACAAAGTTCTACAAAATCAATGGGGTCGCTTGCATTAATTTGTGCAAAAGGGGAGATGATTTACACCAAAACTTGCAATAATTTTAATTAAGGAGGAGGTTTGAAATCTAATAATAAATATGACTATGAATTGGGATAGAAGCAAACTGCTTGGACAGAAATGAAAGTCTTATTAGAATTGCTTTTACAGAAACACAAACAACGTCTACATGTTCTTTTGCTAGAAGATTGTTAAGTAATTAAGTGTTTTAAGGCACAGAGAGTAAATGGCTACTGACATTGGAATCTTAGTGCTAGTCTAAAGTATAATTTTTTAGAGTTCGTCATCTATTGGTTTCCAGGTCAAACGTTCATATCGTTCATACTGATTCTTATACCTTTGTAAAGACTTGTTAAATTTCTACAATTAAATAAAATCTATTTTACTTCACAAACGTTGACTTTAACAGGTTATGGGCCCAGGACACACGGGTAAAATTTGAAGAAATTAATGTGCTGTAAAATATATTGTGTTTTTTTAAATACAACAACAAAAACACAAAGGAACCATAACGGCACACAGCATACAGATAATTGATGACGAACGCCGCTCGTCAATACGGCAGCAAACGGGTTTAATGGAAAATCTTATTGGATGGTGCCACGATATACATGTGTAGCAACAAAAACTTTGTAGAACAAAATAGAACATAAAACAGAAGTTTTTCTGGCAAACGAGCAGAAGACACAGACTGCAGGAGGTGGGAAAAATTTCCTTATGTGCATTCAAGATGATGGTAGAGAACATATTGCAAAATTGTGTAATAATACATCACCATAGTTATATGGAAACCTGATATCAGAAAAGAAACTGATAAGTAGTAAGGTTTAAAGGAAAAATGTGTGAAATAAAAAATGAAGGAAAAACAATAGCTAATGCAGTGGAAAACAAAAGGACTATTTGAACTGGTCGTCTCTGAAAGACCATATAAAATAACTAATGGCGGAAAAGCAGATTTCACAATAACACTAACAACGCCTACATGTTTTCCTGCTAGAAGGCAATAAAATAATTAAGTATAAGCTACATAAATAAATAAAGTATTTTAAGGTATAGATGGCTACTGACACTAGCTAGTCAGAGGTATTTTTTAGAGTTTGTCCTCTATTGCCTCAGTGGTACTGCACCTGCCTATTTGCAGGAGTTATCTCAGCCAGTAGTGGTCGATCACCACTTTGCTCTGCATTTCACAGTGACCCGATCAGGTGCACGTTAAAAACTGCGATCACAAAACAGCGATCATCAAAACCGCGATCGAAAAATAGCGATGCACAAAAGCGTGACTGGATAAAATAGCGATCAACAAAACAGATTATTCATTGAAGATTTGTAATTTGTTTCTGAATGTACATGAATTGGTCCAATCATTAGCAATTACATTAGAAGGTTATTTTCGAAGGATAAATCGTTGTCACTTATGTAGGCTACATATTTTAACACATCGTTCAATCATTTGTATAAATAATTATACATGGCATTTTAATATTAATGCCCATGATTTCCTCATTGGAAGGTTCACCACGTCGTCCAGGACCTGGAATTCTTCTGGATGAAGACCTGTCCTTAGAGGAACATGTCAGCTCCCTTTGCAGATCTAGCTGTCATCAACTCCGCCAGATTAGAGTCATTTGGCGAAATCTCTCAATTGACGCACGCCGCTATGACTCTTGTCCACTCCTTCATGCTGACTCACCTGGACTACTGCAATGGTGTCCCTGCAGGTCTGCCAAAGTTCCAGATAAGACAGCTTCAATCCATTCTCAACTGCACTGCCTGAGTCGTTGCCAGGCTGCCAAAATACTTGCATATTTCAAGCGTGACACATTGCACTGGCTCCCGGTTGAGGATAGGATCACATGCAAGATCATCCTCATGGGACAGACATTGGTGGCTGTGCTGGCTCCAGAATACATCAGAGAGCTCTGGCTTCCCGTCTCCAGCCAGCCAGGTCGTCGATCCTTGCATGCTGCAGCCCGTACATCGATGGGGACAAACCGTGCCTTCTCATGCATTGGACAATCATACTGGAACTCTCTTCCCTTACAACTTCGCAACATTGCACTGCTTGCAGCCAACTTTTTCAATTACGCAAATCGAATTTGTTTAGATCTGTCACTCAGCTATGTTTAGCGCCTTCGAGAGGTTCCAATAAGGCGCTATATAAATAGCCTAATACATACATACATGATAAATGCAAGTTCTATTTTCATGAAATAAACTTCTAGTTTCACAATAAACTGTTTTTTCATCAGCTACAATGTACAACTTTGAGGGACGTTTTGCTCTCAACATTCAAACATACAGACAGCCCAGTTTCGAGCTTGGTGCGAAATTGCATCCAAAAGAAAAAGTTGAATTTTGGTTTTTAGTTTAGAATCATGAATAAATAATATTATTGAAAACTGGGCTGGATTAATGGAGGTAGAGTTTTTTGTGAAACTAGCAGTTTCATTGATGAAAATAATGCTGTTTTGTGATAGCGTTTTTTTTAATTAACATGAACCGATCATCCCTTCTATGATGCTGCATCGGGGTTTCTTGGTCATCGGACCTACACACCAGGCAGATGGCTGCGGACCACAGGTGGTCCATGGACCAAACGTTGAGAACCTCTGGACTACGAGACTCGATTTACGTAGTTTCATAAAATAGACTGTGCACACACTAAATTCTTGTGTGCACTCGCTCCATGGCCCGTGTGCATGCGCAATTAGTCTCCAGGTTGGTGGTCGTCAGGTATAATGGTCCGTTCATACATAAAAGAGTCAACATTTTGTCTATGATTCAACAAAGGAGAGAAACAATGGAGATTGGATTCCACTCTAAGGCATGTCAATTTATGGATAACCTCTACTGTGGTAGTATGTGTGAAAGTCAATCACTAAGAAATAGAACAGGTCTCTTTTCTACAAAATGCCAATGCTTTGGCCTGTCACATAAAATTATAAATTTATTCTATATAAAGTCTTTAATGACTGATTTTAAGTGGACTAAGCATAACAAACATTAATTCCAGTTAGAAGCACAACACGATCATACTATTTTCATACCAACATGCATATGCATCCTTTTCTGCTAGAAAGACTGCTATGCAGACACGTGCCATCTAGAACGTGTTTCTAGCTGGCATGCAGCATCTACTGTTACCTAATGATTACTTCAAAGACATTGAATCAGAGTAAAACATTTTTCTTAATTGATTTACACTGTTCATGGGCTCAAAATATTGTCGGGAGTTATAGGTTATGAATAAAACTTTGAACTTCAAAGTGGATGCATTCCGGGATTCTCAGATTGAGTAAGAACGGAAGAGACACGATGATGCTTGGGTGTTATGGTGACAACTATTGTTTGTAAAGTGGGCATCCCACTCAAATAAAGACAGCCTATTAAAAGGCATAGAAAGTTCCAAATAAGACCTCGTTACCAGTATTTTAATTAGTAGTTACCTTGAGGTTAAGGTAATGTTCAATGATGGTCAAAGTAATGTGATCTTCAGCAGTCAACCCAGGCAAATCAACAAACCCTAAAAAAAATAGGTAAGCAGATGCTAGAAAGTATAGCAGAAAGTTACATATTAGCAAAATTACAAATTATCAGAGAAGTGTGAATACTAAAATAACTTTATAACTTTTTATTAATCTAGCTTTAGCCACTATTAACAGGGTCGGCTCGTCCATTGGGCGAACTGGGCAACTGCCTAGGGCCGCCGATTTCTAAGGGCCTTCAATTTTGCAAAAAAAAATTAAAATATTTTCAAATAAAATTATTTTGGGGATTCAATAAATTGAAAAAAATTATTTTTATATAAGATATTTGTAAATGAAACGTTGGCTTATCTATATTTTTTTATTCACAAGATAGAAGTACTATATTTGTGTAAAATATCAAAAATAATTGAAAAGATAGTCGCCTACCAGCTCACTGCTTTATTTAAAGTGGCTTCCGGAACGCCAATTCGGCTTTCGGAAGTGTCATTCTACCGAGACGCTGTTACTTCGTCTCCTTTCCGACATTTATGGGGCTATCAATAATTCACAGCTTACTCTACTGGCTTTGTTTGACGTCAGTGCCACTTTTGACACTGTTGATCATGACATCTTGCCTAAGCGACTAGAGATTTCATTTGGACTGTCTGGTAACTTTCTTAACTGGTTGGCCTCATTTCCCAAAAAACCTAATTTATCTGGCTGGGCACTTGCCAGCAGCTTATGAAGTTTATGAAGCTTGATTTAACTGCCATTACTGCTGATTTCCCCCTCTTTGCATTTTCCTCTGTTGTCCGGGACCTTGAAATCATGTTGGACCAAGAGCTCACCTTTGCCTCTCATATTCATCGTCTTTGCCGTGATTCATACTACCAGTTGCGTCAGCTTTGAACTGTTTCCCGCTCGCTAACTCCAGACGCCACAGCTACCCTTGTTCACGCCCTCATTACTGCCCGACTGGTTGCCTTCCAGCTGGGCGTTTGCGGTGCCTGGAGCGGGTCCTGCGTTCTGCTACACGTTTTGTTGGACGCATTCCTAAATTTGGCCATGTATCCGGCTATATGCTGGATGTGCTCCACTGGCTCCCCATCCAACAGCGAATCTCGTACCGTATCATCTCTTTGGTATGGTGGTCCTTGCTAGGTCTCGCTCCTGCCTATCTCTGCAATCTCTGTTACTCTACTTTGAGTGTACTGGGTCACTGCCCTCTACGCTCTACTGAGCGAGGCATGCTCATTGTCTCATTTGCCAGTACAACTATCTAAGAGAATCGTGCTTTCTCAGTGATTGGCCCCTCTCGCTCTGGAACATGCTCCCGTTGGCGTTACGGTAGTCACCAAGGGTCCTTTCAGACTCATTTTATACTTGCCTTGAAACTGTTCTTTTTAAATGTGCTGGAGTCGGGAGCTCTCCTGAGTAGTAGCCTTGAAGGGGCACTGTATAAATCTCTGTAATGAATGAATGAATGAATGAATGAGTGTTTAATAAATAATGTTCACTGCAATATAGATTCCTTGTTTTTAATCATAAATTTTTCCATAAATATTTAATCAGCAGTTTAGTTTACTCTAGTTTGGACGATTTTTGATTATTTAAAAATTTCTATTTTAATAAGTGTTTGAAAATAAATAATTTTAGTATCATTCATTAGATCTGTCATGTCAGCTATAAACAGTGTTGTATGCAAGACTTGAAACTTCAAGAGAAGACGAGACCGAGACAGTGAGGTGCCGAGACCGAGACCATTATGTACCAAGACCGAGATCAAGACAGTATGAGACAGTAAAAGACAAGTATATAAAATGCTGTAAACCCGCATATCCTTACCCACCCTAAGAAACTTGTTCCGATCGTTTCGGCTATGGTGGTTTTACATTCATGACCAACGGCATGGCATGGCTATTGTTTGTCAATAACTTAAAATTCCGTACAAGGAAACTTCACAATTTCAGATTCTCTCTCAGACATTTTTCCACTTTAAGATAATTGAAGTGATTTCAGTATCATGTTACTCAAGTGTTAACCAGAATTACCGTGTCTCATAGATTCCGGTTTCAGTTTCTAGAGCAAGATTTTAAGACAGTTAACACGAAACTTATCGAGACCGCTTTTTCGCAAAATTGGTCACTTGGATGCATTATTCATTTATTCATTCATTAAGAAAATTTATATATTACGCCCCTTCAAGGTTGCTACTCAGCCGCGCTCCCGACTCAACCCCAGCTGAAAAGAAAAGTCTTAAGTCTACTGTAAAATGCATCTGAATGAACCCTATTTTTGGTATTTCGTCAGCATTAACAGATGCAGTTGAACAAGAACCAGTTGACCATAAAAACGAAACCATAGAGAATGAAACTGAAACAGTTTAGGAACTTCAGGACGATAAGACTTAAACTTTTGATTGGCATGATATTGGTTGTTGGCCAATGTTGGGCATTGAATTTTGAAAGAAATCGGCAGCATGATTTTCTGGTTAAAAAAGAACCTATGCGAATTGCTGATCACAGTAAAAATGGTAGATGTTTTTCTGCAGTACATTACAATAGAAAACTTTCCATTGTGAAAGAATAGGACAGACAATGGTTAGTTTATTCAATTCACTTTTTTGTTCTTGCTGTAAACTTTTTTCAAATGTTGTGAATGCTTTATCAATTTTGCAAAATTAATGGGCCTATAAAATTCTTTTTTTGAAAATCCATTAATGAAACAACGTTGGCTTGTGTTTATAATTCTTGTTAATACCAACAACTTTATAAATAAATCAACAAACCATTGAGTCATTGATTATTTCTTTGTTGACTGATATTGGTAGTTACTTGATATGTTATATTAATACATGTATATAATATTAATACTCTAGTAAAAAAGGCAAAAATCAACCCAAAATAAAAGAGAACTAATGACTTCTTTTTAATTGCTGGAATAATATTATGGGTCAACGGGTCGCCAAAATGTAGGTTTGCCTATGGCCACCAAATGTCTGGAGCCGGGCCTGACTATTGACTTGATACTTCAAAAAGTCACCACAATTCCTAAGCTGAAACCTGAACCTAATATGGAAGGAAAATGAAGCCAACAAAAATTGGGTCATTGACCTAGATTATGTTTGTGGCTCTGAGTTTACATTTGGGAGTTTTGCAGCATAACTTGGCAATCGCATTTATTTTTGCTAATTAAATAAACACTATTGAATAAATCGAACTTGCATTATAAAAAACGTGTTCGAAGGAACACGTTTATTATGGCTGGAGAGACAAAAATTTTGATGAACTTATCGACGATTTTTCTACCGAGTACCCAGATGACACTTTATCCATTATATAGCCGACCACAGACATTGCCTGCAATGTGTCAGAAAAGATGATCACTGATGATTGATTGACATGTTGCGACATCATATCCCATCCATATCAGTTCCAGCTGAAACCATACTGTTACTCTCATCTCCCTTGACTTTTCTTGGCCTAGGTACACTATTAATAGTAGTTTTCAATGTGAACTAAATCATATATAGTTAGTTTTAGTAATATTTAAAGATGATTTGTCAGCCTTGAACCAATCGTTCACATGCTCAAGTAAATGCTGCCGACTAAACACTGCTCAAGTAAATGCTAATGCTGCCGCGTGTTCACTGGTCTAGCACGAGGCTTCCAGAAGCTGTGGACAGAGATTCGTCGCCTGCAGAGGGATGCTGCAGCCCATCAAAAGATGATGAAACTACCAGCAACACATTGAATGGATATTACCAACTGGTATCAACTGACAACAATTACTTAGGGCCCAATTTCAAACTTACTGTGCATGTGGCAGGTCATGGATGTTAGGATTTATGTGTTCAAGCTGTTTGATGGGGTCAAAGAAATGGCAGAGAGGCCCGATGGTGTTTCACCGTGGTTTCTATCCTCTATGGCTCATTTATTAACGGAATAGCTTACTATCCTCTACTGATGCTCACTGGCCGCCTCCTTCACCCCAATCAGTGGTAAGTTAGCCATATGATCACACCAGAAAGATTCCATGCCCTACTAAAGAAAGTTACTTTTGCCCCATCTCAATTACCTCTAAATTGTGCCTCATCTTCGAAAAATTGGTGGTCAGACATTATTTGTATCCAATCTTTACTGATGTAATGTCCAACTACCACTCTTCTGACCAATACGCTTTCCGGCCACGTAGCTCTACTATTGTGGCTTTAGTCTCACTCACCCATCAGCTTCAGGAACTGCTCCAATCAGAGACCTAAATCTGTCTCTTATCCCTTGACTTTTCCGGGGCATTGTACACTGTCGGCCACTCCTATTTGTTCGCACAACTTGCTCTACTTCATATTCCTGATTTTCTATATAATTGGATGTCATAGTACAAAGATCCGTATATCAATTTTCGTATAGCGAGAAAGCAATCCAATAAGAATTGGGGAGTGGGGAGCTCGAAAACCTACTAACCAAAATATGTAAACTGCTATAGCACTGGGTAGGCTGGTCCGATTTGAACATATTTGGAATTTATGGATTCAGAATCAGTGTTTGCAGATGATACAACAAGCAGCAACGGTGCCATAATTGGCATATCTACACAGAAATTTTGGGGGGTATGCTTAGGCTAAATATGTAGTTGGTCGAATTTGAACATACTTGGTATGTATCAATTAAGAATCAGTATTTGCAGGTGGACCAAGGAGGCTATTACCTAACGATGGTGATATTATTAGCACATCTACACAGAAATATTGGGGGTACATCATAGGCTAAATATGTGATGCAAGGGAGCAAACCGTCAAAACCCATCACTTGTCCTTTATTAAATTTTTTATTAAATAATATTCTACGATGAATATGTATACTGACCCAGAAATGTGTTTTCAAATACTTTTTACACAATCAAAACAGCTCTTTTCTAACTTAAGTTATACTCGTTAGACCCTTTCATTAGTAAAATAACGACAACTGAAAAAATCGAAGTCAAAGTTTCAGAATATTCATGTCATCAAAGTTCTTAGCAACCCTTAGTCAAATGTTCCACAATTTTGCTGGGCAGTAAAGAGCCATATTCTGTATAAAATAAAGTACACAGCATCAAAATCTGGTTACTACTTTGCACATTATAGCAGGTTGGCGTATGAAATCTAGGTCGTTGACCTCTGAAAACATGTGTATTTTAGCAATGCAAATCTTGACACCACATGCACTAAAAGTCATTTTTCTCCAACTAAATATTTGAATTCAACATTTTTTTATTTTAGATATTGAAAGAACACATATTTGTTTACAACAATATACCATAAAACGATTTTCTCTGTTTTTGACCCACTTGCCTATTTCAGACTTTATCTCAATAACTAGGAGCCGACAAAGGTGGGCCATGACCCCTTGCGTCACATATGTAAACTGACATAACTTTTGACCATTTGTCCGATTTGAACATATTTGGCATGTATTGATTCAGAATCAGTATTTGCAGGTGGTACAAGAAGTTTATCATCGAACGATGGTGCCATTATTGCCGCATCTACACATAAATATTGAAGGATGTTACATACATCTTAGGCTAAATATGTAAACTGATATAACTTTTGACCAGTTGGTCCAATTTGAACATATTTGGCATGTATTAGTATTTGGAGGTGGTACAACAAGCTTATTACCCATAAAAGCAATGATGGTGCCATAATTGGCACCTACATAGGAATATCTACATAGAAATATAGGGAGAACGGCTTAAGCTAAATATGGAAAATGCTATAACTTTAGACCGGACCAAGACCGGTTGGTCTGATTTGCTAGAACGCTTGATCGTGACTGGTTTAGAAATCAGCCGTGTTGATGTAGAGTTCAGTGATGAGTATGACATCGATGATGATGATGAAGAAGAACCTTATCATGAGGAGGGATATGCATCACAGCATCGATTTAAGCGTCACGTCAAAGACTTGGCAGAGGCGGGGGATTAAGAGGAATTTTTTCAACATAAATCATCTCAATTCCCAGCTGTGTTGTCATCCGCACTCCTTTCACTCCTGTACAAAGGCTGATTTGTTGGTTTATATCAGGGAAGCAAGTTTAAGTTTTTTTCTAACGATATGAGAAGTTAGTAGCGCCAGATGTTCTAGACAGTATAGTTATTGACGTAGGAGTTCTGATACATTCTGTTCCTTTTACAGATATCCAAAGCATGACCTTTGATTCCTATTACAACAAGTGCTTCTCAGGGCCGTACCGAGGGCAGTGCAAGCGATGCCTTGACACAGGGTGCAAATATAGAAGGGGGACAACATTCAGGATCGAATAACTTTAATTATTCCATAAATTCATTCTTTCTTGAAAAATATGGGAGCGCCAAATTATGCCCTAATGCTAGGCACAGGGCGCAATTACAGCTTGGTACAGCCCTGGTGCTTTTGCCCAAGGATTCCCCACGATTGAAACGATCATCAAGCACAGACATTATTTGGGACCGTTATCGTGCTTTGACAATCAAAGGAAGAACAAGACAAAAATGCTAACGATATTCAATCTTATATGCATTGCTTGTCATCTCAGGCTGTTTCTGCGCTCTGAACTACGTCTCAAGCCACAGATGTCCTAACTGCCTGAATGTCATCTAATCAAATGCAACTAAATCCACAGAAAACTCAATATATTTGGATCGGTATCTGCCAGCAGCTGAACAAGCTGGACTTGGGGACCCTCTCTTCTGAATTCCCTATCTTTGTCTTCTCCACTAGTGTCCAGGATCTGGGGGTTGGAAACTATTTATCCGAGAAAATGCGTGTACACTACAATGATGGAATTTTCCATATAGTCATCGGTTGCCCGTAGATACTGTTGAAGGACTGCCTTTAACTTTTGCGTATCTGACGTCCTTGAATTCAAAAGCTTCGCGATATAGTCGGCCATAATGTAATTATTGATCGAAAATAATTATTACTTATTTTAAGCAGTCGAGGATCGTGTCTATAGATTGGGTTTGCTAGATGAAATTAACAAGGTCACGGCGCAAGCCAGTGTCACTTGACCTTACCTTTGCCAATTAGATATCAGCTATTTCAAAATACTGCTACATCACACCTAGTAATTAACTAAAATTAATTACAAAATAATGCACACTCATAAAATAATCATAACTAGCAATTACACAACAGACATCCTATTTACTCTAGCTATGCATAGGATGTCTGTTGTGTAATTGCTAGTTATGATTATTTTATGAGTGTACATTATTTTACTCTAACTACTTTGAGGATATCTAATTGCAGTGTAATTGCTTGATATGTTTATTTTGAGAGTGTACATTGTTTTGGACATTCATATTATGATGTGCCCGCAGCGGTTCAATAAAGTACATACTTACTTACTTACCTAATTAATCTACCAACAGAGGTGACAATCACAAGACAGGGTTAACGCTTAACGCTAATACCCGTATTATATATGGCCTATACCCGACTAGTAAGTTATATCGCTATTCATGCAACAGTATTAGCGCTCTAGTCAGGGTATAAGTCTAATCCCACTTAGAGGTGTTTGAGAGGCACTATATTTACTTGTCTCTTTCACCAAACGCCAAAATTATATTGCTTTTCATTTTTGGGTCAAAATGTTTCAAATTTGACGAGATGCCTGACGACATTGCATGCGAAATGTCGCCACTGTAGCACAGTGTGTATAATAAGGATAGGCCTACCATTTATTGGCTGGGATTGGCTTGTACTCACAACAAGTCTACAGTGTAGCACCAGCTTATTCACGAACGCTGTGTCTAATCAGAGGGGTTGTCCTAAGGGTAGTTCCGATAATGGTCAAGGTCCGGTTTCCAGAGGGGTTAGAGTAACCTTACAGCGAGAGTTGGGAAGCGGAGGAATATCATTTATTGTGCCAAGGCATATAGGCAATTTCCACACAAATACTGTTTCAATAAACGGATAATGCAGTCGTTCATGTTGACGAGATTCTTTACGCTTGTGAACGTTCCACCTTTAGCGGTATCATAGCACATAAACACTTTTGCGCATGCGCAGTACTCCTCCTGCCCATATCTACAGTTATACAGTACTTATACCCAGACTAGCTATTCCGTCCGCTAAGTCGCGCTCATGAATAGCTACCACGAGTTAGTTTTAGCCAGAATGTAGCTAACCCTGAACTAAGCTCTAATACCGTGATACCTTAACTCTGTCCTGTGAATACTGCCCCAGGAGTTTCGTAAACGCCGAGGGCTTAATTTAGCTCAACTCGTCTCTTTTGGGGTCAAATTTTTGGAGAATGGATAAGATCTTGGGATCGCGAACTCCTTGTGTATATTCCTGGATGGTAAAGAGTATTCGCGAAAAATTTGGGAGCAATCGGTCAAGTTGATCAAAAGTTTTTGTGGAAGATACATACATAGTTACATACATACTTTTCTTCTTTAAAGGTATAGATTAAGCACTAAACACTATTTCACTGTCAATTTATATGCTTTTCTTGGGACTGAATTTTGAACTCAGCAGGTGTGTCCCGATCGTGTCTTTCTTAACTAACGCAGGCATCGCCCAAATATTTTAAACGAACTACCTCTACAAAGCGGCTCCGCCAATTCGCGTGGCATGTTGTTCATTTTTGAATACTCCCACCATGTATTACGTACGCAAAAAATTGAATTTTCGGAGCCCCTTCACTGCATGCAGCGCAACCGGGGGGTTGCACTGCATGCATTTTGCTGTTTGCTTATTAAAATGAGTTCGGTCTTCATGACGTGTTTAACATGGAAATAGCAGTCGTTTTAATATCGAATCTAAAAATGTTCAGATATCGGAAGTTAAATGAAGACAATTTGTTGTATCATTTACTGTGACTTGACTTAACTTTATTTGGTTTGACTTGAAGCCATCGATGATCGTAACATTGACGCATAACAAACATACTAGATTTGCATATTGAATTTCACCCAGCTTTCGTATGACGTATTAAATTAGGCCCGCCTTCCTGAAAATATTTACATAAGCTGAGAAAATGGGAGAAGAATGTTTTGTAGAAATTTGATGTTATATCACCAGAGCATTCATTCCCTTCGTGGCCCAAAGAAAAACTTGATCTTAAGTTTATAGTTTAGATTGTGTATTTTTAGTTAGTTACTAATTATTTTAAAATCAATAAGCATTATGTAATGTTCAGCTCACCCACCCACATCCAGTAACATTTCGTAACATTTTTTAGCGCCCCACTCATCCACCCTCGAGCGTCATGTAATTATGCAATGACCCATAACCAGCATCTCCATCACCCTGTCCTCAAGCAGACTCTATTAGGTCGTCTTGCTTGATACCATTTTGAGAAATCTTCCTGTGTCATTGTATTGTTGGAAGTCTTCAAGACGTCACAGTTCAGTGAGCAGAATAATTTAGGTTGAATAGTTGTGAAGCAGATGCATGAGAATTTCCAAATACACGGCATGTAGTGCGGCATACTAAACGTGTGATGTGTTCCTTGAATGAGGGACGCATCTTTCTGTAAGTAGACTCCGCAAACTCTGTATATATATATATATATTTATATATATTTATATATATCTATTCCATAGGCATTGAACTATGTATCTTCCATAAGTATTAAAAAAATAAATGAAAACATATAAATACATTTAACTCACCTATTTTGTTGAAAATGGCATAAATCTTGGCCCTGAGGTTTTCAGAAACATCAACGATGGCTTGACTTGGACAAGAAGCTGGTAGGGATATAACAGCCTGACTGTCCTGCATCTGACCCAACAGTGGCTTCTGGGTGTCTACATAAAACCATGTAATTAGAATAAACAATAACAATACAACAAACATGAAAGATTGAATGATAGTACTCTTAACACCAAAGTCTCAAACGGCCTCACCATCCTTCAAAATAATGTCTTAATAAATAAGTAGGCATGTACCCTTATGTTAATGCAAAACAAAAGCTCACATTTTACAAATAGAAGTTGCTGTAAAAAGTTAAAGTACTGCCATTGGATAAGAAAAAGCCCAAACTGGCCTGACAGTAACTAGGACCTACTTTGAGCACTTCTCTCTAAAGCGGGTGGGCCTGACCCACACTGATCCTGGTTCGACTCTGTGTATGGACTTTGAGCAAGTCCTTTGTGCACAATTGCTCTGCATTACAACTGCAGTTGCATCATTAAGGCGTGTGTGCACTACTCAACTAATTGTAAGACGGTTGATATCAGTTGTATTGTATTGTATATTGTATAAATTATTGTCTGATTGCCTTCATAACATTCCTCTCAAAGATTCTTGAATGCACTATTGTTAATCAGTTGGTTTATTTGGATGTTATTGATCTGCTCCGTTCCGAAGCAGATCAACAACATCTGACTTTCGAAAGAACCATTCTATAGCGACTCTCTTGCCTCCTCTATGGCAATATGGATGCTGTTAAGATCCAGTGTTGTATGCAAGACTTGGCACTTCGAGACCAAGATGAGACCGAGACAGCAAACAACCAAGACCGAGACCAAGACAGTGAGGTATCGAGACCAAGACACTAGGTCCAAGACGAGACCGAATCAGTGAAGAACCAAGACATTTTTGTACTTTAAGACAATGAAAAACAAGCAATCTTAAATAAAAGGCTGTAAAAACTAATGTATCAGTTTCTGGGAATAAGGGTCATCTTTAATTTAAATTTGAAACTTATAATGTTGAACCAAGTCCTGAGACCAATTTCTCTATTGCTGCTTTATCTTTTTCTATATCTTTTCATCAGATTTCAAACAAGCAAATTCCATACCAAATACCAAACGAAATTGCAAATTTGCGACAATTCCTTACTCACCTTGAGAAACTCGAAGTTGTTCTCAATGTTCTGATTGTTTCGGTTATGGTGGCATTGCACCATCATCAAACGGCACGCCATTGCCATTGTTTGTCAAAATCATTTTTTTAAATGCGTAAACACAAACTTCACAATTTCAGGTTCTCTCTCAGACTTTTTGCATTTAAAGATAATTGAAATGACTTCAGTTTCATATGGTTCACGTGCTAACCAGAAAGGCCATTTTACATAGCTTCCAGTTTGAGTTTATTGTGCAAGAATTTAAGATAGTTTACGCAAGACTTCACGAGACCGCATGTTGAATTTTTATAAACTGTCTTGAAGTGAAAGTCTTGTTCTGACTCTCACTTCAAGACAGTTTATAAAAATTTGAGAAAATACCACAAGACCTAGAGAGAGATCAAGAGACATGTTCCCGAGATCGAGACACAAAAAAACTGTCTTGAGACGTCTCGAGACCGAGACATTGTCTCAAGACCATACAACTCTGGTAATATCTTGTGATGTCAGCTTGGCTTTTGACTCAGTTGACCACTCCATACTTCTCCAGCACCCCTCTATTCCCTATGGTATGACAGATAAACCATTAGAGTGGCTCTTCTCTCTTTTGTCAGAGCACACCAACTGTGTTGTTCTTGGCTCCTCTGGGTGTGCCTGGGTTCCTACCCTTCTTGGTGTTCCTCAGGGCTCAGTACTTGGACCACTATTTTATATCATCTACATTGCAGGCATTGGTCCTTTGTTGACCTCCTGTGGCCTATTTGCACTTGCTCTATGTCGATGATGTAGTCGCCGGCCCCTTCACTGACTTCATTGCCCCCTAGTTCTGCTGAAAATACAATGGATGTCCTCTCAGATTGACTGGTCTTCTCAATGCTACTAAAATTCAATTCATATGGCTAGGTGGTCGAAGATGACTGGCGAGTGCTTGGTGGCTGAAACTGATGCTTGGTGGTTGAAACTTTTTGGCATCTTACCTTTCTTTACTATGTCCAAGTCTTAGAGATTATTTTAGACAAGCGGTTCCCAACTGGTGGTACGCGTACCCTTAGGGGTACGCCAGCTGTTGCCAAGGGGTATGCAAGAAAAGATAAAAAATCCATTTTCCGAGGTTGCATTGCCAGCTGAATTTTCTGCTGAGGAAAGAGATCCATTCATTCAGCTTTCATGTGATGGCCAAAATTGAGGAGTAAATTCAACAAGAACTCGCAAGTGATTTTTGGCCTAAAAGAAGAGCAGAATATGGATTATTTTCTGTCAGAGGGTCCTGAGACAGGTTTTTGGCCCTGGAGACCAGGAAGAGGGTGGCCGCAGGTTCACCAACCCCTCAACTGAGTGTCTCAGGTGTGCCCTGAGCAAGGTGAAGGTTTCGAGTCAATAGCTCTAAAACTGTGCAAATGCATAGCCGGACAGACAGACAGCCAGACAGAAGCACACATAGAATCTTGTCTTTATAAATAGAGATATAAATTTACGTTTAAATGCTACTTAAATTTTAACTCAGAATCGTTCGCCTTTGTAAGATGGGATGCGGGAATTCCAAGATTTTCCAAAGTGGGTTCAGATGTCTAGGAAACGCTGAGTTAGGCAATAAGAAACAGTATGCAGCAGACAAAGTTGATAGTAACAACTGATTGATATGTGATGAAAAGCTAAGTTCTTGTTTGGTCTAGAACAGTGGTTCCCAACTTCATTTTTTGCTGTACCCACAAACTAAACTTGGTGTGCGTACCCCAAAAAAATTTTTTTTTCGGAAAACGTTCTTTGGTCATTTGTTTAATTAGACTAGACAATAGATTATAATATTATTAACACACCAGGAGCGTGTCAACGAAACACCCCCTGTACATTTGCGGACATGTTCACGTCATATCTGTCTGCCACACCTCTTCATCTTTTACACCATCATGAATAAATGGACGGTCATCGTTTGTACAGTCGGTCAGGTGGGTATGTACTTTGTAAGCATCAGTGTCTATAAAAAATTCCGTTTATACATTTGCACACTTTTACGACTATTTACTCAAAACCTTTGCCGTTTGCTTGGAGAACACCTAGGACACCCAGTAGAGGAGTTGGTGAACTCCACACAGCCATCTTCCTGCTCTCCAGGGCCAAAAACCTGCCTCAACCCTTGCAACGCAGGGTACCCCAGCTAGTACTCAATATAATGATGATAGTTGAGTAGACTCTACTCAGTTGAGTATTCTATATTGACTATTCAATATTGAAGGTCAAGATAACAGTTAAATATTGTTTTCTGAATTTAATGGAACTATTTTTAGACACTTGGCAACATGCCACAACCCACTTCTGGGTTGGGCTGCGACCCATAGATTGGAAAACAATACCTAACTCATGATGCTGCTGCTACCCTAGTCTATGGCTTTGTCACCAGCCAACTTGACCATTGCTGCTCTGTCCTGGTTGGCCTGCCCCGAATACTGATATCCCGTCTCGACTAGGTTCTTTGCTCTGCTGCTCGCCTAATTGGGCACTTGCTTTTCTAAGTACATTCCTGTCTTGGACTACATGCATGATTCATTGCACTGGCTTCTCATCTCACAACGCATCAGCTATAGAATAGCCATCTTGTCTGCTCTGACCTATCTGGGAGCTCTGTGCCCTGTTCAGCTTTGGTTTGCCATTGAGCTCTTTGTTTTTCCTCTGGTGGTGAGCTTCTAGTGCCAGTGCAAGTACTTCGACAAAGGAGCACCGCGCCTTCTCAGTTGTTGGCCCTTCCACCTGGAACACAATCTCCTTAGAGATGCAGCTGCTGCCAAGGAGTAATGTGCCTTTGTTTTCCAAGTTGCTTAATTATTATTATTCAAAAAAATGTCTACTACATATGGTGATCAAACTGAAATGTGAATCTGAGGTGTGGATAGTCAGTCACCAGAAAAAGATGCACTTGGATTTGCAAATCCTTGAAAGTCAAGTAGAAATGATCAAGTTTCAAGTCGCATTTTAAACGAATGAATTGAATTTGAACTACAAAGAGAGAGTGGCAGTCGATTTCATTCCTTAGGAGTAGAGGCATGAAATGCACAAGAGCTCATAACTTTTCTGGATTGTGGCTCAGTTAACACATTGGCCGCCACATACATTATTACCGCTACGCCAAGCCAAAAACGTAAAATTTTCACTATATGATAATCAGTGAAATTATCATTTGTTTACTTTGTTTTCATAACAAGAACTCAAAAAGAACATGTAAAAACATACTCCAGCAGTTTCTCTTCTATTTTACATTATGCATACTTTTATTTACAAATTCACGTAGGTGTGAAACTGCTCGAAACATGGTTCTGCACATAAAGCCAGCTTTGCCATTCATGCCTTGCAGAAGTATCACGACATCAATTGGTTATGACTTTTCAGACAGTCCTAAAGTAGCATATATGACTAGAATGCCAGTAAATGGAATGTCTGGAGGTGGCTCATATGTAGGAATCATATTTATCGATTCATTCTGAGGCGATTGTCACGATATGCCAGCAACCTATGATTGAATACATGTCATTCGGCTCACTCACGTCCGTTGCCTCTGATGACGGATCTACGCCACATAATTAGGTGTTGGCTATCACCGATGTCTATCTCTGAGCGCTAGGTCTATAATTTGAATCTCGCAGACCATCGTCACAGTCAAAATCATCATCATCCGACGAATCCAGATCATTTACTGACTGCAAAACCACAGCGCCGCCATTATTCGCCTCGCCATTCTTCCAAGCGTCGTAATAATATTTACTCCCTGCAACAAGTAGTTAGTCCGCAAGGAAGCAATATTTGTTTTCACTAATTTTGACTATGTAAACAATATTTATTTTCACCAATTTCGACTAAGTAAACATATGGTTTCAATAATAAGTCATCAACATAATTTATTTTATGGCAGGGTACACGTTTTCACCATTTACAGTAACTATGAGTTAACTTGTAGGTGATGGTCAATGTGTTAAAAGACCTGTACTTAATGATCACAGGCAATGAGGAGGGATGCAATGAGTTAATAGAGCATGAACATAGGTAGGTGTACTGGTGCAGAGGGCTTAGTAAAAATAAGCCAACTTAAATTTTTTCTGTATTCAGCAGGAAGTCAATTCAGCTGGTGGAGTAGGAGTGAGGAGCATGTTTGTAGTGAGACACATCACGACTCGAGCTAAAGCTTTTAATGTGTTGCAGCATTTGAGTTCAAGGTCTGAGAGTCCAACAAAATTTAATAGCAAATTAGCATAGTTAATCAAGACGATAGGAGATAAGCGAGCATGCTATGGTTTCAACATATTCTTAGTTAGATCCAACCAGATGTGACAATTGCCCTGATGTGATTTAAACATCTATCCATACTTAACTTATTGCAATCTACCATATATACTCGTGTATGAGTCGAGAAATTCAATACGATTTCAGGACGATGAAAACGGTATTCAACTTATACGCAAGACACGAAATAGATCGAAGCTTTTTGGACGACCAAGTAGGCACGTTATGAAAACGAACTCAAAACTTAAGCCCTTTGGTGTCTTGTCATTTTAACACCTATTTCACAATAAATCACAGTTTCACAAGTTACTGAGCACACATAGTTAAAATCGAAAAAGTAATTTTTTAAATGAGTTTATTATATACTTATTTATTATATTATACGATAGTATTCTATTATAAAAATTTTATGTTTTGAGATTAGTACAGTAAAATACTTCCATATACCTTCCATAATGAGCGATTTGAAGAAAGAGCGATTCATTCATTTCCGAAATTTGATACTGCCCTTCTTCCAACATCTTTTTTTGCTCAGAAGTGCATACACACGCTACGGGGCTGACCGCTCTAACCGATCGGCCACTGTGCCACACCAAAAGTTGTTGAGTATGCATGGAAATTCGAATACCATGCAAGAGATGCCTCCCTTACTTACTAAATTTCTTACACAAACCGGAGGCAGTGAACGGAAGTCATCCATTTGTATTCACTTATTGGTTGTTTATATTATTTTAAAAGAGTAAACAAGATTTTCAGCAGCATCACATGACAAATTCCACAGAACGACCCTGATCTGGTGCAGCAGGTAAAACCAGGATTTGCAGAGTGAGTTGATGAGGTCTACCAGACTTTTTTCAGGAGGACTCCAAGATCCCAGAGGATGTGCTGTGAATCCAACACCAGGAATGTTACCATTGTTATATCACTGCCCATCTTTGCTCTTGCCTGTTGTTTGCCATGCCAAGTGAACTGGGTTCAACCTTGTACTTTGGCAACAATTTCTCACATTTTAGAGTAGACACCCAGTCGAGTGTGTTTGTAGGGTGGCATATACAACTGAACTGAACCTATAGAAGGAACCTAGAGAAAGAATTTCTCTAGGTTCAGCATATTGGTGAACTCATGCCGCAAGGACAGTGATTACAATTATCAGGTCAACTATGTAAACTGTGTACAGGAAGATCAGAAGCAGACCAAGAACTGAACCCTGTGGAATTCTGAATGAAACTGGAGACCAACCAACCTAAGCCATGAAAAGATTCATTCCATAGGCGGTTTTCAGTCTGGTTTGCAAGATGCTATGGTCCACTATGTCAAATGCTGCACTCATGTCAGGAAGAGCAAGCAGCATTTTATGTCCTTCATCAATAGCATCACAGAAGCAGGAGCATGACCAAATGGGTTGAATGGCCACCTTAAGTCAGATTGCAGCTTTAGCATAATGTTGCATAATTCTAAGTAGCACAACATTGCCTAACCACAAGCCTAGAGATGAAAGTCGGGTTGGAGAAAGGCTGATAATTATTGATGTCATCCAAGTCCGAACTTGACTTCTAAAAATAGGCTTGGTTTTAAGCTACAATAAGCGTTAGTAAAATCATAAGAAACGAGTAGCTTTTACGCAGTTGACTCAAAAGGCATCACAGACTACATGAGAGCATTATACACAATTGGCTTGAAATACAAAAAAGTACATATTCAAATACAAAAATATTGGTGACATCCGGAGATGCTGCAAACAAGATACAAAATGTGTAACTTTTATCTTTATACCATGACTTAAATTAATCCAATCTAAAATGATATTAATAACCAGAACCTAACCTAAACTTAGGTTTTCCAAGTGGTCCAGAGAATCTGAATCTATTCTCAACTATCAATTCTGGATGGAAATCCATTAGTTTGGTCCTACTTTGTGCAACAACTAGTTTAAAAGCACAACTGAGATATAATTTAACATGCTGGTAAAACAATTCTTGGCCTTACCTAATATGGCTCCAGCTGTATCTCGCTTGACTCCAATGTGCTCTTCGTCTTGGCGCCAAATCTCACATAGCAGATGTGCAGTTGAGATGTTCTGCTTTCCACGCCAAATTCCGATGTGTGACAGAGTCTTCTGATTCTCAGACAGGTCCAGGAAACAGCCAAGAATCTGACTGTGAAGACTGCTTGGAGCCAACTGCACAATAATTTCAATAAATTTAAAGAAAAATTTTACTTATTTATTTCATAGATTAAACTAAATTATATTAGACTAGAAAATATTGAACAAGGCCAAAAAATAATATGAGAATTCAATAAATGAAATTGGGTCAAATTAAATTAGATTACACGAAAACCAGACTCGAACCTGGACATTGACCTCTAATAAGATATAACACAGCACCTGCATACATGCTGGCACCAAGCATTTAGCTTAGAATATAAAAAAAATTATTTTTGAGATTATGATTACCTTATATACTTGCCCTTTGCCCTACTAGACTATACATGGGGGGATGAAGAATCTAACAAGCAGGACGCAGGCAGAGGCGGAAAAGATGGGACTTACTATCAACCCAGAAAAAAAAAATTATGAAAATTGGGAAATGGAGCGAAGAAGAGAGGTGGAATCTGTGGACGCCTTCTGCTACCTAGACAGCCTCATGTCATCGGATAGCAGCTGTGACAAAGAAATAAAGATACGAATATGAAAGGCAAACACTGCGTTTGAGAGGCTCGCAAATGTCTGGAAGAAAAATGGATGTAGTTTAAGGACCAAGGACCGCCTGTACAATGAAGTGGTAGTGAGTACACTGTTGTATGAATCTGAGATGTGGCCAATGACGGTGGCAAATAGAAAGAGACTGGAGGCGGCTCATCACAGATGGCTGCGAAGAATCTTGCATATATCATGGAGAGACAAGATAACCAACAAGATCGCATGAGAGAAAACGGGATAAGAAGACATTGACATTTCCAGAAGGAGAAAACTAAGGTGGATGGGGCATGTCTGTCGCATGGAGGAGGAGAGAAGAGCTAAACAGGTGATGTCCAGGTGTGCGAGAGAGCGACGGAGGAGAGGAAGACTGAGAAAAAACTGGCCAGAGACCATAAGAGACGACCTAAAATGTTTGGAGATATCGTGGGAGGAGGCTGAGACACTGGCTTTGGATAGAGACGAATGGAGGAAGTGCGTTGCTCGATGTGTAGACCTACACAGGAAGGACTAAGTACTAAGTAAGTATATACTCGACCATAAGTCAAGAAATCTAAGACTATTTCAGGACAGCGAAATAGGTCTTTTGATTTATACTCGAAAGACAAAATGATGGAAGATTTTCGGATTGAATATTCAACATTCAACAGCATATACCAAACTATATATCTTGATTTATGATGGCCGCATGCATTAATATTGATCTGCCCATAGTAAAATTAATATTTTGTGGAGAAATCTGCCGAACTTCTCCATCAAAAGTCAGCAAATATCAGGCTATACCGCCGGTACCTCTCGATTTATCACGGCCACATGCATTAATATTGTTCTGCCCATAGTAAAATATATATATTTCGTGAAGAAATCAGCCGAACTTCTCCGCCGAAAGACAGCAGATATCAAGCTATACCTCTCGAATTGTCACTCGTTTTTGATTATATGAGTTCAACTTATATTTGAGCCATAAATTTTGGATGCTATTTTTGTCCAAAAATTGCAATTCGACCATACTTTAATCGACTTATAGTCGAGCATATATGGCATGATTAGATAAGAGAGAAAGAACTAGGTCTTCATCCGATTAGAGTGTTTCAGATCAGCTGATAAAGAAAGATAGATTGGTAAATAAACATTCTATTCTAAGTTCATTAATTCGTAAAACTGAATCTCTAGTTGCCCCAATATATGTCATACTTGAAGTAAATCCAAGAGCAGAAATGCACCCTCCTTCTCTAGGAAATAATCTTCTGTCTGGTAACAACCAACCACAGCACACCTAACACCAGAAAAACATAAAAAAATGTTAGACAGTCAGGCAGAAAGACAAACATGTCTGCAGCAGTGGCGTAACCAGAGTCAAAATGGAATACAGGCAGCTGTCCAACTCAACATTAATCATAATAATGATAATTTTAAATAGGAATAGGTAGAGGTTAAGATAGATGGAGACAGAAGGGGTTGGTCAGAATGATTGGCCCACATGGCTCTGCAGAAGAGACAAACAACAATGGAGAAAGACTACTGAAATGGACAGGAGCTGGAGGATTCATTGTAGGAAACACCTTCTTTAAGTACAAAAGGATACACAAAACTACATGGACATCCCCAGATGGAAGAGTCTCAAATGAAACAGACTACATGTGCATAGGAGGAAGATCGCGCTCTGCCTTGCAAGATATATGAACTTTCTGAGGAACCGACGCAGGTTCAGATTATGGTCTCATAATAGGAACAATCAAGATTTGACTAAAGAAACAGAGGGTGACAGAACCAAGAAAACCGTTTGCTACAGAATACCTAAAGAATGCAGAGACATCAAACGGGTTCTACTTGGAGACCAAGAATAAGTTTGAGAAGCTGGAACACACCACAGACTACGAGAAGCAATGGGAGATGTTCGTACAAGCCATCAAAGATAGTACAGAGAAGACAATCGGATGAAGGAGAGGTACATACAAGGAAAGATGGAACAGGAGAGAAACATGGGAACTGATCGACAATAGAAGAGAACGCTAAAAGAGACTGTTCAAGTAACGAACAACAATGGGCTGAGAGAAACATAAAATACAGTCAAGTCAATCGCATGGTTAAACGAAAATGCAGAAAGGACAAAAGGAAATGGATAGAAGAAAGAGGAGAAGAGGCACAATATGCAGCAAATCGAAATGATACCAAGACAGGATCGTACGTGAACTCACGGGCTCAGCGAACAGCACCGACATCCCCAGAGGCATAGCTAGGGTATTTTGCACCCGGGGACAAACTACAGAATTGGCGCCCCTTTGGGGGCCATCCATACATGACGTCACGCGCCTATGGGGAGGGGTGTCACACAATTGTGACGATGTGTAGCGAGGGAAAGGGGTCCAAAGAAATGTGATATCACATCATCACATCAACATTCATAATTTTAGTTTTAAACATTTGCTCAATTGTAATTAGGATTTTGGGGGCGCCAAAATGTAATCTTAACTAACTTTTTGGGATGAATTAGTTTGTTTCGAAATAATAGAATAATAGTTTTAATCCTCATTTTGGCGCCCCCTCCAACTCGGCCCCCTGGGACACGTTTCCACGCCTGCACCCTAGCTACGCCTCTGGACATCCCCGTCAAGAGTAACAATGGTCGTATGCTCACGACGGAAGAGGAACAGGCAAAGAGACGGAGGGAACCCTTCAGTGAGGTTCTGAAAGCACATTTCACTTCAAGGTTGAAATGGACGTTCCACAGCTAGATATCACACTGGAGGAGATTTCAAATAAATCGTGAAGTCGTAGAAGCAATACACTCACTGAAAAACAACAAAGCTGCAGGCCTGGATGAGATAATGGCACAGCTGCTCAAGCATGGAGGAGAGGCAGTAACACAAGAACTCACACACCTGTTCAACCTTATTTGGAGAGAAGAGAATGTACCAAGCGAGTGGAGAGATGGAATTATCATAAAGCTACCGAAAAAGGGGCTCTGAACGACTGTAAAAATTGGAGAGGAATAACATTGCTGTACGTACCAGGGACAGCTTCTGCAACATATTGCTAATTGCCTAAAGAAGGAAATTTGTCAAACACTCAGGGAAGAACAAGCCGGCTTCAGAAATGGCAGATCATGTAACGAACAAACTGTCACACTTCGGAATATAATAGAACAAAGTCGGGAATTCAACACAAAACTTCCAGTCAATTTTGTCGACTTCAGGAAGGCTTTTGACAGTCTATAAAGGGATTCCCTCTGGAAGATAGTGAGAACATATGGTGTACCTGACAAATATATTAACATCTTTGTACCTTAACTCCAGATGCTGCATAAGGGTGAAAAACGGAAACACATGTATGTTTGACATCTTGACAGGAGTCCAACAAGGATGTGTTCTGTCTGCCTTCTTATTTATCATCATTATGAACTTCATAATGAAAAGAGCAATGGATGAACCTAACTTTAGCATAAAATGGAAACATTCTAGGCTAACGGACCAGGACTTTGCAGATGACGTTGCATTGCTAGGAGGGTCATACAGAGACCTGCAGCGAATGACAGATAACTTATATGAGATGAGAAAAAGGCTGGACTATGCATGAATAGCAGCAAGACAAAAACCATGAACATTAGAGGTCAACAGTGCCAGGACATCTTCGTCAGTCAGCAGATCATCGAATTTGTTGAAGATTTCTCGCATTTGGCGAGTGTCATTTCAAACAAAGGAGATGCGGAAGTGGATGTAAGAACCAGAATTGGTGAAGCTGCAGCTGTGCTCCAAAGACTGCGCAAGGTATGGACACTAAGGAGCATGAAACTAAGAACCAAAATATACCTGTACAGATAAATTGTGATACCAACGTTGACATACGCAAGTGAAACATGGAAGGAGACTGCAAGAACATCACACAAACTGAATGTTTTTCATCAAAGATGTCTTCAAACTATTTTGGGCATATTATGAAGGGATCATATTACAAACGAAGAAGTTCTGAGGTTGGCAGAGGTGGGGAGGATGGACGAGATCGTCAGACGGAGGAGAAGAAGAATGGCCGGACGCATCTGGCGGTTGCTACCACAGCGCCTGGCAAAGACAACAACAGGATGGATACCAGAAAACGGAAAGAGGAGCAGAGGAAAGCCAGTGAAAACCTGGAGGAGCACCTTTAGGCAAGACTTGAATGAGATGGAAATCGACAGGGAAGACGTGTACGGGATAGAGAGCTGTTGTTGGCCAATGTCCCAAAAGGAGCGGGAGGAACTAAGTCTAAGTAATAGGTCATATTTATTAATTCGAAAGTGGCATGTTAGTAACTATTATTATAATCATAGCCACGGGCGTCTGCAGGGGAGGGCGCAAGGGGACGCATGTGCATCCCGTGGAGTTTCTGCATACATGCAGAGATATTTTATTATTTGGTTATTATGATTATATATGTATACCAACACAATTTTCAACGTGATGATCGGAAAGCTCTTAATTCTTTAAGCAATTATTTAAAATTAACAATAGAAGCATAAAATTAATAATTGGTAGGCCCTAAGGTGAACCGACCATTAAGGTACAGGCCTACGGCACCCTGTACAAGTTGGACGTATACATGTAGGCCTATATACCTTTGTGTTTGCGTTTTTCTCAAATTTAACGTATAGACTCCTTCTCTCTTGGTAATATGGAAATTCATATTGTCAACACCTAGACGGCCATAATGCTCTTATTCATATCTGATATTATTGATATCGCATTTCTTTTAAAAGCGGCTCTTAATTGCGTTATTGACAACTTGTTGTTGATCTTAGCAGATTGCTGCGAGATAGCAGGATAATATATACATATATTATATACACAAGTATATATAAATATATATGTATATAAACAATACATAATTGGCCCTGGCTGGAGCAACAGTCTATGATTAATTATCCATATTCTTCCCTAACATGGGTTTTGCCAAACATTTTAGATAAACCTCCCCCCAGCTTCGGAACCAGTTAATGTCTGGATTAAGGAGGAATGCAAATCCATTGATCTTTGTTATCACACGAGTCATTAAACTTAAACATACACTCATAGTCTTTGTGAGTCAGGTGGGTAGCATCATAGGAACTGAGAAGATGAGCACTTTCGAGTAGGACAATTATGTAAGATCTGGAAAGGTTGACTTATGAAAGTGAGTGCTCAACAAAGACTATCTACGTCACCGTTTCACATATCTTTTCTTGCTGTTCCTGAACGAAACCGATTCTGCCTTCGACTGGGAAGATAGGTTTGCTCGTGCTAGGCCTACTCTGAGGGAGGGAAATAGAGTAAGTTAACATTTCAATCAATCAATCAATAAAAATCATTTGTGCCAAACTCTGCTCCAATTCTGAATCTGGTTGCAATAGGCAAATAATGACAGCAACAGCTTCTTTTATACAAAAATGTGCTTAATGAGTAGTAGGCATTTAATAAAATTGACAGTGTGCCAGTGTTTGGCCTACACTCTCAGTTTCATGGCAATTAAGCTAAATATAATAAATTAATTATCAACTTAAGTTTATTCCCTTTGTGTTGGATGTGTATGCTATAGGTGCCGACTTTTAATTTTGAATGCAAGAACAAAAATATAAACAAAATTAATAGGCCTACTTGCCTTGCGTGTCACAGCGAGGCCTAATGCACGCACGACATAATGCGTGCACGCGTATAATCATTACAACTGTTGAAATGACAAGTGTGGCCTAGTAGCAGCTGGCTGGCTGCTTACTTAAATTAGAGAGTGAGGGAGCGAACGTCAAAGACTCAAAGGTGAAGTGGTGATCGGTTGCCCTCGACATCCTACTTAGGCCCAATGAGTCAATACAACTATTTGATAACTTGTGCCCTCTGAAAAAATTCCTGCAGACACCCATGATCATAGCAGTCAACATTTTGCTACCACATAAAAAATATTCACATTATTGCATTATAAACTTAACGATATACAAACGGCAGTCCATCTACACAGTTACATGTAATTGAAGCATATAGGCCATAAAGACCGCTAAGCGACAACACCAAGCGACTAGCAAAGTGAACTTAGAAAATGCCAGTTTGGAGAGATAGCAGTTGCAGCTGCAGCCTGCAACTAAGTAGACCATATATACATTGCACAGCATCAAGTAATACAATTAAACATTACTAGTTTGTGTTCTTTATTAAAATGATAAGAATTAATTTAATTATTTCTCGATAAAGTCAAAGCAGCATATGCCTTTGTCTGATCATTACTGTGTTTCAATCTGTCAACAATACAGTCAAGCTTATCAATCTGCATCAAATCTCTATACCTTCTGGCCCTCTGCACTAGGGTTCTCCTCTATTCTGCACCAGGCTTGCCTTTGTTCCTCTGCCTGCAGACTGCTGGTGGTTTCCCGCATGCGCTCTGCCACGGCCCAATCCTGGAGCTTTGCCTACGTGAGTCCCACCAGCTGAAACAGCCTCCCCTTCCTCTTTGGGAGGAGCTGCTCTCTCGTCCCCCTGCTGACTTCCGGAGGTGCCTGTGTTAAGTTGTGAGCACCTCTGAAATTGAGTGGCACTATATAAGTATTCCATTGCAATCACAATTAGCCAGAAGGTTCAAGCAGTGGCACTATATAAGTTTACAATACAATTACACTGTGCATACTAAATTATCCCCGCACTCGTAAATTAACCCGCCTTTGTATGACGTGTTGCATAAATAATATAAAACATCGGCAGTCTTGGCAATTTGAAACTAAGAATGTCAAACTATCGGAATTTTAAGTAAACTGTGTACTAAAAACAGACACGTTGACTTAGAAATTCACATAAATGCCCAAAACAACGGACCATTTATTAGAAATTTCATATCGCTGGTGCTTTTCCTGTGAGGAAAGATTAGTTTCTGCTCTATGGATTAGACATTTTGTGTTTATTACTTCCAACCAACACACTGACAAAACAGTAGGATTTCATTTTATAGTAGCCAAACTTGAAAGGCATCCATGTGTCTTACTAGAGATTTGAGGTTGAGTCAACCTTTATGGGATAGCAGGTATCGATCCTGCTTCCTGCTTGATGTTCTGCTCTTCACACCCGAGTTTTACCATTCTTCAATGCTGACAGCATGCCCAAGTTTGGCCACGTCTCCACAATCATGCTGGAGCAACTCTACTGGCTTCTAAAACATCGGAGTGCATGGAGACATGGCTGTTCCTAAGACCTGAAAAGACGGTTAAGGCAATGTCTTTCATCTTAACCGATCTGCACTGCACAAGGCCTTTCCTAAGACATACAGAACAACATGGACCCTGAGTATGCAAATTTGTCTGAGTGTCTGTGCTATCGTACTTTCTCTTGAGCTTATTTCATCAGAACCTCCATATAATTGTGCTGGCAAATAAAAGAAATGACTAAATAAATGTCTCAAGACTTCAGTTTCAACCAATGGTAGCTGAGAACATTTTGTGAAATACGATAAGGCATGAAAAACTGACCAAATGCAGTTGACCACAGACACAATCAGACCAAAATGACCAAGACCGGAAGCCAGAGATCCGATATCCATCTTGAGCAAGTCAATCAGGATTCTGATGCCTTCTATTCCAAACAATTCCTGAAACACAAACCCAACTCTATCAGTTACATGATGGTTGATGATTCCAATTCTTACTTAGGAAGATAAAAGTTGAAGCCACTCCTAAAGAAACCATCATGGAAAGATATTAAGTTCTATGTGTGTGCCCGGGCAAGTTTGTTTTAACAAAGGTGGGCAGAGCTAGGGTTCACCACGAGACAATGGATGACGACATAAATGTCATGTGACAGTCCAAAGGTCAACTGTGCCAGCTCCTGTACTTTAACCACTACTTAGGTTTACCCCATCCTGGTTGATCAGCAATTCCTAGTACGAGGTCTTCTTCAACCAGAACTCCAGATACATGTGGTCACGTCCATAAGACTTTGACTTTAGCAGATCGAATAGTGGCGCTTAAATGATTGTAAAATAAGATTTACTTCAACTTAATGATTGCTGAAGGAATAATACAGCTCAATCTCTGTTTTTAAACACGTTCAGCTAATTTTGCACTGTGCATGAGCATTTCTCTTATATATATAAGTTGGTTACGAATATAGGTTTATGCAGCATTAGCTGCAGTGCAATGGAAACTATAAAATAATATAGCACCTTATAAATACCTCTCCAAGATTCTCTTCACCAGCCTAGATGCTATTAGAATTCATTAAGATTATTATATTTCTCAACAGGTAAAGCATGCCTGAACAGCAGGACAAGTTTCCATTGCAACCTCTGGCACACACATAGAACTGAATAAAGGATTCCCTGTGGCTTCACAACAGACAACACATTTGCTTAAGGCATGTAATAGAACAGTTGACCTCCAACCTTTCTGCTGACATCATGCTGACAGAGAATAGCGATGATTATAAGAATGTCTGTCTGCATTTCAATGTCAATAGCATCCTCCGGTCGCAAATTCTTCTCTTGCAGACTTTTCGTGATACAACCTTCCAACACAGCTGAATACAAACAATTACCATTCACTAGTCAGGCTTAATAAGTAAAGGTACTTGAAGTTGCAATGAGTGTATTGTATTTCTAGATTTATATAGCGCCTTTCACAGAATAACAATTTAGAGGCGCTCTCTGTGTGGCCTATTTTTTTATTTAACAATTATATTAAATGTCAGTTTAAATTAATAATATCATAACAATTAGCAAAGCAGTGCTAGTAAGCTGAAAGTCACCAGTGGAAGGTCCAATTAAAAGCGTAAAACCAACCAATGGATTCCCATCGACAGCTGACAGATGGCATGGTTTTCAGAGTCTCTGGGCTAGGTTGCATCAATAGGGCAGAGTGACTACTGTCGACAGCGATTTGCAGACACAGTGACGATGTCGCAAGTAGTCCTCACTGGTAGAAGATGACGCACGACCGAATATTCGTCGAGGCACAAGAAGGAGATAGAAAAGGCATTCGTCGTGTTGATCTGTAGATTGAATAGACTATCAGTCGAGGTGCTTTGTCAGCTGCTCTCACACTCAGCAACAGGGGGTGCACAGGGTCCACATAGCTGATTCGACCGCATGCATCAGAAAAGATGGTATGACGCCGTCACATATCCTAAGCAACTTGCAAAAAAATGCCAACGAATAAGTCCGGTATGCAAACCTAGTAAACTCCAAACATGCTTGAAGTAACTGAGGAAATTCTGAATTTAGAGGAAAATATTTGTCAAAATGATGCAGTAGTCGATCAATCAATCAGCAATGGCCAATGACATGCACAAGTGTGTTTGTGATTCAGCTGTCAACATATTCTTTGATAACTGTCTTTCATTTGGAATGTATACATCTTCAAACCTAGCTGAAATAACTGAAATAACAATTCAAAGTCAATGCATCTAAAACATTATAAAGGTATGCAATTGTTCTATTAAAACTGTGGCCACCTCAGAGAACTGTTGTTGAAAAAATCAGACCTGCGGAATTGTAGTCCATTTTGCAATATGCAGTAATCCAAATGTTGTGGGTTCATGTTTGCTTATTTGACTCTGTGCATATAAGATATATCTCACTGCTGCCTTTAAACTAAGATGCAACTTGGGTGGACCTAATAAGTGGGTCATATGACCCTTCTTGGCCTCATATGTGTTCTCATTTGTAATTAATGTTACTGAACAGGTAAATTGGAAGCAAATAAAATATTTTTTTAATGGTTGTTGAAAAGTTCTTCTTCATTCACAAGTGTATCATTCCTTCAGTTAGGAATTACTGACCCTAAGTAGTGTGCACATAACAAGTGTAATAAATAAAGTACAATAAAGTGACCTCCCTGTCCTGATATGACCTGACTTACTTACAGTAATATGACATACCGGTAATATTCCCTTATGCAGCAATGTTGAACAAAGATATCTATCTATCTTATCAAAGTCATGATTGTCAAACTGACCAACAAGTTGGCTGATTGCCCCCTGTTCTGTTAGGTCGATCAAAATGGCTTCATTGTATGTTGAGACGATGCTCCGGATTAGATGAAGACAGTGACGTAGCTGTGCTCGCTTGCTACCACAACCACCTACTGCATGATAGCCATTGCCAAAGCCAGCATAACTATCTATAACATATTACAAAACAAACTGTATAACTACAACCATCAGTAATCCTACAGACTTTACCAAATGGATTTCAAATGGTGTTTACGAATAGCCACAACATAGGGTGACACTTAAAAATGAATTTTAAATTTATTCTGTGATACCCCCATTTTGTTATCTGTCATGAGAGAAGTTAATAGTAATATAGGGTGACACAAAAGTTTGTTCACCATTTTCAAACTTAAATATCTCGTTTGTCATGCGAATGCAGGAATTACATGTTAAATAACCCTGAACATTTTAAGTCGAATATGCATTAAATGACATGACAGTGTACAATGCGGCGCGCGAGGTGCACTTCTGGCTTGTGCCTGAATATGACTTGATCATTATTTGCAAAGCTTAATTGAGTAAAAAGAGCAGTATTAACACTGGACTGTGGAAGACTGGTCTTATGCTTTGCTCACCGATGAGTCGCCGTTCAAGGTGTTTCATATGCATAAGCACAGTGTGTGGCACATTGGCCGATCGGTTAGAGCGAGCCTCATTTGGGGCGTCACTGTGTAGGGACCTTGAGCAAGTCCTTCGCGCACCATTGCTCTGCAGTACAACTGTAATTGCGCCATCAAGGCACTTCTTCAGCTCACACTTCCTGCAAAAAGATGTTGGAAGAAGGGCGGTATCAAATTTCGGAAATGAAATTTCGGAAATAAGCCGAATGCACAAAACAATACAGTTTGGGGGTGACCGTTCATTTCGTCGCATATCAGTTAGGGTCAGGTTAGTCATCATGAGGGTCAGTTAGGGTCAGGTCATGCATGGTGAGGGTCAGATAGGGTCAGGCTATGCATGGTGAGGGTTCTGGGCGTCGATCCCTTTTGAATGATGGAGGCAAATCTCTGGTCCTAAGGGCCAGGAAGGCAAGATATTCCCCCCTTAAGACGCAAAAAATTTCCCCCCTACCTGAAATTAGAAGCACTTGCCTCCGGACCCTGGACGCCCCTGGTGAGGGTCGTTTAGGATCAGGGTATGCGTGGTGAGGGTCAGATTTAGGGTTAGTGTGGTTTTTTAAATGCGACGAAATAATCAGCTTGGAGTTCACAGGATGAGAATGTTCCATCATACATCAGCTTGGCTGTGACAACGAAATGGCTAGACTGCAAATTCCCATCACGCATAAAGCCGAAGGATTAGCCACCAAAACTCTCTGAAACTCTCTCTTATTGAGAATTTGAAGAGTATTTAGTCGCTCAGTGTTTATAAAGATCCTGAGCAGTGTCCCCTCTGAGCTGCGCGCATGTTCGTACGCACTCAGGTCACGGAGCCAGCTCACACAAGAATTTAGCATGTGAACAATTTTTTCTCTCTCGAAAAAACAAAGATTAAGACGAACTGTAGACCAATAAATAGCTGGGCAGAATATAAAATTCCAAATTAATTTAAAGCTAATTACAATTATGTAGCCTAGGCCTACTATATATTAAACTCCGAGATGTAAAAATTCTGTTCGGTTGTTTACATAACATTTTTAATTTGTTTCTATAGGCACCAAATGTAGTTTAATTTTCCAGTGTTGGATTATTAACAGAAAGAGAGCAAAGTTTAGCTTTGGTATTTTAGGACTTCAAGAGCCCAGGGGTCATTCAAAGCCGCATTTGGATATTAGATGATTTTACCTCGTATGACTCAACAAGAAAGCCGAACTGTGGGCATGCTTAACGTTAGAAGCTGAGTTTAATATATACAGTGGTGACCTGAAAAACACATGGCAGGTCATTAAATCCATCTTCAGATATCTCCTCTATGATTTAATGGCATGTAAACTTTTAACCCTGGTAAACTGATAAACTAAATAATTAATTATTTCCCAAGCATTGCTTAAGAACGAGTTGATAACATACCTTCATCCAATAAATTTTTTGGGACTTGCCTTGGACTCCATAATCTCAATCCATGGCCATCTATCTCACCACTACTGATGAAGAAATTGCCATTCTCAGTCTGTTTTTGAAAACCTCCAATACACTTGGTCCTGATGATTATGATCCATTTCTTATTAACCCTGTACTTCAGTTTATTGCCAACCCTTGTATTTATTATTAATTCAGATAATTCTTCACTAATCACAGGCATTGTTCCGGAATCTATGAAGGTAGCCAAAGTAAACTAAACCCATTACATAAACATGGGCCCAAAGTCCAACTTACCAATTACAGGCCTATTTCCATTTTGTTTTTCTTTTCAAAACTAATCGGAAAAGTCATGACTTTGCTGATAAGGGAAAAAAGAAGCTGACCGTCTGATCTGTCCGTCTCAGCACGGCTGAGACGGACAGAAGTCGGGCATTCCGCTGCAATGTCACTGATTGACCTACAAGACCATACTTTAACTGCCTTCTACAGAAATGAATTCACCATGGGTGTCTTGATAGATATTACCAAAGCCCTTTTAGTCCAAGAGCATTATACAAAAATGCAAAGGAAGGTGGAAATGTCTGATAATAAGCTGAATTTATCAGAATAGCTTCAGAAATACGGGTACATAAGCATATTAAAAATCACCGAAAATCTCTCTGAGGCTCATTTCAAAATTCAAGATGGTGTTCAAAATGGCAGTCATTTTCTATTAACATTAACTATATGGTGGAAATGGCTCATACCAAGCTGAATTTGTCAGGATTGCTACATGAATATGTATGCATGAGCATACTGAAAGCCCACGAAAATCCCTTTGGGGATCTTTTCTAAATCCAAGATAGCGCCCAAAATGACGGTCATTCTCAATTAGCATTGATCTAAAGTGAAAATGGCTCATAACATAAAAGTGCCACTGCTGTGGCACGTTTACCTATAGGGGCGCTAGGCGTGTGCCTAGGGTCCTCAAATGAATGAAAACGTTTCATGCAAAATAGCATCTCAAGCAACCCCCCAAATAAATAAAAACATTTTTAAAAAAAAACATCTCAGAGGGCCCCAAATGAATGAAAACATTTCATACAAAATAACATGTCTCACGTTTGAATTATTTCATATATAATATATTCTCTATTATATGACATTCACATGACAAGTGTATTGTGGTAATTCATAATTGCTTTGTTGATGTGAATATCATTTGACTCGGTTAGCTATGTTGGTAAGAGCGTACGTAGGCTGCATGTTATGAGCCTCTTTGTATCCAGAAGTTGGCTCATAAATATTCTTATGATTTATATATTAAAATCAAATAACCTTAAATTCATTATTTTAGAGTAGCAAAGCAAATCATTAATTAAGCCAAAATGCATCTGGCCATGGGAGAATGGAGATGCATAAAGTCTGGATTGTTTTGATTTATTGCTGAACTGGAAGCCGTTTTGTTATTTTTGCTATTTATGATTAGTTATTTACGCCACTCTAAATGAAATTATTATCCTTCACATAATAAATAGGGAGAGCTTGGGTCTATTCATCCTGTGGAATGGAATGGATATTCCATTCACATCTAGCTCTTCTCTGTCTATCCAGTCTACACTCTCTCCATTTTTTCCTTACATACACTAGTTCACGTTGCCAATCTGATGGCACTCTCTGTGGGCAGATGCATTTGGGTTTAATTATTGATTTCCGGTTCCAAAATGCCAAAATTCGACAGCAAGAGTAAAAGGTAAACAATCCAATAATTAAGAAGGCAGTAATCATAATCATAAAAAAATAATCGCGATTATTAACACGATTAATCGCATCATGAGAAAATAGCCATGCAGTATTGCTATTGTTTTTATATATTAATAAATAAGTAGCAAATGTGATTTTTTTAGCCTTAAAGGGCGTCTTACTTAATATAGGTAAAATATCAGAACTTCAGAAGTTCATTTAAAATTGTCTCTGATGGCACATTGTAAAAAATTTTATTAGCATAAAAGTACATGTAGCAGGGACTGCAAAGTTTTCTCAAAAGTCATGTTTTAACCAGTTGTTGAGACAAACTAAGTTGTTTACATTGTCATGTCAGAATTAGAAACGTTTCTTATTAACAAGAATCTCCAGCAGCAAAAGACAGTCTCTCACACAGGTCGGTAGTTGCTGGTGACCGAGCTTTGTCATGAGTCGTCTTGACTACTGTTCAACCTTATATGCTGGCATTGCACATGGTAGGATTGGGCAGCTCGAGAGAAAGTTCATCGGGCTTGTGCTCGCCTGACAGGGGTCATCTCCAGGACTGGTCGTGTGTCCGCTTATATGCGGGATACTTTACACTGGTTACCCATTCCCCAGCGTATTGCATTTCGGTTTTCTTCCCCCACTGCCTTCGTGGCGCTGCACCTACTTACCTTAGGCAGCTCAGCTGTCCTGTTGTCGGTAATAGAAATGCTGGCAGGACGCTGCACTCTGCCTCACAGGGTCTTCTTCTTGTCCCTTTCTGTCCGACCTCTATGATGCAGTATCATGATTTTTCGGTTGTGGGCCCAACTGCTTGGAATAGCCTCCCATTGGATCTGCGACTCTTACCTAAGAACTCTCTACCCTATTTTTATTCCACTCTGAAATTTGTCTTCTATGGCCGAGGTTGGGCCGGGAGTCTTATTATTCATTAATGATTTACCAACTGTCTTGTCACTACTGCATTTTTTATTATTTGCAAATGATACCAGTATCCTTGTCCCACACTATTTTAATTCCGAGCGGGAGCTACTACTCAATGAGGAATCGCGTCAATTGATCCCCACATCAATTGATCCCACGTCAATTAATCCCCTGCCCCTTCGGCTTAAATGAATCTCTTGGCTGCATGTCACAGGCTTGTAGCTGAGACCGTTAGTAAGCAAAAGATCGATTTTACAAATTTGGAAAATAACAAAGCAATGCCCAATGTTCATGTCACTTGTCCAGGCTTCATGTCACTCATCAAGGTTTTGCGTCACTCGTCCAGGACAGACTATATATTTCTACACGGAGTTGTCAGTATGGAACATCAGGCATCGAAACGATATCGCTTGAAGCTCGTGTCAACCGCGCTGTAAACACTTACGGCCGGTCAGAGATTCTGTTATATCGTCGAGCAATGGCTCATTTATCCCATGCAGAGACACTTATGCTCAGGACTCATAAATTAATCGTATTATGACTCTCAACTATGCTTTTGTAATTTCTTATCATTTTAAAATTTCGTGCTCTGTTACGTCGTTCTTTTAATAAATGGAGAGGTTCGCAAGTTGAACATGAATGTTGTATCAATTGGGCTGGGTTCAATAGGCAATGGATGAATTGACGAGGGGATCAAATGACAGGGGATCAATTGACGGGGATCACCTGACGGGGATCAACTAATGGGGATCAATTGACTAGGGGATCAAAAGATGTAGAACCAATAATGAATTTGAAATCATGAGTGACTGGTTCAAACAAATAAACTATTGCTTAGTGCCACTAAAACCCAATTTTAATCTTACTGCTCCCATCGCAAACTACTCCATACATCGGACATTGTACCAATGATTAATAATACTCCGATATCAAAGGTCATATCAACTAAGTCTTTAGGCATGTACACTGTGTCCGGAAATAAAGGAACCCCCTAACGATAACATGAAAATAAATAGTAAATTATCATCGATTTTTAAAATTCCAAAACCGGCATATTCCTGACATATTTGTCCACAAATCTGTAATTCATGAAAGTCCTGGTTTAAAAAGTGCGTCATGGTGACGTCTTTAAATAACAAAGTTAACGCAAGGAAGGCATTTGATCAGCTGGTCATAGATGCCTCTATTGCCCAATAACGCAGGTGTCGTGCAGCTTGCATTGAGCCCAATGGGGGCACTTTGAATACACCTTGTAGTCTAATATAATTCAAGTGCAAGAATAAGTATGAACTGAATTTATGGCAGTTTATAAAAAAAATTTTGTTTAAAGTTGATAATTATGTTGAAGAATTTTAGGCTTGCTTAGAACTTAAATTCTGATGCAAATGATGGTGTTATGACATCACTATTGGATGACAGGGACTATTATTATTATTATTAAATGGATGATTTCTAAAGCGCCGTAACGCTACAAGAGCGCTATCATATTTTATGCAGTATTAGATGACTATATCAGGATTAAAATGGTTTTTGAATTTTAAAAATCGACTAATATTTACTATTTATTTTCATATAATCCTTCGGGGTCCCATTATTTCCGGATGCAGTGTATATTTACCAATCTCTAACCTGGAATTCTCATATTGAAAACATTTCCTCTAAGATAGCGAAAAACATTGGCATTATAGGCATAATATTGCCTAAAACCCACAACAATTCAATGGTTCATCCCTACTTATTGTACTTTAATTTAATCTGGACATCAAATAACAATTCTAGAAATCTCACATATTAAACATTTGTAATTTATCCTTCAACAAACCATTTACTCTTGCACTAACACTCGTAAATTTTGGATTAAGTCTTCGGGTCCAACAGCCTTGAATAATTTACCCAACCACATATGTGGCGTATAGCCCTATACAATACAATCTGTTAAATGTAAACTTAGTGAAGATTTTCTCTCGCACTAACTCACACTCCATGAACTCCACACTCTATAAGAGTCTAATTCCCTTTGTAATACTAATTCCCTTTGTGATACTCTAATTAACTAGTTCCGTTTTACAATTAAATTTACACAATACGCATACACCAACATCTTTGCTAGAGCGTCTTAAATTTTATATTTTGAATTCACATTATATGTTGAAATCGTAATTATAATCTCCAAATGTCTAAAGCACCACTCGAAAGCCATGCACAGGGTACCAGCTTATTCACAAGTGCTGGGTCAAACCAAATGGGCTGTCTAGGGGATAGTCAGAGTCCCGTTTCCAAAGGATCAGAGAAGGCAGAGTAGCTGTTAAAAAGGGTGTCGCTTTGGTCGAGGATTGGAGGGTGGATGAATAAGTGAGCCTGGGTAAGAGTTCTTGAAAAGGTGAGACTCGAGTTTTGAATGGAAAGCCCGAGGGATGATCGATAAAGGAGCCTCAAATTGAAGATGGTGGGTAATAGACAATGATGGTGGAGGAGCTGAAGAGTGCGAAATTCAGAGGCAGATCATTCCAGATATGTGGTGTGGTAATGGATAAGGCTCGGTTGGAGAACTTGAGATGAATGGTTATTGATAAGATGAATGGTGATGGATAAGGCTCTGTTGGAGAACTTGAGATGAATGGTGACCTGGGGTATAGTAAGACTGACAGAGGAGTAGGTAGAGCGGGTTGGCTGGATGATGAAGAGTTCGCGAAGATAATTGGGCTGGGAGTATTATTGTAGGGAGTTGTAGGCCAGCGATAGGACTTTGAATTGCATGTGCTCTGATATTTTTAGCCAATTTAGGATCGGAGTGATGTGATGATGCTTGGTGTTCTGCTGATGGCTTTGGCTAGTGAGTTTTGGACAAGTTGTAGATCCTTAAGGTTACGAAAAAGGGAATTGCAGTAATCAAGCTTTGAGTGGACAATGGAGGTAGCAATGGTGGAGGCAGTTTGAAATCGAGCATGGGATGGATGCAACGGAGGTTGTGAATGTGCATTGAAGCAGGAGCATGAGAGGTTGGAGATGTCGTTATAGAAATAGAGATGAGAATCAAAGGTGATGCCAAGATTGCATACTGGGGTGTCAGAGGTGAATGGAAAGAATGGAGAGCTGGTGGATAGGTGTATTGAAGGGTCAGATATTTTCTTCATTACTTTGGTCAGGAAGGCCTATGATGATGAAGTAACATGCTACTATACTTAAGTAACAGCTTTGGTACTTTTACTTGTACAGAACTATCACAAAACTATTAAAAAATACTTTCACTTTAAACTGAATCAAATTGTACCAATAATTATTTTTCAGTAATTTTACTTAATTACAATTTATATAATATCCCTTACAATGTTCATCACTAAAAATTAAGTTTTTTAAGAAAGGGTGAAGATGAAGGAGCTAATATGATTTTTTTTCATTAACGAAATTTGATACCGCCCTTCTTCCAACATTTTTTGTTCAGAAGTGCACACACACACCTCGACAGCGCAATTACAGTTGTACTGCAGAGCAATGGTGCGTGAAGGACTTGCTCAAGGTCCCTACACAGTGATGCCCCGAATGAGGCTCGAACCCACGCGCTCAGCACACACTGAACGTTACGGGCTGACCGCTCTAACCGATTGGCCACTGTGCCACACTCCGATGCTTCTGCTGCAGAAGCCCCTACTGGTTTTATATCGAGTATGCAACTGGAAATTCATTTATAGACACTGGTAATTTCCAACTGTGACCAATAAAAATCCTTCACCCAAACACTTGACATGGGGCAGATGATTCTTGCATAGCCTGCAAAATAAGTGCGAAACTGTTTAGCTTTACAGGTTTAATTATAAACCACATATGCACTTGATCGAATGACAACTATTTTGAGAACTTAGTCTCCTTGAAAGTAAATAATTGAATGAAATAAATTACAGAAACAAGAATTAGTACTTTTACTTTTAACTTCAATGTATTATTTTCACAAATACTTTTAAATGTTACTATTGTACATTCTGTGATGAGCAATTTTACCTTTACTTAAATATGTAAACTTCTGTTTACTTTTACCTTTACTTAAGTACATCATTCCCTCATGTTTTTAGCAATACTGCCTAGTGCACAATGACAACTGCAGTCATTGGGATTCAGTCGATTACAATAGATTAGATGCAGAAAAACTTAAAATATATCAAAGTTCCCTTAAAACAAGCTCCCTAGTAATATGAATTCTGATCAATTTAATTTAATATAATAGATTTAATATTTTAACAACAAGCTGCATTGGTTCCCAGTCTCTATAGTGAACATTCGTCATAAAAGGGTAAAAAATATATCATGCTAGCAAAACTTAATCATATCACAAAGACAGCAGTAAAGTGATAACAGTGAGACTGGACTAGAAATCCGAATGTTACCTGAGCTGATGCACCATTCCATGAGCAAGAGGAGCCGAGTGCCGCCCTGACAAGCGAGGTAATCTTCAATCATAAGAGGAGCTACAGTCGACAGAGTGGCCATTGCCTGAAGCTGGATCTCCTCATACTGAGCAGGGGTCCATTCCCATGCAGAGTTCGATATCTCATTTGATTTAACGTATGAAAACAGTGCAACAATAACACGGCCCTCTGACAGAATCTAAACAAAGTACATGACTAAAATTTGACATTTTGCTCATACCTGAGACACCTGCCAAGGTCCAGGTTAAAATCTAACTAAAAACATCTATAGCACCAATGCAACATTATCAGTAGCATTCTAAGCATCAATTTATGTAAATGCAGAACTTGCATCATAATTCTGGCATGTTTGGACTTTTACTGTTCAGCATGTTTAGTGTTTTACATTTTTAGATTTTTTTCAAAAAAGTGTGCCTATATCCGAGATAACATGGTATTCATTTCACTTTTCGCTTATCGTTGCTGTAATTGCAGTCTGACATTAATAATTAGCCACTTAAAGGAAAAAATCACTGTCACCCCAGCATGAACCAGGAAAATGACTCTAAAAATAATACAGACTTCAGGGCGCTTGCAAAACTGTTTGGAAGCAACAAATCAATAGACTTGGGCGATTAGTCACCAATCGCGATTAATTAACATAAATTAATCAATTAGTTTGATTAATCGATTAGTAGGAGATTATTCGAATAATTGATTTTCAATTAGCATGATTAGCTCAATTGTTCGATTAGTACAATTAACTAGATTAGTGGTATCACAACTCTTGATATTGACTCAGTTCCTCAGTGACAGTTACAGTAGCCTGTATAGACTAATCATAAAAGCAGCATTGCATCTTATTTATAAAGCGAATGACATAATAATTATAGGCCGCAGTCAAGGGAGTGTGAAAGGTGCAAACGCTCCACCCCATTTGGAGGGAAGGTCTGCTTAATGGTTGAAAGCATATGCCTGAAGGCTATGTTCATTGTCTATTAAGTTAATAACCAACACATGCACACACGCTATATATTATTAGATACGTTTTGGCACCATAGTTTTCACATGTGCTAAGCGCAACCTATGGCGAGATGAGTGAGTGGTGGGAATGTCCGTTAGAGGCAGGAGGCGTTCCCATGTTGAAGAACCACCAATCTCCATGTCAGGCACGTGTGTGCCTGACAATAAGATCGGTAGTTCTTCAGCGTGAGAACGTCGCCTGCGCACTAATCGAACAACCGAGCTAATCGAGCTAATCGAACGATCGATTAATCGAACAATCGCGATTATTCGAATAATCTTTTAATCGAGTAATTACTTGACCCTCGATTAATCGATCAGAAAAACTCGATTAATTGATTAATTTGCCCAAACCTACAAACCAAGGCACTTGAGCTGCAGCAAAAACAGTCAACTCAACATACGTATGAGCTGACCAAAGAGTGCCATGATCAAAGAAGACTGAAATGCAGAAGTCCCTGAGGTATCTATTATCTATCTATCTATCTATCTATCTATCTATCTACCTACCTATCTATCTATCTATCTACATAATTTATATAGTGCCTCTTCAAGGTAACTATTCAATTTTTTATTACAAAATAAGAAGCAAGCTAAAGATCAATACATACACATAGGTACTAAATAGATATTAATACTTACTGGAATTGCAGCTTGGTTTTTGCTTAGCTGTACTATAATGTTGAAAAGCATCTTTTTTAGTTCAAAGTTTTCTTGATTTGGGGCAAGTTTCAGAGGCTTCCCAAGTATATCACGATTTTTCACTGAAAATCAGATTACATGACATAAATCTCATACGGTAAGAAACATGCAAAATGTGCAAATGTATGCATGTACATATGTACAATGTATGTATGGAATATTTTTGAAATAATTTCAAAACACTGGGAACACTGTGCTTGGAGTTATTGGTCAGCATTGCATGAAGCCAGATGATGTAATCTGTCACCTAGGGCAGTGGTTCTTAAAGTGGTGGTCCGTGGACCACCAGTGGTCCGCGAAGCTCTGGTCAGTGGTCCGCAAAAATGTTTGGTAAAACAGGGACTTCTGTAACATTGATTTCAACATTAATTTAATTTTTTCATTAATTTAACAATACAACATAATCTAAATTAAAAACTAAAGCATATGACTCATAAACTCATAAAGGCGCAAGCGCTGTCTGGCACTGTGGCCACTGTGAACAGATCAATTTATTGATAATGTTTAATCATTGTTTAATTCTAATTCCAATAATCTTTGGAAGATGAGCGATGACAAATTGTACAAGAAGATTCAATATTTTTATTTATTGATGCAAACTGTGTAGTACTACTAGATTATTAATTGTTAAATCTCTGAGAATGAAGTGGCATTGCTGACTGTTACGGTAAAGAATCACTTGACAATTCTGTTAGCTAAATTAAAAGAATACCATGATGAGGAAAATCTTCGTGCTGGAAAAGAGTGGTAAAGAAATCCATTTATCATTCATGAAGACAATCAACTTAACACAAATCTTGATGATAAACTTAGCAAATGATAATGGTTTGAAAGCAATTTTTGAAAAAAGTGAATCATTGTGTGCATTTGGGATCAGTGTCCGTCCTGAATATCCTGAACTACCGTATTTAGCCCTGACCATCTTTGACTCCTTTTGCTTCAACCTACAGATGTGAAACGGGATTTTCTTCAATTACACTAATAAAAACCAAAAACAGGAATCGTTTGAATGTTCGTACGTAGTTCCTTGCGAATCGCTGTGACTGACATCATTGATTTGCTTAATTACAATCAAGCTCTTATGTCTCATTAATTATGATTACTGCTACTGTTTATTTTTGAATTTTATGATAAATTTATTGATTTGTCATGCAGTTTGTAAAATTAATAAATGTTTTATTATTTTATACACGAACAATTTAAAACTTTCATTATTTATTCAATTCTTGGTTTTTGTTATAAAGGTACAGCCTACTAAATTTTTTGTAGCAAACATATTTATGCAATAACTTTTATATTTTTTTCATTATACTTACATAATCACAACATCAAATGATATTACCAAAAAAGCATAAGGCATAAAAAAAGTATAAGGCATAAAAAAATTTTTTTAAAGTATAAGGCATAAAAAGCCACTGACCTAGGGCATACAGATGCTTCACCATCAAGTGTCAGAGTCAATGTTCATTCTAACATTTTTGAGATAGTATGCACAAGATATCTTTTTGCAACGTTTTATAAATGGTTCACATTTTTTGCACATGTTCAAGCTGAATGCGATGATAGTCAAATTAAGAAAATGATCCAAAAGTCTACGATGATAAGTTATGATACCTAAGAAAAAGTCCTTTGCCTAAAATGTGTTTAGACTTTAGAGCAAATGATGTACATCATATGGTATGTTATTCTAATTGGCTTTTTCATTTATTTGCAATTTTCCTTTCTGCCCAGTTCAATTTTGGTACACAGTTCATGTTGATATTTGTTTTTTAGAGAAAAACATTTGTGTGCGCACGCTAAATTCTTGTGTCCACTGGCTACACGGCGCATGCGCACAGCTTAGAGGGAACACTGGTCAGAGTTGGTGCAGAATCCAACATCCAGACATGCTTTCAATCACCAGGTCTATTTGTAAAATGTCGTTTAATTTTATATGTCATGTATCCACGTTACAGGCAATGTGTGAAACCAGGGATTTTGTAAAATGCCTGGTTTTGTAAAATCCCAGATTTACTGAGGCATTTTACAAAATCCTTGAAAAACAGGAATTTTTGACAATTCCTTAAAGTCAGAGGTGAAAATTTGTAATGTATGCTAAGCTTTAAGAGAGAAGTAAACAACATTAATAAACACCCTGTTTATTTTATTGGAAGTGTGATATAATTACTAGTCATGTTAGTTCATAATTACCAAATCATGTCAGTTTATAATTACCACATCAGGTCAGTTCATAATTACCACATCAGGTCAGTTCATAATTACCAAATCATGTCAGTTCATAATTACCAAATCATGTCAGTTCATAATTACCACATCAGGTCAGTTCATAATTACCACATCAGGTCAGTTCATAATTACCATATCATGTCAATCGATAGTAAGCACACAGTTTAATCACCAGAATGCAGGAGTCCAGTTTTTGTTGTCACACGACATACTTGAATGACATGGACTGCTGCATTTAACTTTTGCTTTTAAACATTAACACCTGTTTGTCTTGCAGCAACCAGCCTCTGAACAGTTGCATTTCACAAACCCTTGTCCACGGCATTTGGAATCTAATTGAACCGCACTTCGGAGGCCTATTTCCTGCTCTGTTGAAACTTCATCAGTAGCTTGGGTGCACAAATCAAATTGATTTCATGAGTATTTCCCCTTCAACATTCCGGCTTGTACAGCAATGTGGTAGAGGTCATTTTCGTCACGGCCACTAACAACACCCAGTATGTTTCGAGGATCTCCAATTCCTCTGTCAACAAGGTTTATTCGTATGGTAACATTGTCTCCTAGGTTTGCTGTAACGTTTATTACTCGGCTATGCTTTACCATGCTCTCCGCCTGGTCAAAGCTTAAAGAAACATTCACCTCTGAAGACAATCTATCAAATTTTCACTTCTGACTATAAGGGATTGTCTAAAATCCCTGGTTTATTGAGTCAGCAATTTTGTAAAATGCCTGAGCAAATTTGTGATTTTACAAAATTTACGAGAAAACCACGCATTTTACAAAATCCCTGGTTTCAGAAATTGCCTACAAAGTATACCTATGTATGTAATGTGTAGTGTTCCACAATTCAGCATTATAATCAGCAACTAACGTAACCTTAACTTGGAAACAATTCAACAACAGCAATCAAACAACCTTCTTCATGTGAAGCAAAGAGCACAAGTTGTTTCGCAAAACCTGTCTCAACAAAAGGAGCATCTGGACAAATAGAAGCAATGAGTGAAGCCACAACCAGGAGATCATTGCGCAGCTGGCAATCAGCTTGACTGACACCCTGCATCATCTGCCAAATGAAGGCATCACGAAGTTGGCTGCAAATATATACATTGACAGACAATCAGACAGACAATTGGGCAGACCAAGATAATACAATACAATACAATTGTAATTTGATATTGCCCTACTTGCAATTTTGCTCAGAAATGCACACATGCCTCGACAGCGCAACTGCAGTTGTAATGCAGCGCAATTGTGGGCGAAGGACTTGCTCAATGTCCCTACACAGTGACTCTTTAGAAGAGGGTCGAACCTGCACTTTTAGCATCATGGGCTGACTGCTCTAACCAATTAGCCACCATGCCACAAGATACAACCAGATATAGCTATGACACCGATCAAGCAGGATAGTGAAGATATTATTATTATTCAACTGCCGATTTCTAAAGTGCCGTAACGCAGTCATACCGCTACAAGGGCGCTTTACAATGACACGATCAGCAAACTAACAAGAAAAAACTGTACTATAACAATCACTACATCAGTTTAACAGGGATATGCCTTCCTGAACAGGTGGGATTTGAGTCGTGCCATAAAGATCTCAATTGATGCTGCAGAATGCACTTCAGGCAGGAGGCTATTCCAGAAGCGCGGGCCAGCAACACAGAATTTGGTCACCGAATTTGGTTTTGGTCTTGGGGACAAGAAGGTCTCCACGTGGAGCTCCAGGCAGCTGGAGACCAGCTGAACAAGATTACGTTGGCCTGCAGCAATCTGCAATGTATCCCGGCGACACCATGGAGCGCTTTGTATAGCTTGAACTCTACACGCTATGGTATGGCCAGTTAATGAAGCGTGTCGCGCAGAAGGGGCGTCACGTGGTCAAAACGTCGTCGTCCGAAGAGTAGCCTCACTGCAGCGTTCAGAACGGACTGTAGGCTGTCTAATGTACATTTCAGTGCTCCTGCAATGAGACTATTGCAATAGTCTACCCTGGACAACATGAAACTGGCGATAGCAGTGCGAGCAGCATTGAAGGGCAACGACTTCAAGCAAGATTTGATGAGACACAGCTGCCGGAAGCATCTGCCGACGGTCGTGGTAACATGTAGTTTCATCGATAGATCAGAATGTAACATTATGTCCAGATCACGGACGTACTCCACCGGTGTTAGAACGGCCTTGAGTACATGCAGAGGAGAGAGATTGAGTTTACTGCATCGGCCGTGAGTCGTGCAGCACAGAAGTTCAGTCTTGGTTGGATTTAGACTGAGTCAGTTTGAAGCCATCCATGCGGAGACCTCTCAATCGTAAGGACCATGCGCCTACGTGAGCTAAGCAAGTAAGTAAGTAAGTATATTCTTTATTGAACCAACTGTTTATCCACACTCTGGTGTACAATACATTTTAAAGTACAGTATTATAATTAAACAATTGAAAAATAATTTCCACTCTAGATTGTCTGCAACATACATGCAGTTGTGGGGATTAGCAGATCTTCTTTAAAATAGCAATACATTAATTTTAATAATACAACATTCTCATTAAAAAGGATTTTCGCTCTAGATTGTTTGCCTGTGAAATTTCATGGTCATGTGGCCGTGGACGCAGGGAGTGGAAGGTTGCCTTGATAGGAGGAAGGAACCGGTGCAGCACGTGATGTGGGTTCTCCAGTATCGCTTTAAATAGACCCGTATCAGCCAACCGTATCAAATGTTCGAAGGGAGGAACATCATCTGGCAGATAGTGTTGGCGAATCAGTCTGTTTATCACTGACTGTACCCGGGCACGCTCGACCTTAAAAGCAGTTAAAGCAAGCAGAAGCAGGAGGCAAGACCAGTTGATGACATTGGAAGATCAAACCTGCCTTAGGGCATAGAACCTAAAGTAGAAGAATAAGATAAGAAGTACAAGCAGTGTTGAGGTCATGTTATAATGCTGTGTTAGGATATGATAGAATTAGACCAATAATTAATTATATTTGTGATTGCATGCACATAAGGATTGATTGGTTAGTATCATAAAGATTAATATATAGACAAGGTGCAGAACAATTTCACAGTTTCTGGATCAAATAAAATCATGTGGAAGACTGTGACTGCATTAGTTCAATTTCAACAAACTGTGAAATTCATGTGCAAAGGGTGTGGTGCGCAAAAGTGGTGAGTCAACAAGGCAGTGAGAGGCTGACCATCACAAACTAAGGAGGTCAAACGTTGTACAGAATAAATAAGAGCGATCGATGGAGTAAAGTGAAGCTTTTAGAACAGGAAAGCGAAGTTTTATTGTGAACTCAAGAAAATAAGCTCGACTTGTCAAAGCGTGTAATAGAGATAACCGTCAATGTTACATTAAATAGGAATGTTGTCATGGCTTTGGTCAAAGTCAAGATTTGGTGACAACTTTAATAGTTGAAAGAGTCGTTTTGAAAACACTATATGATTGGTGCCTCTAGCATGTAAAATCAAGCCATCAGCAGTTTGTTAATTATCCGTTTTTTAGCTGTCAATGTTTTGTTATTCTTGCTAATATATGGATTAATTATTCCAAATTCATTTCTGGCAGTTGTGTTTGTTGTCATTGGAACTATTCAATGTTGCTGAAGTGAATTTATGGAATTATCCTACCCCATACACAAGGTACATACACCTTTGCATTTACACGGCACCCCGACAAAATAGCCCCGACAAAATAGCCCTGGCAAAATAGCTCTGGACAAAATAGCCCCGACAAAATAGCCCCAAATAAAGTAACTCTGATCAAGCAGCCAATGTGGTTTGCCTTTAACAATAGGCTTAAACACTTATAGAACTTACTTATTAATGGACAAATAAGTTAAGCCTCTAAACACTCACACAAGTTAAGCCTCAAAACATTCATGTCTTTCACAATGTGCTTAAACACTTTTAGAACTTACTTAGCAATGGACAAACAAGTTAAGCCTCAAAACATTCACGTCTTTTACAATGGGCTTTGTCGGGGCTATTTTGTCGGGGCTATTTTGTCGGGTCATATATTTACACAGACAAGGCACATACACCTTTACATACACCTTTGCATTTTGCACTCATCCACCTGCTTGTGCTATGGCTCCATATCCTATTTCCGTCCTCTGACTCTGGCTGCAGTGACAATATCCATTGAGGAACAAATATGTTCAAGTTGTTGACCAACGTTGTTGTGGCACATAGCTTCGACATCCTCATGATCACTGCAGCGGACATCACGCTTTTTCGAACTGCCCCTCCTTCTAATTTCTTCCTAGATCACCCGAGATCTGAAGCGCAGGACCTAAACTCGTAGGGTGATGGTCTGATAATCTACCATCATGCCAGATTCAGGGTCCAAAGAATCGAGCTGCTGCAAATGATGATGACCTTTATTGTACTCATATGAGGCAGTGATGACAGAACCCTTGCTTTCGTCGTTCCTCGATGCACTCACTGTCCAATCCCGACATCACTTTCTCAAAGTGTCCTGCAGATTTTTAAGTACTCAAGTTTTATTTGGACTTACTTTAAAGTCAACGCAGTTGACGATTCTAAAGCAACTTGTGCCAATTGCAAAGCAAGCATTTCCAAAGGTGGAAAAGAATTACAAAATTTTACAACATCGAATCTCGTTGAGCATTTGCGCTGCAAGCATATTGTGGAATATAACCTGTTTGAGATGGACAAAAGATAAAAAAAGACTGCAAAGTCAACCCACAATTACTCGAATTATTTTATTTTATAGGCAATTCATTTGCATATTTCAAATGTTCAAAGTATAAGTTAGTGGTTACTATTTACTAACCATTATTACGACTGGCGCAAGCAGCAGTCGTAACAATGGACCAGTAGTATTGTGCTTCACAATCCTACTGGTCCATAGTTATGGAACCAGACATCATTGAAAAATGCGATGAAATAATTAATCGATCTCATAATTTTTATCGGTAGCGGCTATTTTAATCGGTATTGGCAATGAAATAATTGGCTATACACGGTATCGGCATAATTGGTAAACAGTGATATCAGTACAGCTAAAGTTAGACTCAAAATTTTTTTAATCGGAATATTTTTAAATAGAATATAATTATATTATATTCTTGAGGATTATTGTTATTGGAACACATTATTAGAATTTCAGTGCAAATGACAATATCCAACTTTCACTTAATCATTTAAGTCAGCCATGCAACAATTGCGTATGGTACAGTGGCTGCGGTTAGAGCGGTCGGCCAGTAACGCTTAGTGTGCGATGAGTGATCGGGTTAAATTTTTTTTCACCATCAAAAATCGATGGTTGTGCTCATTAAAAGCGATATAACATTTGTTCAATTTTAAATATTTTAGTCAATTTTGAGTCTGTCAAATTTCATTTAATATTTCCTACTTTTGGCCTAAATATTAGCAAATAACCATAGGGGTGTACTATTTATCGGCCCACCCAGTACATACAGAATTTCCTTCCTCCTTGGTCACTGTGTCTGCAAATGTGGTCAATTTGGGTCACTCTACCCTATCCACAGAACTTGGCTCAACACCAGAGGCTCTAAGCATCCATGCCATCTGTCAGCTGTCAATGGGAATCCATTAGCTGGTTCCATGCTTGTGTGAGCCAATCATTACTAACTGATGACATTTATCATCATATGGGTCAGATATCTACTCAGAGGTGCAGAGAGTACATATCTTGAAGGGGCACTATATAAATGCTCGATTACATTATATTATATCCCAATAGATCAGTGCTACTCAAGAGGCCCATATTTAATTTCATTACATTGGCTTTGATATTGGCTTAAATCTTGTACTAAATGATATAGATAACTGTTCTCCCTCACCTGGGATCTCACAGCCACAACACTTAGGCACACCAGTAAGCAGATAGAAGCAGAAGTTCGGAATTTCCTAGAGGGGGTTCAGCCTAAAAGTAACCATATGCGTTTCAGGCCAAGCACAGCTTCTGCTTTGCTTTTGGCTTTAATAAATATATTTCACACAGGCCTCTATGTGAATATGGGTTATCGGAAACAACACTGGATACTTTTGTCATTACCATGAACATTGTTTTACCAAAATTTGAATAATATAAATAAAACTCTAACTCTTTTTTCCAGCAAACATCTGTGCTAGACGCATTGTCATGTACATAACATTTATCCAACATTAAGTGAACATAAGCTTTGACAAAGCAATAGTTAAAGAGAGAGGTTAAAGATCACAGATCATTCATATAAAATATGCCATAGCCAAAGACTATCGATCTTTACAGCTCTCAATCGTATGATAGGTTGAGTCTCGTTTACATGAACTGCATACAGCAAAAATAATCATAAAACAATAATTTTCGTTTTAAATAAATTCCTATTTATATTCATGTTTTTATTCTCTGTAGCATATTTCAGTATTGTATTGTATTGTATTTTCCTTTATTTAATTAGCTTGTTGTCATAATGCAACAATTTACAATGGACAGCACACACAAGATATGGTGGCATTGGGTTGAAATAATCATAATGTTTTTAGAAGAACAGTACGACGGGGCCAAGAAATGCACGTGAGCCAGAGGGTCGATTAATAAATGTTCCTAAACATAATCCTTGACAGAAAGTTCTTGCTGTCCTGTGCTGGAAGGGCAAATGGATGTGCCCGATGTCTAAGGTCATGTCCAACACTCGGTCGAATCCGACACATACGACACAACACGTGAGCACTATCGGCCATTATGGTCGAGAACAGAATGTCTGCACGTCCAGCCAGGCACTCGATGGTTGGTGAGTCCGGCGGCAGGAACCCGGATCGCTTAATCCTTATGTCCCTGTCCTATTAACCTCCTCAAAATAATTTTAGATTTTCATTCACAATCTCATTAATGACAATCTATAATTTTACTTCCAATCACTAATTCTGTTAAAAAAAGTCACTCTGTGTCTGTTCATTTATGTAGCATACTATCAGAAGCTTTGACACAAGGCTACCTTATAGATCTAATTCAACTTTAGAATAACCTTATTCTGAGAATATTTCTTGATGCAATGCATTTCATAAAAGCTTTAAGCGCTTCTGATTAGGTAATTGCAAAGTTGATTTAGAATTAGTAAATAAAAAATACAATACCTGATGCATTTTACGCTGTTGAACTGATTTGTCAGCAGTTCGGGCACAATGTTCTCTAGTAAATTCCATAGGATCTCAACAGAAAGAAAGAGAACCTTCTGGTTTGGATCATAATCCAACAGATGACTGCACAGCCTAAATGCACCATCGCCATTGAGGATCTTTTTGCAATTCAGTTCTGTCAGAATGTAAAAAACAGAAAAACGTATTTTCTAATCAAAATCAAAACCCATAAATATAATGCAAGTATCCAGGATCTGGATATTTATATAGCACCATCTAGTACTTGTTACAGGCAACTGAAACATGGCCATATAAACATTTAAAGAAAACGTGTGTCTAATTGAAAAAATGGTTAGATACATATTCTAAGAAAAGGTGCATCTAACTGAAATACAGAATTATATATAAATTCAAAGAAAAGGTGCATCTAATTGAAACATGATTACTTAAAAATTCTAAGAAAAGGTGTGTCTAACTGAAACACAGCTATGTAAAAATTATAAGAAAAGGTGCATCTAACTGAAACATGGTTAAACTATATATATCTATATATAAGCTGTGTGGCACGGTGGCTCAGAGTGCGCTCAGTGTGAGTTGAGTGAGCGGGTTCGGCCAATCGTCAGCTATATAAAAATGACACTTTGCAAAAAATTTTAATTTTTTTTATGGCTATTAATTATTTTTTATTGCTCCTGCCTCAAAAACATATAAAATGGCCATTATTCCCCTATAACTTTTAAATATGACCAGGAGACTGATATTATTAAAGTTAACTACTTCTTTGGAAAATTTCAAAGGCATTCAGTGTTGAGTTAACTTGAAGTAGCTGCTTGAACTTTCTAGAACTTTCTAGAATATTCTGGAATGTGCGCAAACTTTCCAATATATAAATAGCAGTATAAATATAGGTGCCTTAAGCCCACGAGTTAATTTCTGTTCTAGTGAATTGCCTGCATATCTGAGATAGCATCAAGAGGCTCCAAGTATCCAGCAGATATGTTTTGCTATGTCTAATTGTCTATGGCTAATTTATCAAGACAAGAGCGAAAAGGTACCCCGTGGAAGCATCTGTTAAGTCCATCTAGGAACCTCAAACCGGTGCTGTGCTGCTCAATAATGGGAACAAGTCTGTTCCTCTGGCTCACTCAGTGCACCTCTTGATGTAGCTGTACAACATGATTACATAAAAATTACAACAGCGTCAAACCTTGCTGAACACCTTGAAGTTTCATGAGTAGGCCTACGGCTGGGATGTCATCAGACACTTCCAGATGATAACGTAACATTCCTGATGGGTCTTCAATCTGTTGGACCAAGTTTCCCTGCAATCTTTGCCTTAGGGACAGCAGGGACAACAAGGTGTACTACCACAGGCCCCAACAGACAGAGTTCTTTTTGAGGAGCAAAAACGCCACGTGGGGTGTTCGCTGAGAAAGAGCTATGGCTAATTTATCAAGACAAAAAGAGCAAAAAGGTACTCCGAATTGGGCCTTATGAAACAAACTGTCACAGTTCTAGATATAGAATCGGCAGCTTTCAAGTAACTTCAAGACTTCTTCCCTAAGCTGTCTGAGGCAAAGGTGAAAGCCAGTGTTTTTGTTAGACCACAGATACAGAAAATCACGGCTTGGAACAGCTTTGTCGCAGTGGGTACAGGCTTCCTAGGCAATAACAAGGCCGAAAACTATGTGAAGCTGGTTGAAACTCTAGTGAAGAACTTTGGCAAAATGGGCTATATGATGTCCCTCAAAGTTCATATGCTTGATGTTCACCTAGATAACTTCAAGGAGAACACAAGAGCATACTCAGGGGAACTAGGCAAGCGCTTTCGCCAGGATATAGTAGGCTTTGAAGGACAGTATTATGAGAACATGATGGGAGACTACATTTGTGGGCTAATTCATGAAAGTGATTTACAGTATAAATGTCAGAAAACTAAGCGTTTCTAAATCTCGTATTGTCATTTTTGTATTAATCTATTGTTGATACATGTTCATTTTTATTAATTATAATTAATAATGTGGTTTCGTCTGACTTCTATTGCTTTCTTTCAGACTTAATGTGAACAAAAAGAGGCAAATTTGCTCATTTCTTCTGGAAATAGTAAATTTCAAAATATGATGGTACTGATCACAAAACCAAAGTTTAAAGTAAATAACAAATGTTTCCCATATTTTAAGGCACAACTAAGCAGGAAACTACACTCATTGACCAGGATAAAATAATCGTGTTACATAGTGTTATAACTGAAATATGTCTATATAACAAATTCTAAGAAAAGGTGCATCTAACTGAAATCTTATATCAAAATTATAAGAAACATGGCTATATTAAAAATTCGAATAAAAGGTGCATCTAACTGAAACATGGCTATATAAAAATACTAAAAGAAAAGGTGCGTCTAACTGAAGCAAGGCAACATCAAAAAGCAAAAAGGGTGCGACATCGTCACTGTGCTTGAAAACGTTGTTGTCAATCATCACTCTACCCTATCGACACAACTTGGCCCAATACACAGGTGCAATATTTGCATTCATTAAAAACAACGATGAAACACTAACCTATGGCAATCGAATTCTTCAAGAATAGCCTGGACATAAGTTGGCAGAAGGATATGAAAATCAGGAGGGCTCAGACCAATCGTGATTGGCTATGTTTGGTGACGGCTGACTGTGAAATGTACAAACAACTATGCCTTGAGCAAACTAGGGTCCATCTTCGCCCCACACCAGGTGGGCATTGCAACACCGGGCGGCAGTGAAGCGGCGGTTCACTCTGCAAGAAGCTTCATCATAAATATGCCACGAAAGCACGTTTTTGTGAAGCTGGACTTTGCCAATGCATTCAATACCTTGCGAACAGATGTCATGCTGCGGGCAGTCTATGATACAATACCTGAGCTATATGCGTTCATCCATCAAGCGTACTCAGCGGAGTCCACACTACAGTTTGGGCCCTTTGTGGTGCAGTCTCAGATGGGGCTGCAACAGGTGGATCCATTGGGCCCATTGCTATTTTGCCTGCCGCTACAGACGACACTCCAATCGTTCCGCTACGGGTTCAGGTTGGGCTAGCTTGACGACATCTCGCTTGGGGGCAGGAAGGAGGAGGTGCAGCAGGACCTGGCCGCAGTCAAAGAACTTGAGAATTTGGCTGAACAGATATAAATGTGAATACTGTTCTGAAATCGAACTAACGGACTTGGAATGTGAAGACTTTCGGAGAATGAAGCGGGATTCGCTGCTTCTTCTTGGCGCCCCGCTGTTCACCGGACAAGCACTGGATGAAGTTCTTCTCAAACATAGTGATTCTCTGGAATTGGCATTGAAGGACTTGGCCTGCCTCCAGGCTCAGGCCACACTTATGCTGCTACGCTCATGCTTCGGGGCGGTGTGCAGCGCTCTGCTGGGGACACCCCTTCTACAGAAGATGGACGACCAAATGCGAGTTGGATTGGAAAACATCCTTAACATCAAGTTCAGTGATATACAATGGAAACAGGCTCTCGACAGTTCCCGTCATCTCTTGCGAGTTGGGTCTAAGCAATGAGGCTGTGCAGGTGGCGGTGGGCTTTTGCCTGGGACTCAACACCTCCTACATCCAACTGTCTTCGGCTGTGCCTGGAGGTGCATCTGAACATGCCGCGGACCGAAAGTGTTCCAAATATTCAACTCTTCCCACCACACATGACTTCATTCCTTTGGCATTCAAATCGCTGGGCCCAATCATTCGCGGCTGAACGCGAGTTCTTGACGGAGTTGGGTCACCGCATGCCCGCCGTATCATTATTGTTCAGCAAGAGATTAGTCTCACATTGAGGTCAACAATAATAATAATAAAAATAATAACAATAATAATAACAACAAGAATGAGGTCATCTATGGGGCAAACCTTTTAGCCCTGAGCAAGAAGGACGGAGGCATAAGACCGATCGCCGTGGGCTACACATGGCGTCGTCTGGCGGCAAAGTGCGCTAATTCGCATGCGGTAACAAGGCTGTCTCAACTGCTCGCCCCCATTCAGCTTGGGGTAGGCATTCCAGGAGGCGCTGAGGCAGCTGTCCATGCGACACGTCGCTGGATTTCCACAATGCCTGAGGACAGCGTCCTAGTGAAGCTCGACTTCGCCAATGCCTTTAACACTCTGCGCAGAGATTGTCTTCTAGAGGCAGTTGCTAGAGAGATCCCAGAGCTCTACCACTTTGCTCACGCTGCCTATTCAAACCGTCCACTGTTGCGCTATGGTTCAAACACAATTCGATCCGAAGAAGGAACGCAGCAAGGCGATCCTTTGGGACCTCTGGAATTCTGTCTTGTGCTGCAACCGATTCTGATGAAGCTTCGTTCGGATCTGCGTATCGGATATCTGGATGACCTGACATTGGGAGGTAACAAGGAAACAGTGGCCGACGACGTTCAATTAATCGAGCAGGAATCAAAGAATCTGGGATTGCTATTGAACCGCAGCAAATGCGAAATTGCGTGTCACAACACCCAGATGCCGAACAATGACCCTGCGTTCCAAGAGTTCACGAGCATAGCCCTCGAGGACATGACCTTGTTGGGTGCACCTCTAATTTCAGGTCCAGCTGTGAACATGGTCGTTAATTCAAAGGCCAATGACCTCGAGAGGGCAATCGGAAGATTGTCCTTGCTTTATACACATGACGCTCTGGTTCTGCTGAGAAACAGTCTAAGTGTACCGAAGCTCTTGTACAGTCTGCGCACAGCCGTCTGCGCTGATTGCCCGGGCTTGGCTCGGTTTGATCAACTGCTGAGAGAAGGACTGTCAACCATTTTAAATGTGGACCTTGACGATGACCGCTGGCTCCAGGCTTCTTTGCCGGTGAGAGATGGTGGTCTGGGAGTTCGTTGTGCATCTACGCTGGCACTTTCTGCCTTTCTGGCTTCTGCTGCTAGTACAAGCGAACTCCAGGCATGCATCCTACCAACAGAGTCTGCTGAGGAACCATATGAACTTGCGAGTTCAGCACTCAACGCTTGGAAGACCCTGACAGATGCAGAACCACCAACAGGAGCAGCAAGTTATCGCCAGAAAGAATGGGACCTCCGATTCACAGACAAGGCATGGAAAGGTCTGCTGGATTCCAATAACAATCCATGTGACCGTGCTCGCCTGCTGGCCTCACGAGCACCTCATTCTGGAGACTGGATGCTAGCGCCCCCTGTGTCTGCCCTAGGCCTGCGCCTCTCAAACGAGGATGTACGAATGGCAGCCGGGTTGAGGCTAGGAACGACGCTCTGCGAGCCACATTTGTGTCACCAATGTCAAGAGAGCGTCGACGCAAAAGGGCTCCATGGACTAATTTGTAGAAGAGGCAGCAGAAAACATCAACGACACAGCATGTTGAACGATGTCATCTGGAGAGCTCTTGGCAGGGCGAAGATTCCAGCGCAAAAGGAACCTCTCGGCTTGCTAAGAGAAGATGGAAAGCGACCGGACGGCGTCACGCTCATTCCTTGGACACGTGGTCGATGTCTGGCATGGGATGTGACAGTGCCCGACACCTACGCCAAGTCACATCTTGTCGACACATCTATCAGAGCTGGCGAAGCAGCCGAACGCGCAGCTAAGACGAAGAGGGCCAAGTATTCCACCATAACCAACACCCACGACTTCGTAGCCCTCTCCTTGGAATCCGGCGGCGCTTGGAGCAGTGAAGGACTGGAGTTCATCTCAGAATTGGGTAGTCGAACGAGTGCTGCAACCCACGATCCAATGGAGACGTCATTTCTGTTCCAACGTATCTCAGTTGTTCTTCAGCGTGGGAACGCAGTCTGCCTCTTCGGGACATTGCCAACACTCCATTAGCTCATCATGGGCGATAACAGCATAATGATAATAATAATAATAATAATAAGCCTTTTTGGCTTCAGCCGCGGGCACTCTCCAGATCCAGTCCCTCATCTTAGAATCAGTAGCGGTGAAATCGGACTCAGCATGCGACTCGACGATGTCTACCTGGCTTCAACTTACCGAAGCTTCTGCCCCGACGACGCCAGGCCATAAACAAGCCCACTTTGACAGACCACTGTTAAACGCGGTTCTGTCTGCACTAGAAGAAAAGCTACAAGATCCCTACGACCAGGCAAGACTAAGGGCCTTGCAGTCACCGCACGCCTCGGACTGGCTATACGCTCTCCCGCTCGTTTCTCGTGATCTCAGACTGGAGGACGATACTGTGAGGGTGGTGGTCGGCCTATGATTAGGGGTGGCCATCTGCGAGCCACACACCTGCGCATGCGGCGCCTTCGTCTCAGCCAGAGGCACACATGGCCTGTCCTGTTCATTGGGTTTTGGCCGTCAAGCAAGACACTGTAATATCAACGACCTTATCCATCGCAGCCTCAACAGAGCTGGTATTCCAGCGGTCAAGGAACCGTCAGGTCTTTCCAGATTAGATGGAAAGAGACCGGACGGGCAGACCCTGATACCGTGGAGTGGGGGGCGGGCCTTACTTTGGGACGCGACTGTGGTGGACACAGTGGCCGCTTCTTATATCCCCGAGACAGCTTCCACAGCTGGAGAAGTGCCACAGATAGCAACCACAAGGAAACACACAAAATATTCTGAGTTAGAGAAGAAATACACTTTTGTTCCAATCGCTATAGAAACCTTCGGTCCCCTCAATAGTGAGGGCCTCGCCTTTCTGTCTGAGACTGAACGCCGACTTTCGACAACTACCGGTGACACCCGAGAGACAAACTTCCTTTTCCAGAACTTGTCGGCATTGATCCAACATTTCAATGCGGTGGCTTTTCAGGGCACTATGTCAAGATTACAATCCACTGACAAGCGGCGATTCAGATAGCCTGATGACAGATCCGTTGGCAATGCCAATGATGAATAACACTATATGTGACATAGTAATAATAATAATAATTATAATAATAATAATAATAATAATTATAATAATGATAATAATAATAATAATAATAATGTTAGTTTAATTATGTTCAAATTACGCGCAGCCAGTGTCTATTCTACATCCGATTAACTAACGCCACCATCTAGCGCAGCGGTTATCAGCCTTTTAAGTCCTGCAACCCCCTAATAATGTTTCCAAAGGTGTGGCGACCCCCAGCTATTAATAGTATTGGGTTACTGCCTTCACCGCGTTTTTACTACCATGCATTTTACTTCTTATCATTTAATAATCCATATTCCCCATGCATAACACCGAGTCACGTTGGCAATGCGGAGGATTGACATACCTACATCTCCAACTACATTTGAGGTCCTCGCTGCATCCGTACAGTCGCCTCGTGGCCCATCAACCATTCTGGTCATCTATCGCCTGGGTTCTACACCGCAAACGCCAGCCTACTTTGACGAATTCACCTTGCTGCAAGAACAATTTTCACTATATAACACCCAAGTGATCATCGCCGGCGATCTCAACATCCATCCATCCAACCGCGTTCTATGCAATCGCACATCAATTTGGCCTGAAGCAGCACGTCGCTGAACCAATGCATCGGTGTGGAGGATGGCTAGACGTCATCCTCACACGTGACGACTGCCTGCCGACAGACATTGACATCTATCCTCTGACCATCTCTGACCACGGCCTTGTCATCGCCATGATCCCCTTCCTCCACAAAGTGCCAACAAACATTTCTCGGCAAGTCCAAGGATGGCACAGGTTGGATCCTGAGGTCTTCCGAGAGGCGCTGCTCGGTATTCTGCTTTTACCAACCAGTCCACACTGGCCGATATGTCTGTTTCTGAAATATTTGACATCTACGAAGTGGCCATGGTGAGCGTTATCGACCCTCCTCTGCCATCTCACCCGGCCAGAGTGCGTCGCTCCGCTTCGACGCCCGGGTTCGATGCTGAGTGTCGATCTCTACGGCGCCACGCAAGACGCCTAGAAAGAGTTTATACACAAACCAAGATGCCAACTGACCGTGCCTGCTGGGTTAAATATGTCCGCCGGATGCAGAGATGCTACCAGGAGAAGGAACAGACATACTGGGAGTCCAAGATCACTCGTCATGCTGCGGAACTCAAAAGGCTATGGGCAACATTTAATGACCTTCTTGGACGTGGTCAGGCTGGACGTAAAGCTGACGCGCCTTCCTTCACGGCAGCCGAGCATCAAAGGTACTTGCAATTCGTGAGGCTACAGCCAGCTCTCCTCCGCCATCATTTCCTTCAACGGATAGCAGTTTGTTCGTCCTGAGTCCCATTTCTAGTCAAGAGCTGCGGCAAATCATCCTCGCCTCAGCCCTAAAAACCTGCGATCTAGATCCGCTTCCTACATTCCCCCTTCAAGAAAATGTGGACCTTCTTCTTCCTTTCCTCACTGTTCTCTTCAACCGTTCTCTACCGGAAGGCATTCTTCCACCATCACAGAATAAGTCCATCCTGATTCCTGTTCTCAAACGTGATGGACTTGACGCGTCTGATGCATTAAACTTCAGATCAATCGCAAACATTTAATTCCTGTATAAAATAGTCGAAAAGATTGTTGCTTTTCAACTTACTGCTTATCTAGAAACGAATAATCTGCTCCTTGTTTATCAATTGGGTTTTCGCAAAGGCCACTTTACCGAGACCCTTCTGATTCGCCTACTATCAGATATATATGGGGCTATCGAAGGCACTGCAAGATGTCAGCGCCGCTTTTGATAGCGTGGACCACGATATTCTTCTTAGGCGCCTCTCTGTCTCATTTGACCTTTCTAGTAACTTCCTTGATTGGCTAGGATCTTTCTTGCATGATCGTTCCCTCTCGATTGTTTACGGGCCTACCAGATCTCCTTGGGTACCTACCCCTTTTGGTGTGCCCCAGGGATCGGTATTGGGTCCCCTTCTTTATATCATGTACACGGCCGACCTAGGCCTCCTTCTCGCAGCTAACTCTGCCCTAAGCTAGGCTTAAGCTGATGATGTCCAGGCATACATGCACTGCCTGGCATCTGATGTGTTCTCCGCTCTACTATTACACAGCATCGCGCTTTCTCTGTTTTTGGCCTAATGGCATGGAATGCGCTACCATTATCATCGCGTCTTATGCCTAGGGTTCATTCAGATGCATTTTACAGTAGCCTTAACATGGTTTTTTTCAGTTGGGGTTGAGTCGGGAGCGCTCCTGAGTAGTAACCTTGAATGGGCGCTATATAAATTTTCACAATAAATGAAATGAAACAAAACAGCATGATCAATCTTTAATTAACAGAACAATTAAAATAATTTTGTAATAATTTTATTAAATGAATTATAGTACAAGAAATAAGTAAAGATTAATTAAAGTCACTATAGTAGAAGGCTAGTTCGTGTAATAATCACGATTGCATAAATATTATATATGAGATGCAAGCTGAAAATGTTTTTCTACAAATTCCTGAAGGTTCCAGGTGACCCGTGGCAAATCCTGTTGGGATTGTACTTACCTCAGATAAAAAATAATAATATTAAAAATAATTATAAATGAATGATGTTTGGTCATTCCCATTGTTAACTGAACAGTCTCTGAAGAATTTATTATCTATAGAAGGATTACATTTACTTTAGGTAAAAACAAATAATAACAACATTTAACATATGCATCTGTAAGTTAAGTCACCTGATTTTGTTGACAGCTTCTGCAGCAAATCAAGAACAGAATGTCTGACCTCCAGGTCATCAGCAACTAATGCCAATGACTAAAAAGAAATCAACTATACCTCAATTCCAGGACAATTGAACACATGCAATGAACAACAATTGAGTCTCACCTAATCTAATTATGCTAACATACACATGTGTATGTATCTATTATAATTATTTAATTAAATTTCTATTTGTAACGCACACACAGAGACACCAAAATGTGAATCTGAGGTCCCAGTCAGTCCCAGGAGTTATGTATCAGGTAGCTGAGAGGCTGCAGTCTATGCCATGCACCTGGTCAGATCTATGGGCATGACCAGGTGTTGGTGAAACTCTACTTTGCCCATGCTTTCAGTAATAAACTAATTCTCTTCCAGTTTCTTGCAAGTCATCAATCGGAATGCAATTTTGCCTTTAACTCCTTAAGGTATTGAATGTTAGTGTGAAAGAATGGAATCTGCTAAATAAGAGAGCAACTAACCTTGACCATGGTTTCTGCAACATTGCTTTTTTCAACCAGCCTCTGATTGTACGTCACTGTGTTCGATTTGTATTCTGCCAAAACAAATTTTTATAGAGTCATGCCTGATTCTTGGTTTTGTACTAGTTAAAGTCTCTCATATTCCAACTTCAATCAAATACCATCATCCAACATTCAAAAACTAGGCCATGTTCGTGAATTTTAAGGTCCAACGCATGCAGGACAATCCCTTGATCGTATTTAATCATCTGAGAGCCTTTTTGCACACTTGCAAAGCCATCACCTCTACGGTTGTCTTGAAACACGCTGCTGTACTAAGCCACTCTGCTGCTAATGCCGCCTTGTCCCCGGTTGAATCTACAGCCTTGAATTGCTCTGACAAATCCACAAGAAATTTTCTACTCTGCACGCCTGGATGCATTGCTGCTTTACAAACCTACCTCACGGATCACAAGTGGATCACATTTGCTCCAGACCACTCTCCAAATGCAGTGTTCACTGAATTCGACACCAAAATTGATTCTGCAGTCTTAAATTAAATTATTCTAAGCCCAGAGAATGGTCATTATGCAGCCAAAGTCCAAGCCTATTGCCCTCCCTCCACCCATAGCTGATAGTGAGGGTATCCACAAGATAGGACTTCTTGGTGTTGCCATGATCGATGATCGAGTTGGCTTTGAGACACACATCGACAAATTTTGCAATAAAGCCTGGCATCCATGTTCACTCTTCGTATTTTAGTCACCCATGGTTTCCATGGTCAACGACTGTTTGATGCTGTTCGTACTACCATCCTAACACGACTACACTATGCCTCCCTATTTGGTGGGGATTCGCCAATGTAGAGAAGTGAAATCGCCTTAATGGTCTCCTAAGAAAATTGACCCATTCTGGCTTCTTTCCTGTTGACTTTATTTCAGTGGTTCTTAAAGTGGTGGTTCGCGGACCGGCGCCGGTCCGCGGAGCTCAAGTCACCGGTCCGTGAAACAATCACTAAAAATTAAAAATATAAAAATATAAAAAAACGTTTATTGATTTAGAGTCTAAATTTTAGACACTATTTCGCATTAGTTATATTTTAGAATAACTTCAATAAAATATTAAGATATTATAGGCCCTATAGGAGCTTCTCCCTCTAATTTCCCATTATTTTGGATACGATTGCCAGATTAAATTTTGCATTTCTAATTGGTGGTCCGCCAACAACTTCATAAATATACAGCCAGTCCGTTTCTAAAAAGTTTAAGAACCACTGCTTTATTTCTTTTGAAGAGCACTGCTCTAAACTTGACTTTGCTCTCTTCCGCTCAGCCCTCTTGAATCCATGTCACATCCTTCACGGCGTGCTCTCTCCCCGTAAGATCCCCCCTTACAACATGTGGCCAAGGCCACATGACCTCATCCTATCTAGAGTTTATGCCTTCGACAATAGATCTTTTATCATGCAAGTGTAGTATGATTTTGCTTTAAACTTGTAAGTTATTGTAGGTTTGCTGGTAGTCTAACATAGAATATTCGTACTTACTTAAATTACACTACATACACGAAATTGGTATTTTTTGGCCACACGCTGAACAGCTTTGATCCTTATTCCTTTGCATGCGAGACTATAAGACTAGTTTGTTAGAGTCCTTTTGCTAACCCATTTGATCTGTTTGCAGTTACTGTTATTGCATAATGGCTCGAGTTGGTGTATTTGCCAACAGTACTCTCGTTATGTGAATTTTATATGACCTTGTTTAAAATTGATGCTATTAGTTATATATTTTGTATGCCACTGTGCGTTTGCTGGTAGTCTAATAAAAAATATTCTTACTTACTTATTTACTTATCTGTGCTATCTATTGGTATCAAAACATTTTGAATTGGTTGCCTATGCAATGATGCACTGAGCTTATAGTGATGCACAACTGCCTGGCTGGTTGTCCTCCATCCTGTCTTAGGAAGATCTGGCACAATACTTTGCATAGATAAACCTACACAAAAGTGGGGTAGATAGATTGGACATGATACCTCAGATATAATCCCCCAGACAAAATCCCTAAATACAATCCTTAAGCGATGACATATTCTCCAGACTAGATTATCTTCAAAAGAAGAAAAGCCAGAACGGGTCAATTTTCATAGAAGACCATTAAGGCGATCTCGTTCTTTTACACTGGCGAATCCCCACCAAACGGGGAAGGCATACAGGAGTCGTGCAAAGGTTGAGGCACAAACAATAACAAATAGTCGTTGACCATGGAGACCGTGGGCAACTAAAACACGAAGAGGGAGCATGGACTGCCGGGCTTTAGAGCAAATTTTGGCAATGCGTGCCTCAAGCCAATTCGATCAGACATGCTGACACCCAGAATTCCTATCTCATGGACCCTCTCGATACCTCTCAATGTCCTATAAAGTCATACAATATTTCTCAATTCCACTGGAAAGTTTAATAAACAAGTTGACAAATTATTTGCACAAAATTGTTACATGCAATAGTAAAACAACAATTAGTCTAGGAGAACAAGATGCATGTCTGTCACACATTATTTTGATCAATCCAGCTTCTATTTAAGGCAAGAATTATTTTCATCAAACCAACTTCTAGTTAGGCAAGAATTACAATGGGAGAATAATATCAAATGCGGAAACAATAAATAGCCAGATTTTGTTCCATTTCGTCAAGCATTCCACCTTGCCAACCATTTGTACATTGTAAATTTATAATTATAGGATGGAACGATATTAATAAGACTTAAGATCGAAATTACATCGGAAAGTTTTAACTTTATACCTACATGATATTAACGAGTCTTAACTTTAAATCCAAATACTAATACCAAGTCTTAACTTTAGATCTAAATAACAATAAAGTCTATACTTTAGCAACATTAATATTGGTGTGGCACAGTGGCTGGTTGGTTAGAGCGGTCGGTCGGTTGCGCACAATTGCTCTGTAGTACAACGACAATTGTGCCACATGCACTTCTGAGCAAAAAATGTTGGAAGGGCGATATCAAAGTTCAGAATATATAAATTAACAAGCAGAAACAATGAATAAAAACTGGGCATTAAAATTTCTCAATAAAATGAAGAAGTATGCTAATGTAGCGAGTTAGAAGAAAACGCGGAAAAAGGTAATAGCAGACCAGTCTTCAAAACAGTAAAGAGGCTCACTGGATCGTTCACACCTAGTACCACAGTCCTTAACCATGCTTTTGGCAAGAAAATTGTCGAACCAGAGAACATGACTCAGAGATGGAAAGAATACTGTGAGGAACTATACAATGAAGACAATGAAAATGTAGAGATTGACATTCAAGAAAGGGAACCACCTCCGATGAAGGATGAAATCAGGCAGCACAAAAGGTTCCAGGACCGGATGACATTGCCGCCGAACTTCTGAGGTTTGGTGGAGAGATGTCAATGACCAAACTACACGGTGATTCATTAAAAAACGTACCCCTAGATATTTAATTGTAACTCCGTCAAATATCGGTTTATGTCAAAAAAATTTTAAGTGAACATAGAGGAATCAGTTCTGAATAGGAAGAAAGTTACAGTTTATGTTCAAATTGACCCCCTCGGGCAGTAACACACGCGCGAAGACGCCTACGCCACTGCCTGACTGACTCATCAATGATGCGCTGATCCATTTCATCCCATACCTCCACAATTCGGTGACGCAACTCGTCGACATCATGTATTCGATTTCTGTAGACTTTTTCCTGCATGACGCTCCATATCTTATAGTCCACTGGATTCAAATCAGGGCTATTAGGTGGCCAGTAATTAGGCGGGATGAAATCAGGTGTTTCAGTTTCGAGTAACGCAACGGTCTCCCGAGCTCTGTGCGCAGGAGCGCTATCCTGCTGGAAGATGAAATACTCCGTTATCTCACGAATGTCAGGCAAGAGACCCTGCATTAGTAGAACATCTCTGTAATATTGTCCATTAATCTTAACACCTGGTTCGATGAAATGGATGTTCGTACGACCGAGTGCAGATACCCCGACAGATACCATAAGGGACTTGCTGAAAGTTGGTCGAGTCCGCAAAAGACGATTTGCTGGAACGTCTCTCTTCCTTGTACCGGCTGAGACATAAATACGATCATTCTGACTGTTACTGGGTGCTGCCACAGTAAACAATTTCTCATCAGTAAACCAAATGAAATTCACTAAGCTTGCAGGATACAACCTCAGTAGCTGACGGGAACGTGTCAATCTTGCTTGCTTGTTGGCTGCTGTGAGTTCTTGAGCGTGTCGTTTCTTTAAACATCGCAAATGTAAATCATTCTTGACAATTCTCCAAACTGATGTCTGACTGATTCCTATTTCTCGAGCAATTTGTCTCTGTGTGCGATGCGTTTGCGGCATATCTTCCTGGCTGAGCACCAGCGATTCAACCTTTTCAGCATTGTCGGTTGTTGCTGCCGTACGCGGGCGGCCGCTGCCTGGTCGACGATGGAAAGACCCAGTTTTGTCGATCTTTGAAAGTAACGCATTTAATCCACCAAGAGTCCACTCTTTATCAGGAAATTTCTTTAGAAAACGTTTTGCACTGTACTTTTTATTCTTTCGTAAGAATGTAACAAATTGTTTATCCTCTTCGGTAAACACCATTTTTTCGCGATATTTTCGTGACGTCATTAGTTTCGTCAATCGCGTTACGTCATTTTAGCTTGGTGTGTCAAATGATTTATGTAGCACTTGAATAGAATATCAAGCATCATTATTCTGAAATTTCATTAAAATTAATGGTCATTTACCTGAGTTATGCTAACCTATGTAAGGTACGTTTTTTAATGAATCACCGTGTACATGAGCTATGTGTGGAAGTGTGGGAGACAGGAGAGTGGCCAGAAGAATGGACACATTCAACATTCATTGTACTTCCCAAGAAAGGCGATCCGCTCCAGTGTAGCAATTACAGGACTATTGCACTGGTCTCGCACGCAAGCAAGATTCTGTTGTGAGTCATACTAGACAGTCTGAACTTGAAGAAGAAATTGCACAAGAACAAGCTGGATTTAGACCAAAAAGAGGCACACATGATCAGATTGTAAACCTCAGAATCATTCTAGAGAAAGCAAGGGAAAAAAACCCACTGTACCTCTGCTTTGTTAACTTTACGAAGACCTTTGATATGGTCCAACATGGCCAACTATGGTTAAATATACTCGATAGGGGTTTCCCACTTCAGCTGGTCCAACTACTAAGGAACTTATACAGATAACAGCAGGCCAATGTCAGGACGGATGGCCATACTTCGGCATGGCTCAAAGTCAAAAAAGGAGCTCGGCAGGGATGCAACTTTTCCACTCTTGTTCAATATTCTGGCAGAGCAAGTGATGCGAAAGGCATTAGATGGCGTTTCCCAGGGATTCAGGATTGGTGGAAGGGCCATCAACAATCTCAGGTACGCCGACGACATCATCCGTTTAGCCACTTCAGGGGAAGAACTACAAGTGTTTGTGAACCCTGCTGAAAGTGCTGCAGAAAAATATAACATGGCGATTAATGCCTCAAAAACAAAACAATGACTAACACAGAGGATATACTTAAAATTGAAGTGGGCAACGGAAGACTGGAGCAAGTATACTCCTTCGTGTATTTAGGCTGCAGGGTGACTAAACATTCGGACTGCGCGAGGGAGGTGAAATCAAGGCTGGCCATGGGGATGGCAATTATGGTCAAATTGACCAGGATAATAAAGAAGAAGTCAGTGAGCAATAGGACTTGCGCCCAGAAGGCAAGGAAATTCAGTGGCTGTCGCAATGTTTACCCATGAAGCGCCCTCTGAATAACGTAATTTACACACGTATATTAGTAACGGCGATTCAACCGATTCAAAATCAAGTTTCATCCATTAAGTGTGCATTTCATTTGAATAACTGCAAATATACTTACATTATACAATCGGAAAATATAATTGCTAATAATTCAACCCATTTCCTCCTGTAGAACAGAAAGGCTAGAACGTGCGCACTGAAGGCAAGGAAATTTAGTGGTCGCCGCAATCTTTACCCGTGAAACGCCCTCTGAATAATGTCGTTTTCACGCATATATTAGTAGCGGCGATTGAACAGATTCAAAATCGAGTTTCATCCATTAAGTGTGCATTTCATTTGAATAAATGCAAATATACTTACATTACACAATGTATTTAATTTTAATAACTGCAAATATAGTGAGACAGATGTGAATAAAACTTGTTTGCAACGTGAATCAGACCCATTATCCAAAAGCCTAGCAACGAAAAATTTAGGTCAACTCCTGTTCAATCATGCGCTTTGATATATTTAGGTCAACTTCTGTCCAATTACACGCCCTTGCGCAACAAATATGTAGGTCAACTTCAAATATTTCGGTCAACTTCAAATATTTCGGTCAACTTCTGTCCAATCACGCGTCTTAGATTCAACTTCAGTCCAATCACGCGCCTTAGAAGTGACGGACAAAGCACGTGACTTATGTAATCATATACATAGATATATAATATATATATATACACTTTAGCCTCTCTACACAGTATAATATATGACCTTATCGATTAGCAATGCTCACCATTAGCAAGAAACATTAATTCGGGCTCCGCAGTTCATAGACAACATCTATACCAGAGGACGAGAAAACTCGGGATGCCCGGAATTGGCCAGATATTTATTGGACGAGATATCTCGGGATGCACGGTTAAAGGGCTAAAGATATAATTTGAAATATCGAAATTCGTAATATCAGTATTAAAGTGGAAAAATGTCTTATTGAGAACCTGAAATTGTGAAGTTTGCATTTACGCAATGTGAAGTTAGGCCTATTGACAAACAACTGGCCATTAGTTTGTCATTGATGTAAAACCACCATAACCGAAACGATCGGAACAGCTTCGAGTTGCTCAGGGTGAGTAAAGATATGTGCAAATTTATAATTTCGTTTGGTATTGAATTTGCTTGTTTAAAATCGTCTAGAAGATTTCAGACGTGCTTTCTTGATACTATTCAGAAAATAGGTCGAAGAAGAAACATTGAAAAAGATAAAACTCTGTAACATAACAACTGTTCTTGGGAATTGGTACGATATACATTATAATTAAGTTTCAAATTTAAATTGCAAATGAACCTTATTCCCGAAAACTGATACATTAGTGTTTTACAGCCTTTTATATAGGATCACTTGTCTTTTACTGTCTCAAACTGTCTTGAACCTAGTCTCTCGGTCTCGGTACCTCACTGTCTCGGTCTCGGCATCTCACTGTCTCGGTCTCGTCTTGGTCTTGAAATTTAAAGTCTTGCATACAACACTGGCTCATGCTATGTACATGATAATGGCTGCGTGCATATATGTTACAGATAAAACTACGATTTTGCCGCGATTAATATGCACTCATATTACTTCCTTCTCAGCGAACGACTTTCTACAGATGCTCACAACTAAACTGGATGATCTACGAAATTCTTCGGCTGGCTCACCACCTCCTTCATTCAGTTCTACCGAATCAGTCTTCAAGGACTTCCGACCTATCATCGAATCTGAACTACGTCATCTCATTACTAGTTTTAATCTAAAATCATGTGAACTTGACCCCCTCCCTCCGTTTGTTATTGTAGATATACTAGATGACATTGTCCCCTTCCTGCTGTACCTGTTTAATAGGTCTTTCTCTGAAGGTATCCTTCCAGCATCCCAGAAGCATGCTATTGTCTTTCCCACTCTTAAGAAGCCAAACCTGGATCCTAGCTTGTGCCAAAACTATCGACCTATTGCAAATCTTTCTTTTCTCTCAAAGACTTTAGAGCGACTTGTTTCTCTACAGCTCCTTCCTTACCTTGAGCAATCTGGTCTTCTACCTCCCAGACAATCAGGTTTTAGAGCCAACCACTTAACTGAAACTGCTCTTCTTTCTCTTCTATCCGACATCTATTCAGCAATGGATAAGTCCCACGTCACTCTCTTGGCACTTTTTTATGCATCTTCAGCATTCGATATAGTAGACCATGATAAACTTCTGCATCGCTTTGAAACGTCCTTTGGTCTTAGTGGTCTTCCTCTTCTTTGGTTTCGCTCTTATCTTACTGATTGTACCCAAATGATTGTCCTAGGTGACTCCCGCAGTTCCTGGGTACCTGTTCAATTTGGGGTACCTCAAGGATCCGTACTGGGTCCACTTCTTTATATCATGTTTACAGCTGATATTCCTAGCCTTTTTGAAAAGCACTCGACATCTCTACGCTGATGATGTTCAGGCCTTCGTGCATGGCTCCACTTCCAACCAACTTGCTCTTTGCTAATCTATTGAATCACTCTCTGCTGATCTCAGCTGTTGGATGTCCTCAAACCGTCTCTCACTCAATTCTTCCAAGACTCAATTGATCTGGTTGGGCAACCACCAGCAGCTGCTTGAACTTGATTATGCTTTACTTGCCAAGCGGTTCCCTCAGTTTAGTTTCTCTAGAAATGTCCGCAATCTGGGCGTCACTCTGGACAGTACTCCCTCCTTCTCTGCACATATCTCTAATCTCTCTCGGTCCAGCTTCTATAATTTGCGGCGACTACACGCCATCCGACGATCTGTGTCTTCGACCATTTTTTCGACCATGGTTCATGCCTTCATCTGCTCCTGCATTGACTACTGCAACTCATTACTCATCGGCCTACCAAAACTCCGCCTCACTCTGCTCCAGTCTGTACTCTATGCAGCTGCTTGTTTGATCGCCCATCTTCCACGTTTCTCACATATTTCTACTTTCATAACTCAACATCTTCATTGACTTCCCTTGACTGATAGGATTCATTTCAAAGTTCTCTTTCTTACATTCAAAGCGTTGTTGGGGTCAAGCTCCACTCTATCTATGTGATCTTATCAGGAAACCTATCTCAGCTACCACCGGACGTACTCTCCGTTCTTTAGACCGTCATGATCTTATAGTACCACAATCTAGAACTGCCACAGCTCAGCATCGTGCCTATGCCTCTGTTGGCCCTTTGCTATGGAACAGCCTTCCTGCTGTGACTCGTGCTGCAATCTTACCTAGTAGCACAACTGTTTCTGCTCGTTCTCTTAAGACTTTTCTTTTCTCTATGGGTTTTTCGCGCTGGGAGCGCCTCTGATTAGGTTGTACTGTGAGAGGCGCTTTATAAATCCGAAAATGCAATAGAGTAGAATAGAATAGAATATTACACATCGTATCAAAATAATTAATAATAAATTATAATAGTCAAAATAATGTGCACTCTCATTAATATTTATGTTGAGCAAATAATCATACGGGGGGAAATGTCTGGGGAAATGCCCTAGGGGGAATTGTAAGGGGTAAATGTCCGGGGAGAAATGTCCGGGAAGAAATGTCCGGGGGTAATGTCCGGAAACCATATATAGTACTAGAGTTATAGATTACAGTAAAATTGAAAAGCAAAAAAACATTTAATAACGTGTCATAATTATGTACGGATTCTTACGAATAACTCCATTCCATATTCTAGACAAAATTAGTAAATATATAACAGCCTTTTTTCGTCTAGGTTTCATTTTAACAAAATGATCAATTACTTTGTTAAAATCTACCTCATCAGCAAACTGTCTTTCAATCATAATCAAAGCTAAGCTGGACAACCTGTCCTCGCTCATTGTGGTATGGAGGTAAGATTTAATGAGTCTGAGACGACTGAAGGATCGGTCTGGTTTAGCACTGCTTATTGGCAAAGTCAGAAAAATGTGATACAATGTCAATTGACAGGGTTGGGTAAATGGGTAAATGGAACACATGATATTGGCCATCAGAAATTTCAGTATGCTGCTGATGGTCACTGCCATTTCATGAATGTTCTTCACTTGAACTTTCCCTGCTGATATAAATTATTTCTATGGCATATGTCTCTAAAGTCTAATGACAGATATTCTTGCACAATTTCAGTTCCACTTTCAATTACATCTGAGTATGTGACTGCTAAATGTTCATTAAATTTTCAAATGGTCCTCATTGCAAAAAGGTTTTGGATCTAAGCAACTAAACTTGGAAGTTTATCTCCATGGCTTAATATTAAACAGATTAATTCATATTGTTTTGCAATATTATAATATAGTACGCTATGGTACGGTGTTATATTTTAATTTAATTCCAACAAGTCGCAACATGTCAAAGACTACAATATTTAAATTTTAATGAAATAATGGTACCCTCCCGTTTGACCAAATCTCATTTGACCGAAACACACATTCTTGATCAAAATGATGGTTATGAAGAGCAATCTCGATCAATCAACCAATCAATGTGAATTTGATATAACGCTCTTCAAGGTATCTACTCAGAGGCGCTCCCGGTCTGACTAAGGCTGAAAAAACTGATTTCAAAGAAACAGTAAAATGCATGCGAGCAATTTCTCGGCAAGAGGCTCGGCTCTCGGGGAGCCCATTCCAGATGGTCGGGCCAACCACTGAAAAGGCCCGATGTTGCTTCGTCGTGGTGCGAGCGAAAGGGACAACCAGATCCCCATGGGCAGCAGAACGGGGTTGGCACCGGTCACTAGTTGCCTCAACGGGCCAACACAACTCCTTGGGGTAAACTGGTGCAGCACTGCAAAGGCAACGCGAAACAAGGGCAGAAACCCTGAATGCAATGCGCTGGGGGAAAGACAACCAGTGCAGGACATCCCGCACATAGGCAGATAAATGATCCATCCTAGGGATGCTTCCTATCAAGCAATCAACATTAGAAAAATATACATAACCTGGATAACTCCTAAATGCTGATAAAGTTCGCACCCCCCCTGGAGGCGAATTTTATCAAAATTTAGGGTTACCCAGGTTATGTTTATTTTACCATAAATTAATGGCCTTTTGTGGTTTTCGGTCCAGCAGGAATCGGTCAAACGGGGAGGAACCTAATTAACATCATATTATATTGAATTAAGCAAAATGTAATTATAGTAAACACTGATTTTATAGTAGTAGTTGTACCTGATGATATTTTTTTATGTTTTAAACAATTCTAAAAAATTAGTGTATAAAAATTATGTATTTAATTGATCTTATTATTTGTGCATAAACAGACGACGGATAAATAGAATTGTAAACTTTCACTTGAAATTATTAAATTGCAGATTCGGTGTCGGAGTCAGTCATCAGAGAGCAGTTTTGATAAAGAAATTTAGAAAATAGCACAATAGCAATGCCTGGAGTAGGGATTGAAATTTAAAAAAACATAAAGAAAACAATTTTACGTTCTACAAAAATATGACGTCATAAATATTAGTGACAATAATATATATAAATCATAACGTGTAGTAGATGCACGTGTTTCATCAATAATAGTGCATTAAAATGTTACTATAAATTTCCAAAAAAGGTGCCATTTTCCTACATATGTTCTCAGAGGGAGCGGTCGCTCCCCCTGCACCCTATGCTACTGCCTCGTCCCTGAGGATGTCTTATGATCATCTCTTGGGTCTTTTTTTATTTAATCATAGATTACATTTGGCAGCCCACTCAGACAGATGGCTTAGTTCAATCTCAGTCGTGTCTCTGTTGGAACCAGGAATCAGCAGATATGTGTCATCAGCATACTTGACCAGCAGTCTGTTTGCAGGATGGACAGTTTTTAATCTGGATATGGCCGTAATGGAATATAAAGGACCAAGTCCAGAACCCCGGACAATACTGAGACGACACCATTTCAATTGGTTCCGTGGTTGCGATTGGTAAGAAAAATAATGATCCCGTTGTATATGGACAACTCTGCCATCAGCTCAACGAGATATGTGTGTCAGACCGTGTTGAAGGCTTTTGAAAAGTCGAGCGCTATCAAATGGATGTACTGGTTGTCTTGAGCTCCTTCGTTTGTCGTAAATAATTCCTCGTTCAAATCAACTGTACATCTACACACCCTGAAACTACAACTTATGCTAGAAGTTTTTTTATCATTTTCATTTAAATGAAAACTCATCAACATGGTGCCTCGTTCTCTCAACAGTACAGTCAGGAATAACTCACATCGCTGAGCTCTTTTGTCCATTCTCCTAACCATGCTGCACGAAAGGTGCCTTTTCACTATAGACTACGGTCACAGCTAGCGGCTCGCCATACTACACTGCTCAACTGCTTCATTTGTCCTTCAAATTAACTGCTTGTTCAAATTAACTGTACATCTATACACCTTGAAACTACCACACATGTGAGGTTGGGGCTTGTCGGCTCCTAGTTATTGAGATAAAGGCTGAAATAGGCGAGAAGGGTCAAAAACACAGAAAATCGTTTTATGGTATATTGTTACAAATAAATATGTTTTCTTTCAATATCTGAAATTAAAAAAATGTTGAATTCGAATATTTAGTTGGAGACAAATGATTTTTAATGCATGTGTTGTCACGATTTGAATTTCTAAAATATGCATGTTTTCAGGTGAACGACCTAGATTTCATAGGCCGACCTGCCATTATTTGCAAAGTAGCAACCAGATCTGTGGAGTAATCCAGTAATGGTTGCTAAGATCTTTGATGACACGAAAGTTCTGAAACATTGACTTTGATTTTCTCAGTTGTTAATACTAATGAATGAGTCAGACGAGTATAACTTAAGTAAAGATAGAAGCTGTTTCGATTCTGTAAAAAGTATTTCGAAGCATTGTATAATATGATTTAACAAAAAAGTCAAAAATGACAAGTGATGGGTTTTGACCCCACCTCTCATATACTAGAAGATTTTTGGATAATTTTCATTTAAATCAGAGGTCTCGAACTCAAATTACCCCAAGGGCCAAATGAAGACCAGCACGCGAGCTCGCAGGCCGCATAAGTTAATGCTATATTTATGCTTCATTGGCTGTCCATACCACATGACTCAAATCCCACCAGTTCAGGAAGGCATATCCCCAGGCCCTTTCAGAGGTTCGAGGAGGCCCGGGCCATTTACGAAATTTGGGTACCTCTGACCCTAACTTTTCATCTTATTAAAATTACAAGTGGTAAAGACTATAATTTATGAATATATCATAAAGTATATATCTAAGATAAAATTTAACTTAATCATTCTTATTTAACAAATGCCTATCGTGATTTTTGTTCTGCAAATGATTCAATTTTTTGTGAAATCTAGTTTCATGCAACATCACAGTTTATATCGAGTCCATTCATCTATTCTTGATCAATTGTTGAACAATGGTTGTTTTTGATTTGTTGCAATACATTGAAGGTACTTTCACCAGAAGCCACTGATGCTTGGGAAAACTGATGACAGTATTTAATTAGTGCAACAGTGATAATTTTTAGGAACACTGCAGATAGACCAAGTCCAAGTGTTTATTTCAGTAGATTTGTCGGTTTGCATTCTTCTTTGAAATTAGTGTCATGAACTCTTCCAACATCTCGTTCCCAAGATCTGATGAGTTTTTTAATGAGAGTTATCATAATGCTGTTGACATTTTTATTAGCAGCCGACAACAACCTTCGTCAGTCAAATTTTGTAAGCTCCCAAAGAATTGCAAACAAATCAAAAATGTTATCTAATGAGTGAAACCGGTGTTGTAAGTCTGATTGTAGGCCACAGAAGTGAGGCAACATAGATGATTGATCACATTTACTCTTTAACCTGATTTTAATTGAAACTATAGTAACCAAAGTTATTACTTTAAATTATAATCTATAGCAGAAATGGACACTTAGCTTAAAAGAACAATCTCAGTGTCAATTACTAGGTCTTAAATTGCTTAAAACAATATGCCACAATCATGTCTGAAGACTGTGAATGTGCTCAACATTGCATACACATTATTTGAAAACTAAATAATCGCAGAATTTACTTGTTTTCCTTAAAAATAATCTTTGAATTGTTGAAAATCATCAAGGTGGCAAGGCCTATTTGATAAACAAAAAAACTATTAACATATACTTAAATATTATTTTCACATTGTTCAAAGATGATATTATTTAGCTTCATTGATAGAGCTGCACGATATCATAAAGCTCCATTGAGCTGCATTTATTCTGGTTATTGTAGAGAGCCCACTTTTCGATTTATATTTTTTTATCTGTTCACTAGAAAATGCCAGTCGCCAGTTGTTCGTTAATATAGTAATACAGCTTTACTATCGAACTACTTGTTTTTAAATTTAATACTTTCTTTATAATATTTCTTTTTTTTTTCATGCTTTCAAGCCAAACTTATTTTAATTTTGGTTGTGGCTTTAACAGATAAGTCAATTAGTTTCTACTGTCGCTATTATTAGCATTTGTTGTCTGTACTATTTAGGTGTGCCAATGATGCAATTATCGCTCATGCACGGTCTTCTATTTGCCTCTCTCATTTCGCGCAGCAAGTTTTTTTCCATCCATCTCATAATTTTTTCTGTTTAGTCTATATCCATTACTAGCCCATTGGCAAGATTTTAAGTTCTGCATCATGAGTTGCCCACGAGCAAAGGACTTTCTGCCTTTAATATTTAGTCTTCTCTCCTCACTTGCTATGTCAACTCGGACTTCTTCATCCATTCTGTTCTATCCACCATTTTGCAATAGCCTTTTTCAGTTCTTTTTTTGGGTCTGGCCATCATTCTTTAGTGCCGGAGTTTTCTACAGTTTCGTCTCATGGTTGCCTGCTCAGTGATATAGAGCAGACAAATTCATTTAATTTGGCTCCAAGCACTGCTTTCTCTGTAAGGCAGTGTCGTTTGCCAGTCAGAAATGGGAATGGAAATGTGTCAATTTCTTTTAGCAAGCGAACAAGGGCTCGTCCCCAATTTCAGCAGCTTTCCCCTTTTATCCTTCTCTTGCTCCTCACTGGCTAAGTCCCAGGCCGCTCTCACTACCTAACCTTAACTTAGGTTTGCTAAATATCTGCTCATTGCGGAATAAGGGTACATCTCTGCACAATTTCCTTTGCGAGCATCCATTTAATATTCTTGCACTTACCGAAACATGGTTGCAGTCTAGTGACACCTCTGCCTATATTAAAAACCTTACTCCATGAGAAATGAACACCAATGTATCAGAAAGTGGTCCTGCATTTATATTCAAAACTCATCTACCTCATCTTCTGTTACGGCAAATGAGTATGATCTACTTATTCAGAAACCCATATTGTTTGAGGTGGAAACAGGACGGTAATTCTGCTAAGCCTTCATCGACCACCTCATTCTCTGGTTTTTCACTGAACTTCAGCCATTGCGGAAGTATTCAACAACCTAGCCATCTGAATCTGTTCTCATAGGTGAGTTTAATATTCATGTTGACTCAAACATTTGTGTTGAGGTCTCATTTCTTGACATTTTTGTTTGTTTTGGCTTTAACCAGCATGTTTCTTTTAAACCCATTGCAATGGCCACACTTTGAACCTTCTGGTTACAAAGTCTGCCTCCGTCATCTTACATTCAGTCACCTCGATTGAACCATATCTGTCTGACCACATTTGTTCAAAGTTCACCTTTCCTAACAAGTCGCAACCTACTTGGTAAACATTTAGTTCTCATCCTTGGAATTTGTGCAGATGTTGCAAATTTAAGTAAGTAAGTAAGTATATTCTTTATTGAAGCAACTGCTTATCCGCACTCTGGTGTAGAATACATTTTAAAGTACAGCATTCTAATTAATTTCCACTCTAGATTGTCTGCAACATACATGCAGTTATGGGGATTAGCAGATCTTCTTTTATATTGCATTACATTAACTTTAATAATACAACATTCTCATTAAAAAGGATTTTCACACTAGATTGTCTATCTGTGGAATTTCACGGTCATGTGGGCGCGGACGTAGGGAGTGAAAGGTCGCCCTTACAGGAGGAAGAAACCGGTGCAGCACGGGACGTGGGTTCTCCAGTATCGCTTTGAATAGAGCCATATCGGCCAACAGAATCAAATGTTCGAATGGAGGAACATCGTCTGGCAGATAGCGTTGGCAAATCAGTCTGCTCATCACTGACTGCATCCGAGCACGCTCCTACTGCCCCACGTACCCTCACCAGGCCGGGGTTGCATACAGCATGCGGGCCACTATAGTCGAACACACCAAGTCAAAAAACAGTAGTCCTGAGAGGCCATGCGCCACCATTATACGCAAAGCATATTCGATTTATATGAGGTTCAAAACTGAGACTTTCAGTCATGGTGACCCCTAGGATAACCATACTATTGACCCTTGGCAGTCCTTGCGTCTTTAATGGGTCTTCTCCTCGACCTCCCCGCCCCGAAGACGTTGTATAATTATCTCGTGTCCTTTTATCATTTTAGTCGTAGGTTGCATTTGGCAGCCCACTCAGAACATGATTTAATTCAATCTCAATTGTGTCTTTGTTGGAACCAGGAATCAACAGGTATGTGTCGTCCGCATACTTGACCAGTCTATTTACAGGATGGACAGTTTTTAATCTGGATATGGCCGTAATGAAGTGTAAAGGGCCGAGTCCAGAACCCTGGGGTCAGCCTATGGACTTGCTGAGCAGTTTGCATCTACACTGACTTGCTTACTTGACAAAGACATTTCCTTTAGGTCAAAGAAGGTTGTAAACTCATGCACATCAGCCATGGTACAGAGCAGCCACTGCTGAGGCAAGACGATGCCAGTCAGTTTGAACGCTGGTGGCGACATTCCAATTTGCCCTCAGATTTAGCTTGTTTTAGAAGACAATATAGGGTAGTTTGGAAGTTTATCTCTATTGCCAAATCAGAACGCCTAAAAAATTTTGTTTCTGAAAATATGGATTGCCCACAAGTGTTATTTATTTCATTTTATTCATTTAAATAAATTATTACATCGTGGAAAGAGCAAGTATGCTGTTATATGTTCAGACACATCTTCCCTTGCTTGCAGATTTATGAATTTCCTTGTGGATAAAGTATCTAGTATTCGCATAAAAATCTGCATTAAATTTAGATTTGACATATTGTCTTACCCACAAACCTTTCTTCCATCTCTTACCAATCTTTCAATCTACTACTTTAAGTGAGGTTCAAAAACTGGTCTTTTTTGCTTCCGATAAAATTCCCTGCTGGGTATAATTCTGACATCGCTTTTCAAAGATAGTTTTGATGTCTTTGGTCCTGTTGTCACTTTGCTGATCAATCTATCACCTAGTGAAGGTGTGTTTCTTCAGCTTTGGCCATGCCTTGTTTCCTAACTACCAGAATGTGTACTGCTGGGTTACATTCAGAACCAACAATCAACTTTTTCTCAGAATCACCATTGGTTGGCCCATGCACAAGTGTGAAACCAACCAATGGATACCCGTCAACAACTGACAGATGGTATAGATGCTTAGAGGCTTTGGGCCAAGCTGTGTTGATAGTGTAGCGCGATAACTGCCGACAGCAAACCACAGATGATGTCGACTGGTGGAAGATGACGCATGTCCGGATATTTGTGGAGGCATGATACGAACATAGGTAAGGCATTTGTCGTGTGTTGATAGGTAGATTGAATAGCTCCTGTGACTATCTGTAGAGGTCACCCCACCGATGAAAACACTCGGCTACAGGCGACGTACACTGCAGGTATGACTGATAATCAACCGCATACTTCCAAAGGGATGGTCTGATGCAGTCACATGGCCTGGGCAGCTTCCAAACAAAATGCCTCTTAAACACATAAAATCCTTGGCAAAGCCAACGAATAAGTCCAATATGCAAACCTAGCACACAAGAACTCTAACATGTTCAAAGTAACTGAGTAAATTCTGCATTTAGACAAAGACATTCGTCATTTCGACACAGCAATTGATCATTCGACCAACATGACCCATCACGTGCTTAGAAAGGAACCTTTAGGTTCCCTAAGCAAGTACGCTATGGGCCATCATTTTTATGCTGATGACACACAAACCTATCTATCCTTTAACAATCTGACACATGCTTCCTCCATTCAGCTTATTACCCATGTTTTCTCATATGTTCAATCTGTTATGATTGCTAGCAAGTTGTTACTAAATTAGTCCAAGACTGAGTTTTTAATACTGGGTACATCCCAGCGGCTTACACTGGGTGGCGACTTCAACCAGCTTCCTTCCAATGACATCCTTGGCGTTGGCTTACTTGAAGCTTTTGCCGGGCTTTTGCACCATGGCCACTCTCTTGATCGGTTATATACATCCGAACCCCTCTACGATGCTGTACAGTCTCCTCCTCCATTAAAAATAAACACTCTGTCGTCCTCAGCAGTATGTCTTCCATAGATGGCCCAGCCATCATCCAGGATCGAGATGTTCAGTGCATTAGATTGCGGACGTCTGACAAGCTTGCGGCATTGCACGCTGACCTCGCTGCATACCAGTGGCAGACTGTTGCCTCGACGGCCCCTATCGACCAAGCCTTCGACAATTTCTACACCTTCATTGGCGCAGTCCTCAATTGACATGTTCCTGAAAAGCGGATAGTCATGCGACGTGCAGATCCACCTTACATGACCCCTCACCTCCATTACCTTCTACAACGTCAAAACTCTCTCTATCGCTGAGGCAGGGTGGAAAAGGCGGTTGCTCTTGCTACACGTATTAACAATTATATCACCAAAACCAACTCAGCCTCATTCGAAGGACTGGCCCTTGGCTCCCGGTCACTGTGGTCTGAGGTTCGCCGAATACATGGCGACTCCAGTGCCCCAATATGGTGCTACGTGCAAGTCCTTAAACAGCCATTATCAAAAAGTCTCAACTGACATCAACTACTCTGCTCCAAAAATGAAGCATACTGTTTCTTCACTGAACAATGACGGAACATGTATTTCTGAATTTGATGTTTTCAGGTTGCTAGATGGCGCCCACGGCTCGTTAGTGGGACCTGATGGTATTCCACTCTCGTTTCTCTCTTCTATGTCCCACTTACTCTGTGGCTGGGTTGCCACCCTCTTCAATCACTCCCTAGCAGATTCTTTCACTCCGCCTCAATGGCATGCCAGTTGCATCACCCCGGTTCTGGTCTCGGCCCACTCAACTTTGTTGTTGCCATCTCTGGCCTCAAACTTCTCAACAGCGCCAATAAGCTGCTGAAGTATGCAGATGATTGCAATGTCCTGATCCCTGCCTCGACTATTGCTTCTACCGACTCTGAGCTAGTCCACTTGCAGGCATGGGCCTCCAGGTGTAATCTCAAACTTAACACATCAAAATCTAAAGAGATGATTGTAAGTAGACCTAGAGCCAGAGGTGATGCCTTCCCACCTCCGATGCTTGGAATCGATAGGGTGGAGGAGATGAACATTTTGGGGGTTGTACTCACATCTAGGCTTCGCCCTCATGCACATATCGACCGAATCTGTACTAGGGCTAATCAGTCTTTCTACACCTTGTGCATCCTTAGAGCCCATGAGCTTCATGGGGTGGTCCTCCATGATGTTGTGGGGGCTACTACTCTAGCCCGTCTTCTGTATGCGTCTCCAGCATGATATGGTTTCACTAATGCGACCCACCGTGCTCGCCTCAGTGCTGTTGTTCGGAAGCTGGTGCGACACAGGATGCTCCCCTCTGAACAATACAATATTAGTTAGCACTTTTATAGTAGTGATTAGGGTGATAATTGTCTTTTTCCATTTCAAGAACTGCAGTAAAAAAAATCATCATATGTCCAATTAGCTATGTAACAATTAAAAGCTATCTTAAAGGTTCGCGGTACAACTCGACCTATTTAATAGCACATGATGTATACAGAGTGTATACTACAACTGCAATTGGGTATTTAAGCAAACATATAGACTATTTACACATACTATAGAAAATTAAATCAAACATCTTGATAATACCCACTGAAATAATTATTTCAAGTGGATTAATTTTAATTTAAACCAAAATCAAAACAGAGCACACATAATTTAATTTAAGAGTGTTTAAAGCTAAGCCCAGAAAATTTTTAAAATTATAAACAGGAAATGTTACAAATGGATTTAAAAATAATAAGCAAGAATGTCAATTCAATTCGCCAGGTGGCAGTTAATGGTGCTAGTTTTGGTTCACAACGTATTGTGAACTTCGATTAAACAACGAAGGTCCGTGATAATGAAATTTCTAATTGGCAGGCAAACAGGCTAAATAGCGTAAGCTAAAAAAAAATTTTTTTTTTAACGAAACCTTTAACCTACCCCCCATCTTACACAATATAACGCTAACAACATGAACCCACCCACCTACCCCTTGAGCGTTATATAATATGTGAACGGGCCACATTGATTCCTTAAATCTGGGTGGGTCCCAAATTATGTGCTCTGGCTGTGCACGAAATTTAGGCATTTGTTTTTCTTCAGTTAAGTCTTTTAATGAAGAAGTAAATTCAATTTGTAATCCTGCTATAATTATATTTGTGACATGCGAAGTATTCGACCGTGTGTCACAGTGGGCGATTGGTTAGAGCGGTCGGCCCATAACGATCAATGTGTGCTGAGTGAGCGGGTTCAACCCTCGTCCTAGCATCTTGAGCACAATTGCTATGCAGTACAACAGCAATTGCACCATCGAGGCGTGTGCATCTCTGAGTAAAAAAATGTTGGAATAAGGGTTATATCAAATTCCAGAATTTAAAAAAATTAAATTAAAATAAATATATCTCTGATGAACATGAATCTTACTGGCCAACGCACTTGTCTCTAGTTGCTTAGATTATTGTAGCTCTCTCCTGTTTAATATCACAAGAGCCAATTTACTGAAGCTGCAAACAGTACAAAACTGCCTGGCCAGGTTGTTACTGGTTTCATAGGTGGCTCACATAATTCCCTTTCTTAGATCATTACATTGGGCTTCCTGTTGAGGAACACATAAAATTTAAAATTGGTCAAATTACCTATAAGACATTTGTTCTGGTCTGGTGGGGTATCTACAAACTAGGCTTGTCCTTCAGAGGCATCAAAACTCGACTAGATCTCCTGATTCCTTTATCTTTGCTATACCTTGTGTTAGGACCAGTCTTGGTATGCGGGCTTACTTTATTGTCAGTCCAAGGTTCTGGAATGCTTTAACACACGCCGTTTGGGCTGACGAGTCCGCAGTTTCCTTTCAATCTTGACTGAAAACGTTTTAACACGCTCCTCATATTCACCATCTCTGCTGTGACTCATACTACCAGTTGCGTCAGCTTCGCACTGTTGGTTGCTCGCTAACTTCAGATGCTAAAGGCCCATTGCTACACTTGTCCACTCCTTCATCACAGCGTGACTAGGTTACTGCTGCTCACTCTATGTATTCCTCCCAGCTGGATGGTTGCAGTGCCTATTCCAGGTATTGTGTTCTGCTGCACGTCTTGTGGAGCACATTTAGAAATTTGGCCACGTCTCTGGCCATATGCTGGATGTACTCCACTGGCTCCCCTCAGTGCTTCTGAGTAGTGTCCTTGAAGGGGCACTATATAAATCTTTGTAATTAATGCACACTTGATTCTAACTACAGCACTTAACAAATTTTTAAGTGCAACAGTAAAAATTTTCATTTTTTCAATAATACTATTGAATAAATAATACATATGTTAATTGCACCCACACTAGAAAACATAAACGCATATTACTTTCAAGCATCTGGTGGTTCTGCTCAGCGCAGTAGAACTTTTTTAAAGTGTCACAAATCTGCAGCCTTAGATTTCGGTCAGGAACTCTCATCAAGTAGCCTGTAAACCAATCAGTAAAAATCACATAAAAATCAGCAAATAAATTATTATTTGATGCCAAGATACATATTACAGGATTACATAAATTAGGGGAGCATTGTTCTAAAATCGATAGTCCTTTTTGATGGTTTCATCAGTGGAAAAAGTGGTGCAAAAAGATACTGCATTGAAGTCAGATGCCTCTCAAACGTACAAAAGTCCTGGCAAAACCAACGAATAAGTTCGGTACGCAAACCTAGCACTAGAAAACTCCAACATCGTTCAAAGTTACTGATCAAATTCTGCGTAAAATATTGGTCAAAGTAGTGGTATTGCATTGCCTTAAAAAAGTATTAGTATTTGTATTGCCAATACCTTTAGTAGGAAGTATTGGTATAGCTATTGCCAATATCTTTCTCCAGTAATGTTAACAGCTCTGCTGATATCCAATTTAATAATCGTTGAATTTTAATCCTAGTAAAGAATAAAATGCTGAAACATTTGCAATTATTAATAAATCAATAAATCTGCATTAAAAAGTCGATTGTCAAATACTTAAAGCAATGGTCTTACCAAGTTGGTCAGTACTCTCAATTGCAATCTGTTCATACGAAATTTCATCGGACGCCTTTTCTTTCAGGTATGGCAAGCTACACAGATGTAACAATTCTGACATTGGCTCAGCATATGATGGAATTTCAGAGACTTTGTCTGCACAAAAATTTAATATCTTGAACACCTGAACCAAATCTCTCATAATCTACTCTCAGTCATTAAGGAATAAAACATTATCTCACTCTGACAAGGAGTGAGTACAAAGTTCATAACACACAGCTGCCACCACCATTAAAATCTTCTTCGGTGCTTCTTAATGAAAAGAAACCAAATTATAATTATTATAATTATAATAACTTGTGGTGTGGCACAGTGGCTGATCGGTTAGAGCGGTCAGCCCGTAACCCTCAGTATGTGCTGAGCGCGCGGGTTCGAGCCTCGTCCGGGGCGTCACTGTGTAGGGACCTTGAGCAAGTCCTTCGCGCACCACTGCTCTGCAGTACAACTGCAATTGCGCCGTCGAGGCGTGTGTATGCACTTCTGAGCAAAAAGATGTTGGAAGAAGGGCGGTATCAAATTTCGGAAATGAATGGAATGAATGAATGAATAACTTATATTATTCCTTGAGTTCAAAATTACTATACCTGTCTTAGTCATCACAGTATTTTATTAGTGTTATACATAGTAGGGTGACCCGACAAAAGCACGCAGGGCAAAAGCGTGTCGACATAAGTGCGCCGACATAAGCGCGCCAACAATTGCGCACAGAGTTAAAGCGCACAACAACAAAAGCGCACAGCTCACACTTGTTTAAAATTATTTATTAAGACAAGTAAACAGGTGTTCAACTTCGCCAAAGCCGGTCCCAAGCCCGGTTGAAAAACTAGGAGGGTTGGGAGCGAGGTTGGCTACCTCACCCCATAAAAACAAAAATCGACCACTACAGAAACAATAAGAGGAAGCCATTCCGGTACACAAAGGCACTGTCAAACGGACGTATGAAGGAACCAGGCGAAAGCTGAAAGGAAACCCGGATCCTGACAAGTCAGATCTTCAACGCCAAAACACTCACTAGGATCGGCATGTGGAACGTTCCAGTGCCGAAAGATGGACCAAGTGATCCGAGAAAAGAAAACATATCGGCTAGACATACTAGGTATCAGAGAAAAGAGATGGTAGGGACAATGAAAAATCACTAGTGGAGCTACAACAATATTGTATGCAGGACACCCAGAGCACCATATCCATGGAGTGGGTTTCATGCTTGGGAAGGAGACATCTCGGGCTCTGGTGGAGTGGAATCCGATTCATGAGCGCATTATCACAGCTAGATTCCACACAAAGCATGCAAAGGTCACTATAGTACAGATTTACGCCCCAACAGCAGTTGCGCCTGAGGAGGAAAAAGACAACTTTTACAACCAGTTGGAGAGCGTCGTCAACGACATCCCAAGTTATGACATAAAAATAGCGATGACAGACCTCAAAGCTAAGATAGATGGAGACAGGAGGGGTTGGTCAGAATGATTGGCCCACATGGCTCTGCAGAAGAGACAAACAACAATGGAGAAAGACTACTGAAATGGACAGGAGCTGGAGGATTCATTGTAGGAAACACCTTCTTTAAGTACAAAAGGATACACAAAACTACATGGACATCCCCAGATGGAAGAGTCTCAAATGAAACAGACTACATGTGCATAGGAGGAAGATCGCGCTCTGCCTTGCAAGATATATGAACTTTCTGAGGAACCGACGCAGGTTCAGATTATGGTCTCATAATAGGAACAATCAAGATTTGACTAAAGAAACAGAGGGTGACAGAACCAAGAAAACCGTTTGCTACAGAATACCTAAAGAATGCAGAGACATCAAACGGGTTCTACTTGGAGACCAAGAATAAGTTTGAGAAGCTGGAACACACCACAGACTACGAGAAGCAATGGGAGATGTTCGTACAAGCCATCAAAGATAGTACAGAGAAGACAATCGGATGAAGGAGAGGTACATACAAGGAAAGATGGAACAGGAGAGAAACATGGGAACTGATCGACAATAGAAGAGAACGCTAAAAGAGACTGTTCAAGTAACGAACAACAATGGGCTGAGAGAAACATAAAATACAGTCAAGTCAATCGCATGGTTAAACGAAAATGCAGAAAGGACAAAAGGAAATGGATAGAAGAAAGAGGAGAAGAGGCACAATATGCAGCAAATCGAAATGATACCAAGACAGGATCGTACGTGAACTCACGGGCTCAGCGAACAGCACCGACATCCCCAGAGGCATAGCTAGGGTATTTTGCACCCGGGGACAAACTACAGAATTGGCGCCCCTTTGGGGGCCATCCATACATGACGTCACGCGCCTATGGGGAGGGGTGTCACACAATTGTGACGATGTGTAGCGAGGGAAAGGGGTCCAAAGAAATGTGATATCACATCATCACATCAACATTCATAATTTTAGTTTTAAACATTTGCTCAATTGTAATTAGGATTTTGGGGGCGCCAAAATGTAATCTTAACTAACTTTTTGGGATGAATTAGTTTGTTTCGAAATAATAGAATAATAGTTTTAATCCTCATTTTGGCGCCCCCTCCAACTCGGCCCCCTGGGACACGTTTCCACGCCTGCACCCTAGCTACGCCTCTGGACATCCCCGTCAAGAGTAACAATGGTCGTATGCTCACGACGGAAGAGGAACAGGCAAAGAGACGGAGGGAACCCTTCAGTGAGGTTCTGAAAGCACATTTCACTTCAAGGTTGAAATGGACGTTCCACAGCTAGATATCACACTGGAGGAGATTTCAAATAAATCGTGAAGTCGTAGAAGCAATACACTCACTGAAAAACAACAAAGCTGCAGGCCTGGATGAGATAATGGCACAGCTGCTCAAGCATGGAGGAGAGGCAGTAACACAAGAACTCACACACCTGTTCAACCTTATTTGGAGAGAAGAGAATGTACCAAGCGAGTGGAGAGATGGAATTATCATAAAGCTACCGAAAAAGGGGCTCTGAACGACTGTAAAAATTGGAGAGGAATAACATTGCTGTACGTACCAGGGACAGCTTCTGCAACATATTGCTAATTGCCTAAAGAAGGAAATTTGTCAAACACTCAGGGAAGAACAAGCCGGCTTCAGAAATGGCAGATCATGTAACGAACAAACTGTCACACTTCGGAATATAATAGAACAAAGTCGGGAATTCAACACAAAACTTCCAGTCAATTTTGTCGACTTCAGGAAGGCTTTTGACAGTCTATAAAGGGATTCCCTCTGGAAGATAGTGAGAACATATGGTGTACCTGACAAATATATTAACATCTTTGTACCTTAACTCCAGATGCTGCATAAGGGTGAAAAACGGAAACACATGTATGTTTGACATCTTGACAGGAGTCCAACAAGGATGTGTTCTGTCTGCCTTCTTATTTATCATCATTATGAACTTCATAATGAAAAGAGCAATGGATGAACCTAACTTTAGCATAAAATGGAAACATTCTAGGCTAACGAACCAGGACTTTGCAGATGACGTTGCATTGCTAGGAGGGTCATACAGAGACCTGCAGCGAATGACAGATAACTTATATGAGATGAGAAAAAGGCTGGACTATGCATGAATAGCAGCAAGACAAAAACCATGAACATTAGAGGTCAACAGTGCCAGGACATCTTCGTCAGTCAGCAGATCATCGAATTTGTTGAAGATTTCTCGCATTTGGCGAGTGTCATTTCAAACAAAGGAGATGCGGAAGTGGATGTAAGAACCAGAATTGGTGAAGCTGCAGCTGTGCTCCAAAGACTGCGCAAGGTATGGACACTAAGGAGCATGAAACTAAGAACCAAAATATACCTGTACAGATAAATTGTGATACCAACGTTGACATACGCAAGTGAAACATGGAAGGAGACTGCAAGAACATCACACAAACTGAATGTTTTTCATCAAAGATGTCTTCAAACTATTTTGGGCATATTATGAAGGGATCATATTACAAACGAAGAAGTTCTGAGGTTGGCAGAGGTGGGGAGGATGGACGAGATCGTCAGACGGAGGAGAAGAAGAATGGCCGGACGCATCTGGCGGTTGCTACCACAGCGCCTGGCAAAGACAACAACGGGATGGATACCGGAAAATGGAAAGAGAAGCAGAGGAAGGCTGGTGAAAACCTGGAGGACCACCTTTATACAAGACTTGAAGGAGATGAGAATCGAATGGGATGATGCGGAAAAGACTGCTACAGATCGTACGGGATGGAGAGCTCTTGTTGACCAATGTTCCAAGAGGAACAGGAGGAACTAAGTCTAAGTAAAGCAAACAAGTGTTCACGAGGCAGACTGTGGAGTGATCTAAGTTGTTATAGCGCTATAGTTAAATCAAAATAGTCAATATTCATTTCAATTCAACTGTAATTGTGTGTTAATTGCGATTTCAGTGGCAAATTTAATTCAAGGAATTTTACTTTGTTTCTGATATGCAAATAAATTTGCAAAAGACTTCTTTTCCAATCAACTGCAATTGGACATTAATTGCAATGTTGTTCGCACATATCTATGGTGGAAGCCATATAAATATCTCGAATCATGCGGTAAGTTATTGACCACTAACAAATATTGTGTATTATTTATATTTCTATAACACTGCATGCCTATGTCTTGCGCCCATTTGTCGGGGTTTTTTACGCACCTATGTCGGCGAGTAAACAAGTAAGGGGAGTAAAATGGGGCAACATGCATCTCATATAGCCTCTGTTGCTCAATTGCCCATCACACCACCTACCCGTGGTACCCCTGTTGGAAGCAAAGTCTGTGGTGGATGACCGAATCCTCGCTGGTATATGTGAGTCCCAGAGCAGAAGATCTTGAAGGACGGATGGTGGAAGTCATCAGCGCAAGGAGATGGTGTCTCAATAAAAACACCCAGGGGAAGGCAATGGCAAACCACCCTTGTTAATCTGCCAAGAAAACCATAATGATCAATATAGAACAATCGATAGTTGCAGATGGTGAGACTCCCAGGCCAGAGTGCAACTCAACAGTTACTGGGGAAGAGCGAGACGGTGAGTCGAGAGCCATCGGATCTAATGAAGCAACAGGACCAAAGCCGAAAGGATGTCCTGTGGTGGATCGCATCAGAAGGCAAAAACTTAACCTGAGCTGTAAACACAGAATGAGGGTAGCCACTTGGAACGTGAGAAGTATGCAGAGTGGTAAGATGAATATCATACAGGAAGAAATGAAATGACTAGACATAGCAATAATAGGATTATGTGAGACAAGATGGAAAGGTCAAGGACACTTTAATTGGAACGGATACAGGATAATAATGTCAGGCCAACAACAGAGAGGAAGAAATGGGGTTGCAATCACGTGTGATAAGAAAAGTACAAATGCAATAATGGGATACAACACTGTGGGCGATAGAATATTGAGTGTAAGATTCCGGGGAGGAAAGGTAAACACCACGATTGTACAGGTGTATGCTCCAACATCAACAGCACCAGAAGAGGAACATGAAAGTTTCTACACTGAGTTACAGAGTGTAATGGACAGAACTGCAAAAGGAGATGTATTAATGATCATAGGAGACCTTAATGCAAAAGTGGGAAAGCGCACGGGAGGAGAAGGGGACACGATGGGCAACTATGGCCTAGGGGAGCAAAATGATGCAGGTGAAAGACTGATAGAGTTCTGTGAAGGCAACAACATGAGAATTATGAACACATGGTTCGAACAACCAAAAAGAAGACTATACACATGGACGTCACCAGATGGGAAATACAGGAACCAGATTGACTACATATTGATAAATAAAAGATGGAAAAGCACAATCAGAGATGAAAGAACGAAACCAGGAGCGGATTGTGGAACTGATCATGAACTATTAATGGCAACATTACAAACGAAACTGAAGAAACTAAAAAAAGAGAAAGGATGACCACATATGACTGCAAAGGCATCACACCGGAATACAGGATGGAAATAAAGAATAGGTTCGAAGTACTGGAGAGGGACGTGATGGAGGTAGAGGAGGACACAAACAACCTGTGGGAGAAGATGAAGGGAACGATATTGGAAGTTGCAGAGAAACACATCCCGAAGAAGAAGAAATTCACAACAACACCATGGCTATCGTTGGAAGCTATTAGTATAGCAGGAGAAAGGAAAGCTGCAAAAAGCACAGGAAACAAAGATAAAGTAAGAGAAATGAACATTGCCTTCCAAAAGCAAGCACGGAAAGATAAAGAAAAACATTTAAATGAAATGTGCAGGGAAATGGAGGAAGAAGAAAAGAAAGAGAGAAAAAAAGAAATGTTCTCAAAAGTGAAGGCAATAGCAAGAAAATTTACACCTAGAATGGGCTCACTGAAGTAAGGAGATGGAAACGTAATTGGTGATGAAGAGGGGATGAAGAAAAGATGGAAGGACTACACGGAGGAACTGTACAACGAAGACAATAGAGTAAAAATAGAACAAAACAATATAACAGAACACGAAAAGGAACCGGTGGTTATGGAAGCAGAGGTGGAATGGGCAATCAAACAACTGAAGGACAACAAAGCGCCAGGTCAGGATGAAATACCCATAGAATTGATAAAAGCGGGAGATGACGCAATGAAAAAGACAATAACAAAAATATGCAATAATATATGGAAAACTGGAGAGTGGCCAGAGGAATGGAAGAGATCAATATTTATCCCTTTATTTAAGAAAGGAGATGCAAGAGAGTGTGAAAATTACAGGACAATAGCATTGATATCACACACAAGCAAAATACTACTCAAAATAATTAATAAAAGAACGGAGAATATAATTGAGAGACAGAGCTTCCGGACAATCAGGCAGGATTTAGGAAATCCCGGGGAACGCGAGATCATATTGCCAACATGAGGTGGATAATGGAAAGGCAAAGGGAATATGGACAAAAAATACACATATGTTTTATCGATTATAGCAAAGCATTTGACTGCATTAACCATGAACTGATGTGGAAAACTCTAATAGAAATGGGTATACCAAAACATTTGATACAACTACTAAAGGGATTGTACAAAGACCAGGAAGCAGTGATAAGAACAGAATTTGGAGACACAGACAAATTTAAAATCAAGAAAGGGGTGAGGCAAGGGTGCATCCTGTCCCCATTTCTTTTCAACCTGTATGCAGAAAGGATAATGAGGAGGGCAGAAATGGACTAGGCAACTGAAGGAGTAAAGATAGCAGGAAGGACATTGAATAACCTAATATATGCGGATGACACAACACTGTTGGCAGGGAAGAAAGCAGATCTGGAAAATCTGATAAGGAGACTGAAGAGAGAAAATGAGAAGGCAGGCCTATACTTCAACTTAAAGAAGACAAAGATAATGACAACAGCTGATTGGGACAGTTTCGAGATAGACGGAGAGGAAATAGAGGTGGTAACAAGCTTCACGTTCCTGGGATCATTAAACGAAAAAGAGGGAAAATGTGACTCGGAAATAAAGAGAAGGGTGGCGAAAGGGAAATCTGCAATGAATGGACTGGAAAAGATATGGAAAGACAAACATGTGAACATAGACACAAAAAAAAGATTAGTTAGAGCAATGATCTTTCCTACAGTACTATATGGCTGTGAGACATGGACAATGACAAAGAACATGGAGAAGAAAATCAACGCATGCGAAATGTGGATATGGAGGAAGATGCAGAGAATATCATGGACGGAGAAGAAGACAAACGAAGAAGTGCGCAGGAAGATTGGAGTCGAGAATGATGAGACGTTACAACAAACAGCGTTGAGAAGGAAGCTAGGGTTTTTCGGACATGTTATGCGATCAAATGGAATGGAAAAGGAAATGATGCTGGCATGTGGAGGAGGAAGGAAGAAAAGAGGGCACCCAAGGAAAAAATGGATGGATGTGATACATGAAAAAACTGAAATGAGCCTCGAGGAATTTAAGAGATGCAACTTCGGACAGAAAAAACTGGAGAGGATTGGTCATGGCGGTCGCTAGATTTCCAAGAAATGACAGCACAAGGTGACAAGGTGATGTCGGCGCACTTGTGTCGGTGCACTTATGTTGGCGCACTAATGTCGACCCGATTTTGCCCTTCATGCTTTTGTTAAGGTGCTACATATTAGTAGTAGCAGCAGCAGGAGTAGTAAAATAGTAGCAATAGTGACTTGGTGTGTCTGCTTCCCACAGTTTTGACTGCAACAGGGACGACATGGTGAGATAGCTATATATTTGCATTCTTTATTATGAGATGCTATTTCTGCTGTTGAACCTGTGTTTTGCAATGTTATATGCGCTTATGATGCTATGAATGCATCAAAGCTAAAGGAACATCCATACATGACATCATGCAATTTTTTTTTAAATTTTGATCCCTCCCCTCATTACACATCATTACAAAAGTCATACCTTAAAAATAACATCACAAAGCCATGCACCCCCCCCCCCAAAAAAAAAAAACAGATGTCCAAAATGTTATTTACAAATTTTCTTATAATTAGAAAAAATGAAATTATAACCGTAAAAATACTTAACACTATATAGTAGAACAAAGAAAAATGAAGAAAGTATAATTATTGCACTCACTAAGTCACTATACATTCTACCGGTTGAAAAGCTTTGGTAGAATCATTACATTTATGAAAAAATGTTTAATAACAATAACTCGAAGCAATCCTAACTTTATGCTTCTCCATTCTCCCATGGATAAGTAAAATGCTCATTCATGAAATAAATAGGGAGAGCTTGGATGTCATCATCCTGTTCAATGCTCTGCTTCGTCTATCTAATCCGCACACTCTCATTTTCTTTGTTTGCGATTACTACCATTAGTCACGCTGCCCATGTGCACCGACTCTCTGTGACCTGATGTGTTTTAGTGGAATAATTCCTCCTCGTGTGTTACAGAATGGCTGCCTCACTTCCAAAACCCCAAAATTGACACTGAGCATAAAAGTAAACAATCGAAAAATTAAGAGTGCAATAATCATAAATAGTGTTGCAAATTGTGGTATCAATTACTGTTAATTAAGTGGAACTTGTTAAATTGAGTAAAAGTTTTTAATAAAATTACACATTTTCATACTTAATGTAATGAAGTGAAGTCACATTTCTTAGACCCCTCACCCTCATCACAAATGTGTAATCCCCTCACACATAGACATGTGACATCGTTTATGAAAATATCATTAATGCTGAAATATGCTGTCTATGTTCGCCCACTTAAGCGCCCATGTAGCGGCATGGCTGTGTTACGGCACTTTATAAATCGTCCGTTTAATAATAATACTACATAGCTATAGCAAGAATAAAACTAACAAATTCATCTTTATTTTTTTTACAAAATACAAAAATAACAAAAGGGCAATATTGACTAACACGAGAATAATGAACTATGCTCCTATGTTCGCCCAATATTTGGGACTTGTGAATTAATGCAGTAGTAATGGCACATATGATTAAATAACTTTCTTATTTTCTAAACATTTCAATAGTGATTGCAACCCTAAGACTTAGTGTAACAGCACTGGAAATTTGTAAAATAAGCAATCACAGTAATCTTGCAGTCAAATGTCTCTGCAGATCATAAACAGCCGTAAGAGTGGGAATTCCATTTGTAGTCATTTGAAATAGGCCCATGAATCAATAAAAAGAAATAAGCGTTGTAAAATTCGAACTTGTTAAATTTACCAATATTCTCTACTTTTTATAACTGATAAAATTGAACTTAAGAAAAAGATACAAATCCATTCTTGTAATGCTTTACAACCTTCTTCAGTGCGTGAAAATGTCTTTCACATAATCTGGCCTAAACAAAATAAAACAACGTTTGTGTTTGACCCCAAAATAGCACTATACAAATATCCATTCACAAGTTCATATAATTGTACAATTACATAATTACCATTAATGCAATCAATTATAATAATTACCTAAGTCGCGTGTGTGTGTCTGTCTGTCATATTTTAACATTTCACTTAATCACCGAATTTACTAGGCTTTTGCGCAAACCTTGCTGCATCCGGTGCTGTTGTTGCATCTGTCGTATGCAAATAAGGTTAACCTTAATAATATTATTAAAAGAAATTACTCCAAAATTAATAACTTCCAAATAACATGAATATTATAGCACACAACAATCACAATCTATACACTTGATTATAAATTTCAGAATGTAACAAATTTAAATTGTGAAGTTTTAGATCAAATTCCAGAGTTTTTACACAATTACAATTTTTATATTTTAATAATTGAACAAAAGTGCCAGAACGCCGTTTCGGCGCATTCCACCAGAAAAAGAGCACAGCGTATGAGTTATATAGTTCCCGGTCATATAGTCACAGATCATTTCATCGCAATTCATTTCGCCGCGTTTTATTTTGTCACAGTTCATTTCATCGCAGCTCATTTCATCGCATTTTTAAAATGACATTAACCTTAAACCTAACCCTAAACGACCTTCATGATGCATAACCTGACCATAACCGACCCTCACAACGCATAACCAGACCCTAACCGACCCTCTGGATGTTTAACCTGACAAAATGAATGCAATGAAATGAATGGAACGAAACGAAATGCAAAGAAATGAGCTGCGATGAAATGACTGCGATGAAATGATCTGTGACGAAATGAGCGGTCACGAGTTAAACATCATGCAATGTAATTATATTTCTAGTTATTAGCATTAAATGGAAACTTAACAAATGAAACTCAAGAAGAACGCCAGTTGAAGAAACTCAAGCTTTGATCCATGATTTTCACGGGTTAACAGCTAGTCTAATAATAATAATAATAATAACAGCAAAACATTAATTATAATAACATCATTTGACATCAGAGTATTTAAGAGATTTGTTTTTAGCCAATCGCTCCTCGATTACAGTTCTGGCCTGTGAACTTATATATTTATATGTTATACATATAATATATATAACATATACATATCATACATGTGGAAAAATTTTGCTAAACCAGTCGCATGTCGCTGGTTACAATCAGGCTTAAAATGACCAAAAATGACGTGAAACCTCAAACCGGTCGTAATTGATATTAATGCAGAAACGATTACAAAAATATATATTTAATACAAATAATATATAAAACTTTTGTTTGGACTTTCATAAAGGCTTCAAAAAAGATTTTTACCAACAGCCCTATAATGTTACGAGACGGAAAATCATAATTTCGGTTCAAATTTCGCTATCTTTGTTGTCATATTTAATTAGGTTATGGTTCGAGATTTCTCGCCTTCATGGTCTCGTTTTGAAGCAGAATATCTCCTTTTCCTGTTCTATTAATAACATATGACCTTAGCCTATTTATTACGCATACAGATTGCCCAAAAAGAGGTCGACTTATGTAAACAATAGCCGATTAATGTTAGCAACTGAAGCGCGTGATTTGATCACGTGATACAATCTTGAACTGCGGTTGGCTGATGGTTTTAAGGTCAGATATGCGCATGCGCACTCGGTATGACTCGGTCTCTTTAAATGTCACGCACACACGGAATGCAATCTAGTTTGTTGATTTTGAAATACTTAACTCTCGAAAATGGAAGAGATTATCGCGAATTTGATTAATGCTAAGGGTCGGATCGAGCAAAAGTGCACGAATTGTTGCAAGAGTATTTGATCATCGATCGCGATGACGATCGCGATGAAAGCGAGGTTTTCAGTGATGATGATTTTCGGACAGAATCTGATGCCAACAACGATTCAGATGACCAAGAAGAAAACGAAATGAATGTTTCGGATTTCGAAGAGGTCATGACGCACGCTAAAACATCTAGTGAGTTCGTAACTGATGACAATGCCGTTGAATATCAGAAAGCAGTTGAATTCAGGTACGCCCCGATTATTTTTTAAATACTGTGCACCACAGGATCCTTGTTTATAGACATTGACGTACCGTTTCTGATTCACTGCAACTCCTATACGAAAATCACTGTTTAAACTAAGCTCTACCTGCACCACAGGATCCTTGTTTATAGGCAATCGCATACTGTTTCTGATTCACTGCGACTCCTATACGAAAATCAGTTTAAATTAAGCTCTAATTATTGAGCTAATTATTATTATAAGTCTCAGGCATAACTGTGCAGATAAGCCTGTTCTAGTTGAGCTTGTCTTTATAAATATTCAGGCACAACTACTATGTTTAGACCCTCTTCTCACTGTGCTCGTTTTTAAAAGACCTTAGGCATAACGGTTAGGTTTACAACCTGTATTATTGAGCTTGTCTTTAAGTATTCAAGTATAAATGCAAAAGTTGTGTCATTTCCTCTCTTGCACTACTTCATCTTTTACAATCCTTATTGTGCAATGTACAAGTTTATCATTAATTGATTAAGTTATTGATAGGAAATAATAATTAGTATTTCAATTGCATTTTATTTTTTTATCAGGATTCTTCTCGATAATCAATAATTGCAGTCTACCGGCTGATAAATCTTGTAAATCGCTGTTTGTTTTGAATGAAGGCTTTTAGCATTGGCTTTGCTTTTTTGTTGCATGGCTTTTATAAAAGCAAACTGAAATGAATTTGATCAATAGAAAAAAATATTTGTATATGGGTTGTTTATTTGTAGATGTCAATGTAAACTTAATAATGGACTCCCATGCAGTAGCCAGTATGCTCCGGAGGACATGGTCAGGCGTAGAATGGAAATGGCTGCACTTTTCCCTGGGGATCAAATGTTGGTGCTACTCGGCAAAATTTCTTGCACAATAAACATGTCCGATGAGACTTGTCGCAGCAGGAAATCCAGCCAAGCGGTGCGTCAACACCAGCGAACATCATATTATTTGGAAAGCCGTCAGATCTGCCGTACAACCTTTAAGTTCATCCACGGGATTAGCCAGGACAGACTGACGGGGATTCTCAGGTGGTATAAAACAGAAGGTTTAACACCAAAAGAAAAACAAAGCGGTGGACGTAAGGACAACACCCACTGCTTTCAGTTTAGCGAAATTGAAGATATCCTTCGCTTCCTGACAAATTATGCCAGCGAGCATGCGATGATGCTTCCTGGAAGGGTTCCTGGATTTAAGCTGGATGATATCAAGTTGCTGCCATCGAGCCACACCAAGACCAAAGTGTACGGCATATACAAAACGTGCATGGAACAACATGGAAAACGAGTCGCTGGATTTTCGATCTTCAAACAGTACTAGCTTCAACTCGCTCCATTCATCACGACGTGCAAGCCAATGACTGATTTGTGTTGGACTTGCCAAAACAACACGTTGATCTACCGTAGTTCCATTATCGAGGATCATGATAAAGGTTTGACTTGAACTGCATATGTTTCTATGATTTTCCTGAGAAAAGCAAAAAATTATTTTTAAGAAATCTGAAATGCTCCAGTGGTGTTCTGGTATGAGGAGCACCTGGGGCTTTGTTTACATTTGAGATTACAATTTGCACTTAACATAACGGTGACTGGCTGAATAGTCACACGTTTTGTCCGAAATATAAAGACAGTTCTCCTGCTGGACTAAGCGGCTAATTCATTTATAAAATATTGTTTATGTGTGGGTGGGCTCGATTGTGTTGTGGGATGTGTGCTGGATTGTTAAGAGAGAGATAAGGGATTCAAATCTTCTCTAGTGAAGAGATTTGCATCGAGATTTCTGCTCCACCTGTGCCATTTTACCAACTCAGCTGTGATTAGTACATTGCTCGTACACTGTCAGTGAAAAGATAATACGGCGAGGGAGAGAATTTGTCACTTGCTCTCATATGCTGAGGCTAAGATATGAAGTCACAGACACTTCACACCAATTACTGCCTCTCAGATTAGTTTAAGGAAATGCTCTTCGCTATTTATCTATAATTTAGATCTAAAATTTAATATTGTGATATTTAATTCCTGTGCAAATTATTCCTCTTAAATGTCTTTTAGTATTTGAGACTGTATACTATAAGATAGGTCTTATTGTTGTAGATCTATGGAAGAATTTGATTGCCCGTTGCTACACATAGAGGAAGAAGCTGCAATGGACAAAAACAGAGTCGATAAAGAATACTGAATAAAGACGCAGCAAATCTTTTTTGACTCTACCACTACCATTACTCTGGCAGTGCCAGTCTCAAGTCTGGATAAAGGAGGAGGGCGACGACAATGATCCTTTTTATCACACAGCATCGTTAAAATGAAGCTTGTTCATCATCTTCCGACGATGCAGAACCACAAATCGTCTTCGCACCAAACTGGAGGACATGATAGCAGGTGACCTGTAAACAGTGGCAGTGGGTAGACTGAAGGATTGGACCTTGTTTCAACAGAGGAGCCAAAACAAAGAGGAAGCTCGTAATCCAATGATGATTCACAATCACCTACTGCTGGAACATGTAAAACTCTAGGTCATGGTGGTGGAAGACCCGTGACTTTGCCAGTTGACGCTAAATACATAGTGTGACTGGAATAAACTGTCATTTTATTTCTGTGTTTTATTATTTGGATGTTAATTTTATCCATTACTGTATTGCAATATCTAATTCCTTAGCAGGTAATAGCTGCTTAACCTCTCTCGGAATTTGAGACTTTTGTAATAAAATTGACATTTAGTTTAAATGATTTCTCGTTGGTCAACTGGAATAACTTTGATAACTTTGTTCCTACTTGAGATATCTACACCAAATTTCGACAGTACATTTGCAATACCTGCAGCTGCAATGGTGCCAAATTTCAGTAAAATCGGTTCAAAAACAATAGCTGTTGCTAAGGAGATTATAAAAATAATATGGCTAAACTTTGCATGCAGTTTTCTCGAATAGCACTTTACGTAAACGGTCACATTGGAAATTCTATAACTTTGGCTGTATGCAAGGCATAAACTAGCTGAAAACGATTTTGGAAAGGTAAACCTAGCAGCTTCAGGATGGTGCAAAAAACAGGAAAAAATATTTTGTATACAAGTGACTGGTTTCGTGCTGACGAGTCACATATATATGATAATATACCGTATATACTCGACTATAAGTCGAGAAATTTAAGACTATTTCAGGATGGCGAAATAGGGCTTTCAACTTATACTCAAGAGGCAAAATAATGGAAGATTTTGGGACCTAATATTCAACATTCAACAGCAGATATCAAACTATACATCTTGATTTATGACGGCCGCATGCATTAATAATGATCTGCCCATGATAACATATATATTTCATGGAGAAATCCGCCGAACTTCGCCGCTGAAAAACAGCAGATATCAGGGCATATCTCTCGATTTATCATGGTTGCATGCATCAATACTGATCTGCCCATAGTAAAATATATATTTCGCGGAAAAATCCGCCGAACATCTCCACCGAAAGACAGCAGATATCAAGCTATACCTCTCGATTTATCACTCGTTTTTTATTTCATGGGTTTGACTTATATTCGAGCCGTCAATTTTGAACTTTATTTCTGTCCAAGAATTGCACCTCGACTTATACTTGAATCGACTTATAGTCGAGTATATACGATATGTGTATATGATATACACATATATAATCATTACCATCACAATCCATGGGCCAAAGCCCCATAGGTGTCCAATGTATTCATCACTTGTCCTATGCTGCAAACACTGGATTTCTTGCATCAGAAGGTGATTGGTTGGTAGCTTTCGAGTTAAAATTTTGTCAACCCCCATATTTAGTCAAGAGGTGCTTTGATTTAGGTTGCAGTTTCATTTTTATTTCATTTTCGGCCTAAACCAAAATGACAATTTCTGTGGTGTTTTTGTTCTCGGCCGAAAATGAAAACATGATTTCGATCTGTCTCTACACCAAACTGTAGCAGAGATCCTGTAGCAGATTTGTTGAGGCAAGGTAACCAGTTCAAGACATCCCATATCTAATCTGATATATTGCCAAACTCAGCAATGTCCCAGTGAGGTGCACCACTCCCTGTAACACACATCACAGACACTCAATCCAACTGAGTGGGAGACCTGGGTAAATAAACCAAGTCAAGTTGACTCATAACAAATGTGTGAACAACAGTAAGAATCGTTAAAGGTTAGAAACTCACAAAGCTGATGCAACTGGTAAAAAGTCAATGCAAACTAAGTCTGCTTATGTGCTTGTAAGCTCATAACTGAGTATGACACCAAGATCACGTACATAAGAGAAAAAGGCAAACTGAGGCAACTCATTTGTAAGAATGCTATATTAAATTAAATCCACCTGCTGCTGCATACCCAACCTAATACGTTGTGTTTTGAAGGATAAAGTCGCAACGGTTTGACAGCATCCAGGCCATGAGTGCACCCACAGCCTGCTACATGAACCGAATGTAGCCAGATCGACGAGAAAGATTAAACGTGTTCAACAATGAAAGGGTGCCGTCAAAGGTAACACCAAAATTACGAACACTAGTATAGGAGGAATACAATGGAAACCGTTCAGAAAGTAGGTCATAGTCGAGTTTAAGGAGTTGCTGTGTTTCTGTAGAATTGAGCAAGAGGTGATTGAGGACATCCAGCAATGGAATACTGAAGAGGCTCAAAGAATTGAGAAAAGACAAGTTGCAGGCAGATCATGAATCCTGGACATCCTCAGCATAGAAGTATCCCACTGCTGGACGTTTTAAAAAAAGGAGAGGAATGTCAGCAGTGTGGGGCACGGTGGCGTAGGTGGGATGTTCGGTGCCTTATGTTCGTAGGATTGCAGGTTCAAACCCACCTCAAATCACTGGAAAAGTTGCTCACCCATAATTGTCTGTGAGGAAGGCAATGGGAAACCACCTGACTCACCTCATCGAGGGCGACATATTGCCAAATGGACCTGAGAACTCATCATCATCATTTTCATCACCATTATCTTCACAATAATAAAAAATAATAATAATAATAATAACAATAACAATGACAATGGCAATGACAATAACAATAATAATAATATTAATGGGAGGTAACAAGGAAACAGTGGCCAACGACGTTCAATTAATCGAGCAGGAATCAAAGAATCTGGGATTGCTATTGAACCGCAGCAAATGCGAAATCGCGTGTCACAACACCCAGATGCCGAACAATGACCCTGCGTTCCAAGAGTTCACGAGCATAGCCCTCGAGGACATGACCTTGTTGGGTGCACCTCTGATTCCAGGTCCAGCTGTGAACATGGTCGTTAATTCAAAGGCTAATGACCTCGAGAGGGCAATCGGAAGATTGTCCTTGCTTTACACAAATGACGCTCTGGTTCTGCTGAGAAACAGTCTAAGTGTACCGAAGCTCTTGTACAGTCTGCGCACAGCCGTCTGCGCTGATTGCCCGGGCTTGGATCGGTTTGATCAACTGCTGAGAGAAGGACTGTCAACCATTTTAAATGTGGACCTTGACAATGATCGTTGGCTCCAGGCTTCTTTGCCGGTGAGAGATGGTGGTCTGGGAGTTCGTTGTGCATCTACGCTGGAACTTTCTGCCTTTCTAGCTTCTGCTGCTAGTACAAGCGAACTCCAGGCATGCATCCTACCAACAGAGTCTGCTGAGGAACCATATGAACTTGCAAGTTCAGCACTCAACGCTTGGAAGACCCTGACAGATGCAGAACCACCAACAGGATCAGCGAGTCATCGCCAGAAAGAATGGGACCTCCGATTCACAGACAAGGCATGGAAAAGTCTGCTGGAGTCCAATAACAATCCATGTGACCGTGCTCGCCTGCTGGCCTCACGAGCACCTCATTCTGGACACTGGATGCTAGCGCCCCCTGTGACTTTGACAACTGCCCTAGGCCTGCGCCTCTCAAACGAGGATGTACGAATGGCAGCCGGGTTGAGGCTAGGAACGACGCTCTGCGAGCCATACTTGTGTCACCAATGTCGAGAGAGCGTCGATGCAAAAGGTCTCCATGGACTAATTTGTAGAAGAGGCAGTGGAAAACATCAACGACATAGCATGTTGAACAATGTCATCTGGAGAGCTCTTGGCAGAGCGAAGATTCCAGTGCAAAAGGAACCTCTCGGTTTGGTAAGAGAAGATGGAAAGCGACCGGACGGCGTCACGCTCATTCCTTGGACACGCGGTCGATGTCTGGCATGGGATGTGACAGTGCCCGACACCTACGCCAAGTCACATCTTGCCGACACATCTATCAGAGCTGGGGAAGCAGCCGAACGCGCAGCTAAGACGAAGAGGGCCAAGTATTCCACCATAACCAACACCCACGACTTCGTAGCCCTCTCCTTGGAATCCGGCGGCGCTTGGAGCAGTGAAGGACTGCAGTTCATCTCAGAGTTGGGTAGTCGAATGAGTGCTGCAACCCACGATCCAATGGAGACGTCATTTCTGTTCCAACGTATCTCGGTCGTTCTTCAGCGTGGGAACGCCGCCTGCCTCTTCGGGACATTGCCAACACTCACTTAGCTCGCTCACATGGGCGATAACAGCATAATATAATAATAATATTAATAATAATAATAATAATAATAATAATAAAATAATAACCGAGAGGAGGCATACGCCATAACATGATAATAATAAGAATAATAATAATGATAATAATAATAATAATAATAAAAATAACAATAATAATAATAATAATAATTTATTCGAATTAATATTCTTGCCCCTGATGGATCAGGTAAACCTTGGAGGAAAAAAAATAATAGTAATAATAAGTTATTACAGGAGTCGAATTTAACCGTCAGCAGCCACGCAGGTCTTCATTAAGCTATACATCTCATTTCCAACAAACACCGCTGCCACGCAAAAGAAGGAAAGAAGTCAACCTTAGGGAGGATACGTGTCTCGAGCTCGGTACCTCAAGCCCTGCGTCCCAGTGTGTTCACCACTACTCTACCCCCTCACCATCAGCAGTGAACACGATATAGAGAAGTGGACCCAACATGGAGCTTTGAGGAACACCAAACTTAACAAGTACTCACAAGGTGTGGGTGTCACCTGGAATGACCATTTGTCAGTGATCCATGAGATAGGATCGAAATCAATGTAGAGGAGGACTACTAAGACCAAAGGTGATTACAAGTCAATCAAGAGAATTTCAAGATTACCACTTCAAATGCTGTAGAAACATCAAAGACACAATGTGGGACTTGTACGTGGCAGAGTACAGAGGATATAGGAGAGCAGTTTCAGTGGAATGGTAAGCTTTAAAACTAGATTGACTAGGTGGAAGAAGACCCAACTGCCCCAGATAAGGAAGAAGCTACACATAGATGATAAGCCACTCCAAAACCTTTGAAAGGAAAGAAAGATTAGATATGGGGCGATATTATTTGCTAGCTATGGATGAAAGCTGTGATGCCACTGATTTCGCAACTATTTTAAAATCAGAACAGACCATAAAGACTCTTGCCTTGCACGCAGAGGGTATACATGATATACAATATGCACAATATGTACAAAAGGTTGGTCACCGAATGGAACCCAACGAGACCTGCTAGTCCCATGATCACACAGGATGTGTGACCATGCAAAAAACCGACCCAATCCAGCAGATTACCAGCCAGATCAAGAGAGCCAGCTAGATAAAGTCGCCTCAGTAGAATATCTTGATCGACCGTGTCAAACACCATGTAAAACAAGAAGAGAAGGTAAATTTGGGACATATCCATTACCCCATACAGTTCAGAAAACAGGCATATCAGAAGGGTCTCAGCCAAGAGAAAAGAGAAGTACTGATAAACTTGGTTCAAATCTAGGTTAGCAGCTAACCGTCAAGCTCTAAGTTTTTCAATCACCTTATAAATGCAACATTAGCCAAGTACACATACCTGTGTGACAAGAAGAGGGACAGAAAAACACACAAGTGTCACTGTTCTTCTGTAGCACAGACATCACAAACACATCAATACAAGCAAGAACGAGACTAGCAGGCTGAACACCATGCTTGCAATAATGGTGTAATTCACTATTTTCTGAGAGATATTTACTAGAAAGTAGTTACTAGTATCTGAACATAACAGTAATCATGACTGAGTTTAGGCTACTGGAATTGTTTTTTTTTATTTTATGCATCGTACTGATCATCCGAAGCATATGAAGTTGATCTCTATAGACGTTGGCATCTCATCACATTGACACTCATTTTTTAAGAAGTAGTTGTAATCGCCGTCAATGTTTGAACTGTCTCGGACAGTATCATAGTCAGTACCTCTTGGGCATTAATCTTTTTAGTCATTTAGATGTGCTAATTGTTGCTCAAAGACTTAGTAACAAAGTCATAAAAGCGATTTGAGAAAATATAATATATAAAAAAGTTATTCAACAGATATATGCAGGGGGGTCTGGCCAGACCTCCCCTTGTTCGGATTAGGGTTAAAGGAGTCATGTAAGGCTGCCATACAGCAAGCCGTGTCCTACTACTCTACTGTAGTTATTAACTAGTAGCTATAACTACTATAGAAGTAGTTGCCTAGTAGTTATAACTAGTTTTTAAGAAGTAGTCTAAAAAATAGTTATAACAACTTTTATCAAGTAGTTTTAAGGTAACTACAATATTTCACATTAACTACATTTTTTCCTATTTACTAATTCCATCTTACAGGAATTTCTGTTATTTCACAACAGACATGGACGTTGCCCATAATAATCTCATGAGTAAATTCGCTATGTAACTGTTTCATTGTGAGGAAGTGCATTCCTCTCAGAACTATAGAAAGAGCCTAAGGCATAATGCCATAACGACCACACACAGAAAACGCATCCTCTAGTCTGTATTAAGCTATATTTATAGTTCTATTTATATCTGTGAGGTAGAAGAAACATTGCTGAAGTCGAATAAATCCTTTACATGGTTCTTTCCAATAGTTTCGTAATGTCAGTAGCACAAAGGTGCTGGTGTTTTGGCTAAAATTTACATTTAGGCATTTAAATTTAAATACCTATGTCTCGACTTTGGTTATTGGCATCTTCTCTGAAGTCATGTGCTTTTATTCATCAACCAAGTCCCCAAAAGCCCAATTATTACATTCAGCGAATATTTTAAAGTTTCTTGAAACATATATGCGGATGTTTTGGGCCAGAACACAGAGTCAGCAAGACTCGATCAGTGTCCCTATCTATACATCGAGACATGACATCCTGGGTCTCTTTTCTGTAATCAAATGCACTTTCTGTAGTCAAATGTATTTATTCATCAACCATGTTCAAAAGCTAATATTACAGCATTCAATAAAATTTAATGCTGTTAGGTATTGTATATACAAATATCTAATAAAATAAGTTTGCCGATGCGAGAATTTGGGATTGGAATTCGGCCGCTGCGAAGTTAAGATGTTTTTAGTGCCGTTGTAATCATTGACAAGAAGTAATATAAGATCATATTTTGAAAAAATTCTTTATTTTCTAAGCTTTTTAGCAGTTCCTTCATGTTTGCCATACAAATGGCTACATTATGATGTATTTGCTGACATTTATTATGTTCATTTAATTTTTTTATTTATTTATAATTTCGTAATTTACATTTAATTTTTATAAAACTTTTAATATATTTGTAGTTATTTAGTTAAATGCATCAACTGATAAACATTTCCATTACAAATTATGACAAGGAAATATAATATGAACAAAATGATATACTGCATGTGCAAATTACTGAAAATTTTTAGTGTTTTCATCTACATAAAGATATAATAGTAAATTTGTAAAAAAAAACAATTAGTCGCCAAAGAGTTAATGGCATACCTGGAGACTGTTGCGCGATAAGAACTAGAGGAAAGCGGTCTTAGAGGGTTGGGGCTTATGATGGGCTAAGGAATGAGGAAAACAGCCAGTACATGGCTGGATTACCATAAATAGGTGGCCGGGTTACAAGTGGGTCTGAAAGAGGTGATTGTCGAGTCAAGAATGACAGGGGTGAGAGAGAGAGACAGAGACAGACAGAGCCAGACAGAGACAGACCTAGAAAGAGAGACAAACAGACAGAGACAGAGACACAACGGTAAGCAGGGCATTCAGTTATGGGCGAGATAGATCTGAGCGACGATTGGTAACGTACGAGGGTGAGGAATTGAAGAAGCATGGTTGATGCAGATAGCAAAAGGTGAGATATACTGTGATATAGTATATATCACTTGTAGTATAATACTTTTTGATTCTGAACATGAACATTTTTTAAGAGTTTTACAGTTCTGGACTTTGTAGGCTAGACATTTTTGTAGCTGTAACAAGTTGGCTTATGTTACTGCTAAAACTGTGCTCTGATCAGGGTGATTTGTGCACGAAGGAGTAGCTCAAGGTCAGGACTTGCTCCCCGGCGAGGGTCGAACCCACTCACTCAGCACACACTGAACGTTACAGGCTGACCACTCTAACCAATCGGCGACTGTGCCCCACAAACCATATTAGCAAAGTGGTTTTAAAAGTAGTTAACTACTTGTTTAGTAGTTACAAAAGTAGTTATAACTACTTGACATCTAAAGTAGTTAAATAGTAGATATAACTACATATTTTAAAAGTAAGAAGTAGTTTCAGCTACTAGTCAAGTAGTTGGTGCCCATCACTGGCAAATTGGCAACGTACGAGGATGAGGAATTGAAGAAGCACGGTTGCTGCAGACAGCAAAAAGGTGAGATATACAGTGAGGTAGTATATATCACTTGTAGTATAATATATATGCACTACTTTTTGATTCTGAACATTAACATTTTCTAAGAGTTTTACAGTTCTGGACTTTGTAGGCTAGACATTTTTGTAGTTGTAACATGTTGGCTTATGTTACTGCTAAAACTGTGCTCTGACCAGGGTGCTTTGTAGCATGTGCTTTTAGTTCTTGTCCTTGTTAGTTTACAATTAGATAAGGCATTGTGTCTCTGATTTTATTACTTACATTGAATATTCGCAATTAATACTGGCAATAAATTTGCATACTGCTTTGGTGACTATCAATGCACCATGACATAACATTAGCAAAGTAGTTGTAAAAGTAGTTAACTACTTATGTGGTAGTTACAAAAGTAGTTATAACTACTGGTCATCTAAAGCAGTTAAATAGTAGTTATAACTACATATTTTAAAAGTAATTAGGAAGTAGTTTTAACTACTAGTCAGGTAGTTGGTGCCCATCACTGATAATTACACACAACAGTCAAACAACAATCAACATCATTGTGCCAAATTTAATAAAAAGTGGATAAGATATCCACAATCCTGTTTGAATTGTGGCCATGTACACACTGAAGTAGCCAGTATAAGAATTTCTAAAGAGACCAGGAATTTATGGAATGGCTAAAATTTGATTAAATAATCATAAAGATAGAGAGGATGACAAAAGGTGAGGCACTGATTTCCTGAGTTCAGAGTAAATATGAGGATATCATCCTCATAATTAACTTTTATGGGTCTCATCATTGGTATGGCACTGTATCGAGGGATCAGCTCCCAGATACCTGTGGGAACTACGCTGTTCCACACTAAGTGTCCAACGCCAAGGCTCCCTCCATTCTTCCTGACAGGTTGAGCTTCTTGTCCCTCGCTCTCGGACTTCCATGAGGCAGCGCCGAACCATCTCGGTTGCTGGTCCTGCAACCTGGAATGCCTCTGCCATGTGCCCAGAGGACAATCAACCATGTTTTATACCAATCTTAAGACTCTCCTGTTTAGTCGGGGTTGGGTCAGGAGCGCTTCTGAGTAGATGTCATGAAGGGGCGCTATATAAATCCAACAAATAAATAAATTTAAAATGCCTTCAGGGTTGGAATAGGTGAACATAAGCAACCAACTTTTAGATATGACTGTATGAAGGAGAGTACCAAATCCATTGTGCCAAGGTTCATTTAGGAGATAAAAGAAGGGGCATTATTTCATAAATGTATATCATACATTTTATGAAAATGCACCACAATCAATTTCAGCATGCTAGCAATTGTTTAAAATTCTTACTGAATGTGGATCCATCAACAATTTCACAACTTTAGCCAAACACAGTGGCTGCACAGCTGTCGTCTACAATATAAAATCATATAGAAACATTTGAATGAGCATGATATAATAACCGGGAGTAATCACTAATCATAGATCTACCAGGGGCTGTTCCTGTTTAACAAATCTAGGAGTTCCGGACATTTCTTCCCGGACATCTCCCCGTAGAACAACTCCCTGGATTTTCCCATGTGATCATAAAACAGATTTTATGTTAAAACACAACTAGCAACCTTATATGAGAATATGAGCAACTTTCTTCTGCTGCACGTCTTGTCGGATGCATTCTGAACTTTGGCCGATATGGCCAAAGTTCAGAATGCATCCGACAAGAGATAGCCAGAGATATTCTGGCTATATGCTGGATGTGCTCCACTGGCTCCCCCTCCAACAGTGAATCTCGTACCGCATCTTCTCTTTGGTATGGCAGACCTTGCTGGGTCTCGCCCCTGCCTATCTTCGTGATCTCTGTAACTCTACTTTGAGTGTACCAGATCGCTGTTCTATCAGCTCTACTGAGTGAGGCCTGCTTATTGTCCCTCCCATTTGCCCATACAACTACTAAACAGAATCGTGCCTTCTCAGTGGTTGGTCCTTTGCTCTGGAACAAGCTCCCATTAGTGTTCCAGTTGTTGCCAAGGGTCCACTCAGACTCCTTTTATACTCGCCTTAAAACTGTTCTTTTTAGCGGTACCGGGGTCGGGAGCGCTCTTGGGCCGGTAGCTATGTGGGTCGCGTATCTCCTACTACCGACATAAAATGGCCTACGCCGGTGTAGTGGGTTATGTTGGTAATTATAAGAGCAGCGCAGCCCTCTATACTAGGTGTAAGTCTACTTCGATTCTGAAGTAGGAGTAAGTCCTCTACGCCTAGCATACGGGCAATGTAAACAAAGATGGCAGCCATTGTAATTCGTCGCATTCGATGACGTTCAATCGTTTTAGACGTCAAAAAGTGTTTAAGAGGTTCTATGATTAATCTGTCGCCTTCACCAACAGCGAAATTTATACTGTGCCTCATTTTCGCCATCAAAGATGTTCAAATGCCACAAAGTAACTGATGATATTGCATTCGAAGGTCGCGCTTGCATGACGTAGCATGGATAATGTAGTTAGGCCTGCCTACCATTGATTTTCTGTAATTAGTTCCTTCTCCAACCGTTTTAGCCAGTCAGCCACAAATCAAACCCGTGCCCTATGAGTCATGGGCCATGTATACATGGCACATGCCTCTATATGGCACATGCCCGATAACATGTGCCAACAACATAAAGCTCAAAGCTGTTATGCAATTGTCAGGGATAGAGATTTCCTCATAAGCTCATTGATGCATTTTAGAATTTTCTACTTTCAACATAACTAGAAATGTCACCATAATTTATAGGATTTAGTCTCAGGCTGAGAAAACTACTTGAATGAATTGAAAATAAGTCATAAATTTAAAGTAGGCAAACAGTGTCAATAGAAACCATATGCTTATAAAAGGGGGCTTATTTAAAGGCTCAGTATAAAACAACAATTAAGGGTTTAAAGTGGTTCAAAAGACTTTTAGTCTGCTAGAACCACTGCAGTATTTGACCTGGGTCGTGCTTAGACTAATAGCCCAATTTTCCTAGCTTCCTCTTAAAAGCAGTGACAGTACTATCATCTATACTATTCCACCATTGTACAACTCTTGAACTGAGAATGACTGCCTAAGCACCTTTCGATTTCTTAAATAAGTCATGCCAGTGTCCTCGAGATGCCTTCCTAATTCCAAAAACCTACATGACTGCACTGCCCCCTTTCCAGTAACAATCTTGTTGGCTTCAGTTAGGGCTCCGTTGCTCCTCGTAATCTCCAATGTTGTTAGTGCACACCTATTCAGCCTTTCTTTGTGGCTTGTAGCCCCATATAATTTTTGTAGCTCGTCTTTCCACTTTCTCCAACTTTGCCATGTCTAGCTCTAAATATGGAGTATTCAAACTGTGGCTTATTTAGTGATGTATACAACCTCAGTCTTTGGTGACTTATTGCCCTTCTAATCATGCCTAGCTTTTGTTAGCCTTCTTTGCTGCCTCAGTCTTGCATGTTTTGTACTCTTGTACATAATCACTCCCAAGTCCCTTTCTTCCTCGCTCACTTTCAAAGCTTTACCCTATTTAATGAAAACTCACTGTTTCTCTTCCCATATGAATTACTGAGCTTTTTTCCCAGTTAAACAGCACCTGACAGTCATATGACCTTCTGAACATTCTTCTAAGATTATCCTGCAGTATCGTCACTTCTGTTTCACCACCCACTGCTCTAAATAGTTTTGCATGTGCAAACTTACAAATTGTCGATAAAATTCTATCATCTATGTCATTACTAAAAAAGTATAACTATGGCCCATATATAAGTATGGCCCAAGACTATTCTTTGAGGCACTGAACTTAACACTCTCATCCAGCCAGACAACTTGCTACCTATGCCGATTCAACTGATCTATAGTTAGGCTATGTGCCATGTGGTTTGCTTAAGTTTCCCTTCTTAAGCACTGGTATTATGAAGGCACACTTCAACATGTAAGGATTTATTGAAGTTCTATGCTAAAACCACTCCAATTTCTTCCCTCCCTCCAAGTAAGAATTAAGGATGTAGCTAATTTACTCATGGACTTTTGTCAGTTTCAACCGTTTCAGCTGTTCTACCACATTTTCATTAGAATAGGGCATACATTAACTGTGTTAGTTCTTTACCTCCAATGTAAGAAATGCTTGAATGGGCTCAGAGATGGTTCCTTACTTTTCCTACAAAAACAATGATCTTAAGTATTTATTGAATACTTCAGTAGCTACTTCAAAAAACTTCTCTCTTCTCTCGTTCTTTTCCAACGGCCCTATACCCTTTCTTTCCTTTTCTGCCTGTTTCTAACATAGTTCTATAAACTCTTGCTTATATATATATATATATATACTTGAGCGTGATTCGTGATTGAGCTCATCTGTTGATTTGTATATATATATGTATATATTCTCGAGTCTTTCTACAGTGTCACAATCCCGTTCTTTGATTCCTTCTTCAACCTCTGAGAATTCATCCCAAGTGTAATTCCTTGTCCTCCTCTTTGAACCTTTCGTGTTACCAAATGTCTCCTCTTATTTGTGCTTCGTGTTTTTATATGATCTTCTTAATACTGTCTTTCATAACTTCCTTAAACTCTGTCCAAGTATCATACACTCTCATAACCCTTATTACACTTTCCAAGACCTCATCCTTCAGCCTTTTTGTGTGCATTTGTGAGTGAACTTTTCCTTTGGAGTTTGTATTGCCAAAGAATAACATCTAAAGTGCCTACCAGTGTTGGACAAATTCGCCTCCTACCGATCACAAAACTTTTATATTCCAAGAAATAGTTATTTATCTGTTATAATTCACTTTTCTTTTATGCCAAATATTTATTTTTCTGTTATAATTTACTATTCTATCAAGCCAACTGCTTTTTGTCATAATTGCTCTGAATTTGTACCAATCACGGCACCAAAACTCCATTATTATTGTTTTCATTCGTTACCAAGTTGACTGCGGCATAGACCAATCTTAGACGTAGACTATAAATAATTCTGCACATGCGCTTAACCTATAACCAATTAAATAACGTAGACTGCAGGAATATTCCCGGCGCCATTTTGTCTGCTGGCGAAGTTATTCCATGGCATAGCCTACTCCAACCTTTGCGAATACCATACAAGGCGTATCTTTATTTTCGAAGTATGTATTCGCGAATAGGAGATATGGCGGTAGTAGGCTATTCCTTTCTTCATAACTACTAGCCCAGCTGTGATTAAACGTTTCCTTGTGGCTGTTGTAGAATCCCATGTTACCCTTTTTTGTACTGTATTTCAAATGTTCATAACCTTGACCAAATCGTCAACATTTCCAAACGGAATTAGGATTTCGTGTTGCTATGTCCACTACTATTGTTCTGAAAATTGCTACATTTCTGGGGGGGTCTACTTTTCATCGGGACACAGTGTACATATATATATATATAGATACATAATTTTTATCATACTTGCACATTTTGTCTGTACATGTCATGTTATCTTTTTCATTGGGAGACATGATTAAATAATATACTTACTTACTTACTGACCTCACAAGGCCAGACCTAGCCCTAACCAACCTTTATGAGCACCAATTGGTAATAAATAATCATGTAAAGGTGCATTTTAGCATATTTAATTCAACACAATTTTTATTTAAAAAAATAGCATATTTAATTATTATTATTATTAGCACTAGCCGTTTATCTGCCAAAATCACGGGTCGGACATTATTTTAACCTTGCTAGTAATGTGTAACAACTAAATAACCGTGTGCAGTATGTGCACATTACACGATGTATCGTAATCTTCGATTGCACCACCACGTGTAGGCTATGAGGCTAAATGCTATTTAAGTGCAAATTTATATGCTAGGCCTACTAGCCTTATAGCCCAGCTTCACTTGGGACTGAATTTTGAACTCGGCTGGTGTGCCCCGATTGTGTCTTTCTTAACTAACACAGGCATCACCAGACCTCCTTAAGAAGTAGGTCCGCCATTTCGCGCGGCAGCCCTGTTCGTTTTTGGTGGTCATATACTAGTACTATATTTGCATGTCAGTCGTCACAAGTTGTTTAACTAATGCGTCTTCAGATGATGCGATTGGAAATAGTGGTTGTTTTAATATCGAATCTAAAAATGTTCAAATTTCGGAAGCTAAATGTAGACGATCATAATATTGACGCATATCAAACGCACTTCATTTGCATATTGAATTTCGCCCCACTTTCACATGACGTTTCAAATTAACCCCGCCTTTCTGAATATATTTCACATTAGCTGAGAAATTGGGAGAAGAACGTTTTGTATAAATTTCATTTTGCCAGAGAAATTGGGAGAAGAACGTTTTGTATAAATTTCATTTCGCCAGAGCGTTCCGTTCCTACTCAAGCCTTCGTGACTCAAAGAAAATCTTGATCTTTGGTTTATAGTTTAGATTGAGTATCTTTAATCAAATCAGTTACTAATTAGTTTTAAAAAAAAACATTACGTAATGTTCAGCTAACCCCCCCACCCAGCCCCATCACGCTTTGTAACGTTTTGCAGCACCCCACCCACCTCCCTTCAAGCGTTATGTAATTATGCAATGACCCCTTAATCAAAACAGAATTGATAGGCAAGGGTAAAAATCCAGAGAGTCAGTCAGGCAGACAGCTGAGGTGAAGCTGAGGTGGATGGTGTTTGGAGTTGAAACGGCGAGAGGATGGAGGCAGAGATGTGGTCTCAAGACCGCGGTCTTGGCCTCGAGACGGTCTCAAGACGGTCTTGAGACGGTCTCGAGACCGGAAAACTGTTCGGTCTTGGTCTCGAATGCATCGGTCCTGGGCTGGGTCTCAGACCATCGGTCTTGGTCTAGAATGCGTCGGTCTTGGTCTTGGTCTTAAAGGAATGATCTTGGGATTGGTCTCCATCTTAGGTTAGCGTTCTTGGTCATTTGCCACATCAGAGCAATTTCTTTGATATTTGTCGGTTATTTTCGATTAGAGACACCTGTGTTTAAGCCCCATGCGATTGTTATCGGGTTTTGACGTGTTGATCATCTATATATACATGTTACTGTGGGCAAAAAAATGCATTTGCAACGGAACCAGCCATTTCAAAATTTGTTTTCACAAATTTCAAGGTTTTGAAACAATCTAATAATTATGTGGTGGACCACGTGTAGTCACTCTTAACCTACAATTCGAGTTCAAGTACGCCTACATAATTCAAACGGAACATCAATCTACTTGTTCAGATGTCTGAAAGTATTTACCTATCGTATACTGTAAGTAATTTCTAGTGTGATATTCTCAGGCCAAAGCTAAGGGCTGAACCCATAAAAGTTCAGACTGGCCGGTAAAACTTTTTCTGGACCATTATTAAGATTAGTATTCTTCAGCAATAACATTAACGTTTTAAGCATGGTATTTCGTTTTAATTGAATTGCTTATAAAAAAATAGCATCAGTCTTGGTCTTGGACCCTCGGTCTTGGTCTCGGACCACCCGGTCTTGGTCTTGATCTCGGGCCACCCGGTCTTGGTCTCGGTCTTGGTCTCATGCCCAACACTGGATGAAGGGGGAGGAGAAGGAATCAGGATAGGATTTGCAAAAGAGCAGTGTTTTCAGTTGTGAATGAAAGACCTGTGATGGTACAGCAAGAGGTGAGGTGTTTGTGAGTTCGTAGGACGGATCGGATATTTGTCTTAATGCTTAATGCTGGAGGGAATTTGTTCCAAAGAGGCAGGACAGCAATGGCTATGGAGTGATTTGCAAATTTGAGTGATGTTGTCACCGGAGGGCGAAGCAGAGTGAGGGTGGAAGAGGAAGGGGTTGAACAATGTGGTTGAATCGTGAACAACAGACGGAGATATGTGGGATGTGAAGATTGCAGTTTGTCGTAGGTGAGTGAAATGACCTTATATTCAATCCATTCAGGTATTTTGAGCCAGCAGAGTGATTTGAGGGCAAGAGTGCTATGGTGATGCTTTGAGGTTTTGGTGGCAGCACGGCAAGAGCATTCTGAATGGCTTGGAGGCTGTTTAATTGGGTGTCTATATAGAGGAAAAGAGAATTATAGTAATCCAATTTAGCGTGAACTATTGATGTGACTATTGTTGATGCAGTTTTGGAGTCAAGCATAGGGCGAATTCTACCAAGATCACGTATATGCATGAAGCACGAGGTTTTGGTCAAAGATTATGCCTAGGTCACAGACAGGAGAATTTGCAATGAATGTGTGGGTGGATGCAGAATCACGGTTGATCCGAAACAGGTAGGCAGCCTCTGGAGCAATATATTGTGGTCAATGGTATTAAAGGCTGCAGAGATATCAAGGAGGCAGACACAGGAGACTTGTTGAAGAGAAATGGCAGAAACAAGTTTATTGTAGAGAGATGTGAGGAGGGTTTCTGTTGAGGGCCGCTTTGTAAAGCCAGACTGGTGTGGATTTAGGAGCAAGTTGGAAGTCAGGTAATCATTTATCCGGGACAGCACAATGCATTTGAGTAATTTAGAAATGAATGACAGGTTGCAGACAGGTCGATAGTATGAAAGAATTTCTTTGTAAAGCAATGGTTTCTTGAGGAGTGGAGTGACAATAGCCTGAGGAGTTGAGGAAAGTTGCCAGTTTATAAAGAGAGGTTGATTATTTTGGTAATGACAGGAACAAGGATAGATGCGCAGCTCTTAAATAAGGAGGTGGGTATAGGGTCGAGTTCGCACTGCCTGTTAGGAAGAGATCGTAGCATATTGAATATTTCGGTCTCAGATGTTGGTTCGAAGGCGCATAATGATGATAGAGGTGGGGAAGAAGGAGAGTCATGAATAGAGGAGGGAACTTCTAGAAGTGGATCGATTGTGGTTTTAGAAATGAGTGATTGAAGACAGAGACAGAGCATAGTAATTTTTCTAGAGAATAAAGAAAAGAACGATTCAGCTATAGAAGAAGATGGAAGCGAGTTTGGAAGTGGGCTTGAGGAGTTCCAATGGAGGAGTTGATTTATAGTTTTCCAAAGAAGGTGAGGATTAGAGGATCGAGATTGGACCAACGAGGAGTAGAATCTCATTTTAGCCTTAGCAAGAAGGTGGTGGTATTTATTTGTACCGATTTTAGGACAGAAAGCACTTGAGGATCCCGGGTTCATTTGTAGGTGCGCTCGAGTCATCGACGGAAATATTTGAAAGCCTGGAGATAAGAATTATACCAAGAATTGTTGGTGTAAGATCCAGATTTGGTGATAGTAGGAACACGTTTGTCAAGGAGCATGGATATAGTGGTATTGTAGAGAGTCAGAAGATCATCAAAACAGGATGGAGGATTTAGAACGAGGTCTGAAACGGAGAGATCTTGCATGAAGGCTTCAATGATTATGGAACTGATGCGGCAGAAAGAACGTGCGACAGGATCAGGACGTTGAGAAGGTAGAATGTAAAGGCAAGTGAATATGGGATAATGATCGGAAGGTGTATCAAAAGAGAAAGAAATATCTGGCGACAACTTAGAGTGAGATGATGTGACCGTTCATTTCGTCTCAGCTCACTTCATCGCAGATCGCTTCGTCGCATTTATTTCTTCGCAGATCATTTCGCCACAGATCATTTAGTCGCAATTCATTTCGTCGCATATCGGTTAGGGCCAGGATCAGAATTGTGACGATCGGTTAGGGTCAAGTGCGTGGTGATGGCCGGTTAGGGTCAGGTTATGCGTGGCGAGGGTCGGTTAGAGTCAGGTTATGCATGGTGAGGGTCAGTTAGGGTCAGGGTATGCATAACGATGGTTGTTTATGGTCAGGTTATGCGTGGTGAGGGTCAGGGGCATGAATCCGCCTTCTAAGTGATGGAGGCAACCTCAGTCCTAAGTGTCAGGAAGGCAAGATAATCCTCTTTAAGACACAAAAAATCCCCCCCCCCAACCTGAAATTGGAGGCATTTGCCTCCGAACCTCACCCCCTACCTGAACGCCCCTGGTGAGTCGTTTAGGGCAGGGTATGCGTGGTGAGGGTCGTTTAGGGTCAGGATTAGTGTCATTTTTAAAAATGCAACGAAATGATCTGTGACAAAATGAATGTGATGAAATGATCTGCAATGAAATGAATGGGAACCATGACGATGAGATCAAGTGCATGGTTGTGACAGTGGGTGGGAAAGTTGACATATTGGACCAAGTTAGTGGATGACAAGAGCGTGAGGAATTCGGTGGCAAATAAATCACATGGATTATCAACATGTATGTTGAAATCTCCTGTGAACAAGAATTCATGAGGAGTGGCAGCAGTGGTAGAGAGGAGGGTTCTGAATTCTTACAAGAAGACGTATAACTCATATACATCAATAACGCTTCTTTTTAAATTATTATTAACGGCAGTAGCTGTTGTCTTGTCTTGTCTTAACCATCCTCGATCCGAGGGTTGGTCGCTTCATAGACAAGTCTGCTCCATCTCTTCCTGCCTCTCATCTTCTTTAGTAAGTTGTCAAGTGGTCTACCTGTCCATTTTTCCACATTGTCTAATGTCTATCCATCATGTCTTTGGTCTTCCTTATTTTCTTGCTCCCTGTGTAGTGCCTTGCATGATTTCTTTTTCTAGACAGTTTCCCTCTTTTCTCATCACATGTCCAAAGTATGTTAATTTCCTCCTTTTTATCAGATTAAGTAGCTCTTGTTCCATGTCTGCTTTCTCCAATACCCACTCATATTTTTTTTTAATCCAAGATACCCTTAGAATCTGTCTTATGCATTTCATTTCAAAAGCTTCAATACTTTCTTTATCTCTTTTCTTGATGGCCCAACTTTCGCAGTCATATGTAACCACCGGCCATACCAATGCTTTCATTAGTCTCACTTTGGTGGATAACTTTATGCTGCGACTCCTCCCTATTTTCTTCATCCCTATCTGAACACTTTGTCCTCTTGCCATCCTTCCTCTTATCTCTCCACTACACTCTGCATTTTCTGTTATCAATGATCCCAAGTATTGAAACGTATCCACCTGCTCCAGTCTGCTCTCTTTCAAAACAATGTTGCATGTTTTACCATTTAATGCCATGGTCTTGGTTTTATCCATGTTAATCATTAAACCTTCCTCACTTCCAATCTTATCCAGACGATTGATTATTTCTTGTAGCTCTTTTTCAGATTCTGCTAACAGTACAATATCATCCACATATCTCAAGTTCTTTAATTTTCTTCCTCCTATTTGGACCCCTCCTCCCCAGCCATCCAGTACCTCTCTCATCACCATTTCTGCCATGATGTTAAATAAATATGGTGACATTGCACACCCCTGTCTAACCCCTTTTCTTACTCTGAACTCATTTGACATACCTCCTGCTACTCTCACTTTTGCTTTTTGTTTGCCATATAACTTTGTTAACAAGTTGATGATGTGTATAAGATATCTCATTTCTATCATTGAGACCCATAATTGCTCATGTGATATGTTGTCAAAAGCCTTTGTGAAGTCGACAAATCCAGTATAATGGTTGTTGATGTTCATTCATTTTCTGCATTAATATTCTTAGGTTCGTGATCTCATCGCGTTTTCCTCTTCCTCGCCTGAATCCTGCTTGTTCATCTGTTATTTCAGACTCCGTTTTTGTTCTTATCCTTTCTAGTATGATTTTGAGCATAATTTTGCTAGCATGCGCGACCAATGCTATGGTCCTGTAGTTTTTACCTTGTCCTAGATCCCCTTTCTTCGGTATCGGGATGAAGATTGAGTTCATCCAATCCTCTGGCCACTCTCCTGTTTCCCATATCTCAGTGCATATTCTATGTATTTTATCTAATGTCGTTTCCCCTGCATGTTTGAACAATTTTGCCTGAACCTCATCTGGTTCTGTGCTTTTTCCATTTGCCACCTCCTTAATAGCCTTATATAACTCTTATCTTAGCGGCGCCGGTTCCCTGATATATGTCCTTCTTGTCTCTCTTGTTTTTTCTTTGTCTTCATCTTCTTTATCTGTGTATAATTCCTCACAATATTCTCTCCATCATTCTGCAGTCTTTTCTTTATCTGTAATTTTTTCTCCTTCTTTCGATTTAATGCAAAAGAATTTCGGTTTGAATTTTCCTGTGAGTGTCTTAACTGTTTGATATACCTCTTTCATGTTCCCCTTCTTATTTGACTCCTCAGGCTTTTCACAAATTCCTTCTATCTCATTTTGTTTGTCCTTTCTCAGCTGTTTTTGTACTTTCTTTTTCAGTTCTTTATATCTCTGTCTATCTTTGTTGTTGGCTTCTCTCTTTTCTTTGGTCATTTCTAATGTTTCATCCAATATCCATGGTTTCTGTGCCTGTTTCTTCTTATATCCTATCACAGTTCTCGCTGATTCCAGCAATGTCGTTTTGACTTCTCTCCATTGCTCCTCTGCTGTTCTTTCTTCCTCTGCCTCACCCAATGCCTCAAATCGGTTATTATCGCAAATATTTCTGCCTTTAGCCCCTTCAACTCCTCAAGATTCAGCCTTTCTAGTTGTTCCTTTCTTTCCTTACACAATTTGATCTTCATCTTTGCCACCAGTAGCTTATGGTCTGTGTCACAGTCCACTCCTGGGTACGTTCTGCAGTTTCTGATGGTTCCTCTCCAATTTTTTCTATTGCTATATAGTCAATTTGGTTCCTTGTTTTTCCATCCGGTGACGTCCATGTGTATAGTATCCGTGGGTGATGTGCATGTTCCGTGTTGCTTAAGCTCAAGTCATGATCCAGGCAAAAATCCAGCCATCGCTCTCCTGCCTTGTTAACGTCTTCCAATCCTCCTTTTCCCTTTTCCAACCACCCCTATCCATACATCTGACGTTTGTTTGTTTCCCAATTTTAAGTAGCTGTTAACCAGATAAAAATCAGAGTTCGTGCTCATAATATATATATAAGTGTATGTGTGTATATATATATATATATACATATATATATATATATATATATATATATATGAAAAATTTCAGGTCGCTGAACCCGTGAAAAACGATAGGTTGCTGAGCTGTCCATTGTTTGCAACTAGCAGTGGCATATAACACCATGGAGCGAAGTGGAGCAATTGCTACAGGGCGCCAAAGGCTGAAGGGCACCTCATCGACCGAAGTAAAAACATTTTTTTTATTACTTTTGTCGATGGCCAATTGGATACCCGAATTTGTCAAAACTGAGAGACATCGACCAGATACATGTATATGCAACATGAATTCTACACATCAACAAACTAGATATTTGGAAATAGAACGACTTTATTTAAAAGTAAAACATTAACTTGGCACATTATATACGCTTAATGAAAAACAAGTTTACGACTGTCATGTCAAGAGTCAAACTGATCCACAAAGGCACCTGTGGTAATGGACTCTGCACGAACAGATTCCATTGACAACATTGTCAGACTACTTAGACGAATATCAGACATAGTGCTTTTTAGATATGTTTTAATTAATTTCAGAGCAGAAAAGCTTTTTCGACAGGCTGTTGATGTTACTGGTAAAACAAAAGCTGTGTTTAACATTATGCACATTTCATGAAAAGCAAGTTTGTATGGTTCCAGAAAGAAGCCAGAACTATTATAGTTGCACCAACTTGCACATACACTTAATGCATTAGCAGGTGCCCAATTTTGGGGAATTTCATGGTTGAGGTCTTCAACATTACTGTCATACAAAAGTGCAAAAGACACGTCATCATTATAATTATTTCAAGAAAGACATGTTTAGGCATAATAGCCTGTCATAGCAATGGGTGAATGGTCAAAAAATCCTCTTATCTAGTTTAGAAATGTGCTGCATAAATGTGGCCTGTGTGTTCATTTGAGAACGTTGTCCCACAGTTTCATCAACTGCCGAGCTTCTGGAATAGATTCATTAACTGAACTTACATTCAATTAAAGTGACAATGGAAATAAATGGCCAGTGCTCTCCAGCTGCCTTCCAACTACTGGACACTCTTATTAACATTGCTCATTACACTTGCACAATCATAACCTTAACAAACTAAACCTGAGCCAATGTTTGCCCTAAATGACTTAAGAGCATCTAAAATAAGCCATGACAATTACTTACTTTGCATCTAGTCCAATTGCCGATTTGAAATCTAGAAAATATTCATTCACTTTCTTGTTGGCAAAAAATCGTATTACAAAGAATAGCTCTTCCTGCCACTAATATCCTTTATCCCATCAACAAGGATTGAAAATAGACTCCTTGACCTCTTCTATTATCTGATCCCTGACAATATCCATCACTAAAAATTCTAAGCAAGTAAGTAAGTGATCCTGTGAGAATATTCAGAAAAAATAATTTCAGATTTCGTCATGCAAGTTAGAACTTTGTGCCTTTAAAAATGCTCCAAAAAAATTATTCTGAATTTCATCATGCATCGTACCTTAGCAAGTAAATATCAAATCTAAATGACACCATATTTCAGAGCGCATTGTGAAAAATCTAGGAGGCCAATAGGGGGCCACAAGCTCAGTTGGGGGACATGCCCCCTTGTGGGGCCGCCACTGCTTACATTTCGTATTTCAGTGCATAAAAATTCAAAGTTTTACTTTAAATTGTGTGAACGACTATATAAAAAAATGTCCGATGACGAGTATGAAACGGGTGAGATCAGTGGCTATGATTTAGCAAACGAATTCAATAAAAAATCAGGGCAAATCACTGTCGTCAATAAAACTTAGCAGCGCTGCAAATAGAAAACACAAGCAGGAAAAGATTATACTGGATAATGCATCACTCGACAAGGTACCGAAACTTACAGAATTCTTTTCAGTGCTACAGCCATCAAAAACAAGTGTAAGCACAATGCCTGCAGACAGTGCAAAGTATTTTACTTGTATTTGGAATTTAAAAATCACAAATACCATATCATCCGTAAATTCAATGAAAAAGTGCAGAAAGACAGAATAACAGTTGTGTATTGGTATCTTATCTGTTACTTCTTCGTGAGACACTGAGAATGGACCTTGCTCAAGTGGGGGAGGGGGCGCTTGAGCAAAGTTCACTCCAGGGCACCACAGAGGCAGTTACGCCACAGGCAACTGGCGTTCTTCTCAAGTTTCATCCACTAAGTTTCTATTTAATTTTTTATATCTGCAAATATACTTACATGGACATCAATACAACTTTTTTGAAACCCCATAGGACATTTTACTTTATTTACATGCAACAGACTAAAGAGCACTGGACACAATAAGGCATTATTTATGCAACAGCAACGGATGCAGTAAGGTTTGCGGGTGAATCCAGTCAATAAGTGAAACGTTAAGGCATGACAGACAGACACGTGACTTACTTAATTATTGTTGTTGATTGATGCAGGCAATGTACTAAAGAAAAACGCTAAACTGTCCCAAAACAGCAGAATTTTTTTCATCAATCCAGCTTCTGCTTGTGCAATAAGAATATGATCCTTTTCATCGACCCAGCTTCCATTTAGGTAATATTTCTTTTCATCAATCCAGTTTCTGCATAAACGGCCTTCTTTTCAGCGACTCCACGCCCATTAAAAACAAACATTCTCTCATCAATCCAGCTTTTACTTAAGCACGATATTTTTATTGATCCAGCTTCCATTTATGTATATTTCTTTTCATCAATCCAGCTTTCATTTAGACATATTTCTTTTCATACCATTAAGGTATATTTCTTTTCATCATTCCAGTTTCTGTGTACACTGCCTTCTTTCATTGATTCCACTTCCATCACAATGGCATTCTCTCATCAATCCAGCTTCTACCTAGGCATGATATTCTCGTTGATCCAGCTTCTATTTAAGCATAATTCCTTTGAACTATCCAGTTACTACTTACACAGTCATCGATCCACTTGAGCTACAGTAGGACATCTATTCATGTCAAAGAATAAAATACGCTAAAAAACACCATATGAACTATGAAATAATAAAATATGCTAAAATCTAAACTATTAAATAATAAAATATGACAAAATGCACCTATACCAATAATCAAACAATGTGTGCGCCAAGTTTGCGCATGCGCAGAGATTTTCAGGGGCACAGATGTGGCGATAATACCAAGCAACCATCCGTGAAAGTTACTTTCTGCTTATGCTGCGGAATAATCGGCCGCATGAGATTTATCAGCTTACTTATAGTACTTAGGACTCCAACTTACGCATAATATTTTGATCTTTTGGTCTGTTGCCATTGAATTGATCAGAACAAAATACTTCCGGTGCATGATTGACACAAAGGAGTAAGTAAGCTTCGTATATGTCTAAAAACGACACTAACCCTAAACGACCCTCACAACGCCTAAACTGACCCTAAATGACCCTCACAATACTTAACCTGACCCTAGCCGACCCTCAAGAGGTATAATTATAAGAAATTATAGGTTTTTAGAGTGCACGTGCGCCAAAGGTTGCGCAGAGTTATCCACACAAGCCACGATCAAAAATTATGCGTGAGTGGCTGTCCCAAATACTATAGGTAAGCCGATTTACCCTTACAGAAATTCGCAAACTTTAAAATTTCTTGCAAAAATATTTTTAAAAAACATAAAAGCGAACCTTATATGGGTCATCATCATCTTCAGTGACTATGTGACGGACAACTGGAATTGTTATCTTTGACGAACTTTTCATCAAGGACGTCTCATGAATTGAACTTTTTTCAAAAGCATTTCCCTCAGTTGTCGAGATCGGTGGTAAAGTCTCCGTCGCCATCATCCACGGCCGGTTCAGGTTGTGCCGTCCACCAAAGACTAGAGTCAGCCTCCCTTTTGATTCAATCAGAATCTGAAACTCGCCAATAAGCGTGAGTATTTGTGATGCGGCGATAACCAATCATCACTTAATTTAAACCAAGATCATTCTTCTTAAGGCAATTTCTAACCCTCTCTGGTTGCTAGGCAATGAACCTATGTTATACACCAAGGACCAATAGAGAATCCTTGGTCATACACGAACATTTATAAGTAAGTAAGTATTTTATTTAATAACCTCTGCAATCGCACGGCATGTGCAAACACACAATTAACATGCATGGTACACATAATAAGAACTTACTATTAGAAAAGTTCAATTGATGGCAGGACATGAGTCACATCTCGTATCATTTATGTAAGCTACTTGTACTTTCATATAGCATCCTAATAATAAAACCACAACTTGTAAAGTCATCCGCACGAGGGACGATCCTATTATGAACACGTTGGCGCAGACCCAGATGGCGAGCTGAAGCATTAATCGGTGGAAACAAACCTAGTAGGCTAGTATGTGGTCGGAATTTGTTATAATAGTGTGAGGCCCGTGCCCTCGCCACGGGTTGCTAATCCGTAGCCTGTCTGGGAGAGCAGCTGGGTGGTCCCTCATGATTTTCCCCGTGATATAGAGACCTCAGACCTTGCATATTTATCCATTGACAAACTATTAGTGCCCCATTTCAAAGGGTGCCTGGCCAATCCTTTATAATTGGGTCTGGACATCGCTGGGACCCTGTAACTGGAACGTTTGTGTCTTAATGGGACGATCTAAATATCGAGTTCGTTCGTTAGGAGAAGTCAACCCAGAGCTGTCAAAGTAAAAAGCCTTGTGTCCATCCAACCAGTAAGCAACCCAGTGAGTGCCATCACCAACGCTAGAGTCCAGATTGACGACTCCACATTGTCATACGGTGCAGTAGGTAGGCCATCACGCATGAAGACTCCACGGAAATTTGGTAGCACCTCGCCAGCCTTTTCCTTTAAGCGCTCGCTTCTTCGAGGTTCACCTATCTGTATTTCAATAGGGCCTAGGTTCCGGTGACAAGGCCGCGGCGCTTATGAAAGTCACAATCGATGCCTCTGATCGATTAGGGTTCGCTTCTAGAGCCACGGATTTGGACCTATGGGTTCGACGCTTTACACTTTTTCGATGCATGTCATGAAGTCATGATCATGAGCAATGGTTACTGGTGAATTAACTAGTGTATGCATAATGCTTCTCAACGTTTCATTTATCTTTTCTCTTTCCTCTGCCCTTTAATTGTCTTTCCTTACGCGCTTACTTTTCTTCTTCCCTTTGTCTTCTCTCCTCTTCCTACATGTTGTCTCCTTTTCTCCTCTTTTTGTATTCTTTCCGATTCCCTTCGCCTTTCCTCTTTTTCTTCCACTTCTATTCTCCGTCTCTTTTCACGCGCATCCATCTCTTCCATGAACTGCATCTGCCTATCGAATTTGGTTGACATGGAAGATGAGGCATGCAACCCTTCTCTGGTCGTCGCCATCACTTCTAGAAGTGTAGCTGCAGGAATGTTAGACGTATGCCTAAAGGCATTCCTACAGCTACATTGACAGTTTCAAGCTCTGACATCTAACAGTTTTATTTAATATCAACAACAATAGAATGAAAATAGGCCCATACAGTAATTCACAAAAGGTCACTGTCCACAATTAGCCAAGAGCAACGTAAATTTCGTAATCCTTGAATTCAAGGGATTATTTATCAAACAAACAAAATCTTATTTCTCACACAATGGTCATCGTCCTGTCCAGCTCCAGTTTCGTCCGTTTCTCAAAGTCCTTCCGATTCCTCTTGCTCCCTCTCTTTCTCGTCGCTACGCTTCGACTCGACCTATTTCTACTTTTAAAGCCGACTTCGTCGCAGTCTCGCTAATCTACAATAATACTCGATTTATTACTATTAGCATTACAGAATCCAGCCAAGTTCGCTAGCTTCGAGTAAAGTTGGATACTTCTGCTCACAACCTTCTCGTACGAACCCCAGTAGCTGACTGACTTCCTTTCTTTCTCCGATTACTCAAGCACGCGGCGTCATCCCATATATCCTTCACCTTTCTATACACTAGCAGTCAACCTCTGTATCTTTAGCTCGCTTCCCGAGAAATACAATAGGTAGGGCCACTTCCCTAATCAGAGACAACCTGTTAAGAGTGAAACCAGTGCTACTATGAACACTGGCCCTGTAAGCAGCCATCATTGTCGGCAGCCTCAAGGTCCCAATCTTTCTGGTTTTCGTTGATGATCTTCGCCAACATCGCATTCAAGACTTTGTGGAATCGTCCCAGTACTCCTTTAGAACTGGGTTTGGACGGAGACGTCCGCACTTTATCGATGCCCAGCATCCGATACAGGTCTTGGGACAAGTGGGCTTCGAAGCAGGGTCCTTGATCGGTCAGGATTTGCATCGGAAATTCGTATCGGGAGATCCATTGATCCACCAAGACCTTGGTCACGGTTACGGATTCTTGGTTGCGTACTGGATAGGCTTCGATCCCGAGGCTGAAGTGGTCCACAACAGTCAGGATGTACCGGTTTCCTCTGGATGACGTCACACGGGGTCCCCGGGGTCCTGTAAAGTTCAGAGCCAGCACCTCGTTCGGTTCTCCCATGACCATGTTCTGTAGAGAAGGCTGGTGCGGCGGTTTCCCTCGGAAGTACCGGGAGCATGGATGACATTTCTTTAACTGCAGCAACTTGTCTCCACGCTGGCCAATGCGCTCTCTTCTGCATCTGCTTCATCGTTCGTCTGACTCCCAAATGGCCTCCAGATATTCCTTCATCCGCCAGGCGGATTATCATTTCTCTGCACTTGACGAGAGGAATCAGCTGGTTCCATCTCGCTTGTTTTCCTTCTGGCTCCAACCATTTTCGTGTCAGCAAGCCGTCCTGCACTTCCAATTGTGCCAATTGTGCTACCAGCTTTTTCACGACAGCACTTCTCTTTCGGATATCTTCCTGAGTTGGCGCTACATCATTACCTTCTTTCTGTTGCTTGACCCAATTCAGATCGGTATCTGATTCTTGTTCAACTAAAACTGACGAATATGCGAGCCCTAACACTCTACATGGACAGAATTGAAGTCAGCTGTTGGTGCATGGAGATGGGGCTCCTCCTATACAAACCTCAATTTAAATTTTTGGTCTGACCAAAGGACCATGGAGCCTCACAGGTAGCCTGATGCTGAATGTAACCACCCTCTTTCCCGTGATGGTCTTGTATGCGAAGAATATCCCACGTAACTGGAGAGCTCATCGCGGGAAATAACTGTTTTGTGTTCTCTGTGCTGGTGGAAATATGATCAATAGCGTATGTTAACAAGTAGCGTTCTAAGTGAACAATTCTTGTGTTTATGGATGTTAACAGTTTGAAGATGGAAAAACGAGCAGAGAATAAGTGTTCGTACCAGCAACTAGGAGAAAAAAGCTATGTAATCGAAATTGAGTAGGTAAATATTGCCCGATACATAATTATCGGATAAAAGCAGGCTGCTGGATAAAACCATGTTCAGTGTGTGGAATAGGTGTTAAGAGCAAACTAGAGCTGTGTGTACATTGTGGACAAAAAAGGAATACGCCAGACTGTTATATAGAAATCCAAACAAAGGAATGATTGCAGAGTGGAAAAGGTAGATAGAAATAGACTGTTTTTCATACGATCTTGGAGAACCATACGAGTTGCGAAACACATGCCACTATGATTTGGACATATTGTGAATTACTGTGTCTCTGCAAGGTCTCTAAATAGTCTGGTGGTGCTGTCGGGGTCAGAGGATCACGAAAAGTGGAGAGTCTCTTTCCTATAGAATCAGGCCAGCATTTACAGTTTAATTCTAAACTGACCTTGACAGTTGCTTTACAAATTCTTCTCTGGCTGCATCGTGACCCTGTTTGAATAAATCCTTTTTTATCTCCTTTTCGATGGAACCACCAACAAATTTGAGTCGAATCTGGTCTTTCAAATCACGATACTTTGCTACTTCCTCAAGAATTAGCTTAAATTCATCCTCACTGATCTCATTATCCTCTAAGGCTTTCAAAGCATAACTGTGGATGGTGTTCAATTTATTGCTGGCTAGAACGCGTATAGTCTCGTGTTTTCCAACCTTGGCCGATCGTCTTCTACTGATGGCAACACAGCTAGGCAATATCGAGCAGACTCACAATCCTCGCAACAACCTCGAGAGCTATTCCTTGAACTCGTCCGACCCCAGTTACCAGTAATGCAGCACCTGTTCCAAGGCCAAGAAGTGCAAAAGTTGCCGACGCGCCGTTAACGAAATTAACAGCTCTGTTATACTTTTTGTACAGACGACTGCGAGCCTCAACCTCCAACCTCAGGAACGTCTCCAGCTCCCCAATTCTCTGAGACCTGCGGCGTTGTCTCAGACGAGTCCCTCGTTGGCGCGATGCTTCATCTAAGGCTTTTGAGGCTGCTAGATTTGGATATAGACACTTTAACAGCATTGTTATGGTTAATAACACTTTAACAGTATTGTCATGGTTAATAAAACATTCCGAGTGTTTATAGCACGAGGTCTTTTCTTAACCTCAATACGAAAACCTGTCTGGCTTGGAATAAATATCACCCGTGTTACATCAAATTGCGAACTAGAAACGTCCATTGATGCGAATCTATGCTTCACCCGAATTAACGCCGAGAAGTGTTAATTTCCATAATCCCCAATCTATATATATCATATCTGGTGAATTAATCTTTTGAAGCATCTGGCGCATTTGACCATAACATTGGTCAAATCACCAACCTATTGGCTACTAAAACGTAGTATTAACCTATAACTAGGTTATAAATAACCAATTCATGCACAAACCTAAGAACCTGGTCAAACACCAACCAATAGGTCAAAAAACGCCGGGAAATTTCCAATAGTTTCTATGATGAGCCACAATCCATGCACAAACCTAAGCCCTGGTCAAAACATCCACCAATAGGCCAAAAATCACGGGAATTACCAATATTTTCGATGATGAGTCATTGTTCAACAAACAAACAAAATCTTCCATATATAAATCGGATAGCACTGAAAATATTTTCCAAGTTCTACTTAAAGGAATATCATCCCAATATAAAATGGATTACTCGAAGCAGACTGTTATTGAACTTAGAAAAATTGCGAAACAGAAAGATTATACGAGACTGCGTAAAGCAGATTTGATTAGTAAAATTGAAGCTCACGGGGCTCAAACACCCGCCCTCACATTTTGCTCCAATCTCATCCAATGCTAGTTTGCTCGATGGACCTGTTCCCGACATTGGAATCTCAACACTCGCTCCCGTACCGGTGTAAAGACTTCAAGTTACTCCCCATTTCAGGTTACCCCGGTAATCTGACATCGATTTCAGATTACCCCCTCCATGTTCACATTACCCCCTCTCTGATTGAGTCAAGATGTTAAATTGTTATGCTATCAACTAATGATAACCAATTTGTTTATTAAAACATGTAACCCATAAAGCTAGAAGTTTAGTTTTAACGTGTGAAAAATAGTATATAATAGTCAAAGAAATGTAAAATGTGTGAAATCAGTAATAGGCTACACAAGATCAAAGTGCGTCAAAATGCGTCACATTGTAACAAACAAACATAAGATAATAAAGATTTAGCCTAAATGGTGAAGAAAGTGGTGTAATTACAACATGAATATACAACACCTAGGGATGTAACTTTTGACTTGATAATTCAATCCTATACTTAACTCATCAAAAGTAACAAAAAGACTTAGCAAATGCTGCAAGTTCAAAGTTGTGGTATGCCCTGTTTGTGGTCTGAAGGTAGTTATTCTTTCACTTACTAGTTCTCATCCACTTAGCTGATATCATTTTTGGCCAACCATTATGCCCACTTCTTTTTTATGCTTGGCTCCACATGAGTAGAAGATGCCTATTCCTTGAGATACAATAATATTGCCACTGTAGGTCCATCGCATCTCACTCAGCCCCAATATTTCAAGTTTGTATTCTTACATCTCTCTCACCACATGCGCCAACTTCCCTGTATCATAATGTTCTTACATTCCAGTATCCAATTTTTGCCTTGACTTTGGTCGTTAAGATTTGAGACTTCTGAGTCTTGGCTTTCTTTGGGCTTTCACCACGACATATGGGCCCATGACCCTCTCATCTCCCGACCGACCTGCCACGACAATGAGTTTGAGCTTTACATGTGTCTTTTCTATTGCAAGATGTGGTGCTACAGTGGATTCTAGTGCTGACTGATATCACACTTGGAAGAAAATGTAAAGTCGGCTACGTCAAATAGTAGTAATTACGGTTTTCATGCAAGCACCTCTTCTGAACTACAAAATAGCAAAGCCTTCTATGCGTTCAAAGGCGAAGGAGAATGGGTGTCTGACGCTAGCGCTATCTTTACCACGTGGATATCTATCAAGTGTCCGGTCGCTGTGAGAATCTGGAAGATCGGCTTGAAAGGAAGGAATAAAAACACAGAAAGGATATCCAACTGGAAGATAAAAGCATACAATTATGAAGGACAATGGGTTATTTCATAAAGGCCGCCTAATCCCACTTGTTTAGGAAATACTTACAAAGAATTTTTAATCAATTCCGTTGGAAAATATCAGACCTATGAGTTACAGTGCCTCAACCCTGAACTGGGTAAGCATGGACTAAGCGTGATGCAGTTATTCGCGTACGATGATTAAATTCGCTACGATTTTTCAATGAGAAACATCATTGAAACTCTAATCCATACGATTAACAATATCACTGTCTCCAGATACCATGATATACGGCATGATGTATCCCGGTTCCGTTTCTATCTTCGTTTTTATAAAAGTAAATGTCTTGTTCTCTTTATTCGTTTCCAACTTGTCGAGCAATGGCCTCTTAAATACGCTCGTGTAATACTCTGCCCCATCCGGCGCCTGTACCGTAATCAGGTAGAAATATACCACTCTGCCGTACAGATATTGCTTTGTTTTAACCGTGTAAACAACGTCTTCTTCCAATGTCGTGAAATCTATAAATGTACGAGTACCCATTTTAAATATCCTGAATAAAACTTTATAAAAAAAATATACTGACATTTTTTTATATTTCAACTTAAGGAAAACTTTTTCTATATATAAACGAAAAATGTTTGCCACACATGAAACGTTTAATCCAGATAAAATGATATTTAAATTCGTGAATAAGCAACTTTGGTCAACCTATTAAGATAAATATGTATACCCGAACAGTGACGAAGGTGATTTTCATATCGCAACTCCAGCACAAAAAAGCTGGGAAATGAATATCACCAGATCATGGTTTTGGTAAAACTGATAACCCCATTGTAAATTATAATATACCGGTAATGATGTATGATAGGTATTTGGAACCGACTGAAGAAGAATTAGGGACTATCCAAATGTTTCTAAGTATTTTAGAACGCTCTAAAACGCATCCTGATACAAAAGCGGCCTCGAATAAGAAATATGAAGATTCGCAGGTTGAACAAATGTCTTCTTTTTATCAAAAACAGTAAGACGAGCCGCTAAAGATGTACCTGAAATTGTTAACTGCCTATGGAACAGCGGATATAGCGATTTTATGATTTAGGCGATAATGCAATCGACCCTCTTACACTAATTATCTACTCCGTGTAGTGTCGTGCTAGATTTTACATACAGTATACTCATCGGAAATAAGCCGTCCATACAATTAAGGCTAGATTGGTAGAAAGAACTGAAGTACGAAAGCGGGAAAGGCGTTTATTTTGCAAAGAATCTCACCTTAAGAAACAGGAGTACTGTTAATAATTTTTAATGACTACGTCACTAAAAATTGGTTTCTTTATCTCTGGAATTATTTCATTCTCAACCAGTGCACTTATAATTTCGGATTTTTTCATAGCTGTGTTTCTTCATTAGCGATTTCAGTTCTAGGAGCTTCATGTTTTTACAATAGAAAATATTTTTCTTTAACATACAACGCTCATTTTCTGACCGTCTGATTGGAAGTCTAGCAATTTATCTGAAATGAAAACTGCATAAGCTTCCGTTCCAGCTGGCACCGCAGCATTGAAAGTAGCATTGATCTGGATGCCGACGACTTTAACTGCTCGGATTGCTTACTTACATCGAAAACGAATAGCGGATAGCTCTGAGTTATGAGCTCTGAGTTATGAGTTGATCCATCCCATAGAATTTTTCGCTAAAGGTCGCTCCATCTCTATAAGCTCTCGAAAATTGCTGATTCGGGAATGATAGGTTGTAATCGACTGCGGGGTATCTTTCCTGGTTCATCATCACATACATGTTTTTCAGGTCGCAATGATCGAAAATTGATGGATTAGCTTCTTGATTGCCACTTTGATTCCTTTGAAATCCAACGATAATATATCTCGGTTTTTCTAGTGATGTCTTTACGCTAAGTCGCCAACTATATGTGTAGATTGAGGAACCGTCATGGTGTCGCATTGATGAGCTCGACAGGCTATTGTCGATCGGTTTATACAGCTGCATTCTTTCCATATCAGCCGGAATGACACGCGGCATAAACCATGAAATTTTACTGATATTGACTTTACCAGCCGCTGCGGCGGCCAACCTGAAGAAGGCGTCGTCGTCGGATTTGCGAACGAGCGTCAAAGTCTGTTTCATACCGTATCATAATCTTCGCAGAATCTAAAACTGAGCTTCAGAGGCACGATGAAGCTAAATGTGTCCTTAGCAGTTGGTTTCTGAATGAGATACGCCACATGTCTGATCGCGAATCCCGTGTTGTAGGCTATAACAGCAGTCGCGGCGGTATCTTTAGTTCATAATTGGTGTAGTCCTTGTGCGAGAGAGAAGTCGTTGGGATATTTCAGTAGACCCAGCATAGTTCTCGATTTCTTGATTCGATAGTGAATACAAACATTTGGCTGAAAAGGTGCATGAGTCTGTTGTTGGTAATAGCCGCAGCTTCAGCATTGGCGTAAAGGTTCCATCCGCTTTATTCAGTCTGCCTTCGAATAGCATGTATGACTCGGATTGATGGCTGAAAAGATCTTGAAGTTCGATATTGATGCGAATTTCCCCAGCGCTGTTCAGATTAGTTATCGCTACCGGTTCGTACTCGTGCCATTCTTATCTCTCAACTCTCTCATCCATAATAATGTTTTCAGTAAATCTTACCGATATCCAAAGCTACGAATGCACAAGGAATTCAGAGGTGGAGGACTAGGCTACTAGATTATCGAGCAATATGACAAAATGGTCACTGTTTAGAGAAAGATCCGAAACTATTCCTCTCGGCTATGGAGGAAAATACTCGAGAGATCCTGAAAAGGACAGCTTATCACAAGAGCATCAAATATTCGCAGTATTTAACTATTGAGTTTGAGAAGCCCGGAAAAGATTATACGATAAAATCATACTATGGCCTCTGCTAGATTCACATAACCGGATAGAAGCGTTATGAGCGGACAGTGCAAACACTCGTAGGCAGATCGATAGCTTCACACAATTGTATGCGTATTTTAGACTCAAAACTGAAAATTATTGTATGCAAGTTGCATAATAGCTTATAAGCCTTATATTATCTACCCGATAGCAGTGATGTTCAATAGCTCGCAACAAATGCTCACAGCCAGCGTTTGAGACAGTCCACGAGACAGAATTCTTTACGTTTCATTGCTATCAGACTGTTAGCTTCGTGGAACCTCTACGGCTCATGGACCCTATATGCGCTCCGTGATGGGCACTGCAGCTACGTGGAGGTATCTTCGCAAATGAGACCATCACCGGGGAAAGGAGTGGTTGCAGGCAACACGGGGATGCCTGTGAGGCTCCATGCAGTCTTTGGTAAGACCCAAAGACCCTGAATTAAAATTGGGGTTTGTGGAGGAGGAGGAGAATAACGGATGAGGCATAGCCTTGCCCATTCAGCCCCATCTCCGTGCACCAATATCTGACTTAAATTCTGTCCATGTAGAGAGTTAAGGCTCACATATTCGTCAGTTTTTTCATTCGCATAAACTGCCGCCACTCACTGTTTTAAAACTGGCAAATGCCATACTACTCGATGAGGGGCGGCACGTTGACATTTTCTGCAATCACTATCCTTCTGCAGCTGGCATTGCTTGGTCTTGAATGAACTACATGCGGTTCTCCAGTCGTCAATTGATTCTTTTCGAAGTCCCACCGTAACTTCTGTTCTGTCAGCCAGTCCATACCTACTATCATTTCATGCACATGCGGCATTACCAGTAACTGGACCTTGTACTGTTTCCCATTTAGTTCTATCTTCACTTCTGCTGAACCTGACACAATTACTTCTGTCCCGCTATCAGCTTTTACTTTATGGCTTTATCTCGTGTTGTTTCACCAGTTTATTTGGCACCACATAGTATTGAGAACCAGTATCGAGAATAATAAGCTCTTCCTTCCCATTTGTCCTTGCTTTCGGGTATGCACTATATGAGTTCAGGATACTTTTCAGCTTTGCTTGTTCAGCTGTACTTTCAAATGTTTCTTTTGGCATCGTTTCATTCTCTTGCACTTCTTGTACCTCGTCCTGATGTAAGGACAATTTCTCCATAGGTGCCACGTAACTCTGCAGACGTGACATTGTCTGACTGGTGTTTGCTCATTCGTGTATTAGTTCTTCCAGCCCATGACTGCTGCTGCTGATGCTGTCGTCCGTTGTATAAATTTCGGCTGTCCATATGTTCCTTGTATTTCACTTTCATTAGGCAGATGGCTCCCTGTTACTGTTCTGAGGATTCAGAGACTGTAACAATTTCTCAAGGCGTTCTATCTTTTCGCTATTGCTGGCTACTTCAGCCATTTCAGCTTGCTTGTAACCAGTCAATTGCACAGAGGCCTTGAAAGCCTGTTCCAAACATTTCAGTTAGTGCTATAACACTTTAAGCGATATTTCTCTGTCATTCAGAGCATCGATGTACGCTTTCACTGCTATAGCTTCCGAATGTGCCGTTTGACTTTCCTTGGAAGACCAAACTTGTTAATCATCTCACATCAGTCGCAAGAGATCCAAGTTCTTCATCTTGTCTTCGGGAGCTAAGCTTTGTCTGGTAGAGTGCTCTGCAGTCCTGGGATCCAAATCTTGTCTGCAACATTTCGATGACTTCAGTAGCACTCGTCCAGTCATCTCCTTCTCCATCCAGTATCAGATGCGCTGCGTCCTCAGTTAGTGCACATGTCGGATGGTGCAATTTATCTTATTCGTTCTACCTATTCCGCACTACGCACATTTCAAGTCTCTTCAAAAAGTGCCTAATGGGTGCTTTTCCGGAAAAGTCCCCAACTTAATGAAGCTTATCTGCATCTCTTTATTCTTGCCAGTTCCTTTTGTTGACAATACAGTAGATGTACTCATTTTCGTTAATAGTAGGTAATTGGATAAGCTGGGACAGTTAACCGAAACATTGGACAATTAGTAACCTACCCTAGGTCGCAATTACCAAATCGGCAACAATCAAAACCACAGGTCAAACACCAACCTATAACTCACCACAATATTGTCAATGAGTTCATTAATTAATAATTGATAATTAATTAATAATTAATTAATTAATAATTAGGTCAAATACCAACCTATAGGTCAAAACGCCGGGAATTTAAAATAGTTTCGATATTGGGAATTTACAAAAGTTTCTCTGAGTCAGCAGTTTCGATGATTACTCATCACATGGTCACCAAATCCTCATTATTAACCCATGAATTAAATGACTCAGGATAACCAATCAATTTCACCAGATACTTGTACCCACGTTTTTTGATTACCTTTTCAATTCTATATATTTCTTGAGTAGTCTTCTGTAGCTCCTGTTCATAAAATGAGCCATTTATTTCCTCATCGTTAAAATCGGTAATCTTATAAGTTAGTGTATCTGTGTATTGAATTAGAGTAATTGCAAAAATTTCCTCCTACGATCTCGGTGTGTAACCCTTTTCAATGATATTCTTCTTTTTCGTAATTCTAACCTTATCAATGATCGAGAACTTAGGCTTAATGGGCTCTGGGATTTCACATCCGTTTAATGGGCATCCAGCCTTTTCGTTTACCTTAATGCTAGCTTAAGAAGGTGTCATTTTAATGAAAGAATGTCTGGTTTCGTTATAACTATTAACCATTTCGTTCAACACGTCAATATTCCTAATCGTTTTCTCTCTCATCATACGGCTTCATCGATCTATGACACATGACTTTTCTTCATTCTCAGTGGAATACAACTTGACTAATTCTCTGACATTTTTATTATAAAATTCCTTACCCTTGTCAACCCATACTTTACCCGGTCTTCTTCCACTACTCTCAAATATTTTCACAAAGCCATTAGCCGTAGATATCCCGCGCTTATCATTTAATTGTACGATCCAACCATACTTAGAAAATACGTCTATTACGGTTAATAAGTATTTCACACCATCGTTATCTCTAGCAAAACTCTGCATATCGACAAGATCGGTGGCCCAGATATCATCGATACACCAACATACACCTTCCTTTTTCTAAACTGCTTTACTATGTGTTTATGTAATTCATCCGTGAGTTGATCGGTCCATTTCAGAGTAGGTTGTAATTTCGGGCTTTTTAAAACCTAACCAGAGACTCGCTTTAGCTGATTATATAGGTTTGACAAAAGCTCTCTCTACACTCTCCCGTAAACTAGGATTTGGGAGTTCGTTTATCACCGGCTCATCGCTTTATCAGCAACATTCCTGGACGCTATATCCGCGTGCTGGTCGTATGCTAAATCATGCTGAAAAGCAGCGTTGTCAACCCTATCAACGGGTTTCGACCATTATTTAGGAGTTCCATCGGGATTCAATCTCAAATCTAGTCTAGTTCCAGGTCCCGTAAACTGATGTCCCGGGCAAATGCATCTCACCTGGAAATTTAGCCCATGGCAACTTAATGTTACTGGTAACTCAATTAAAAAACCTGGCCAGTTTGCTTTTGGCGTGCAAAGAATGTCGGTTATCTGATAGTCTAATGCAAGTACCCGGACAATTCGGCACCGGACAGTTCGGCGCGGACAATATGGTCTTGGACAATTCAGCGCGCGGACAATTTGGCGCCCCGGACAATTTGGCGCCTGACAATTCGGATGAGCTTATAAGTGTATGGTTATTATAGACTGGTGAAGCCAACAGCCCCAAAATACTGACTTTGAATAATTGCGAGTAAAGAGCAGGCCTACAGTAACAAGACGTCTGACTCCTCTCATCACCGAACATACTTCAGCAGAATTTCGCACTGGTGTCGAAGGCGGGGTCATACAGACCTTTGCCGGTGAAGCGCTCCAATCGCTCAGTCCATAACTATTTCTCGCAGCAACATAAAACGTTCTCCACGGTTTCAGTTTAACAACTGCTTGTGGCGAATCAACAGCAGTTATTGTCCTAGAATCTGATTCATTCAGCGAATTTACATAACGAACGACGAATTCCAAGATTCGATCATTGTTGTCGTTCCCCGATCGCCATGACAACGTCGTGTTTGAACCACAGCAGGTCGTCAAGTGCAAGTCCAGCGGAGGATCCGGACGATCTGAAATCATTTCAAGTTTCAACAAACAAAATGCAACCAGGCAAATTGTAGAAGACATCCCTTCATACTGCCTTATGCTAAATGCAAATTGTTTAGAAGCAGTCAAGTTAATCGATGCATACTTAGTTATAATTTAACTGTGCACGCGTGACTTTTTAATCTGCTCCTGTAGTTGTTTGTTTTAAAAATGCATGTAATTGTACAGTATGCGATGCAATGCAATGCATGTGCACTTGTAAGATACAAATAAAGGCTACTAATTTACTTACTTACAATTTCATGAAAAAATATCTGATGAGTCTTGTTTGAAGAAGTGGCACTACATAAATTCACAGTTACCATCACTATTATCACAATGATGAATTGATCAGTTTAAATGTCTTCTAGGTCGCTGCAGTTAAACTTTAACTACACTGCGTGATAACATAGACCATTGGCGTCGCCTTCCTCCTTTATCCAGGCACTGGCAGAGTACAACCAGCGGCAGAGAATTAAAATGCCTTCTGTGGCTTTTGTGGTATTTATATTTGTGAAAGGTACAAAGTAATCTTGACACAACTTAATGGTGAATTAAAAACTGAGGGAGCAATCAGGAAACACTCAATATAACTACTTTCTTTTGCTTTCGTTTGCTTCTCATAACACACGCAAGGAAGAATGCAGCACAGGTAGGGAGAGAATTCAATGCCCCTGGCCAACGGTCTAGCATAGCGCATACAGGATAGATCCACAAAAGCTGCACTGTTTCCTTAGGATAAACATTTTCTGTTAATATATCTCTAGTTCAGTTTTCAGTGCCCCAAATTCCTCGGTGGTTTATTCATTCAATAGTATGAATATTCTGACAATTATGTCTGAACCAAAGCTGTATGTAGTGCTGAAGCATTTTCTAATAAGCTCACTGAACAATTGCCAGGGCTTCTAGGTGCTGAATGGTTAATCCACTTTGAACACACAACAGTTTAACAATTATAAAACTCTGTCCCTGTTGCAAGAATGCAGAAGAAGGAAGTCTTGGAAGACAATTCTAGCAATATTCACCCGTGATCGTGACATCTGCAGAGTATCGATCAGAGTCCACCCCATTTGAAGCGTTGCAGGTATAGGTGCCGGAGTCGAGGACCGACGAGTTCCTGATCATCAGCGAATTGTCTAGTGGATTATGGAAGACCCGACCCAACTCAGCCGTGAAGTTGATTGGAATTCCGTCCTTGAGCCAATCCACTCGGAGCTGATCCATCTCCTCTGGATCGGTCTCAACTGTGCACTCAAGTGTTATATTCGATTGGGCAATCGCCATCTGAGTTTTTGGAGGAACAATGATCTGTGTTTTTTCTAAAATAAATAATCATTTAATGCATAAGCGATGATTGGCGATCATTGCGATACCTAGACACTTGACAGACAGTATAAATATTCGCTTTCTACAATTCAACTTACTTCCTATCATTGTGTCATCATTTATTAGCAGGCAGACCTTGTTCAACATCTTTGTATTTAAGAATTTAAGATTAACTCAACAGTTCATTTAAAGACAGTTTAATAATTGTCATCAATTAAAAGTACCATACCTTGTAACTGTGGCTACAATACAGTTTGAATATATTTAAACGAAGATTATTATTATTATTAAACTTTCTGGAAACTATTAATGAGATCAGGACTGAATATGTTTCATCCAGTCCTTTTATGCACAAGATTCCCAATTAGGTCACACAAAAGATTCCTAACTAGGTCATGCACAAGACTCCCAAGTAGGTCCCTCAGAAGTGCTAAATCAAGCAATTGAAATCTAAGAGATTACCTCAAATCTTCCATGCATGAAGGATTACCATAAAAAAATTATTTCTGCAGCTTTAAGTAAAACATATTTTCACATGAAAAATTCAGAAAGATTTAGATAAGATAGAAATGAAAAGGTTACCTCGAACAATCAGATGACCACCTGTTGTATCAATTCCAAATTTGTTCAGAGCTGTACAGTTATATACGAAACTATCCTCCACCAACGCACCTTAAAAATGAAGCACAAGCCCATGTGTTGGTAAGCCAGATAGATCAACAAGGTCGTTCTATGCATAACTTTAAACCTTCGAGAAATCCGAGAAAGTTTTAGCACTGTGAGATTCATGAATAAAGTCAAAGAATGCAAACTCCAAACTTTGATAAACTGGACATTAACGTAGCTACTCTACTTAAAAACAATTTCACACAGCTTGGCAGTGAAGCACACCAGCCATGACTGCATAGCAGTCAAATGGTATATTATCTAGCTACAATAAAGTCTGATACAGTCAAGTGTGGCATTTGATCAAAGAGTGATAGATGGAACACCTCTGATGTTGCTCTCTTGAGGAAACAGCAAAAAATTGCACAGACAGATACAGTTTTGATGGCCACAGAGAACTGCACTCATTTACTCAACTTCATCATTCACTCGCTGTACTAGTTCATTTCATTTATCCACATGCTAACTCTCACACGACACAGTAACAACTTTTATAGAATAAAATTCCCAAACAAACATCAACAAAACTTTTCAACACCATATTTACAAGGGACCTGTTGCTTTCCTGTGGGCATGCAGGGACGTCGTGCTCTCTGCTCTTCCCACAGCATGAACCCCTTGTTCCCCTACACTGGAACTGCAATTAGACAGCATCACATTTTCTCTGTAGTTGGCCCTATGGCATAAAACGGGCTCCCATTATCATTACATCTAATGCCTAGGGTTTCTTCAGATGGGTTTCATAGTAGCTTTAGAGCCGCTCTCTTCAGCCGGGCTGGGTCGTGAATGCTCCGGGGTAGTGACCTTGAAAGGGTCTTATATAAATCTTTGTAATGAATACACAGTTGCAATGTTATGCATACAATACAATGCATAAAGATATTGTATCATATTAAATAATTTCTAAAACGTCTCTTGTGTCAAGATAAATCAGTGGTTACCCCAATGAAAAAACCAGAGAGAAAAGACAAAAGTTAAAATTGCGAAGAGAAGCAGGGAGAATCGTAGAGTGAGCTGAGGGAGGGAGGGAAGGAGGGAGTTCTGCAATGAGGGGGGGGCCAATGCAGACAAATGCTTGGGGTTGGACCATGGCAATCCAAACCATAGGAACAAAAAGATACAATAAGAGAAATGATTTTCCCTAAACCACTGGCAGAACCAACCTTTATTTTCACTTAGTCACTTGAGGAATTGAAGAAAATGAAACTTTGAAAGTCAAAATGGATGACTAATTGGCACTATAAGATAATTAATTAGAATAAAATCAAGCACTTCACAATTGTTGAATATCTTCACCTAATGCAACTGAAAGATTCAACTGCACCACCACCATGCCTCCAAGGACAATTTTTATGAATCAGATAGAACATTAACATTTTCATCCCTAACCAACCATGCTTAACCTTGCCTTATCATAATAAACTGTAGAGTAACAGGAATTGACATTACGCCCTGTCAAACTCAAATACAGAAACACTCTCAGCTCAACTTCCGAATAATATGATCAGTAAAAAGACTTCCCCCCTTGCTACACTGGAATCAAGGTAAATTCATAAATCTTACCTTTAACCACCAGGTAAGCATTGGCAATTTTGAATCCGTGGTTGTTTTCTGCATTGCACTGTATAACCTTCGTGTCAGCTGACGTCAGATTGACGAATGTTAAGTGAGTGGCATTGACAACACTTCGTGGATCTGGAGAAAGCTCTACAAGTAAACCCCATCACTCTGTATTGCGTGTTGATTAGAGGGGTGTGCAGACCAGGGCTCAACTCACCAAGATAGTCAGTTTGTAGGAGGAACAGAGTAAGAAGAGGAATGCAGATTAGGTTAGTAACGTATTTGATATATATAAAAGCCTTCCAAACTTCAGAACATACCAAAGAACTTCGATATAGTAAGTAAGTAGATTCTTTATTAACCAATTGCCAATCGCACTTTGGTAAACAGACATCAAACAAACACAATCAAAAGTGCATAACAAACTAACAACAAATGTTTTGCATATCAGGCTGTCGGTTAGTGGGATTATGTGGTCATGGGCTCATGGCAGAGAGGGAGTGGTGGTTGGTTGGAGGAATGGAGGTAGCAGTTGGTGCAGAATTTGCAAATGACTTGATCAAGGTCTCTACACAATGAATAACTACATGATCATTATTTAAATACATTGTCCTTCAGAACGCAAACATCAGTTAGCTTAAAGCAAAAAAGCTTTAATGAGGTATTTCAAAGCTGCCACAAAAATGCTGAGGTACAGATTACAACAGCACAACCCTACAGAAGAACTCTCAAAATGAATCAAAAACATTAATCCACAATCATGTTCAAAAAGATTTCTATTCACCTACAAATATTTATCCCAAAAAGACTCCTTCAAAACTCAGTTGAGAGTGTTCCTGTTTTCCAAGGACTGCTGACTTTCCGTTTAGGTTGCACGGCACCTTTGTAGTGGTTAGGGCTGCGTTTATGACGCCTTATAAATCGGCGTTATTATAATAATTATTATTATTATTATTATTATCACAATGCATAACAATTCAACTTCATTGTCAATGAATTTCCATTTGTAAATCTACAATCACTTACTTTCCAGAAGTTCTCCATCCACGCTCCACGAAATCACTGGCTTTGGATATCCATCGGCAATGCCCAAGAATGAGGCACCTTCATCCTCCGCAACAATTACATTTTTTGGTGTTTCCCCATTTCGCCAGTATGGAGGAGCTACAAAAACCACCAACTGTGTGCCAAACCGCTTCAAAATCACTGAATCATTCACATACTTGCTCATTTGTCAGTTCTCTGTACTCAATATATACCCTAAGTCAACCACCGTGTTTAAAATCTGTCATCAGAGTTTCCTCAGTTTCATTACTATCAACATCATCTCGTTACCATTCAAAGGCATCTCATTCCTATTCAACGCCATCTCATCACTATTCAACGTCATATGGGCGAACAAGTGCGGAGAGTAAACCTTCTGGAATTCTCTTTTTGTGTTTGCTAGTTCTGCTTTCGCTATTTCATGCTCAACTTAAGTCTAACTGTTTCGTACTGTTTATTTACGTGAGGCCATCTCTCTTTCTTGCCATGGAGTGATCCCTTGGATATTGACTTGTTTATGGGTTGGCTTTGGTGCGTCATCGTCAGTAGATGCTAATTGACCATAACAATAACAAACAAACCAAGATGTCATGAAGAGAACACTTTGCAATGCCATCTACAATAATTATTTATGCCAGTGTTTTCTAAACTGTGTTTCGCGGAACCCTAGGTTTCCGTAAGTTGAAGGCAAGGGTTCCGTGGAAAACTTTCGGTGCGAACAATAGGCATCAAACAATTTAAAATAAATTATACAAATTATTAATAGGAGGTTTTTTGCTTAACATCTGTATATAACTTTATCTGCAAAAGAATTCCTATATCACTGATATTTGTGTTATAATTAAGCTAATCTAAACCTAAACCCATAATTCTCAACAGAATATGTTTAGTTTTGGACAGGGTTCTGCCAAGAAATTTGAGCTCAAAAGGGTTACACAGTCAAAAAAGATTGGGAATGCAGTCTTATGCTATTAACTAAATTCCTTTCAGCTCAGTAGGTGAAGTGGCTATTTTTTTCCCTATGAACTAGATTCATTTCAATTCAGTGGATGGCATGCCAAAGACGGTTTTAAAACAATTTGTGCGTGAAATTAATAATTATAAATGCGTGGCCCGCTTAAATGCAGCCCACAGGTTGATTTCAAGGGTAAAACACATTTTAAAATTATATTGTTTATAATCATCTTGCAATCCTCTAGTTCATAATAGTAACAATATTCGTTTATTCAAATTAGACAAGTTGTCACAGATGCAGCTTATTTGCATCTTAAGTGTATATGTGTATGTGTGTGTGTGTATATATATATATATATATATATATATGTGTGTATATATATATATATATATATATATATATATGTCAGACTATGATACAACTATGTCAGATGAACAGCAATTCCTTTAGCTAGCTTGACTGGCAACAATGAGCATGAAATGTTAGCTATCATAATTTTCTTAGCCCCGGCATATGATGGTGGCTAAGAGTCATCCTCTTCCTCACTTATGGATTGGTGTAATTAATATGATTCCAAATTTTACAGAATATGCTCCAGTAAAATAAGTAAGAGACCTACATTAAACTTCGACCGTAAACGTTCTGCTGATCGAAGAAGGTGCGGCTGAATTATTGGCAATGCATCTGTACTGTCCAGAGTCTTCTGGGTCTACTCTATCAATCAACAGTTCTTGGCCAAAACTCTCAAACGGAAACGTCATCCGGTCTCCTCCGGCTCTATCCAACCGCTCTCAAGTCACCGTTGGAGTAGGACTAGACACAGAAATATATAGAGAATCTCTAGAAATCAAACAAATCAACCGAGACTTGTACACATATTCAAATTTTGTAAACAAAGAACAGTTTTTTCGTTTAAGTTCGGAATTAGTTTAGGAACTTCGGACAATATACACCAAGTTCTTCCCCATTGTTTAGCTACCTATCACTTATCCATCTAAATCTTCAAGTCGGTAAAAGCTTGGTCATAATCGTTCAACCTGCACTCGCTCGACTAACTTGAACTCTTCAGCACATGAGCCAGGACCAAAATGTCTAGAATAATTATTCCAATCAATCAATCAATCAATGAAACTTAATATAGCACTTCTTCAATAAATCTACTCAGATTCACTCTTGGTCCACACTTGGCCATATAAGACAGTTTTCAGAGTGGAATAAAAATAGGGTAGAGAGTTCTTAAGTAAGAGTCGAAGATCCAATGGAAGGTTATTCCAAGCGATTGGGCCCACAACTGAAAAAGCACGATACTGCATCGTAGAGGTCCTAGAGAAAGGGACATAAAGAAGACCCTGTGAGGCAGAACACAGCATCCTGCCAGCGTTTCTAATACAGGCAACAGGACAGCATAGCTCCCTAAGGTAAGTAGGTGCTGCACCACAAATGCAGCACCACACAAGGGAAGAAATCCGAAATGCATGCGCTGGGGAATGGGTAACCAATGTAAAATATCCCGCATATAAGCGGACACGTGGACAGTCTTGGAGATGCCCCTATCAGACAAGTACAAGCCTGATGAACTCTCTCAAGCTGCCCAATCCTACCACGTGCAACGCCAGCGTATAAGGTTGAGCAGTGGTCAAGACGACTCGTGACGAAAGCATGGACAAGAGTAGCTGCAGAACTAGCAGAGAGGGAACGGGAGACAACCCGAAGTTGACGCAACTGGTAAAAACAGCTGCGAGTTACTGAGTTAACATGCTGGGCAAAGGAGAGATGTGGCGAAAGTAAAGAAGGGAAAATCAGCAGAGAGTGAACCTAAGTCAATCTTTGCCAGTTGTTGCTGAGTCCCAAGCCAGATAAATTCAGTTTTAGTAGGGTTGAGTCGGAGTCAGTTGTTCAACATCCAGGACTTTAGTGAGTCAATTGCTACTTGCATGGTTTGAACAAGGACAGCCGCTTGAGAGGCAGAACCATGTAGATAGGGTTGTGTGTCATCGGCATAAAGCAGATTTAGGACCCCACAGGAAAAAAGAAGCACACCAATGTCGGATGTGTATAAAATATAAAGTAGAGGGCCCAAAACAGAACCCTGGGGCAAACCAAAAGGGGCAGGAGCCCATTTGGACCTGGATTACCCAAAGATGACGCAAGAAGCGTGTTCACCTAGGAACAAGCGGAGCCACTCAAGTGGTTGGCCAATAACGCCAAAGGAAACTGAAAAACAGAGCCAGAAAATGTCATGATCAACACAGTCAAAAGCAGCACTAAACATCAAGCAACGCTAATAGTGTAACTTGAGAATGGTCAATAGCACTGTAAATAGTCGATATTAGGCGGACCAACAGGGTCTCAGTTGAATGATTTCTACGGAACCCCGACTGTGATGAGGGCAGCAGATCATTTACATTTAAATAATGGTGTAATTGTCCAGCAACAATTTTCTCAATTATTTTAGAGACAAATGACACATTTTAAATCAGTCGATAGTTAGCTGGATCTGAGCCTTCCAGACCTTCTCGTTTAATGGCCGGAAACACCAATGAGCGCTTCTGAGATGCAGGCGATACTCCCTCAGAGAGGTTACAGAGGCAGGTGAGTAGCGAAAGAAGATCCTCAATGAACTCCCGCAGCAAGAACGTTGGTAGGGGGTCAAGTTCACATGACTTTGCAGCAGAAGACTTGATGATGGTCCATAGTTCAGCAGAAGTTACCTCATTTTAAGGTCGTTAGAGTGCAGTCAGTAGAGATGTATTCGATTGGATTGACAAGCCAGAGGTGTCAGCTCCGACAGATTGAATTTTGGTGGTACAGTGTTTTTCAAAGGCATCAGCGGTGAAGTCGGGGGTGCTTTGGAGCATCCAGACCCACGTCGACCCAACAGGCTGTTGAAGGTGGACTAGAGTCTTTTTGGGTCCTTTGCTGATTGAGATATTTTGAACTCCCAGAACTCCCGCTCTCGGTCACGATAACATGCATGCATAATATGCCATTCGAAGTAGATCCAACCCCTTCGATCATCTGGCAAGCGGGTCCGGCAGTAAAGCCGCTCCAATCGACGGCACTGGTGGTGGAGGGAACAACATTAAGCGTCGAACCACGGAGATAGGGTGTTTGAGCGGATCCACTGGTTACGTCAATGGAAGGAAGGAGTCCAAGCCTGACACAGCATTCTCATAGGCAGGGAAGAAGTCATAAGTCAGCCATAAACGATGGCTCTGCGACTAGGGGCAGCGCCCGCAACGCCTCACCGAAGGATGCAAGGTCCAGCATCCTCTACTCCTGAACAAACCTGATGGTTTGGTACACTGATTGGTGGAGGAAGGGTATGGCTCCGATGACTAAGCCATGGTCGGAGAGTGTCGGGGGTGTATGAACACTAAACAGGTTACTTGGTGGCGAATCATCCCCCGTCATGAAGATATCAAGCCACCCACCCTGACAGTGGGTGGACCCTGAAACATATTGTACAAGTCCAAATTGTTCAGTAATTGTACTGAACTCAAGATTTTTCAGCCTGGTTGATGTCTTCTAGGTGAAGGTTTAGATCACCCACAATGACAATATGTGTATTGTACAGGGCGAACTGTTCAAGGAGCAACGTTTGTTCATTGAAGAAAGCGGGTGTTGCTGGTTTGGATCCCGGCCTGTATATGACTACAAGTGTGGTTGGACCACGAGACGACGAGATGGAGGCAGTCAATACCTCAAATGTCATCAGTTTTTCGCATAGAACAATCTTTCTGGCAGAAAGGCAGTCATGATGGTAGATGATAATGCCTCCACCTTGGCAGTCAGGGGCAGACTCATCAACCCAAGGGCTGTCAAGGACAGAATACTCAGCTGGAGTTGATAGGCGTACAGCTACATCTGATAGCAATGAATGCCAAGACTCCGTGTATCTAGAGGAAAGTCAATTGTAATAGGTTTCTTGACGAATTTTTCTATTGGCTACCTGTATATCTGCCTTAACTTTTGTTTAGCTGATGTAAGAAATTGGCCACAGTGAAATTGGCCTTTAGAAAGTGACTCAGTATCGAGTCAGAGTCACATCTGCATCATCAACAAGATTCTGTCCTAGAAACAGCAAACCAGAAAAGGTTGCAATGACTATCGACCTTAATTCACAAAATATTTTATAAACTAGTGTTGGATTAGTATGAAGGACAAAGTAAGCAGTAGAGTGCACGAACATACTCCATGTTTTAACCACCAGTAGAGGTACTTCAGGATACCTAGATATTGTTAGAGGGGTTACACAACGATGTTGAAGACGCATTTGTCTATCAGACCAACTAACTCTTCTCAGTCAATTTGAATAATCAATTAATCAGAAGAAGCTCCCCAGAGTTACTATACTTCTGTTCAATTTCATTATATTTTACTATTTTCAAATACATTATTCGATATATAATATATACACTAGAATTTGCAAGTAAAAACAAAGTCAAAGAAGACAAAATTGACAGTATATCGATATCATTGCATTTTAAACTTACTATCCCGAGAAGATGCACTTCATTCTTAGCGTTTCGTGTTTTATCGTTATCATCTTCGTGTCACTTGGCGAGGACCACTTCAACTCTGGAGCAGATGGCTTTGGAATGCCTAACATGACAAAACAGATCACATGTTTCATCAAACAATTGATACAAACTTCTCAACACAAACTCATGTTAAATTCATCATCTGAGATGACTCACAGACCTCAGCAAGTATTATGAAAGGCGTCATAACAAAAGCGCTCAGGACAAAAGCATGCAGACAAAGCACGTTTGTCCTGCATGCTTTTGTCGGTCTACCATTTATGTAATTATCTGTTTTGATGTCCATTTGTTTTGCATTATATATAAGTATATAAAATAGTATTTCAATTTCTATTAATGAAAATATTCAGTTAATTCAGTTAAGTAAATACTATTCCTTCAATTTTCTTTTGGTCAATGTAATGTTGAAATAAACTGATGCCTTCAATGAAAAATCTTTTTGATTAATATTCTAAGGTCCTTCTTGGAGATTATCCTCCCAGTTAATCTTATTTTGAGGTAAACCAATGCAGTAAAGTCAGCAGTAAATCAATCAATCAGCCAGCCAATCAATGAATCAATCAAATGAATCACTCAATCAATTAATCAATCAAGTTGAGGTCAATAAAAAGAAGTTGTCATTGGCATAGCTAAGATAATCCGATACACTCGTTCTTCCAGTACAGATGCATTGCCACCAATTCAGCCGCATCATCTTCGATCAGCAGAACGTCTACGGTCGAAGTTGAATATAGGTCTCTTACACCTTTTTCTATTGGTTATAATTAAGTCAATTTCAATTTTATATTGGTCTAATTATTTAGCTAAGTTACTCGTATAAAATGATATTTTATGCCCTCTATTTGTTTAAATATTTTTATCCAAGTATAGTAACATACAACTACCTGTGCATGGATGGCTCTTGCTGTGGGTTTGTTTTTGCTCGACAAACTCTTTTAATATTCTAAAGGGACTAAATATACACTTATTCTTTAAAATTTTAACTGAAATAAAAATGAAAAATTAAATATAATTATTATTTTCAAATTGGTGAATTTTTTAGGTGTACTTTTGGTTTCATTAAACGTACCTCACTTGGGCAACATATTGCATCTAAATTAACAAACACAACTTTTTGAACTGAAAATAATAGGATACATTTTTAATATGTATACTTTCCTTAATAGATATTTGTTGCTACACTGTGCATCTATAAAAAATGTCTGCTTACTCGCCACCTAAGCTTAATATTTCAACAAGATTTCTAAGCGTAGCCTTTAAAGTATCGAGTAATGATTCTTTCGCCCGGTCATACCGTATGCAGAATGGTTACCGTACCTTATCCTCAGCATGTAGTCTATGGCTTTGACAGGTCCTTCAATGCTTTAAGCCGACGTAAAAATACAAATATTTGACACAAGCAACAACTCTAGATATGTAAATTTATTATGAGTCCAGGACATGTTCCCCTGCATAGCTGGCACAGTGATCTGTAAATGGGGACTTTAAAAAAGAGATGGTAAAAAATTTTTTTACTATCTTTGCTTTTTGTGCCCCCCTCACTTTCAAAATGCTGCGTGCGTCACTGACTGTTATTGTGAATGAGAGATTTTGGTTTTGCAAGACCTAGATATTAATTCATCAGTTCAGGAGTCATGTGTATCACTCCATTCTCAACTGAAGACTATTAAGGTGAAGTGAAGACAATTATAATTAAGATTACGGCTGACAGTTACATCCTTTTGTCAATTCAAGAGGATGTAGGTGGTGACTATCCCCTTCTCTCTCCCCTTGCTTACTTTCTCTATCCTAAATCCCTCACTCCCTTCCCCATAATGCAAATCCAGTATGTTTTGTCCTGTGACTTTATAAATTGGGTGTATATGTCTACTTTCTGTTTTACAACTGTTAATACAAGTAAGTATGTACTTTATGATTCAAGCCAGAATAACAAAACTGCTATTTACGACTGTTCAATAAATCATGGTCATACTTGAAACATGTTTGTATGCCGTGCCTGGGTCATATACATGCAGTTTGAGATAATGTAACTGGAATTCAATGTCTACCAGAGTTACATTGTTTACAATATACACATCGTGTAAGAGAATCATGAGCACAATGATAATGATTAAGATATTGATGCTGACTATGAACGTGATGCTGCCTGCCGATGATGATGATGATCGAGTGGTCACCATTGGTGTTGATTATTGTTTTCACCATAATTTAATGCAAATACAATGACCATCTGAAGATATCATAATGAAGATATAACATGGTCAATATTAATATTCGTAATAGTAATTCCAGTTGTGGTAGTGGAAGTAGTAGTACTAATGGTGGTGGAAGTACTAGGGGTAGTATATTTAGTAGTAATAGTTAGACGTTTAATAATAGTGTTGGGCATAGTAGTTTGGAAATAGTGGTAGTGGGTGTAGTGGTAATGGTACTTGTTGGGTGTAGCAGTAATGGTACTAGCAATGGTGGTGTCAGATATGGTGAGATGAAGAGACCAAAGCCTATAAATTTTGACAAATCCTCTGACATAGGATTAGTTGACATGTATTGATCAATGAATGTGCAAAGTAATTAACGGTAATAATCAAAGCTGGTAGAACTGGAACTGAATGGCATCCATCTGTGCCAGATCCGCACTAGATGCTGCTCCTCTCTCCAAAGGCTGCTTCTACCACCCGGAGGATGCTTCGTGCATAGAATGTATGTGCTTTGGTCCTCTATCTAGTCAAGCATCTCTCCCTTTCAAATTAGCCAGGATCAACAACATAGGAGTGGTTTTAAAATTTTAGATGAAATAGACACCATAGATACCCTCACACGTCTCTTTGTATCTTCTTAAACATTTCTTGTCTACATTGCTCAGATTACTTTCATAGACATATCCCAATTTACCTGTATACATTGTAAGTCTTTTCAGCTGTTCGAAAATGCAATTCAATGATTGCTCCATAGAAACGTATTCTAACTGCCTTAAATTGACTTCAGAACACTTGCTGTACCGTGTACATCAGTCACATAATTATTGTATGCTCGTCAGTGTTAACTACTCCAAACTCTTTATGAAATAATAAAAATCTCGTATTAAGCTACGATCTTCATATAAAGGGCCTCAAGCTGTTTGGTCACTGTGGCTCTAATGAGGACCATGCTTGCCTTTCTTCACTTAACCCTTCTATATGTCACTGTGAGAGAATTGCCTTGCAGTAACATTCCCATAATTTTTATCTGCTCATGCTTAATACATAAAATGCTTTGATTATAGAACTTTCCCGGACTGGGAAGTTGGTTGGTCCTATGTTGGGGCTTAGCCCTACCCCAAACAAAGTTCCTGTACTACTACTTGGTACAATATATATTAGCATAATCCTAATTGGCCCATAAATCTAGCCATTAATTTTATATCCAGACGATATCTGTCATATGTGAAAGAGAAAATGCTAAACGGACCACATCCGGTTAAGCAATTGCACTTAATTGAGGGCCTACAGTCCACCAGATTGACCCAACATTAGCACAACATGTACAAAATGACAACACTGACTTTAATTGGACAGAGAAAGGGTGCAACCACAATAAATGCCAACATTAAATGTCCAACCAATCTGGGGAGCTTTAGGAGGGTATGTGTGAGTTTGTGGTATCAGTGGGCATACTAAAGAATTACTACCACAACGTGGACCCAGGAATTATTTTTGGTATAAATTAAACTATTATTTTGTGCAAATCTGCTGCCTGAATGCCGTTGAGAATAACTGATTTTACACATTCGCTGTGATAAGAACTGAAGGAAGTTTACAATTATTATGATACAGCAGATATAGTAACTGAGCTGTGTGCTAAGTTTTATTTAATATTTATTATTATTATTATTATTATGGCTGTTGTTGTTTTTATTTATGTAACTATTATTACTATAGCTATGTATCTGTAATTATAATTATGAATTTTAATATAAATAATGTTGTTATTAATTTCAGTATAATTCATTATTAACATATTAGGGGTCTATTATCATTATTCCGTTATCCATCATTTTCTTCCTTAAAACCATTATCATAATTTTCATCCTCATCAGTGCTATCCAACATCATCAACATCATCACCACAACAATATCCTAATTGTAATTAGAAATTTATGATTCACGGAGGCAGTCTGGTGCTGCTGATAGAACACTGGCAAGCAGGGCAAAGTTAATCAATGTCAGTGCTGTGCCATGGGTGTACTTGGAGTTGGATGGTCAAAAAGCAATGCACTTGACGCCCTTGACTATCAAGCCCAAGTTAGAGGCTGTTAAGGAGGCACCAGGTGTATTACCAGGAATTACATAATTAAACAATATACATGTAATGAAGCACAGGTTCCTTGTTTGATGAGCTTGTTTATTGATATATTTATAACTCTAACGATACATTTTAATCCTATCAATGGGCAAGTCTGGAGTAAAAGTGAGCCAATCAGTAGATGTCGTCGTTTATCTTCAGATTGATATTTGACCTTCATTGATTAATGGTCAGGGTCAAAACCATATGGTCACCATAGGAACACATTTACATCTACATGGTAAAGCTAGGTAATGGCATTCATTATCTAAAAATTTCTACAGCCCCAAAAACGCAAACTTGTGGGAACCAGACAGCCACCTGCTTCCACAGATTGCTTCTTTGTAAGAACCTTCATATGAAGGTCCTTCATGTCCTGTTGTTCAGTGTGGTTGGTTGATGTTTAGTACAAGATATTTGCATGTATTAACTAGGGCTGTACCGAATAGGTGATTTTCACTTTTCGGCCGAATACGAATAATTGGACCAACTATTCGGCCAAATATGAATACAAATTGTGTGCAAACTAGGTCTACCGACACATCTCAAAGCTTCAAATGTAAGAATAAAGTTTCAGTTCATTTAATTTTATACATAGATTAAAGTAAATGGTTAACTACATGTAGTTTTTGCATCCTTTTGCCAGTATGTGTAAATTAGCTATGGAACTAATTTAGCTAAACTTAGAAATGAGACGGCTGACACTGCAATATTGTGGTCCTGGCAGTAGAGTTACTTCAGTCCACTCGATATAGACACAGATGTCACATGACCACTGTTCGTATTCGGTCCGGCCGTTACTATTCGGCCAAATACCGAATAGCTATTTGGCCCACTATTCGTCTCCGAAGTGAATACAAAGCGCATATTCGGTACAGCCCGGGTATTAACTATCAAACAAAAACATAATAATAATTAGGAGAAGAAGAACAAGACAAAGAAGAACTACAATAATAATAATAACATTATTAATTATTATTATTATTATTAATAATAATAATTACATCAACAACAATAATAATAAAAAAAGATAATAATAAATAATGATAAGCAATAATAACACCCACAGCAACAATAATAATAATAACAATAACGACATCAATGATAACAATAGTGATAATTATAGCGATAATAGCAATAGTGATAATAATAGCTATTTTGTTGTTCCAGATCTTGATAATGATGACCACTCCAGGGTTAACAGTGCTTATTAATATCTGCCATCTGAGGAATGAAAAATACCTTGGGTAGAAAAAATGATGACATTAATGATAATACTAATAAAAAAGTAATAATAGCAGTATTAAATTAGTAATAATATTAATGATGATGATGATGAAGATGACGATAATTGCTGTGAATATGGATTTGTTTCATGTTTTGTTGTTTGTTGTTGGTAGTGTTTGTAGCTGCCGCTTTGTCTGTGTCGTTGGCTCAAGACTCTGCAACTGATTCTACTGATTCTACCACTGAAGCAAGCACCACAATAGCCATACATTCTACTCCTGTCACAAGTGTATGGATAATTTTCCAATCAGAGGATATAATATATAAGTACCAGCTGCCTGTTTGAAAAAGATCATGGTGGTGATCCAAATGATGATTACTGATGATAAAAGCTAATTTATTATGAAATTTATAAATTTTATACTAATTTATAATATCTTTATTGAAATATTAAACAGACTGTTGTCATTGCTAAGGGAACATAGGTAACTACCTACACTACAGGTGTATATAGAAACGCACAATGATAGGGGAAAAGATGATGACAATGATGATGATTTACTGAATTGTTCAAGGCCCTGTGATAAGGGGGACCTCGTACCCTGCACTTTCTACAGTACACACAATGAGCATTTGACCACTCTGTTTTACTGCATCGCTCAGGCACTTACAACCTTCTTGCAATTCATTAGTTAACTGTTTTCCTTATGTCTTTTACAAATCGTCATGTTGTTTTTATTTTTCTTGTCTTCAATCGTGTCTGTGATCCTATGACAGGTTGAACCATGGCAGTCTTGTTCCATCTTCTCATCGCGCTCAACAGGGCTGTACCGAGCTATAATTTAGCCCTATGCCTAGCATCAATATGGTGCCCCCACATTTTGTTTTTTTTTTCTTTTTTCAGTTTTTTTCAGTTTTTTTTTCTTCCATATTCATGTTGTTTTAATACTGAATTGGCATCTGATGTTTTAAGCTGGATGTGGCTCAATCTTTCTCCCTCCTGTTGTGGCCATTGCTTATGGACTTGTTGCTTATCTGCTGAAGAATTGATCCATCAAAAAATGGATTGAAATGAATGAAGCGGATCTAGCACAAAGCACCGTCATATTGAATCAATGTACTAATGTTTACAGCAATTTCGTATTTAAGACAACAGAAATCCAGTCTGACTTTTGTCACAAAGTATTTTAAGAAATTACAAAACTAATAATTAATGACACATTAACTGATAATTCTTTTACTTTATAATATTTTTCCATGTAGTAGTTAGAAGTACCACGTAATTGACATGAAGCCACTAATTGTGAATGAGGGTGTAATAATTATATTATTTAAAACTGTTTTCTTTTCTTCTTCTTTAGTGACCACAGATTAGAGCGGAAACAACTTGATTGATTGATTTTATATAGCGACCGTATAGCCTCGACCGTGCTCATTTATCAATGAGAGTTTGTTCAGGTGAGATCCTTCACCACCGCTCGCCCATTTGAATGGACGCCACGCCATTTCCGGTGCACGCGTGTGCTTGTTGGGACTGGACATAACATTTCCATACGTTGAGAAAAAAGTCATGGAAAATGTAACTCTGATCAATTTTTTGTAGCATAAGAGCTTCTCTAAAGGTTAGTTTTGTTATTTTCTTCTTCTTCATTACAATTACACACTTAGGCTGTGAAATATGACTACCAACAAAATAATAAATAGCCTATGGTAAAATCAATGTCTTAGCAGTTGTCTTTAGCTATTTAACATGTGTACAGGGAGGTTAGAGCTCAGATGTATGTATGTGTGGGGTAGGGGTCCACAAAATGTATACGGTGCAAAAGGTGGTCCGAAAATTTAATTTATTTATGCATATGTAATATATGGATGGGTCCTAGTGAGACATATACAGCAGTATTTTAATTGTAAGAAGGGTGGTTTGGCGCTCAACCGATTGCTCTTCTTCTAAACCCCTCACTCGCCCTCAGCTAAGCAACTGAAAAGGTGCATGAGGAGGGGGGGGTTAGGAAACTAAACTATCTCATGAGTCATCATAACCTGTCTTATGACTATAAACAGACCAACCTCGACTATCAACAGAACAACCACAACTATCAACAAAACAACTGCGACTATCAACAAAAGACCCAATCAACAGAATAACTACGACTATCAACAAAAGACCCTACGCCAATCAACAGAACAACTATGACTATCAACAAAAGACCCAATCAACAGAACAACTATGACTATCAACAAAAGACTAAATCAACAGAACAACTACTACTATCAACAAAAGGACTCTACGACAAATCAACAGAACAACTACGACTATCAACAAAAGACCCTACGCTAACCAACAGAACAACTACGACTATCAATAAAAGACGCTACGCCAATCAACAGAACACCTAAGCCAATCAACAAAAGACCCTACGCCAATCAACAGAACAACTACGACTATCAACAAAAGACGCTACGCCAATCAACAGAACACCTAAGCCAATCAACAAAAGACCCTACGCCAATCAACAGAACAACTACGACTATCAACAAAAGACGCTATGCCAATAAACAGAACACCTAAGCCAATCAACAAAAGACCCTACGCCAATCAACAGAACACCTAAGCCAATCAACAAAAGACCCTACACCAATCAACAGAACAACTACGACTATCAACAAATGACCCTACGCCAACCAACAGCATAACTACGACTATCAACAAAAAACCCAATCAACAGAACAACTATGACTACCAACAAAAGACTAAATCAACAGCACAACTACTACTATCAACAAAAGGACTCTACGACAAATCAACAGAACAACTACGACTATCAACAAAAGACTCTACGCCAATCAACAGAACACCTAAGCCAATCAACAAAAGACCCTACGCCAATCAACAGAAGACCTATGCGAAACAACAAAAGACCCTTCGCCAATCAACAGAACAACTATGACTATTAACAAAAGACCCTACGCCAATCAACAGAACAAATACGACTATCAACAAAAGACAACAACTATGACTATCAACAAAAGACCCAATCAACAGAACAACTAGGACTATCAACAAAAGACCCAATCAACAGAACAACTACTACTATCAACAAAAGACCCTATGCCAATCAACAGAACAACTATGACTATCAACAAAAGACCCAATCACCAGAACAACTACGACTATTAACAAAAGAACCAATCAACAGAGCAGTGACTACTATCAACAAGAGCCCCAATCAACCATGGCGTTAGATATACATGATGGTTTCACTTGGCTGTAATATGTGGAAAATGATAACTAACAGTTCGCTAGATGGCGATGGCGGTGCCATACGATCAACATGGCCCATAAAGAAGTATAATAACTGTGATTTTGCAACACCTAAGCATAGGAAATTAGAACAATGGCAGGTAAAAAACGCTGTTCCGCCATCAATAAATGAAACATTTGTTGAAAAATTGATTGATCTTATTATATCCATGTTCATCATATGTACAATTAGACATGATAATCCAAAGATTGATTCATTAACCACAGTTGAATTATGTACAAAGTTTAATATGATCATAGGCAGTTACCACGTGTATTCAATAGAGAATTCTAATCAATAGCCGAAGTCAATTCTTGCCCAGTACTCGCCTGGCATAGACTATTGCAATTCCCTTACTACTGGTATCAATAAGGCCTGCTGAACAGAGCTCATAGCTCTTTGTCTAAAGACATAACCAATACATTCAAATAGGAACATGTGACAACTGTGCTTAAATAATTTGCAGTAATGAAACAAACCTGTTAATAGAGACAATATACTTTCAAGCATATTCAAAGTTTGTGACTTTTTGTAAGGCAATGTATCATGTATATGGGTATCTGTGCTGAGACACGCCATGCCATGAAAAAATTAGAATTATATATACCATACCATGTACACGAGAAATGGAAGCACATGTATCTAGAGGCACAATTTCTTGCTACCACACTATACTGAAACAGTTTTACCGCTGGAGGCCACACCACATTGACATAGTTGTGAGACAATAATGGTAACATGCATTTTAGCGCAGGTGAATAAGCTGGTCTCCCTGACGTGGCTTTTGTGGGCAGTGAGAAATTTTTGAGGATTTACATTACATTTGTATATTCATCATATATCCTTAGTTATCTGTACATTTTATAGCTCAGAGCAGTTAGATATCATGTCCATTCAGTCCGAGACAAATTTCTCATTCTCAGACTTCACAAGTTTTAAGTTCATAAGCCTATCTTTCAGTTATTGGATGTCATTTTAAAAATAATAGCAGGTGAAAATACACATCAAAAGGAGCAAATATGATGATTAAATTCATAATAATAAGGAAGACCTAATTGTATTGTTGGGATTTCATGCTGTTCCTGCATCGAGCAATGACTTTGTATTGAATCACTTTTCCATGCACTACTACACAAGCAATTGATGCAAACCAAGGCAAACAGTTCAAAATTCACCTTACAGTGTAAGGTACAAAAGTATATATGTTCGTCTGATATAGCTGCCAATCACACTTTAAGAACATCCTCCACATATATGATTCTGCTAAGTTTCATAAATCCCTCATAATAACTAGAATAAGCTAGACTGAACGACGATATTTTGGTACGCAAATATCAGTTCAATATCGATTCATTGTCAATATGTAGCAGAGGTATAACAGGCTTATACCAATTACTCCATAGAAATAAGATATTCAGGACGCTTTTATAGTGTACAATGCGTAACAGTGGTGCAATTCTACTATAATAAAATTATCTTCTTTTATTCAAAATGACACAAGGGCAGGATATCATTAGCCTAGTCATATATAGTATACGAATGCTCACAAGTTATGACCAGGAGGCGGATTTAAGTGTATGGCAGCTGTTTCTTAATGCTTAGGTCTAAAGGCCCATCCATATAAGGGGCCGTCCACATATTACGTACGCAACGATGGGATTGGGTTCCGAATTTCGACAATTTTGCGTACGGGTGCGTATGGTGGGGAGGGGTCCTTAAAATATGTACGTACGCAAATATAATTGTCTAGTTATGACATCCACAATATGGAATATGAACATCAGAACTGTAAACCCAATCACAGACTGTATGCCAATTCCTGCTGAATCAACGTTATGTAGCATGGTAAAATCAATGTCTTATAGATGTCTTTAGCTATATTTAACCTTTCCAATGGGGGGAGTGTTAGAGCTCAAATAAGCGTAGGCATTGGGAGGAGCGCGACGAAATGTACGCGGTGCAACAGGGGAGGGGTCCGAAAATCCAGATATAACACGGGTACAGTTACATCCGACTCCTGTAATCACTTGTCATCATCCGTTCATACTTGTAATCGTACTACGGTTTGTCAGTTATAAAGTAGCCTAAACGAAGTCATTATTAGTATTACCACGTAGGAAAGGATGGGACGCAGTTAGGCCTAGGCCAACATACAACTAGGCCTAGATTGTATGCAATTTCAAATAGGACGTATTGCTCAGGGTCGCCGATGCACAAATACAATCATTATAACTTATACGTGGCGCGAAGCCCAATTGTCGCGTGTCTTATATATATATATATATATATATATATATATATATATAATCTCTCTATATATATATACATAATATATATATAATCTATATATATATATATATATATTCGTGAATTTTTTATATAATGCCCACAAACACCGTCTGTCCGTGGCCTTCGTTAACTTGGCACACGTTCGATCAATCAACAACCATGGACTCATCGCCCGTGGACCTGTGTCTGATGCCTTTCTAAGTTACCTTGCCGGACAACTTTTGAAGCAGGTATGCTAAGACTTACAGCGCACTGTGCCGATCACGCCGCGCCGCCGCCGAATTTGTTGGGTCGGCGGCGCCGCCGACCAAAAATGACCGACGCGCCGCCGCAAAAACTTCTAGGTCGACGCAGAGTTCTACACTAGGGCAGTAGAGTAGCGAGGAAAGTGTCATCTGGTGCTACGCTACAAATGGCAATGCCGTCTCTGTATATTTTGTTATCTGTCATCAGTTAAACGCACACAAGCAAAAAAATCACATAATGATTGAATATTTTTATTAAACATAATTTACCCGATAAGTTGAAATCAAGTTTAGATGAAAATAAATTGAAATAATAAATAGCCTATAAATAACACCGGAGATGATTTTGTCGCCTGCAACTGCAAGTTTGTATTATATTAATTGCAAGATTCGCGCAAGAGGACGCTAGTTAATTTAATTTCGCCATGCCTTTCGCACCTACCGAATGAAAGAATTTTAGTAATAATAATAATGTGCAAATTATTTTTTGCGCCGTGTCTAATGTCTAGTAACACTAGATGCCTTTAGATCATTTTGATGGTCCTCTGGTATATATAAATACATATATATATATATATGTATGTATATATATATGTATGTATATATATATATAGATGTGTGTGTGTGTTTGTGTGTGTGTGTGTTTGTGTGTGTGTGTGTGTGTGTGTGTGTGTGTGTGTGTGTGTGTGTGTGTGTGTGTGTGTGTGTGTGTGTGTGTGTGTGTGTGTGTGTGTGTGTGTGTGTGTGTGTGTTTCAAATCGAGAAAAAGCACAAAAAGCATGGTGCCAGATTTAGACAAGAGCAACAAGAATCTTGAAGAATGCAAGTTATAGCCTACAACGATAGCTTTATGTTTTTTGTCACCATTTCCATTTTACCGATTACCATTACCGCTGACGACGACGATGATGATGATGATAATCCTCATCGTCATCATCGTCGTCGTCGTTGTCATCATTATCATCATCATCTTCAATAATTCTAGACAATGGCATCAGCAGTTCCTGAAGACAGTTGTTAACCATAACCATAATGTTCATTTATCCCATGCATAGCATACAGAATAAATCGGAAAAAATAAACATATTCGCCAATATATTCACCAATAACATTGGGAGCAAAGGAACAGAAAACCATAAAGGGACAATTGTAACATGTATTGTGGTGTTTTCGCCAGTTCGCCTTGACAGTCTGTGCCCCTATAGCAATGCTACACCCCTGCAGCAATGATACCCATGTAGCACTGAGTGCTACCCCTATAGCAATCTGTGCTATCCCTGTAGCACTGAGTGCTACCCCTGTAGCAATTAGTGCTACACCTTGTAGCACTCAGTGCTACTCCTGTAGCACTGCGAGACTATATAAAGGACTGCAGAGCTCAGTCGGGGATTGTTCGATAATGACTAAGCCTGTGGACAGGACTGTGACTATTATTCGTTGGCTGTTCGCCGCTGCTGTACTTAACAATAAAGAAGATTTGTTGAGCAACGTACTTCATCGTTAGCGTAGTGACTCTGATTCTACCACTGGGACAGTCTTAAATCCTGCACCAGACCGGGTAGGTCTTACCCAGCGGACAATCAAGAAGAAGACGGGGGGACAACCTCGGAGCTCGGCCTTCCGAGGTACAAGAAGAAGACGGGAAGGAACTCAAGGTTTTCCCAAGGCGTTCGCCCCAACTGCTGCCGCCGCGCGAAGCCCGGTGTGGGACCATAAGGGGGTTCGCCATAGTACATGTATATATGTATCTTCCAGAGGTGTAACAAGCGGGTGGCAAGGGGCACCTGCCCCCAGCTTCAAAACTGGGGGGGCAAATCCCCCCCCCCCGTTTTAGTGCTCAGTGCTTCGCGCAATATTTTCTTAATTATGCCCCCCCCCCACTTTTCAAAACCTTGTTACACCTCTGGCATCTTCGTTTATTGGAAAGAAATATCGCTGTTAAAACGCAGCGACATTATAAATTCATGTTACAGAGGAATCAAACACTCATTCATCGAATTTATTAGGCCTAAATTCGTGAAAGGTTCAGTCTGTTGGAACCGTGGACGCTTAGGGAACATGGTGGTGTCTAATAGATGTTTTGTACAGTAGCCTAATCTGAGTATAAAGTTCTTTTTGTCCCTATCAGGGAGATCAAATGGGTGGGGTCTTGCTCGCAGGTTGTATTTTGTTTGGGGTCTCTCATGACTCAGTGGGCGCAGAACTTGTCTCCGGTCGCTGGTGCCTGGTGATGGCCCTGAAGAGGTTATCCTCGCTTTTTCGTTGACCTGTCCAGCCCTCATTTCTATTGACGGAGCTTCCGTCGGCAAGAATCCCGCTCGTTCCATTAGCGCGTTGAGGCGTTCTAATTAAGCGACTGCAGTCCCCACTATTCATATACCCCTATGTACAGATGCGTAATTGGTGTTGCTCTTGTAACTTTGTGAAGAGCCTTCTATGGCATTTCGTGCCAACTGAGATTCTTTAAAGCATAATGAATGCTGAGCAGCAGGAGCGTAGCATTAGCATTCACGTGCTCTTATACGGCCAGGTCAGGTCAGGTCAGCTTCTCCCCGACTGTGACACCGAGTATCTTGAGTTTGATGACTCTCTTCACTCCAGTGATAGATGGCTGTGAGGCCAATGATAAAGATGACAGATGCTAGTTGGGTTACATGCTGGTTTATATACAATAAGTAGGCTACAGACAGCTGATGTATACAGAATAACAACATGAAATATTTAGCCGTAGGACGTAACTAGATAAGTAGACAATAGAAGAGATAAGAAAGAAAAAGGTACACTGGGTGCGAGGTGCCATACTGATACATTAGGGCCAGTAAGCCTATACAGTACACTATTAGTTAAATTAACGACCAGATAAGCGCTTAGACTAGTGGATAAACTTCTCATCCTGAGGTGCCGGATATCACATAGGCCTAGGCCCTATTTAAAAATTTGAAACTTAAGCCTAAAGTCATGCTAAAAGGCGAATCTAAGACATTATAGATATATGAGGGGGTTGAGTACTAATGAGTAGTGTTGAACACACTGGGACGCAACGCTTGAGGAACCGATCGAGATCGAGACCCGTATCCCCCTAAGGTTGACTTCCTTCCTTGTTTCGCTAGGCGGCGGCGTTTGTTAAAAATGAGATGTATAGCGTAATCGGCGTCCTGTGTGGCTGCCGACGGTTAAATTCGACTCCTGTAATAACTCGTCATCATTCGCTTGTGCCATATTGTCTTGTAATTGTAATCATACTGCAGTTTGTCAGTTAGAAATTAAACGAAAATTATTTTTATGAGTTATAAATAGCTTAGGTCTATCTGAATAGAAAATAGAGATTATAAGTTAAAATTTCTATTTTCTATTCAGATAGGCCTAAGCATAAAATGTATGAAACAAGGTTAGTAACTTAGCAATAATTTATGATCGAGTTTTTAAACTTAATCCCAAAGTCATGCTAAAACAAAACATGTTACATGCTACCCCTTTAAGTGGCGGGTTTCACCTAGCTATTGGGTGGCGGATATTCCTGGTTGAGTTACGTGGTGACTCTCAAATCCGATGTTCGGAATCTCAGATCCGGGGGAATCCGGCGGAATTCAACCACTGGGAGAGTGGGGGTACGTGGGACAGCAGGAACGCGCCCGAGTGCAGACAGTGATGAACCGAATGATTGGTCATCTGCCAGAAGAAGAACCCATATTCGAACAGTTGAGCCAGTCAGCCGATGTCGGCCTATTTAGGCTAAAGTGATCTGAATAATTAACCCAATTCACTTCTGCACCGGTTCCTTCCTCCAATAAAGATGACATTCTACTGCCTTCGCCCACATGACCGTCTTATTCTACAGGCAGACAATCTAGCGCGCAACTCCTTTTAAATGAGAATGCTGTACTTTAAAATGTATTGCCATTTTAAAGACGATCCTAGGCCTACTCCCTACATGTATACACGCATAACCGTGTTAATCCACAAGCATACGATCGAGTGCAATAATCGTTTTTTAATAGGAATGTTGTATTTTTAAAATGTGTTGTTCACCAGAATGCCGATATGCAATTGATCAAATAAAGAATATAAGTCTACTTACTTGCTTACTTACTTAATAAAACTCTGCGGTATAAAACTTGCGACAGAGAACTATATAGAAATTATAGAATATAAACTAAGAATTTGTTGAAGCTGACGACGTCTCGAACGCGTGTGCGTCTGCATAAATATTTAAGTGAAGTGCTAATCAGTGAATCATATTTAAGTGAAGTGCTAATGTGCTAATCTAAGCGCAGTAACAATGTCGGACGCGGAATCGGGTGACGAAACGCTCATTTTTTGCTTATATTGCGAAACTCCTGCAAATACACGAATCATCGCATGGAAATCTTGGTTCTACATTGCCATGATGGTTGTAAATGGGCTGTTAGCCTGTTACGCAGTATATTTATATTATATTTATCACGCCGTACTCAGCACCTCCCCTCCCGTCACTTCATCACTCAAATTTGCAAATCGCTCCATAGGCTAGCCATTGTTGTCCCAACTCTTTGGAACAAACTCCCTCCACTGCCTCCAGCATTAAGACAAATATCCTATCCGTCCTGCGAGCACACAAACACTTCATATTTTGCTATCTCCCCACAGGTCTTTCATTCACAACTGAAAACACTGCTCTTTCGGAGACTTTCGCAACTCCTATCCTGATTTCTTCTCCTCCCCTCTCTCGCCGTTTCAGCACCATCCACCTTAGCCGTCTGCCTGCCTGACTCTTACTTTTGACCCCTACCTACCGATTCTGTTTTGATTAAGCGCCTGTGAATAAGCTGGTTCCCGCGACTTTGAGTTGTGGGCGCTGTAGAAATGTTGAGATTACGATTACCTTACAATTACTACTGTTTAGACTTTAATGCTGGTGAAAAACTATAGGGTCTTTTATTGCCTTTAGCCGCCAATTTTGCAAAAAAAATTAAAATAATTTTAGAAATTCACGAATGAAGCGACATTGGCTTTTTAATTCTTATTCGCTAGATGAAAGTATTGCATTGTTTGTGTGACATAATATGTTCTATTAAAGTAACGTTCACCCAAGGAGCTGTCATGTACAGGATTGGAAGTTCCTATGGTAGCGTCGTGTCAGTGTGTTACTAGTTTTGGGTTTTTGGGCGATAATTGGAAGCAAGAAGGGTTAACATCTTCTTGACATAAGCTGATTCATTAACTTTAGCTATGAATGAAAATCGACGAATAACTATGTCAGCAAAGTAAATAAGCTTCATCACTCGATTATCCGGCATGATGTAGATTATGCGGAAAAGGTTGAGGGAAAGTGGGTGAAAGTGGAATGTAATTACGGGAATAAAAAAGATAGATAAATCTTCTGTGGCCGAAAGTTCGGCCGCGATACAAAAAAAATGTTACTTCTACGGCCTAACCCATAAAAAACTTTGCACTGTTAAAAGCAGCTAGAATTTGTAATATGCGTCGTGAGGGTCGATTAGGGTCAGATTAGGCATGGTGAGGGTCGTTTGGGGTTAGGGCTAGTGTCGTTTTTAGACATATCCAAAGAACTTTCGGCCGCAGGAGTTATTTTTCTGTGTGTTTTTAGGCCGAACTTTTGGTCACCAAAGCACCACGCAAAAATATGCCAGTGGTCTTTCAATGTCAATTATTACATCGTTAATATCATATAGTGGGGTGGTGGGTAATTGACCCAAAATTCAGGGATTTTCTCACAGTTACTCACAAATATTACCGTATCCGACCACTGTATTCAGTGTAGCAGCACATCGACTTTTGATGTAGTGTAATTTAGTTTTGTTTGGCACCTGCCAATTGGACATAAACTGCTGATAAGAATAGGCCTACATGAAATAATCCAGGCTGCAACTGGCATCAAGGTTCAGTGATTTATAAACAACTAAGCTTTAAAGGCCATAATATTAGGTCGGGTGAAACGCGGGTGCTTTCCGCAAATTGTTCCCGAGTTTCACCTGTTGCTTCTCGAGTTTCATTCGGTACCCTACATTTTAGCGTATATGTGAGCCACTTATTCCGGTTTCTACTTTTATTAATATTGTGTTATCAATCTAATATGTAATTACTTGAGTAACCACTGGGAATGCATAGCATTCTATTCTATCCTCATTGCGGTTTATTCTGTACTCGGCCATCTGCAACATGGTGAGGATAACCACTAAGTACTGTATATTATTAAGTACTGATCACATCAGAAATCTGGGATGACTGTCAATTTAGAGCAAAACTGCAAATATCTTGTCTTCATAGTCCTAGTACTTTGTGGCTCATTTTGGAACTGATCGCTTTGGAAATAGACCTAGCACCCGTGTTGAATTGTAGTGATCAGCATGGTTTTGGTATAATATCATCAACATACCATGGATGGGAATGCAGCTCTTTACTTCATACCTATTAAACCTATTACTGTGAGCGACGCTATTGTTGGTCTTTTGCCCTGTGAAACTAAGTTTAATACGTTTAAAATATGATCGACTATATATTGAGTTTTGTAGGTACTGGTGCACTGCACTGATTTTGTAACTGGTATGGTTAGCATGACTGAACACTTCCTCTTTTACTTTTTAGAGCATGATGACATTAACAAGGCATCAACACGTAAGGCTGTGGAAGGAGAGGACAAAGATGTGAAAATCAAGTTTTTAGAGCATGATGACATTAACAAGGCATCAACAAGTAAGGTATCAACAAGTAAGGCATCAACAAGTAAGGCATCAACAAGTAAGGCATCAACAAGTAAGGCTGTGGAAGGAGAGGACAAAGATGTGAAAATCAAGTTTTTAGAGCATGATGACATTAACAAGGCATCAACAAGTAAGGCATCAACAAGTAAGGCTGTGGAAGGAGAGGACAAAGATTTGAAAATCAAGTTTTTAGAGCATGATGACATTAACAAGGCATCAACAAGTAAGGCATCAACAAGTAAGGTATCAACAAGTAAGGCATCAACAAGTAAGGCATCAACAAGTAAGGCATCAACAAGTAAGGCATCAACAAGTAAGGCTGTGGAAGGAGAGGACAAAGATGTGAAAATCAAGTTTTTAGAGCATGATGACATTAACAAGGCATCAACAAGTAAGGCATCAACAAGTAAGGCTGTGGAAGGAGAGGACAAAGATGTAAAAATCAAGTTTTTAGAGCATGACGACATTAACAAGGCATCAACAAGTAAGGCTGTGGAAGGAGAGGACAAAGATGTGAAAATCAAGTTTTTAGAGCATGATGACATTAACAAGGCATCAACAAGTAAGGCATCAACAAGTAAGGCATCAACAAGTAAGGCATCAACAAGTAAGGCATCAACAAGTAAGGCATCAACAAGTAAGGCTGTGGAAGGAGAGGACAAAGATTTGAAAATCAAGTTTTTAGAGCATGATGACATTAACAAGGCATCAACAAATAAGGCATCAACAAGTAAGGCTGTGGAAGGAGAGGACAAAGATGTGAAAATCACGGTAAGTGCTCACCCTTAATTATCCTCATTAAAGTTGTCTTTGTTAAGTTTGTACAAAGGGAATCACTCTGACCGAATTAGTGATGAGTGTCATTTTGTAGCACATTCTGAGTTCTTCTGACCAGATGCTTTGCAGATATCCACATACTACTTCTCACCATCGATATCTCACTCTTTAAAGGCACTTTTATCCCTGGAATTTCTGTGCTGAGAGTGCCTAAGAACAGCTATTCTGTTAAAGATGCTATATTAATCTAACAAATGGTGCGTACATATTGTGTAATACATTAGGGATGAACCAAAACTCGATTCGGAACTCTGCTCGGTCCAATTTTCTTGGTACTCTGCATTACTCGGACTCGGACAAACAATGGGTCCAAATACTAATCTTTCCGATTTTCTGTTTTAAAAACAAATATCGGATTTATTTATTTGCCCAAATGACAATCGACATAACTAAAAGTACAAATACTGTTATTTTTATTTAGAAAACGACAATCGACTTAACTAAAGGTACAAATACTCATTTTTATTTACAAAACAACAATCGACTTAACAAAAAACACTAATACTGCTACTGTTAGTGCATACAAGTTACTACTTCCTCATATTAACTAAGGCAAAACTAAATTCATTAAAGTTGTGCAAACTGCCAATATAAACATCATGACAATGAGACTTTCTTAAATATTTGATCCTCGGATTCGGCAAATTCAATTCGCACAATTCGGTACTCGGACTTAGCAAGAAATTCAAACTCGATTGATCCCTATAATACATACTTGCAAACATATGTACATTGATGTATTATGTACTACATATACATTCTTATGTATACGTTCAATTACTCATTGACTAAATGTACATGTGTCAAGGAATTAAGCACTGTCATTTTTGCAGCTTGAAAAAGCTCATCTCTGGTATTGCAATACAAGTACATGGACCAAGATATATGTATTTGTCAACTGAATAGATGATCATAAGAGAATGCAGTTTTTTGTATTAGCATTGTATTTTCAGTGTTTGATGTAATGTTTTGTAATGGAACATTTATATTGCACCCTTTCAAGATATCTACCCATTTGTTAAAAGTCTCTTGAGCAGCGTTTCCCAATCGTTTTTGGCTGTGGAACCCTTTGAATATAACATTTTTTGATGGAACTCCCGTCCAGAACTAAACGTATTCTGTTGTAGGTACAAGCACTTAGGAATGTAGATTCACTAGACAATTATAGGTTTAGGCCTAGATAACCTTAATAACAGCACATATATCGATGACTATTACCTATGACTTCTCTTCGACCGATTAAGTTATACATAGATGCTGAATCAGTTGTGCAGAGAAGCTGGTCCTGATTTCACAACATGCTGCCTTTAGTTATTTCTTCATTGCAGTTAACTCTGGTAGAAAACATAATCAAAGTGTAGTCATAATGGGGTCTTGTAATTGGCATTGTTTGTAATCTTGTAAGTTATAGACGGCCTATATCAGAATATGCCAACCAATGATACAGTCTAGAGTAAGAGTGTGTTTTATTGGTTTGACAAATGCAGCCTTTGCTCGTTCCAGATGGTGTGACAATAAGTTTGCACAACATATCGGTAGATGGTAACATATACCGGTAGATGGTTACACTGGATTATTATTCAAAATATTTTTTGTTTTAATGGATGTATCAATGTGTTTTATAAATGTGTTTGATGTAATATGATGTAATTGAACATTTATATGGATTCCCTTCAAGATATCTACCCAGAGGTGCTCTCTGTGCTAGTCAATATGATGTTAAATGTTATTCTGAATGAATATATTATATCAGTTCACAAGACTATGCACAGTAAGCTGAGAGAGTCTCCAATGGTGGGCCCAGCCACACATGTGGAACTAAGCAACAGATTTCCGTCGAGAGCCAACAGATGGCGTGGATGTTCAGAATGTTTGGACCAAGTCACCACACACACACATGTGGAACCAACCAACGGATTCCCATAGACAGCTGATAAATGGCATAGATGCTCAATCATTCAATGTCTTTGGACCAAGTTGTGTTGATGTAGTAGAGCATGTATACACATTTCAAGTGTGCTATTACTTTCTCATCATAAAGGTGATTTTTATGCTAAAAAATTACATAATTAAAAATTCATCAAGTTCATTCAATCGACTTTTATTTTCTAGGATGATGATGAATGTGAAAAGGGCGATGGTGCCACAGGTATGATGTTGCTTACTGATGAAATTACTTTAAAATTATGCTTGACAACCTGTTTGTACTTTGTAATGAAGATAAATAAAATCTTACTAACTGATCAGTTGGGATAAATTAGTTTGCATGAAAATCAAATAAAAATTAATAGTTTTAGTCCTCATTTTGGCGCCCCCTTCTAAATTGATGCCCGGGATCATATGTCCCCTCTGGCCCCCTTCGTGGCGACGCTAATGGCGTAGATGTTCCCCTTTTGTCACGCATAAATGGCTACACCGGTAATATATAGCGTATTGTCGCACTCTATGCTATAACAATATATAACTTTATTTGTGAAAAAAATGTAAAACCTTGTCATAAAATTTGAATAATGAAGTTATCAACAACGTCTTTGCTCTCTAATGTTTACCCGAAAGTGGGTGGAACCAATTCAAGCGGGAAAATTACTGATTTGGTTGCCACCTGAGGAATGCAACCAAAAGAAATTAGAACATATAAATTAGCATAATTATTTTAAAGAAAATTCGATGGAATGTTAAGTTATTGTTTAATTAATCATTAACTTATAAGTAAGTCCGTTAGTTCTGCATTTATTTGATGAAAAAATAAAAAAATTATTTTATAAACAAAAATTATTTTTAGCTATTTGCGGGTATAATATTTGCCGAGGCGAATACTTCCGAATAGTCCAATATTTGACCGAGGCGAATGTCCCAGGCGATTTCTGGTTATGCCGTAATATCTGCATAGAGTCTGTTGGGCAGGGCAAAGCACATTACAGGATATCTATTTCTCAAAGATTCTTGTGTGCATCATAGAAATTTACTAGAGTCCATATCAACGGCACCAATAAAAATAATATCATTTTCTTTTATATTGTGGATAACAATTGACTGATCTTGATTGTATATAATGCTACCATTTGAAATGTGTGTTGCAAATTGGGTGACCTAGATAGCAGGACCATGTGTTCCTTTAGGGTTTCAACATATGTGACCACTGGAAATGTGTACAATTGCTCAATGGTGATCAATAAATATTTCTCTCTTTCTTTCACATGCAACAGTGGTCAATATATGTCAGAACAATTGGGAACAGATAATACTCTTAAAATTTGGAAGAGATAATACTCTTAATAACCTTTGTCTCACTTGCGGGGTCACTCTAACACGTTTCAAAGGGATAGCAGTTTGGTAGGGCATCATATGGAAAGCAGTAAATATGTAAGTGGGATTCTTAAGTAATTATCTAGTTAATTACTTGAGATATATATATATATATATATATATATATATATAAAATCCAATTTTGTTTGAACAATGCTGTTGAAAGTGTTTGAAATTACACCAGTACGTTTTAATAATGCACTTCAGGATAACATGAATTCTCATATAATTTGGCCAATGGCATGGATCCAGAACTTGTTGTAGCAGTACCCTGTTATATGGCAAATCTTGATATTGCTACCAACAGCCCTGTGACAAGATGCTTTCTCCATCTCTGTTACAATACTTTCTCCACTATGGTGCAGAAATCAAGTTTGTGAGGATAAAATCCAGCAGAGAGCACTCGGTTGTCTGACCTCCTCAGAGCTTTTCCTTTCCATCTGTACAAACTTATTCTTGCCTCTGATCGAAAGTATTGACATACTTCACTGTCCGTGGCTCGATGTCAAACACAAAGGATATTTGTAAATAATTGTTTGCTTGGATATTTCTGCCTTTTGTCTGCAGTTGGCATTACCTTGCCCTTCACTTGATGGAGTCTGTTCTCCAATAAAGTATTGTGGCCTAAATTTGCTTTGTTAATTTTGCAAGGGCTAACTGTGCTATGGGGTTGTTACTTAAATTAAATAAATAAATATACTGAAATTTGATACCGCCCTTCTTCCAACATTTTTTACTCAGAAGTGCACAGATACGACCCGACGGTGCAACTGCTGTTGTTCTGCAGAGCAATTGTGTGCGAAGGACTTGCTCAAGTTTAGTGTAATGTAAAGCACAGTGACTCCCCGGATGCGGGTCGAACCCACTTGCTCAGCGCATACTGAATGTTACGGGCTGACCACTCTAACCGATAGGCCACCGTGCAAATGCTGCCATGCCCAGCATAGGTACTGTATTGGATTCAGTACTGTATAGATTGTTGTCTGACTGAATTTGTTATTAAGGCACAGACTGTGTTAAATTTGTGTACACACAATTTTGATGTTGACATCCACATTACGCATACCTCTTTCCCCTTGTCCACATTTGGGTCACCTCTTCCTTAGTGAATAGCTGTACTGGTTAATGCTAAGATTCTGTTATCTGAGTAATCTACTCGTCTACTGTCTTGGGTATGCGAATAATATGGAAAGCCATTATGACAATTTTAAAACTATTATATTCTGATATTGCCATTAGGACGAGTTTATTCGAGATACATGGTGAGTAAATACACTGGCATGTAGGTGTGAAGGAGACTGTTTAGAGTATGAGATGCCAAATTGTGATTGAGCACTTTTATACTATCAGATTGAATTCTGATGTATTTCAGGTGTTAAAAGGGAAGAACTGCTAGCTTTTGGTGTGATAGATGGGTTTGACCCTAAAACAAAGGACGAATTCAACAAATTGTCTCAGTTGCTCTGTGCGAAGATCACTAAATATGAGGTAAGTCTTTTTTAACATGTTTTGAGCTTTAAAAAAGTAAAATAATTGAAGAAAAGGCCTATTTTATTTCAAGTACATGATGCCTTGATTTGTTATATGTCAGAAGGTTTATATTAATGTGTGTGCAATTTTTATATGTTTGATAATCCCCAAACATTTCAAAATTGGACTCACATCATTGGAAATTCTTTGTCCAAATCTTAGGCACACTAGTCGATTGTACCAGTTAGGCAGCAAATGTGAATGTATTCTTATAGACTATCGTGCTTGTAGTCGTGAAAAACTTTTCTGTCGTATTGAACCAATTGAACTGAATTGAACTGGTTTCGTTAATTTGTCAATTGGCCGTCACTTATCAATCCTTGGTTGTTAATTGTCTATATTTTGGCAGAATAAATTTCTTTGATTGATTGGTTGAATTGATTTTGTCTTAGTTTTTCATGTTGTATCATTGAAACATGCAATATATTAAGATGTTTTTAACATATGTGTTTTAGAAATCACCATGTTATGTGCCTTTTATTCAAAACCTCGTACGGAAACTCACACTTCGTGGTAGGTAGTTAATAAAGCAGTTATGTGTTTTAAAAGTGTAACAGTTGGTTAGGGTATTATATGTATACTAGCTTTGTCTGGGTTAAAATAATATTTTCAATATTTATTATTATAACATTAATTGATTAATTGCTAGAGTGAAGCATTCATTTTATGAAAAAACCTGCCTCTTGTCATGTGTAGTTGATGTGTATGGATTGAAGAGCGAAATTTCATAAGTAACATTTTGGTTGAAAGCATGGGAATAATTATTTGATGGTAGCTCTACACTTTCTCGAGTGTTCCACTGGTCTGAAGGACGTCGCTGCGAGGGAAGCCATGGAGTTATGAAGAACGCAACTGATTTGCATATTAAAATGAGCACAGCCTTCAGGTCTTATGCGAATGCAAATGGCGGTTGTTATTATATCGAATGGGTGAAGTAGTGTAAAAGGGAAACATTTAGCATGGGGAATGGGTAAGATTTTGGGATCGCGAATGCTCAATGTTTGTTCTCGGTCGCTAAAGAGTATTCTTGGAAAATTTATGAGCAATCGGTCGAGTGGATAAAATGTTTTTGTTGAACATACATAGATAGTTACATACAGACTTTCTTCTTTATATACATGTATATATAGATTACACAAGTCAAAATTATTGTGTAAGTAGGATTTTTATATAATTAACATGTTGATTACTTAATAAATATATATATGTTTAATAAATGAATTATGTATAACTATGTAAATTTTATATATATATATATGTCATGTAACTCAGTAAGTTGTAATTGCTTCTATTAGCTACGACAAATTACAGTTGATTTCCTGTTCGCTCTCTACCGGTGCTGCAGCCACTCTTATTCATGCTTTCATCACTAGTCGTCTTGACTATTGTCCAAACATATATGTGAGCATTTCACGAGGCAGAATTGGGCAACTCGAGCGGATCCACCAGTCGGCAGCACACCTGATAGGCATTTCTAGGACAGGCCATGGTTCTGCCTATATTGTGATGTGCTGCACTGGCTTCCCCTCCTGCAGCACGTTGCATTTCGAATTGCCTTCTTAATATGTCACTGTCTCGTTGGAGCTGTGTCTGCTTACCTTCAGGAGCTATGCTGCCCTACTGCTGCCAGCGCTATGCTTTGCTGGGCTCTCAACGCTCCATTCTCGTGCAATGGTATGCTGCAGCATCGTGCCTTCTCTGTTGTGGGCCCTAGCACTTTGAATGGGCTTCCTTTGAACCTCTGGCTTTTACCTAGGATCTCTTTATCTTATTTCTACTCTTCTCTTAAATCTGTCCTCTTTGGCCGTGGTTTGCATGGGTGCGGCTCTGAGTAGATTTCTCGAAGAGGCGCTATATCATGTTCCAATCAGCTTGCTCTTTCCCAATCTATTGAATCTCTCTCTGCTGATCTAAACTGTTGGATGTCCTCAAACTGTCTTTCATTAAAATCTTCCAAGACTCAATTGATCTGGATGGGCACCCACCAGCAGCTGCTTAAACTTGATTACTGTTTACTTGCCAAGAGGTTCCCTCAGTTTACTCACTTGACAAATGTCCGCAATATAGGTGTTGCTCTGGACAATACTCTATCTTTTTTCAGCACGTATCACTAATCTCTCTCAGTTCCGCTTCTATGATATGCAGCGACTATGCGCCATGTGACTGAGTCCTCAACAATTTTTTCATCCATGATGCCTTCATCTGTTCCCACATTGACTACAGAAGCTCATTGCTCATTGGCCTATGAAAACTGCCTCACTCCACTCCAGTCTGTACTCAATGCAGCTGCTCGTTTGATCGCCCGTTTTCCTTGTTTCTCACATATCTACTTTTATGACTGAACATCTTATATGGATTCTGCTAACTGATAGGATTCAGTTCAAAATTCTCTTTCTTACATACAAGCGATTTTTAGTCAAGCTCCACACTATCTTTTGTGGTCTTGTCAGGAAACCTATCTCGGGGCTATGTCTGGACGTCCTCTTCGTTCTTTAGACTGTCATGGTCTTCTGTAACCTCGGTCTTGAACTGCCACAGCTCAGCATCGTGCCTATGTCTCTGTTGGCCCTTCACTGTGGAACAGCCTTCCTGCTTTGATAGTTGACTTTTACGACGTTTCTTTTATTTTGAGGTTCTTCACTGGAAGGAATTCTGATTACGTTGTACTGTGAGAGGCGCTTTATAAATCTGTAAATAGAATAGATTGATTGTTTAAAAATTACGCTGGTCAACAAGCATTTTGCTACTGGGATTCTGTCATCTGTACCTTACTAAATTTGATGTGCTGATTCCAAATCCGAAGTCCGTTTTTGTCCATTATGTCCAGTTTTTAAGTTATGAAGCTGTTTATGTTTACGCAATGTTAAATGCAAATGCTGTAGTGAGTCGTCGGTTGATAGTGGTTGTTTAACATAACATTGGCACAACTTGTCGATTAATTCTTATTAAACCATTCTTTCAAGTTTCTTTCTTACTAAAGAGCATCATACCCACTTCTTAGCCCTGAAAATTTATATTATGAATAGAAGAAGCTGTGTTAATGACCTTGACAGTAGGCCTAAGGTTGCTGTTATGCCTGTGGTCAATTCAATCCACACGACCAACGAAAGAATCTTTCCCAAGGCTTAAAACTGCATACAAGCATTACTTTGGCTGTCAAGTCGATTAGGATAAAGCATGGGCCCCTGTGCTGTGCTGTGCTGTGCTGTGCTATTTGCTGTTCAGGACTAACCCCATGGTTGAATGGCGAACTGAAGAAGATGCCTTTTGCTGTACATATATTGTGTAGCGTGAACCAACGAATCTCAAAGTTGTCTCACTCCTTGGCTTACAGTTTCAATATACCAAATACAGGTTCTTCTTGCATCTTGGGAACAGTCGTGATGATGCCAGCCACTATGGTCAAAAAATTGGCCCAAGCAAGATGATGCCACACCAGGTAGATACAACGTGAGGCACATGCTGTTAGTAGACAGTCAGAAAGTCTTTCTTCCACGATGGGACTCGTAAAGAATTACGTGAAGGCAATTGAACAATGAGACAGCATCTCAGAAATAAGTTTGGCATTGAGAAAAGTGAAGTCAAACTTTAAACTGGATGTATATGTCGGTTCCGAAAATTCGTTAACTGATGCATGATGATGAGTATACAAGTAAGCTGAAACCAGCCGAGTTGTCAGCCTGGGAAGCATTTGTGCTCATTGTCAAGGGCTTTCTAGACAATAATAGAGCAGAGAATTATGCTGAAATTGTAGAGAAAATGCTGACATCATATGAGTCTATGCTAGAATGTCACTGAAGATGCACTTTCTACATTCTCATCTCGATTTCTTTCCACCCAATCTGGGCGATGTCAGTGTTAAGCATGGGGAAGGTTCCATCAAGATAGAAAGGGACGGAAAGCAGATATCAAAGGAAATTAAATCCCAGTATGAGAGGAGACTGTTGTTGGTTCTTGCAACGATATATGGATGTGTTTTACAAGCACAAAAGCAAATGTCGAAACATTTTTGAATACTTTGGTTTTTGCTAGTATAGAAGTTGGGATTAGAAAGACATGTGTTGTGCTGTTGAACCCTTCGACAATGGAAATTGTAGGCCTACCGAACTACACTGCACATTTATACATCAGATCAACAGGCTTAACAAGCGGCATTAGGTCTAATTATTACGCACTTATATACTTCAGCCACAATAAAAACCCATAAGTGTTCATCAGCATGTGTCTTGTAATTACTTTGGGGGGTTTAAAGGTAATTCATTGATCAGAGACTCTCTTGACTTTAAATACACCCACAAATCAGTCATAGTTTTGTTGCAAAGTGTCCATGAATTTAATTATAAGTACATTATGAATGTATGCATAACTAAATATGTTGGTTTTCCTTTGAGACCTTGCATACCTATTTTCTAACGTGACATGATAGAAAAAAAACCAAGAACACCACTGGATTCGGCATGCCAAATTCTATAAGGAACAGCTGAATTTCCTTTAGTAGCAAAAAAAGTTAAATTTTGTTGGCCAGTGTTACAGATTAAGGCCTAGATTAGATTTATTGTGATACAAATATCGATAACAGTGATATTAATTCTCTTTCATATAAAGTTATGCACGGATGCTAAGCAAAGAGCCCCCATTTGTGCACACTAACAGTTTTCTTGGAACCCTATTCTTCACCTTTTGGGAAACACTGGATTAATATATGACATCATCAGACTTGATATGATCAACATTGAAAAGTTTTGAAAGTAAACCAGAACTTTATAACACGTTTTAGGATAATGTGAATTGTTATACACGGTGGTTCAATGAAAAGTATGCCAATCTTTGATCGCTGATTTTTAATCTTATCAAAAAATATTAAAACTGTCACTATAATAGTTTCAAAAGAAAATAATCACATACTTTTTTATTTTAATGACTTCCGGTTTTTTATTTCCTGCCCAAAAAGGCAGTCGATATTACAATAGAAAACATTAAAAAAAATATGGCAATTTCCGTAAAAATGTCTTTTAGTAAGAAAGATTTACAAATAATAAAAGGTTTGAGGGAATCCAAGAATTACAGCAGTCATCAATTTTTACGAAAGTTTCCAGAAAAACATTGAACCAAAAGAGGATTAGATAAATTGCTTAGAAAAATTAGAGTAACAGGGTCAGTCGACTACGTCATTGGTAGTGGCAGACGAAGGTCATCGCGCACTGAAGAAAACGTTGTCCTTGTCGGAGACCTTATTGTGAGTCAAGAGGATGCTCCGAATACTAATAGAACAAGTCAAATGACTTGAGAAACTGGTGTTGTTCGAATAATGCATAAAAACCTTCTAGTAAAGTGCCTTAAGAAGAAGCCAGCACAGGAACTGACGGAAGCTAATCGTCTGACACGTTTGAACAGATCAAGACAATTGAAATATCCTCATCATATGGTTGACTTTATCTCTTTGCTGACAAGAAGTTGTTCACCGTTGCATGACCAAGCAATACCCAGAATGATCGCCTGTATGTCATGCATGGCACCAAAAAAGACAGGTCACTGCAAACACACTGTTGCATATGCGTACCCATTTCAGCAGGTCTGTTATGGTGCCTGTTGCTATTTTGACGCTTGGTGGTTCCCATTTGGTCTTCATTGGTCCGGGAGTAAAAATTAACGGAGCCTATTATTGCTGTCACATCTTCTACCTGTTATCAGAAATCTAGTCCGAGAAGGCTGTTTTGTTTTTCAACAGGACAGTGCCCCGGCCCACAGAGCCAGGAAAACCATCCAAATGCTAACAAAAGAGACACCAGACTTTTTTTTCCTACATTATGACCTCCGAACAGTCCAGATTTAAATCCTGTCGACTACAAAGTGTGAAGCATAATGCAAGAGGTAGCCTACCAGACAGCAATCCACGATATAAGCGATCTGAAGCAACGATTGTTGGAAGTGTGGGTTTAGAGGATAATCGATGATGCTGTTTCCCAATGGCACCAGCGCCTCCAGGGTTGCATGCAAGCGGAGGGAGTAACTTTCGAACATCTTCTTTAATTAAATAATCAGATCATACTACTGAGAGTTTCTTCACAAAAATATTAAAGATTGTTTTCATGTTAGAAGTACTTTGTTACTAAATCTAAAAGAAAATTGTCAGCCATTGGAGGTGTATGAAATAAACAGTTTGGCTTACTTTTAATTGAACCACCGTGTATAAGGTGGCCAATGGCATGAATCCCAAGCTTAGTTCAGCTCTCGAAAATGAACGTATTGTAGCAGGACCCTGTTATAAGGCAGGTCGTGATGTTGCTAATAAACAGTCTTGTGACAAGGTGTTTTTTTCTATCTGTCGTATAATAGATCCATTTAGTTTCTTTGTTTTACAACAGTGAGAAATGTCTTAGATGACTGAGTATTGGCTGCCTGTGTAGGCTCTGGAGATATATGCTGCAGAGTGGCTGTTCGGTTAGAGCGGTCGGCCCGTAAAACTCAGTGTGCGCTGAGTAAGCGGGTTCGGCCATGGTCCGAGGTGTCAGTCACTGTGTAAGGACCTTGAGGATGTCCTTCGCACACATTTGCTCTGCAGTACAACTGCAATTGTGCCGTCGTGGCATGTGCACTTCTGAGCAAAAGATTTTGGAAGAAGGGCGATATCAAATTTCAAGATTTTCAATATGTGAGTGATTAAGATGTAAATTTACTTACACTTGTGTCATAGTTTATAGATGCATTGGATAGATGTGGCATTTTAGGTGACGGAACTGCACTAATCAAGAAAAAGAAATCACAGAAAAAAAAAGTGATAGGAAACAATTTTAAAACTAAAAAACAGACTGAGAGGAAGAAGAAACGGGTAGGACCAATAGCCATGCTTGTCACATTACATCATCTTTGAGTATGAGAATTTAAATTATTTTCCTTATTGTTAAGTGTTACATTGTTCATAGTAATTCAATGCTCTGTGGTTTTTCATTTTTGACAATTGTTTTTGTGTTTTGATGAATGTAACTTGTTGCGGTTTGCAACCTGACATGTTCAATAAACGAGATACATATTGTACCATTAACTTAATACCGTTACATGTCCTTGCCAGTTTTTTCCAACCTCGGAATTTGCATAAAGGCAAATGAAGACCAGTGTTAGTGGCAGATTGTTTGGTTGAAAACAAATTGAAGCAGTTTCACTTCAAATTTATTGTTGCTGTTGTAGTGTTATGAGAATAGTGCTACAGCACTCTCTAGGTATATATAGAAATCCAGCTAGCAATTGAAGCATTTAATAAAAGTGAGTCAAATACTTTCTCCACTGTAGTGTCGAAATCAGGGTATTGTTTGTGAGGATGAGATCAAGCAGAGAGCACCTCGGTTGTCTGCCCTCCTTCAGCACGTTTTCTTTCCACCTGTATGAACGTTGTGCCTCTGATTGAAGTATTGTCTATTTGAATGCACTCAATAGTGCTCCTTCTCGAAATTTTGGATCAACTGCCATGATTGCGAATTTGGTTACAGAATCCATATTTGCACTTTGTTCTCTTTTAATGAACTGGGCTGGGGCTGAATAAATGAAAATCTGAATTTTTTTAAAGCACGGCAGTCTTCTCAGTTGTCATTTATATTTCACGTAAGAGTTTACAAAAGCTTTGGGATGATGACTATGTAACTTCATGTTGAAGTTATATAGTGCTGGTTTAATGTATTCACTCTGTATCATGTACTCCAAAGCAGGGTGTCATGCAGATCACAACAGCACAGTCTTTGCAGAAGTATCGTGTTTCTTTTCTGAAATTCTTTCCATCTTCTCACAGTGTGAGCAACAGACTTTGTAATCATCAGCACATCACAACTAGCACAAATTCAACAATTTAATATGGGTCTTTTTTCAAAGTTGATGACCTCATTAGTTGATCTGAACATCTGTGAGTTTTAGTGATTACCTGATCAAGTGTGTTGTTAATAAGAAATATATTGAAATATTCCAGTGGATCCAATGGTATATTTCAATTGGATTTTATGAACATCAGCAACTGGAACACATGTGTCTTTCAGGTGTTTCTTTAAATGCAGAGTGCCACTTTCAATTCTTGACCACACGAGCGGCAAAGGATTTGCGACAATTTTCTGACACAACAAGTAGAGCTGTACCGATATCACTTTTTGCCGATTATGCTGATACCGATTATTGCCAATTATTCATTTGCCGATACCCGATTATTTAGCCAATTATTTCATTGTGTTTCCCAAGATGTCCGGTTCCAAAAGATAGACAAAAGATAGATACAGTTAGTCGCCAGGTGGCCAAGATGGACGCAAAAAATATTTACGCGTATTCACAAATTGTTTTTTCTTATTTTTTGTTGAGTTTTGTGCTTCTTTTATATCTCGGATTATGGATTTATATCACCCCCAACTGGATCACTGTTCATCAATTGGTAAATGAAACAGTTTTTCTCATGGCGGAGTACGAGAATTTGAATTTTATAAACCGTTTTTATCTTCTGCAGCCGTTAGACGCTCGTAGCACAGCGAGTCGGAATGTTACTCTGGGTGTTGACATTGACCTCTTAACGACCTTACTCCATCAACAGCGGTTATCAGTCTGGCAATTTCACCTCTACTCGTCGTACTCTGATACGAATGTGCAGTGTCATCAAATGTCGCAAAGTTGCCCCATGCAAGCGTTAACTGTACGAATAAGCCCCGCACTGCGTCGCATTACAGGGGCTTTGTTATGGGTACGTACCGGCCGGCCCTTTCGTCCCCAGCGCCGTCGTTCTTTATCATGCATAGCTGTTGCACTGCTTCTGTTACTATCGGGTGATATTGAAAGCAACCCTGGGCCACTTTCCTGCAAAGTCCAGTTTAATAAGCCTACATTGAAACCCCATTGTCTATAAACTTTGGTAGCTTCAACATCCGTTCAGCCATCCGTCGCTCAGCCATCATACATGACCTCATCAGAGACGAGAGGCTGGACATACTGGCTCTATGCGAAACGTGGATCTGTGCTGACACTCTTGATTGTATTAAGCGTGACATCGCTCCTGAAGGCTTCTCTGTTCTCCATGTTCATGGGAATGGATCCTCAGGTCGCTCAGTGTCTGGCGGGGGTCTCGCTCTTATCTACAGGTCCACGTTAGAGGTCAGCGTACATCCTAAATTTTCAAGACTCTGCACTTCCTCGTTTGAACTTCAACTAGTTAGTTTGGGTAGATCATCTTCATCTATAACTATTGGAAACATCTACCGCCCACCAGGTACAATAGGAGATTTCTACAACGACCTTGCCAACCTAATTTCATCCATTTGTGTTGAGGCTGGTGAAAGACTTGTGCTCTGTGGAGATCTTAATTGCCCTGGATCTGGAGGTCGAATGAATAGCATACTTTCCGATACCTACGGTCTCCGCCAGTATGTTGAAATCCCTACCCAAGGAGATAACATCTTAGATGTTCTAGCAGCCGATGATCGAACAACAGTCTATGACACGCACGTGAACGATGCTGGTCTTATATCGGATCACAAATTAGTACGAAGTAAAATAATGACTTCCATTCATCGCCAACCAGTGCGTCATGTATTCCGAAACATCAAAGCAATAGACCCTTTAACACTCAGTGACATGTTAATTGACTCAGACCTATTCACGGCTCCTGCAAGCAGTGCAAACGATTTTGCAGAACAAATGAAAACAACAGTGTCACTGATATTGGACAAACTCGCTCCAATTCAGACTTGCTACAGGCGACCATCTAAACCTATTACTAGATGGCTCTCATCTGAAGCATCCCATGCGAAGAAGGAACGTCGTTGACTTGAAAGAAAGTGGAAAAATTCTGGACTCGATGAGGATAGACAGTGTTATCGTCGATACTGCTGTGTAACAAATAAACTCATAAACGATTCACGAAACTCGTATTTCTGCAGCCAACTTGAAAGTGCTGAGAATCCTCGTGACCGATGGCGCATCGCTCAGCGTCTTCTACACTCAAAGGATAGAAACAACTGCCAACACTCAGACACAGAAAATCAGACTCTGTGTGCAAATTTTGCAGCATTTTTTGTTAACAAAATTATTGATCTTAAATGTAAAATTGCTAGATGTGCTGCTAATTTAGTGTGGAGTGACCTGCTGCTTGACTCCGAATTCTCCGGCCCTGCCTTCGATGACATACCGCCTGTCACATTCTTTGAAGTCTTTAATCTTCTCAAAAGCATGATTCCTAAATCATCAGCATTGGACTTCATACCTACATCACTCATCGTCTCTTGTTCTGATGTATTCTCTCATTGCACACTTGGCCAACCTATCTTATGCTGAGGGGTGCTTTCCTTCATGCTTCAAATCTGCTTTAGTCGCGCCTTTACCTAAAAAGCCTGACCTTGACACTAGCAATTTGTCTAACTTCAGACTATCTCCAACCTCAATAACATTTCCAAGATCCTTGAACGTCTTTTTCTTATGCATATCAAGAGACACATTACTTCCTCTCCCAACTTCATTCCCTACCAGTCAGCATATCGCGAAGGCTACTGCACTGAAACTGCTCTTGTCTCTACACTGGATTACAACTTCTCATCTATTGACAATGGTAAAGCCTGCCTCTCTGTGTGTCTTGACCTTAATGCAGCCTTTGATACTGTAGACCACTAGTTACTCCTGGCAAGACTTGCAAAAAGCTTTGGTGTCTGTGGGACTGCCTTACACTGGTTAGCTTCATACCTGGTTGATTGCAATCAGCAGGTGGGCATTGGATCTGCTTGGTCGGAGCCCACACTTTGCACTGCTGGAGTGCCACAAGGATCTGTCCTCGGCCCTTTATTATTTACAGTCTTTACTTCCCCGATCAGTCGTATAGTTAAACACTTTGGAATTCAATTACAACAGTATGCAGATGATACTCAGCTCCATATTGCTCTGTCACACACTGATCAGTCTGGTAAACTAAAACTGGAAGAATGCCTCTCATCCATATGTGCATGGTTCTGTTTCAATGGTTTGGCCATAAACTAAGACAAGTCTGAAGCAATTGTATTTGGCTCAAGTCAATTCCTGCATTCTTTCCCTATGCTCTCTAGCATTGAACTGGCTGGCAAACTGTGCCGCTTTCAGACTCTGTTAAAACACTTGGAGTTACCCTCGACAGCAAGCTCACATTTCGACCTCACATAACAAGCCTTTGTAAATCTTGTTTCTACCACATCAGGGCAATACGTCACATAAGGTCGGCTCTAACTCAAAATATGTCTGAAACTATAGCCTGCTCACTTGTCTCCTCTCGCCTCGATTATGCTAATTCAGTTTTTGTCGGTCTCTCAGACCTTGAACTCAACAGGCTTCAACGTATCCAAAATACATTAGCTCGAGTAGTGCTACGTGTCCCACTAAGAACATGCTCCTCTGCCCTACTCCACCAGCTGCATTGGCTCCCTGTTGAATTTAGAATCAAATTTAAGTTAGCTTGTTTGACCTACAAAACCATCATCACCAGTACACCTACCTATATTCATGCTCAACTAACTCCTTACATTCCTCCTCGTTGCTTACGATCATCAAGTACAGGTCTTTTAGTTGAACCATGATGCAGAACAGTTATGGGCTCTCATGCATTTCATGTCTCTGCTCCTAGGGAATGGAATCGACTTCGTAGCTCAATTTCACTTCCTTCCTTCAAAAAGCGACTCAAAACTCACTATTTTTCTTTGGCTTTCAAGGATTTGGAAATCTAATTGCATCTTCTCCTGGCGACTGACTATCCGCGCCTCAGATTCACATTTAGGTGTGACCTTGTGCGCGTTACAAATTTAATAATAATAATAATAGACCAACTGCTACTGCCTATTGTTGTGATACAAGCAAACACTTGCTATGTAGGAGACATATGCATGTAGTTGGGGACTAATCCTAGGCAGGCAATAAAGATGAGACAAACCGCCCGCTGTCGAACTGTGCCCAGGGTAATTAATGGCCTATTCACAGCCATAGTTTCAGTCTCTCAGGCGACTGAAATGTTTGGGGGGGGGGGATCTGATTGGCAGCTAGCATGTATTCATTAGGCATTGCCTCCACGATGTACATTCATCGGTTTCTCTGTTGAATTGGCCAGCCATTCCTTGGCCTATAAGCAGGCACTATGACTCACTCTGCACAAGACCTATGTTGACATGTTCTCACGGTCTATACTAGCACAATGGATGGTCTCACCACTGGTCTGAAGAAGCCATTGGCTCGACGACACGATATGGGAACGAAACGAAATGCCATCCTTCACAGACCCAGTGATGTTGCTGTCGTCATTTTGCTTTTATAGACTGAAAATAATATTATAAAATAAAAAAAATGATTTTGAATATCGGCGCCGATTATCTTGCCAATATCCAATATTGCCGATATCTCTATAATCGGCCCGATTATCGATACAGCTCTAGGTAAGGGCCTGGCTAGAATCCAGCTGCAGAGCCAGTTCTTTGTGGAGACATGTCTGATGTGCTGCTAGCTCTCTTGGTTATTAGCATGGTATTTTACACAGTAGATCACAACACCGCACGTGCTGATCAACTTTGGGTTGGAAGTGCCTCTGAATTGTTGAGTGGTAATAATGCAGGATTACAATTAAACACCTTGTATGGATTTGTAATTGTTGCTGTTTTCTGAATTGGCAAACATTGATATGGGTCAATGACTTTGACAATTTACTATATCATAAGTTATCCATATTTGCCAAAGAACAATAAATTGAGCTACAGTATAACTTCAGTATTTTGAAGTTTTGATTAAGTTAAGTAGCAGTTGATAGTCTCTAATATTTTCACTGCATATTTACTGGACTGGTGTGTGGACAGTAACATTTTAAAATTGTTCTTGGATGTCTGGATCTGGTTGCAAATTTGGTGCTAGGTCTTCACTATGTTGCTTTGTTAGTAATCATGACACTTGTGAATGTGTCAGAAGCCAGGTTTTGTTTAGCAAGATTTTGCATGTTAAAGACAGGCGCGTTGGTTCCCTGTTGCTTTGGGTACACTCATCATTTCAGTGTAGACTTGTGCCTTCCATGTCTTGTAATTGCAAGTGTAATCAGGCTTAACTTAAAATCAGTGAGAAGGAAAGAGGATGGTGATGCTGATTCATTTCACTCTTGTCTTCAGTTTGCAATTTCCCAAGCCAAAACTCAGTACTTGATGGTGAGTTTATTGGTGACGATGACATTCATGTTGATGATAATAGGTTACTCACAATGTGACAATGCAATCAATGTCGATTTGGCTTAAGTTTTAACTTGGCTTGCAGAAGTGAAAAGCTAACACATTAGCTTCTCAGCTACTTGCCACTTGGAGTGCTTTTACCATGGTTTATTCTTCTGTCCTGTGAAACTAAGTTTAATTGCTTTAAAATATTACAGACTATATATTGAGTTTTTTAGGTACTGGCACATTGCACGGATTTTATGACTGGTTTGGTTGGCATGCTGACCATTGCCTCTTTTGCTTTTTAGAAGATATGGATTCAGATGAGGACGATGACCAGGAATTTTGTGTAAGTGCCTTAAGTATCCATCCTCCTTATGGTTGTCTTTGTTAAGTTTCTACTCTGGGAATTCTTCTGACTGGATTAGTGATGGGTGCCATTATATAGCACATTCTGAGACCTTCTGACCATATGCTCCACAGATATTCAGATACATATGTCCTGGGTAATACATACATGAAATCATATATACAAATACATTGGTGTTTGTGCACATACATTCTTATGTATATACTCAATAACACATTGACTAAAATGTGCATGTGTAAGGGAATTAAGCACTGTCACTTTGCAACTAGAAAAAATTCGTCTCTGGTGTTACAATATCCATACACGGACTGAGATATATATATATGTGTGTGTGTGTGTGATCATGAAGGAATGCAGTTCTTGTGTATTTGCATAGTGTTTTGTTTGCTTGATGTAGTGTGATGTAATCAAATGGTCATGTAGCACCACTTCATATGGCTTGGATGTTCAGAGTCTCTTGACCATGTTGCATTTTTTGAGTAGTCATTTTCAAGTGTGCTATTACTCCCTAATGGTGAAGGTGCTTTTACTGTTAAAAATTACACAAAGACAAACTCATTAAGTTCATTCAATCGAGTTTTCTTTTCCAGGATTATTTCGATGATGAGGATGAGATGCAGAATGTAACAGAACAGATGAAGAACACAGAGGATGGTGGTTCAGGTATGCCGCGCCCTAATGATAACATGACTATGCCGCCCGCAAAGGACGATTAAATTGTATTTGCTTTATATTACATTATATTATATTATATTTATATTATCAGGTGGGTCGCCATGCTTCAGGTCTGTTTAAAAATAGTTCCATTAAGTTCAAAAAAGCAAAATGAAACTGTTCTCTTGACCTCCTTTGTTGTATTGTCACTATTAGGGCATAACCGAGTAGACAATTTCCATTGAGTACCAAATCCGAGTATTTGGGTGAACTATTTGCCGGATCCGGGTACGAACTGAATAATAGCGGCAAATCTAGCCAGTGACTGGCAGCGAGTACCATCCGCAGGCAAAGAAAGCGTAGTTAACCTGACACGTGCACAGCCATGGAGAATTATCTATAGCCAATGCAGAGTCTATAGCAATATCCTTCATATAGTGTATCATCGCACTCTAGGCTATGACAATATATTTATTTAGTATTATTTAGTTATTTGTGAAAAAACTGTAAAACCTTGTTATAAAATTTGAAATATGAAGTTATCAACGATGTCTGGACTCTCTAATGCTTACCGGAAAGTGGGTCGAGCCAATTCAAGCGGGAAAATTACTGATTAAATTGTGGTTGCCAACTGGGGAATGCAACCAAAAGAAATTAAAATATATAAATTAACATAATTATTTTAAAGAAAGTTCACTGGAATGTTAAGTTCTTGTTCAATTAATCAATAACTTATAAGTAAGTCTGTTAGTCCTAAATTTATTTGATGAAAAAATATTATTTTATCAAAAAAAATATTTTATCAAAAAAAGTTATTTTTAGCTTTTTGCAGGCGTAATATTTGCTGAGGTGAATACTTCCGAATAGTAAACGGTGCTTATTTGGGTGCTTAGTGCAACTGTCCCTCCGATTAAATTCTATGGGCACATGGCATGTTCTGCAAGATATATTAGATCGCCGCTCGCTGCTCACGTGAAACGTACCGGGCCTAAAGCGAACGTCTTCCTCTAGCCAGTGTAGGCACCGAGTGTTTTCGCAAACGAAGTCATAACTAATGTTTAGAACCTTTGCCTTTACCACATCAAAAACACGAAAAAACTGTCAAATTTGGCGGTAAAATGTTAAAATTCACGGTAGTATCCAAAATTCTCAAATTTTGCGAATCCCACGATAACCGCGAAAAATTTACAGCCATAGTTATTACTAACAAATATGTTACAACTGTTAGCAAAACAGTGTATAGTAAGCTGAAAGAGTCATCAGGGTTGGGATCATGCTCAAGCATGGAACCATCCAACGGATTTCAGTTGTAATGGATGTTTGGAGTCTATGGGCCAAGTTGCTTCAATAGGGTAGGGTGATGACAGGTGACAATGTCGACGAGGAGTTCCTCCTCGCTATTCTACAATGAATGTTGTTAAATACAGACTTGTAGAAGATTTTTGGATTTAATTAAATGAGTGGAAGATGACGTAGTCCAGATATTCTTCGGGTTCAAGGAGGACATAGAAAAGGCATTCAGCACGTGTAGGTCGATTGATTGAATAGCCACCATGACTATTGGTCGAGGTCACTCCAACAGCCTCATCAGCCACCCTTCTCTGAGACAAAAACACTCGGGTACCGAAGGCGCAGACAGTCCACCTGGCTGAGACTCGACTGTATGTATCAGAAGGATAAGTGTTCTTGGTTGTTATTAAATCCTATGATGTTTTCACAGGCAGTTCGAGTTTTTATACATCCCTATTGTATATACGGTGCAATCTTTGCCTTCTTTTTATCTAGGAATGTGACATCATGCTTAGCACAATACCCCAGCTTCAGCAGCCATCGAAAGACATGAAGTATGGTCTCTCTTTTCCCATCTTGATTACTCTTATGCAGTATATGATAGGCTTTGGGATTGGCCTCTGAACAGGGCCCTGCACACAGCTGCCTGCCTAGTGTGCCGATTCCAAAGTTCGAACAGGTCTCAGAGTAAATGTGAAATGTCCTCCATTGTCTCCCCATACTGCTGCGTATTACCTACCGGGTTTCTGCACGGGTCTGGCCGTGTCTTATAGCCTGGTTCCTTCTTATTTACAAGAACTTTACCGACTTACCTTACCACATCCAGGAATCCAGCATCGCTGCTCCCTTCACTCTGCTGTGCAGGCAGAGCTCCTTGTCTCCCAGTCACGGACTGTTATTAGGTAGCCACCGGGCGTTCTTTGTGGCTGGCCTTTGACCTGAAATGGGCTCCTGACAAAACCTTGTCTGACTCCACTAGCTAACTATGCCCTTTCATTCTCTGTACTGTTTGACTGATGTTGGTCTGGGAGCACTCCTTCGTAGATTGTGTTCAAGGGATGCTATATAAAATTGCAGTGAAAATAATAATTAACGATGATAATACTTAATTATAATGGTATGTTGCACTGTGGTAGGTTCCAATTCTGACCATATGAGAAAAAATATCAAGTCAACAGCAGCGCCATCAGGTATTTCTTTCACTGCATCTGGGCACTTCTGCCATCTGGGCACTTCTGCCATATGCAGTCATAGAGTATGATGCATTTCTTTCGTTACTAACTCTCTCAAAATAAATGAGCACATGTATGACAACAGATCCAACTGCCTGAAGTGAAATATGATAGTTTTCAACTTTGCTTTACATGCATCTTCGTAGCGACGATTCACGCACTTGAAAGAAACAGCGCCACCAGCTAAGTTTTGTCTGTTTTACATAAATATAACCTTCATACATCTCTTTTCCTTTTTCTGTCTTTGTAAATTCCATTGTATAATAACTAAGGCTGTCAAAAATGTTTAAATGACGACCCTGGTACCCGTTGACAGGCGCGGTTATGTACCAGACCGTGCAGATATTTTTTTTGGAAATGTAGATAATTCAGCATGTTTATGGAATGTCGGGCATCCGAGAATCGCTTTCATTGCCCCAAGCAGTCAGCCAATACAACCAATCTGGCATATGTTCGGGTAACATTGCGCATTTTTACGGAATGTCGTTACCCGAGAACTGATTTTCATTGCTTGGGCGCTCAGCCAATATGACCAAGGGAATATTTCTGGCATATGTTCAGGTAAAATCGCGCATTTTTACGTTAATTCTGGTATCCAAAAACCAATTTCATTACCCGGGTAGTCAGCTTCGGTCGGGTACCCGGGTACCCCTTGACAGCCTTAATAATAACCCTTGTTTGCAACTGTCAAGCTATGCAAAACTGAACTGGAGTTACTGGGTATTTATAGGCCTATACATGCATATTCTACAGCACGCATATCATCGTTGTTATGGATGCGTCGTTAAATAAACTCATATCAACAACATATTCTACAGCAATTTCAAACTAATTGTAACCTAAGAGCTGACTAATTGAGTTAATTAATTGGTACTATTTATAAATATGTATAAATTCTACAATGAATGTTGTTAAATACAGACTTGTTGACAATTTGTTGATTTAATTAATTGAGTTGACTAGGCCTAATTAGTATTATTTAGACATCTGTATAAAATGAGACCGAGGATAATTGACCAGTGACTTGAGGTGGTTGGAACCATCAGTTGCAAGGCACAGAACATGCCGCTAAACCACCGTGTCCAATTATTTGCCATGAAACCACAATTGAGTTAAGTAATCCAGTAACTATCAACCTTATATGGTTTCTAAACTATGTATGGGTGTGGGGTGATGTTAATGGTAGTGATAGTAATAATATTAATATAAATCCAGCAATAGCTTAGTGTGTAAGGGCAATAGAATATGCTAATCACAAACCAATGATTGTGACATCATTTGTGTTGATGCCATTGTTTGGCATTTTGTGAAATAATGTGTATGTTTCTTTATATCAGGTGGCCAAGATGATATATCGAGGAAACGGGGATCACTTGAACATGCTCCAAAGTTGTCAAAGAGACACAAATCTGATCAGTTGATATATCGTGCTCAAGTTAAGGAAGAACCTGAAAATCTTGAGTCAAAAGATTGTGTAATATTTGTGGATGTCGACAACTGGAGTAAGCATGTCGACATTCTTCTGACAAACATTTCCGATAAAACGTTTCTCTGGATTTATCAGGGTGGACAGACCCACTGGAGTGAGCCCTTGTAAGACTTTTGATATGTTACTTTTAACTGTTTTACATTGCTGACCAAATCTAAATGCCATAACAATTTGCACCAGTTGCCATTATTAAAATCACACTGAAACCGCATCTACAGCAGTGTTCAACAGTACAACCAGATTGCTGTTATGGACTGTAGCGATGTTCCTATTAAAACCCACATTTCTTATGTATTATTAACATTATAATATGCAGTCAATGTTAATTAGTTTAAATTAATTCAGAGTTAATTAATGCCAGCCTATAAATATAATGTAAAGGCGCTATAAGATTAAATTAGAGCCCTTAGTAACAGTGTTGTTGGGGAGAACTGGTCGTTGGCAATTTGACATTCAGGAGGCAATGTTAAAAGGTCTGATTTTGGCCATCGATCGTCTGCTGGGGATTGTACGGCAGAAATGCGTCATCTGGGCTGCGGGAGTTTGCAATAAAATGTTCAGTGTCTGGTGCTGAGAAAAAGTCAACACATAATTCTCAAGTTGCGAATTCTCAGAGAAGCTTTCGGAGTTCGGATAGTTATTTGACCCTGGTTCGTCTAGAACTGCTGAGGGGTGCGAATGGTGTAGTGGCGAACAGTACTTTGATCGTCGAGTAATGATGGATGTATTCTCCGTGTGTAATCAGGAGTTATTTTCGTTCTCGAACTATCGGTCATGAGTGGTGGAATGCAGAAACTCTTTTCACGTTAATATAGTTGGACTGAGAAACTAATATCAGCATCTATAGTGTGTCTCTTCTGACATACTTGTCAACGGAATCGAGGCTACGCAAGTATCAGAATAAGTCCGATTCATCATTCGGACGTGACGAGTGCGAGTGGAGGACGGCACAGAAGCATTTGAGGTGAAGAGGCTAGAGGCAACAATCATCCGAGAAGAAGCAATCGACAGAATTTATACAAAGAAAGAATCCAAATGAACACTACAGAAATCCACTGCAGATCTGCTCCATTCCCGTGGGAGGTAGATATCTGACCTAAGAAGCGCTATTAGCTAATCTAGGCTGGCTAGGTAGTCATAAGTTAGATTAGTTCATAATCAATCTATATCTTAGAATTCTATTTAAATATTTTGCTGATTTTGACTGTTTTTGCAATATAATTGAAGATGAAAGTTTGCAGTAGTTATTGATTAATTAATACTCAATTGAACTCATGAATATGTATATGAAGAGGTATAATGGCCAAACCAAGGCAGAATAAGTTGAACTGTGTATATGCATTGTTACATGGACGACACGTTGAAACTGAACATATAAGTTGACTGCAAGCGCATTATCACGCAGATGCTTCTGACACTCGTGTAGAAACCATGAAATGCAAATGTTGTCTTTGGGAGAAGAATTTCTTGAGTGATTGTGCATATTACTCATGACACTTTTTACTTAAACTCAAACGCAAGAGTTTACTGGAAAATAGCTAGTTTCTAAATAAGTATATTAAGAGTAGTTAATAAATACTCCTGCCTGACCTATATAAATGATTGGGGTGGCATGGAGTAAAGGACAGCAAACTGAGACGCAGAGCTGAAGAACCGAGTTCGATGTCTGTATCCCCTTTAGGTTCACTTGTCCTTCTTTTGCCAGGCAGCGGCATTGGAAAATGAGATGTATAACTTAATGGATGCCTTGCATGGCTGCCGACAGTCAAATTCGACTCCTTAATGACTTGTCATTATTTGTTCATAATGTGCTTGTATTCATACTGCGGTTCGTCAGTTTGATATTAAATAGTGACTATTATAATTATTATTATTATCAACCTTAACAAATAAACTAGTGACATGGAGTGTGTATTCGTTCGATATAAAACAGTAGCATTTATTTAATGTTCCTTATATTGTTTTAAACATATTTATGGTTCTGCCCATTTATTTTGACTAAAACCATAAGATTTGGTAACCCGTTTCTGTTTATCTGTAACAGAAGCGCACCATACAGTGAGGCCAGGAAGAGGGGAAGAGATATGCCTAGCCCTACGGTGCGGAACCAGCCAAGACGCGGCTGATTTCGCTATTGCTTACAACGTAAGTTTTCATAGTCCGACTGTTTGGGCCTGTTTTTTTCTTAATGTAACATTGTAGTGTTTTGATTCTCATTCTCTGTCGAGGCCAGTCTATGTTGACTAAGTAAACCACCTGTAATCATTACAGGTAACATGCCAAAACAACACTACACAGAAAGACAGACAAACATATAGACAGAGGAACACATTCAAGATTCTTGATCAAAAGAGCATAATGAATAGCATAATAATGAAATTTGTCCCAAGTGTTGATCCAACATTGTTCATTGTTGTATGCTTTTTGTCTCTCAGACTGTGCCAAACTTCTTGTTTCAGGTTGGAAGAATGGATGAAAAACTTCCTGAAATGATTCCTTTCATCATCCTTTCCGGTGATCGTGGTTTTGAGGAATTAAGAAATCAAATGGCTGGCCGACCCAGAAAACTGTCCATCTCTCCTCACCATCTCGACACTGTGGAGCCGAGCGCCGTGCTCAAGAGTGTGTTGGAGAAGTAGACGCTGTGAACTTTTTACAATGTCTACACTGGTTATCTAACAGAATAGGATAAGGTAGTTTTTCACAGTTTCTCTCTCTTTCCTTTCCGTCAGTAAGTTCGCAGAAGTCCCACTGTTCTGCCTGTCTACTCTGGTTATTCAAAAGAATGCATAGGTTTTTTCATTTCATTATATATAAATTTCGGTTTTACGAAAACTTGGAGGAGCTCATATTATGAAGTATTTTTCGTTGACACCATTGCAATACAGTTTTGATTGTATTGAGTTGAGTGAAGAATTACTGGGAAGAAGCATGTATTGAAAGCCTGATATATTTGGATCCTATCTTTGATTTTTTATTTAAGAAGCCTCATGATTATTTTCATTGGTTCACCTTTGAAAAAAGGAAGATTCTCTACTGTCCTTTCAGTTTGATGACAATTGCATTTTCAGAAATGAATGGCAAATATTTGACAGAAGCAGTAACATTAACTTGTGTAGAGAAAGTTTGTTTTGAGGTTTGAAAAATGTCATAAGAGTAATGGTGAAATGGTGATGATGATAATGAATATTATTTGGAATTGGAACAGGATTTATGTGTTTTTGTGTGAGAGCAAGATATAATGACATCCAAGCCATAATATTATTACCTCATGTATCCAGCACCCGCATAGTGTACCGTTAAAGGTTTCAAACTCAAAACAGGTGAAGTTTACACTAATCGTACATGATGACTATGACATCAATTTTTATTATTATCTGAGATATAGAGAGTAGTTGTCCATGGTGGAGGGGGATTGACTAAAATCCTTGTTCAAAATTATAGAAATTCTTTTTCTGTGTCAGAGGTTCTACTTTGTAGATAGTGGACGACATGTCACAGGCAGAAGTGGTTAGTGATGTGGTGTGGTATCTGTAGTATCTGTTCAGTTGGGATTTATCAGTATATTGGGCTTTCATCATGCTTGAAGGGATGCACATGGTCTTAAACCTGTGTTAGTAAGGCAAATTGCTTGTGAATACTTCTCCACCTGCCAATCGGCTGTGTGCTGTTTAACACTAACAATGAGCATAACAATGATAATACTAATTAGGCCTAGTCAACTCAATTAATTAAATCAACAAATTGTCAACAAGTCTGTATTTAATAACATTCATTGTAGAATTTATACATATTTATAAATAGTACCAATTAATTAACTCAATTAGTCAGCTCTTAGGTTACAATTAGTTTGAAATTGCTGTAGAATATGTTGTTGATATGAGTTTATTTAACGACGCATCCATAACAACGATGATATGCGTGCTGTAGAATATGCATGTATAGGCCTATAAATACCCAGTAACTCCAGTTCAGTTTTGCATAGCTTGACAGTTGCAAACAAGGGTTATTATTAAGGCTGTCAAGGGGTACCCGGGTACCCGACCGAAGCTGACTACCCGGGTAATGAAATTGGTTTTTGGATACCAGAATTAACGTAAAAATGCGCGATTTTACCTGAACATATGCCAGAAATATTCCCTTGGTCATATTGGCTGAGTGCCCAACCAATGAAAATCAGTTCTCGGGTAACGACATTCCGTAAAAATGCGCATTTATAATTTAATTAACAACCAATAATCAGATATATATACTCTGGAAATTGAGAAGTTTGATTTTTAATAGTAACATTATTTAACATTATTTAATTTTATTTAATCGAGTTTTTTGTTTTTGAAGCTATTCCATTCTTTTCATTAAAAAATACAACGATAACAATAGATTTGAAGTGAAACAACTCCACATTGTTTTCGACCAAACAATCTGCCAACATTACTTGTGTCCATGCCTTTATGCAAACCCCGAGATTGAAAGAACCTGGCAAGGACATGTCACCATACTAGGCAATTATTAAGCATAAGCATAGCACTGGAATACAACGAACAATGTAACGCTAAACAATAAGCACAACTATTTAAATTCTCACACTCAAAGACAATGTAATGTAGTAAGCACGCCCAATTGGTCCTACCTGCTTTTGTTTCTCTTCCTTCTCTGCCAGCCTGTCTGTGGTGGGCTTTTTCTTAGCAACAGCTGACTCTTCTAAAATGCCACATCCATCCATAAACATCGACCAAAATGCAAGCAAATTTACATTTTAATCATTCACATCTCTCCAGGGCATTCATAGACTGCTAATACACAGTCATCTAAACCATTTCCAACAGCAGTAAAATAAAGATATGAAATGGATCTATTATAAGACAAATGGAAAAGCTTCTTGTCACAAGGCTGTATGTAGCAATATCAAGATTTGCCTTACAACAGCCCTGGTTCTGTTACAAAAAGTTCTGTAAAGCTAAAGTAAGTTTGGGTCTATGCCAATGGTCCCATTATATACGAGAATTCACATTGTCACAAAGTGTGATATAAATTAAGAAGCTCTGGTGTACTTTCAAACACTTCTCATCAGCACTGATCAAACCAAGCATGATCATGCTTTAGATTTAGAATCACTAAACTAAAATTTATACAAACACTAGCCTTACAACCTCGCTTTGCCTGGGATTTAAGCTTGCTTTATTATTTCAGGACTTTTCGTTGTGAAACAATTAATTATTTCACACTTTCTTGCAATTTAAGATAATTTGGAAAAAAGTTATCTTTGCCTTATAGTTAAGTTCTAGATGTCGTGATATATTATAGATAATACATATTCTACATACATAAATATGTTTAATATATAATGTTTCTTAAGTAATTAACAGTTAACTATTTAAGAATCCCAACATAAATATGCAGACTTGTATATGATACCCTGACCAACTGATATACCTTTAAACATATAAGTGTCACCCTGTTAGTAGGACCAATGTCACTAAGGGTATTATCTCTTCAATATTAACCCAATCATTATCTGACTACGTATTGAGTCTAATGACCACTGTTGCATGTGTGGGTGTGTTCGTGTTTATGAGAGAAAAATATTTAATGATACCCATTGAACAATAGATAACATTTCCAGTACAGTCACATATGTTGAGATCAAATGGTAAATGCTTGAGGAACACATGGTTGCACTCTCCAGGTCACCCAAATTTTCAATACACATTTCAATAGTAGTATCATGAATCATAGTCAATTGCTACCCAAACCAAATGATGGTCCTGGTTATGGGCAATGACAAAACCAGAAGACACACCACATCTGGATACAAGATGATGTGAAAGATATGATTAATTTAGAGCAGAATTAATTTCTTCCAGATCATTTTAGAAGGCCAGATTGTTCTACTCATAGGTGTAATATAAAGCAAATACAATTTAATCGTCCTATGCAGGCGGCATAGTCATGTTATCATTAGGGCGTGGCATACCTGAACCACCTTCCTCTGTGTTCTTCATCTGTTCTGTTACATTCTGCATCTCATCATCGAAATAATCCTGGAAAAGAAAACTCGATTGAATGAACTTAATGAATTTGTCTTTGTGTAATTTTTAACAGTAAAAGCACCTTCACCATTAGGAAGTAATAGCACACTTGAAAATGACTACTCAAAAAATGCAACATGGTCAAGAGACTCTGAACATCCAAGCCATATGAAGTGGTGCTACATGACCATTTGATTACATCACACTACATCAAGCAAACAAAACACTATGCAAATACACAAGAACTGCATTCCTTCATGATCACACACACACACACATATATATATATCTCAGTCCGTGTATAGATATTGTAACACCAGAGATGAATTTTTTCGTGGGATTCACCACTTCCATCACCTCAATGTTCCAGAGAAGGCAGACCTGGAATCAACGGATCAACTGTTTGGTAGAGCTGGTGGTAGGATCATCGAGAACTTTGTGGATGTCGTAGACATCATTTAGAAAGACACGGACAAAGAATGGATCCGGTTTGTTGTATAGACGAGTACAGACTGGATCCCTAGTCTGGTTTAACTCATCCTCAAGGTCCCAGATCTCAGGTAGTGCACAGCCAGGTCCGAAACGACACCAGGCAACAGATACATAATCTGCAAGACAACAGCTTTCAGTATTTCACATCTACAATGGACTTTTATCTTTGAAGGAGGATGACTTTTAATGTCATGTCATCTCAAATCACCATCGTTGCTTAGCGACAGTTGGCTACACGAATGAATCTACACGATAGATTAGCCCAGCCTCAACTATCACGTACTACACTCAACAGGCCAGTTCCCTTTAGCTCAGTTCACATTAAAACATTGTCAATTCAGGACATTCTAGGCCTTCTGCAGCTCTTCTCCCCCTCAACAAGACCTGTCATCAGGCTGCTCTCATGTGCAACACCAAAACTACTACACTGTCTACTGGGTCCCTCAAGAACTGAATCTCACACCCCTTGGTGGTGCAGGCACTACAGGTTAAGAGCCACAGATCTAAGAGTATATGAAGATCTTCATGAAGTCCACCAAATGCATACATGCATGCCAAAAAAGCCATTCAATGCCTATTTAAAGTATACTACCACTATAATATAAAATCAAGAGTAATAACAATCTTCAGTGAAGAAGCATTTATACTCTCTGGAGAGTGCAGCAGGTTAGTAATACAAACATTTGCCCTTAATACCATCTCCTTCTTATCCAAATAAAGAGAGTGAAAATTCAACTGAAAACTAACTAAATTGCAATTTTTCATATTCTGAGGAGGCATGGAAAATACAACCTGTTATCTAGTGACTTTATGCATTCATGAATTATCAATACTAACAAATTCATAAAGGATCCCCTAAACGGAAATGTCATCTATGCATTCAAAGCACTTATTACATGCTCCAAGTATTTACATCTCAAAGTACTTATTTCTGAGGCAAGAATAAATGTTCACAAAAGGTTAAATTTGTCGGAGAAACAAATTTAACTTTAACAAATTTAATAGGCAAGTGAGTGCACAAACAAACTTAAGTCTGTGTGTATCAGAACACTTGTATCCTGCATAATAGTAGCCTACGCTTCAATAATTTAATGACTGCAGACTAAATACAACTGGGAAACCCAACTCATCATTCAAGTATCAAGTGACTCAAAAGGACAAATCTGAATCATTGAACAATTGTGTAATAATAATAATAATAACCCACGATCCAATGGAGATATTATTTCTGTTCCAACGTATCTCGGTTGTTCTTCAGCGTGGGAACGCCGCCTGCCTCTTCGGGACATTGCCACCACTCACTTAGCTCGCCCACATGGGCGATAACAGCATAATATAATAATAATAATAATTGTGTGACAATAATTTAATATAGATTATAAAATAACATAAGAAAAACGCATCAGTCATAGGCGGGAGAATTGACAATAAAACTGAGTTTCATACTTACTGCATCTGTCACTCTCTGTCTGGCTGTGTCACAGTCTCTAAACCTCTAATTATATTTATTTATTTATTTATTACCAAAATTTGATACTGCTCTTCTTCCAACATTTTTGCTCAGAAGTGCACACCATACGCCTCGGTGGCGCAATTGCAGCTGTACTGCAGAGCAATTGAGTGCAAAGGACTTGTTCAAGGTCCCTACACAGTGACTCCCCGGACGAGGGTCGAACCCACTCGCTCAGCGCATACTGAACGTTACAGGCTGACCGCTCTAACCGATCGGTCACTGTGCCATAGGTCCTAAGATATGAAATATGACAAAAGGATGTTCAATGGCAACGTACTTTGCCCTTCGTATGCACCACGATTCCTCAAGAATTGCAAAGTTGACATGAAGTTTCTGAAGATTCTTCCAGACTTCCTCTTCATCTTTCCGGCTGTACATTGTGTAGACAAGCTTTGTACGCTCCCTACAACCATAACAAAGATCATAATTCCATTTATCATACACAGCCCAAAAAAGGAACATCATTCTAAAAAATCACATCGGTTAGGAAATATTTTGGAAAAGATTGAATTTCAGAACAAAGAATATAAACCAATGCAAAATAAAATAATGAGCTGTCAACCTGCCAGACACGTATAAGAGTGCACAAACAGACAAGTAAATGCAGACAGGCAGATGAGTGCACAGACAGGCAGATGAGTGCATGCTCCACAGACAAGTAACTTTCATACTAAGCATAATCTATCTGTGTATTGTGCCCCTTAAGTATTTCTCAAACATCATGACCTCTGCTGCATTACGTGTATATGCAAACAGCCTTTTTTTAGCAAGCATGAAAAAAGGTTTACGCCAAGTGCAGACGACTTCTAACCTTAATCCAGCATCTTCGTAGTGCGGATGGTTTACAATCGGACAACTGGTGCACAGTTTAATGGTTGCCATCGTAGGCATTGGACCCGCAAACACACTGTCTGTTAAAAACAACATTTAAATATTTAAAATCAATATTAGAATCTAATAAAAAGAATCCCTAAAGGACAGACCACGATGATCTAATGTAGCATTATGAACCGGTGAATCAATTTAAAATGAAAAACCTGTATTTAAACATTTATGAAGCACTACTATATAACACTGGTTAGTTTTAACAATATAACCACGACTCAAGAAGTCACCTCACATAAAAATAATATATGTCGCTCGCCTGTTAAACTCACTCATCCTCTTCTAGATGTCTTCTATATGACTGCATAAGCAGCTCTACAATTTGTTTTACTGTTGTATATTCAAAATTTTCATATAAATGATGGGAGAAAAAAACCTTGTTCAAATGTGGCTGACATAGCAGTTAATATGACGCCAACAAAAAGAAACCACTAATAATTGGACCGTGACATCAAAATAATTTTCAAAAATCATCTTAAAATTGACATCAGGCCTTGCATAGACTAGTGAATAAAATAACTATTAAAGCTTTAACATTCTTGCTGACAAGTAATATATCGCGAATAGAAATAACAATGAATTATAAAATGAACAAGATTTCAGAAACAATTAGTACGAAAAGCCCTGGAGCGATCTGCTTGTCTCTCACCATTGTGTGTATTGACGTTAATCCATTCTACGAGTTCTTCCAGTTGGATGTTACTAAATTCTCCCACAATACTCCACTGGTGCTGGAGATTTGCTATCCTCTGAACACTCATCAAGGCCATGATAACTCTGAGAGCAGCAAAATGACGCCCTTGGCTAACAATCCACCCAAAGAACTAAAACAATCATGTCAGAAACACAAGTTCAAGTCACATGTATCATAAGTCAAAAGTAATATAAGTTACATGTAGCATAAAAGTCACATATGATATAAGCCAAATGTAACATAAGTCACAATGCAACATAACAAGAGATATTTCATAATTACGATGTTTGACCAAAGAGTAATTATAAACAAAGTCTCCACAACATAATTGTACAAGTCCTAGTTGTCACCGAGTTCCTCTGCCACAATCAATGACACTTTGACCACAGGTCAACAGTTCAAGAGTTTCCATCAAATAACACCTTGATACATTGGTAAAGTTATTGATGCTTTAGATGGATCACTAGAACAACCAAGACACATGTATTCACAATACCGTTAAAAATCACAGAAAAATATAACTCACAAAAGATAACATAAGTCAGTTGGCTTACGTGTCTTACTCAACCTTATGCAGCCATGCACATACAGTGTCGCACACATGCACGTGTGCACACACCAACACACACACACACACAGACGCAACTGACGGGAAGCTAGCATTGAAGAAAGAAGGCACAAATGTGGAGTACAATCTTCAGGCGCATTATGATGATTGCCAAAGCCGTATATGACAGCAGTTGAAACACATTATAAAGGACCTGAAAACGTAAACACACCACAGAAAGCAACAGACAATACAACATCATAACAAGTGTAACGTGAATGTAACATTTGCCTTTACCCTGCTCTTTTTAGCCGTGCCAGGGTCGAAAGCACTCCTGAGTAGTAGCCTTGAAGGGGCGCTATACAATCTTCGTAATGAATGAATGAAAAACAAGAGCAAAATAAAAACACATAAGAGAAATGCCACATGCCAATACAGACATGCTGAATAAGTTACATCGAACATCAGCCTGTGCCATCTCTCAAAATGTTTTATGCAATTTGTAATGCAATTGAACATTTATCTAGTAAAGATATCTACTCAGAAGCACAATGTGTATGTATAATATGTGTTTCTATGTGTATTTCATTCATTCATTCATTCATTTCGAAAATTTATATAGCGCCCCTTCAAGAAACCTACTCAGAGTTTGCTCTTTGTAAGTGAACCTTGTTTCTATATTTGCAAATGAACCTTGTTTGTATGTGTATTATGTATTTGTAAGTGAAGTATAAGTATTCAAAGTAAGTAAGTAAGTATGAGCAAGCCTAGGAAAATCTTGGAAAAAATCAAAGAAACAGCATGCGTAGACTTTAACATTGCGATAGCTGAAAAATAGAAGACTGAAATTCTGAAGACTGAAATTCTGAAGAAGGAGACAGAAATACGTGGCATAACAAACATCAGTCATCTTACTTACCTCAGCATGTTCCTTATGTCTGTGGATATGTGAACTAAAAGAGCAAATACAAATTCTATGAATAGCTTCCACCCAGAAAACACTATCAGATGCAGCTACATAATGAAGACAGCCTACAATTAAAGCTGCCTTCCAGCATCAACGTAACTGGCGCTTGAAAGCAAATCAAATAGAAATTTATGTTTGATAGCTGTATGGAAGGAAAATCTGTATTGTCCACGGTGAACAAACCAGAAACACATAGGCAATCACCTGTAAAGTGATGTAATAGCAAAAAAGTCTTCAGATGTTGAATCAAATTCATTATTTTCAACATCATCCAAAAGATCTCTTGAAACAAAAGCTGTATCGTCTTTTCTACCCAAATAAATATTGAAACAAGCCTGCATCTGTTAGGACAAAGCCTAGCGAAGAGGATGCGATAATAAACCGTGAAATCTGTGTGCCTATATTTATTCGTTTCTCAATAATATATCAAAGTTATTTCACATTAATGTTGTCATAAATGTTTCTTAAAAACTGCCCTGATCCAAAAGTGATAGTTTTGACCATAACACATGTCTCAGAAACGGTTTATCTCTTTCTGCTTAATGCCATTACATTATCACAAAGCATGACAAGAAAATATATACATACCTTGTGATTGATTCTGTTCCTGCGACTGGCGGTACGTGTTGAACGTGACCATTTTTACTATTTGCATTCTTTGGTGAAGCATGTCTGGAATTCTCTCCGCTGCCAATTCTGGTTGATTCTGGAACCTTCTCTTTCCACGACTGATATCCAGTCAGCAGCAGCTACAAGAATTAATCAAACAAATGCTATGTTTATTTGCAACTATTAAAAACAAATAATGGCCATCAATTAATAAATAAAACACATGTAAAATTTATCAATCTTAATTATTAACCTCATGTCTCTTTGTTTTCAGCAAAAATGCTCAGCTTCACAGCAAAAGTTGATCCATTAAAGTCAATTTTAAACCTAAGGTTTTCCTTTTGAACTGCTGTTAATCTTCAATCAGAATCTGTGGCAGATGATTTTAATTTAAATATAGAGAAAAATCAATATCACTTATATAATTAACAATTATCGAATGAATTGTCCCGATATTTATAGCTGCTCCTTCATCTCAGCTAAGCTACCAAAGATACAAATCAATAAAGCAAGGCTAAGATGACCATTGTTGACTGAAATGGCAGCCATTGCTTTATCCAATATCACATTCATCACCCCAAATGGTCCAACACATGCTTCAGTCTGTGCTTTATAAGTCATCTTCAAGTAAAACAATGACCTCTGAGAGAGAAAAAGCTTACGAAGTTGGCTTTTGAACTTGAAAAATACCACACGTCAACCTCAGTGCTACAGTAAATTCCACGAGACCATGTACTCTGCACTAATATACCTGAAAACGCTAGACCTTATCATTCATGCCACTAATGTTATTTTCATGTTAGAAGAAGAAAAGAAGTCTCTTAAGCTAGCTCTGACTGAGTCAGCCATGGGCATGAAGTCACTAGCGACTTCAGTTTCTTAGCCTCAGCAGATGAGGGCAGGTGACCCATCCTGTCCCTTGCCATCTCATCTTCCCACTAACAATGGATGATCAGTGTACTTGTAATAGCGAAGAGAGATGGGGGTACAGATAGAACAAAGATCTCGAACCCCGTGGGAACTTGAACCCACAACCTCTCGATTGACAGTCCAGCATGCTAACCATAAGACCATCAAACTGCCAATGTCTGTCAAACAACTGTTGTAAATGCTATGCCACTGTTGGTGGTGCATGTTTACCTATGCAGTATGACATAACTTGAAACCCTGACTTAACCTTGCCAACAATGACAATGACACTAAGTAAGGCACAAGGTCCCAGAAACGTCTTCAGAATTCTACCTGGAGTCTGCAACAAAAAAGAACTTATTAAACATCATCTTCCTCAACAACTACAACTGATCTTCACTGATTGTTGATTTTTTAATGACACCTTTCCATAACAAAGACAATTTTGGTGTCGCCCTCCTCCTCCTTTCTCCAGGCTTGGGCCTGGCACTTTTGAAACACGTACAATGACCTCCTGTCTGAGTTGGCCTTATATATCTCAATTTTGATTCATGGCTCAGTTTGAAATTCAATATCCTATGCACCTAGCAACCAATAGCTGATTTTATGATAAGGACATGGTTGGTTGACTCGTCCCTCCAATTAGAAATCTATTGAGAAACATAAGAGAGGCATAGTTAATTGTCAAACATCATCCTTCAAGAGAAGTGTGTGACTTTCGATTGTTAAGAGGACATCACATTAATTATTGAATCAATCAATCAAGAACGATTTAGTTAAGTAAATTTACAGACCGCCTTCTCCATGAAGTCAAACTCGAGCGCACACGTGTACAGCATCGTGTGAAAGTTCTTGAATTGGTGAATTTGCTGTGGAAGATATCACCGATATGTTCCTACCAAATTATAATAAACAGGTAAACACTTTAAAAATACAACTAAATGCATTCAGAATGATCACAATTGTGAATTTCCTGTGGAAGATATCATCGAAAAGCTTATAACCAAAATAAAGTGAACAGGCAAAGGTTTAATTGCTAGAATTAAATGCACTCAAAATGGTCATATAAAGTAAGACACAGCATATGGCACACATTTCAAGTATCTCAAACCGGAACATATATAGTTACAACATCATCAACAACAACAACAACTATAATAAAAATGTTTGGCCTAATACATTAATTTGATTAATAGATACTTATTTGAATGTATCTCTGCTAACCACCACATAATTATAAGAATATCTGAAATTGTTGCTGTTGTGGGCCTTAGTATAAGAGGAGAAATGCAAGGAGTATACTTAGAAGTGACAAATGAACTCACGTCATCTGCAACGTTCAGCAGTCGTGAAATCAGAAATTTGACTCCAAGCGTAGTTGCACATAAAAGGACGCCTTGAAAAAACTGAAATCACAAGGAAACAAATAACTCAAGCAAGACTAGTTAGAATCAACAACAATGGGGTGAAGGACACGTGTTCGATACCCGCGAACAACATAAGGCCGACTAATACTTCCATTCACTAGGTGGCATTGGTAAAATGGGCAGCAGTACAGATGGCCACATTGCACGGTGCTATACAGTTAAATTTGACTCCTGTTTAACTTGTTATCATCTGTTGCTATCCTATGTTATGTAATCATACAGCGGGTTTGAATTGAATAATCCAAAATATATTATCATCATTGGACCACTCTAACTACCACTGCATCAACACAACAAGCAATGCTAATGCCTGCACCAACAACACCAAAACCAATACTACCACCAAAACCAATACTACCACCAAAATCACCAATACCACCAGCCCACCACCACCACCGCTATCAACAACACATTCATCAAAAGACGACTTAAACCATGGGCCACCGATCATCAATTCACTTAGTCCAAAGTATAGTTTAATATGAATTTCTTTCACAGCTGAAATTCAAATGTAATATAGAATGCACTGGCATATAACTCTGATTCATGTGTACGATACAGTTTGGCTTCTCCTTGAACCAATGAGGCCCCCAGTTTGATATGCGGAAGGGCTGGTCCATATTCCGAGCTTGGTCGCAAATTAGTTTTCTGTGTGATGGCATATAAAGACAAACGGCCGGCCAGTCATTCAATATCTTACCATTATCACAACTGAAAATTTCATCCTCTCAAGTACCGGCCACTAGTAGACTATTGTGCAGGTCACATAATTATATAACACATCATAATAATATTTCCCTAACTATCAAAGGCACAATATGAATATAACAAAATGAATGGTTGAAGCTCTACAAATGGAATTATATTGAAAGATGAACAACTCTTTACCTACCGTAAAACTATGGTCACTGTAAATATCTGTATGACAAGAAACGGATATGCAAAGCTCTCTCTCAGAGGAGGCGTCCACTGAACTCTTGTACACTACAGACAATATACACAATTCAACCTTCATACAATTTACCATTATTAGAAACTGACTAACTTCATGATGCCTCGGCTGCTCAATCCTCATCTACTTATAGGCCAATGTCGATCCATCAGTAAGCTGATATGATAATACGTCACTCAATATAGTGTGTCATGATTGAAACCTTTCCAATGTAATCTCTCCTACCACCAAAACTAACTGCATCAATTCGATATCTCTCCGTTTCCAATGTAGCATACCAATTAAAAAGCCCATAATTATAGCGAACGTGAACTGGTGATACCTCCCAACAGCTATTCGTCATTCTTCGCCGATATTGACTCAAAACACCGTTTTTCCTGCACGCTGTACACAAACTTAATTGCTTGCTTTGTAAAGCAAAGTGTGTCACGGTGGCCGATTGGTTAGAACAATCGATCCGTGACGCTCAGCGCGCGCTGGTTGAACAGGTTCGACCCTCATCCGAGGCATTACTGTGTAAGAACCTAGAGTAAGTCCTTTGCGCAAAATTGTTCTTCAGTACAGCTGCAATTGCGCCATTGAGGCATGTGCGTTCTGAATAAATAGATTTTGGAAGAAGGGCAATATCAAATTTCAGAATAAAAATAATACTAATAAAAAAATGAAGCACAGCGCTAACTACCGACCTTTTCAGCATTGTCCCTTTCTATGCACAAATGGGATGACACACTACCAATAGTGCCTTTGAGAGGTTCTTATAAGGCGCTATATAAATAGCCTGATACATACATACTATATCATGAGGCATGTCCCTGATGACTTCATTTAAATCAGTATTCACTTTACACAAAACTATTTTATATCTCAACAGCTCTGTCTCATCCACATGGCTATCCCTACAACAATTCACTGCCTCCGCCAATATACCTAACACTTACCAAACGCTATTTCATGAGACAGCGAGACACATGTGACTGTTACAGTAAAACTGATTTACAAGTTATTATTTTCATAAATGAATCTCATCCCCTTGAGAGACACAACAAAGTGTCGACGCGACTTCGTTTACACAGCCGAAGCAGCAACGTATAATCTGCTTGGAAAACAACGTAAACAGAAGATGACATACAAGAACGGCGATCGTCAGTTCGAAGGGTCTCACCTCTCCATGGTTGTAGAAGAAGGAAGGGACAGCGACGAGTCCTCCCAACACACTTCCACCGAAGCAGACAGAAAACACAGCAGACGTCGCTTTAGCCACCAGTGACAAATCGCACAACGCCGACGTCGCTCCTCAGAGAATGACGAATGGAGATCGCATTCAATAATCCGAGAGCATGAAATTACAGAAACCGGTCGAATCAGAACGCTGACCGACAGGCGAATAAATTTCTAGCTACACTGCGACACGGCTTAGCACATTTCCCGGCGTGAAATGACCCGGAGCGCTTCCGGATATTTATGAGCGCCAAAACAAAAGAAATGCGACATGAGTTGCCAAAGAAATATGACGCAGCAATAACAAACTGCTGATGAAAAGAATAATCCTGTTACATGGTGGTCAGACGATCATCAGCAGAGTGGCAAGGTATAACATAAACAGCTCAGTTCCAGCTAAATAGTTCAGCAATAAAACGCCAGATACTCAGCCTTGCTTAAGCTCGTATATGAATACTTGCAATCAGACAAACGTAAGCCTGTGACGTCAAGCCTCTTGTTTACTAATATTATACTCTACACATGTAATAAATTCATGTATATTTTAACCCAAAAATTGTCCTGTTTAGCCATGTGCAATCAGGAGCAAAGCACACGGTAGTCATGAAGAGGTGCAATATAAATCTTTGTAGTGAATTAGTGAACTCATATTCATAATGAACATATCAATAATCCTTTAGAACTTAAAACATTACATGGTGAGCACATTAAACAAGTCTCTCCAAACTGTGAAAGTATCTCATAAGTGTTGATACAAAATATATCACATTGTGTTGTCAGCATTTATTTACTAGTAAACTTGCTTTAAATCTTATTTAGGCCTAAGCTGCTGGAAATTCTTTTACAGCAAATAAAAGGGGCCGCATGAATGGATCTGTCATAATTACTTGAAAAGTAAATAAAATCAATGCAAACTTATCGCTCTAAAAATTGTACATTTATCGGCAAACATAAATTTGCACAGAACAGTGCATGCAGTATCTTAAGATAATGGACCACAGTAATAGCATTTATTTTATACTTGTAGGTATCCGTTCAATGTAAACATTCTGCATGCCTAATCTCGCAGAGCTTTGTAGATGTAGTGCTCTTGGGAAGTGCTTTAAAGGTGCTATATAAATGCTTATTTACATTACACAACACTAGATTAAACTCATTGACATACCAGAACCTACACACAATGCATAAAAACGAAATCGTAATGTACTGCAGAGGTAATCTAATCTATAGAACTTATGTAGAGCCACTGCAATAGTGAACAAAGCAACAACTGATGGTACACTATCTATAGAAATGCAATCAGAAAGCCAAGGTCATTGCAGCCGAAACCATTAGCACAACGAGTGAAAAGGTGAGTTTCAGTCTGAAGAGGAGGCGGCAATTTTCCCATTGGCCATTGTGTGTCCACACCCAAATGTCATTCCTAACAAGCATGCTCTGCTTTGTTGGAAGAAGCTCTTCCTTCTTCAAGCCATGTTCAGCGCCTTCTGTATGGTCGGTCATGTGACCGACTCTGGTCAATCTGACGTTCATTAGACAAATTGCATTCGCTTAATTTTGCCAATTTCGTCTCTGAACAATGTGTAAAACGAAACCCTTCCAGCCGCACCTACGAGACCTCACGGACTATGTGTGACTGTCAGCTCTTTTCATCACTACAGCTTCTACAAATGCATTCCTGCTATTCAGTGGAATATCCTCACCAAGTTGCATGTTAACTGACACTTAGGCTCAAAGAATGTATGACAAGATAGGGCTACCTCTGACAATGATGAAGAATTTTGACGGGTGTGTAATGGACACTTGTAATGGGCACATGTGCAAGTCTTGAATGTAGAAGACTGATGGCAAAGCATATGACAATACTTTGCCCCCGATATCAAACCCTGGTTTCGCACCAAATAATCTGTTGCATGCTTCTATGATCGTCATTGCATAGTCCTACAGTGGATGAATATTTCAGCTGAAAAGCAACAACAATCCATCAACTGGACAACCATTCCTGACAATGCAACTGGACAACAATTTGTCAACTTCACTCGATGCATTGAGAGATTTAGACACTGGAGACCTTGTAGGGGCGAACGCGTTAAAGCAATGGTTCGGCTGAGCTGGAGTCCTTATTCCATGTGTGAAGGGGTGACGAAGTCTATGCTTTAACTATCCCACCGTTTGCACTCTGATGGTGCCAGTCCCAAGCCTGGATAAAGGAGGAGGGCGACGCTAATGTTCTTTGCTATGCAACTACTACTACTGCGTCCATGCATCGACTGCAGCTCAAACACAGAACTTGGAAGTTGGATGATTATCTGTTTGAGGTTATTCTGGGCAAGATGGCAAAGGAGCCATTCTTCAAATATTCTGTGGAAAGTGAGAGTTGAAACAACTCAATAGTGAATAACTAAGAAAACTCTTCATACAGTAACCCCTAAACACAATGGTTTCTATCTGGTCATATATCTTCATAAATAGCACAGTACATATCTACAGCGGTTCCTGTGAGTGGAGGACTGCAGCAAGCACAGCAGCATCAGCAGCCAGTCCTTCTTTTCCCCAACCATCAATTGACCGCAGCTGCACCAACAGCTACAGACCTGGTCAGCCAACTACGCATAGCACTCATTGCTGGCACACATTCTGTGTTTCTTCTGCAGTGGTCAGTGATGAACGACGCTGTACGTCGTCGGTCAGCCTCAAAATCTGATCTTATTAAAGCAACTGAGACCACTGGGGTGAGTTGCAGCCATGTCCAGGAGGATGACTCGGCAACTATTAACGTAAGGGAAGTTCACTGTAGTTCCCTACAGAGCCACCCTCGTCTCAACTCTGTGTACGAGCCACCATCTCAAACAAGTACTTAATGGACAGACGCATCAAAACAGACGGATCTAGAACAGATAAAGATGAAGCACCATCAATCGATTCCTACACTACTAGATACCATGACAACGACAACCAAAACCGCCATGACAACCACCACATAATGTCATATAATTGAATCTGCTCCATCTGTGTGTATGTGCATTAACAGCACCTCTGAACTTTGTAAGGGCAATATAAAAAAAACGCCACCACGGCGACTACCTCCACAACCACCTCCTTGACAACTGCCACAGTGATAACCGCCACCATAACAACCGTGACACTGCCACCATGACAACTATCCCCATGACAACCACCACCGTGACAACCTCCACCAGCTGCATAGCTTAAGCATAATAGACATAGTGGCCAATTGGTTAGGGGTCGGCTTGTAAAGCAGTTCAATCTTTATATGAGGTGGTTACTTTGTAGGGACATTTCAAGAGCAAGCCCTTCGTGCACAGTTGCCCCATAATATAACTGAATCTGCTTTATCTTTGCATATGTGCATTAACTTCCCTTAAAACTTTATAAGAAGGGCAATATCAAAACGCAGTGTATTGAATTCCTGTCTTTCCAAATAAAACGAAACCCGAGAAATTCACCGAAAGTTGCAAACAAAACCAAAAAGTATAGACATTGTACCTGGAATTAGTGCTATATAATCAAATTATAAATTATGTAATTTATGATTTCAGATTTGCTAAATGTCTCTTTATAGAAAATCCTTAACCCTTTAGTGACAAGTGTGTACTAAAATGTATGGGAAACCAATGCATCTCATCAATAAAGGGTTAAAGTGAACCCAACAAAAAAAACCCAATCAAACGAACAGATCGGTTTTCAATTGCTGGTGTAAAGGCGCAAAGGTTGGTGTGGCACAGTGGCCGATCGGTTAGAACGGTCAGCCCGTAACATTCAGTGCGTGCTGAGCGCGCGGGTTCGTGCCTCGTCCAGGGTGTCACTGTATAGGGACCTTGAACAAGTCCTTTGCGCACCATTGTTCTGCAGTACAACTGCAATTGGGCCGTCGAGGCGTGTGTATGCACTTCTGAGCAAAAGATGTTGGAAGAATGGCGGTATAAAATTTCGGTAATAAATAAATAAATACTTCTCAACATCAATTTTCATGGAAGGACAACAACCAAATTGAATCATAATCATGACAGACTAACCTGAGATCAAGTCCAAACAAGAAAAACACTCCCATGCTCATCCCATTCAGCAGAAATACACTTTCAATGTAGAAATACGGCGGTTCACCGAGCCCTACAGCATAAAAACACCAGGTTCTGCTGGTCAGTCTGTACGTCATGGTCATTTAGTACTTCTACAAAATTTATGAGTGATTATTGATTAAAAGACAGGAAGAAATGTGACTGAATACATTGTTAAATGACTGAAATATGAGATATCAAAATACAGTGTGAAACATAATATATATACATATATATATATATACTCAAGTTTATTTGGCAAACCAAAGTAACAAGTTACTTGAGATCGGTATAACAAAAAAAATGGTTGATTACACAGGAGACCCAATTAAGGACGGAGGGTCCTGCAGGTTAGGGCCACCAATAAATTAGGTAAAAGTAGTTGGGTATAGAGGCCAAAATGTGAGTAGAGTTTGAAAATAACATGGAGAAGCAAACTTAACTAATCCCAACTAACAAATATGCAACATTAAGCGAGTAAAGGTCAATTATAAATTAGTAGGGAGTACATAATCAAGGTAGCTGACCACAACCGGTAAATGAAGTAGGTAATGACAAAGTAATAGTTGTTTTTTTTTTAAATCACAATTTATCTTATCAGGAATAATACAAGAACTACGGTAAGCAGATTTCTCAATTATAAAGTACATGTATGCCAACGATTGTCAGAAGTGAGGTCGAGTCCACAGTAACGGTTACAATTCACCAGATATAATAGCAGATTTAATCTTGTTTTTGAATGAATGAAAATTGGGAATGAGACGCAAATTGGCAGATATAGAATTCCAGATTCTAGGACCTTCGCACTTGATGGCCATTAGCCTAGTGTTTGTTCTAGCAAAAGGAATGTACAAGGTGTTAGGATCTCTACTAAGGTGGTACAATAATCCTGCATTAGGAGTAAAATAATCATGGAAGATACTTGGTAGGGAGTTGAAAGTTACATGAGATCGGTATAACAAACAAAATTTATGATTACACAGGAGACCCAATTAAGGACGGAGGGTCCTGCAGGTATATACATATATATATACACATATATATGTACACATATATATACACAGCATGAAATATGAGAGAAGAACATGCTGTTTATATGACATAATTAACAAACAGCATGAAATGTCACAGACTAATATACAATGTGAAATATGACTTTGGGGCAAGTAAACTTAACAGCATTGGGGACATTACAGTATGGCATGTTAAGTTATTATTATTACTATTGTTATTATTATTATTATTATTATTATTAGTTTTATTATTAACATGCAAGTTGATCTTTTTGGGTGAGAGCTTATGCTTTACATAAGCTGGGTTCCATAGGGTCGCTGAGAAAAGACCTTTGTCCACATCCGGGTAAAGCCATTCATGACAAGGGCCAATCCCCTAGATGTCATCGAACCCCACTGTTCACAGTCTGCTAAAACTCACCCCTCAAAACATTACTTATTTTGAGTGAAAACCAGTAGTATAGTTTGTGAGCCAACAGTCACCTGTGTAATCCAGTCTTGTCACTGCCTAAGAGAATTGAAATAGAGAACACATTTAACCACAGAAACAAACGAAGAGAAATTGGCAGCCGCCAACACCTACAGTCCCGAACCAATCCTATCCCTTGTGTCCTATGTTGAACAATTCTACTTCATAACAAGTCAACAATTATTTTCAGTCTGTTTACTCCTCACGTTTCGTAGCCGTAACTTCCAGTGGAAAGTATGCTGAAAACTAGATACCATTGTCTCCTGTTGAAGGAGGAACTGCCTCGATGCAGCTCACCGGATCACTTCCTACTCTACCCAATGCATTTGACCATAACGGAAATGCTTTTATGGCTAATCGGGAGTCGAGTCTCATAGACTGTTGGCATATTTCACTGGCTCTGAGTAGTTCCTCAAGGCATCATTTATGATGAATACTCTGAAATGTAGACTCTAGCGATAAATGCTTTTGGTTTGGTCTTGTGTCTTTTTTCTGGTGCAGTAATTCTGTTCCGTTGTTGTCAATAATAAATAAATGATCTCTAATTATTTCACGTCCAAGTATCAGTGGCCAACATATGGACACAATTTGCATCCATATGTCAGGCTAAACAAGTTCTTATAATGAAAGTTTCACATATGAATGCATGATACATTGATGCTGCATTGACAGCATTGACAATGAGTGTAAATGTTGAAGCGTTTGACCCATGTAATGTTCATTCCTGTTTGATTATTACATGAATGATGATGACCACTGACTGACAAGATTGGCCGGCAATGTTTTATGTCCTCAATATTATGTCTCCCACTTTGCATCTACTTTTTTGGCATCTGATCAGGGATGTGGTCTCGAGACCGCGGTCTTGGTCTTGAGACGGTCTTGAGACCGGAAAATTGGGGTCTTGGTCTCGAATGCATCGGTCTTGGTCTCGGACCATCGGTCTTGGTCTCGACTGCATCGGTCTTGGTCTTAAAGGAACGGTCTTGGGATTGGTCTTCGTCTTAGGTTAGCAATCTTGGTCATTTGCCATATCAGAGCAATTTCTTTGATATTTTTCGTTTACTTTCGATTATTAGAGACACCGGATATTTAGGCTTTACGCGCTTGTTATCGATTTATGACGTGCTGAGCATCTATATATACAAGTTACTATGAAAAAAATGTGCATTTGCAACGGAATCAGCCATTTCAAAATTTGCTTTCACGAATGTCAAGGTTTTGGAACAATCTAATAATTATGTGGTTGACCACGTGCAGTCACTGTTAACTTACAATTCCGAGTACAAGTAGGCCTACAGCCCTACACCATTCAAACGGAACTTTAATTTACTTGCTCAGATGTCTTATTTCTAACCTATCGTCAGTAATTTATAGGCCTAGTGAGATATTCTCAGGCCGAAGCCAAGGGCTGAACCCGCAAAAGTTCAGACTGGCTGGTAAAACTGTTTTCTGGACCATTGTTAAGATCATAACCATCTTCCCCCTGTAATAATCTCTCTACTTTTTATAAATAATGTCAATATCACTTTTTTGAAAAAAAATGGTGGAATAACGGAAAAAAGCATTCACTTTATTGCGATCCTGTACTGCATTTTAATATTGAAAACCTTGCTTACACAGTTTAAATGTAATAAGCAAATAACAAAATTCCTATCAAGCACCATTTCTTTTATCAGTTTGTTTTAATAAGATACTAAGAAATACAAAATACTGAAAGTTTGAAATTTCCTTCAAATATCAATTGTAAACGTAAGTCCTCACAAGTCCTTGCAGACACAGACTAACATAGTTAACAAACTAAATTATGAAACTATGTAAGTGAACTTAATTAAAAATCGAAATTGTACTAATATAAAAACTGTATGTCCCTGGCGGTTGGCGTTGATTGCATGACATGAGAGTCAAGTTCTTTGACTATACGCTCCTTTTTGGATGACCACAAAACAGTTTCTTCAATCGGAGTAATATCAGTCAGGCAATCTCTTGTCTCAGCCTTTCGCTATTCTCTTCTCTAATCATATTCTTGATGATCCCTAATATGGATCGTGCCACTTTCTCACAGTCAATGCATTTCAAACAAGGGCACAAGTTAACGCAGGCTAAACCGACTGGCACACAGCAGAGGCGTATACGCTGGCTCTAAAGGGACTGCCAAGACAAGCGCAGGAGTGGCAGCCAACGGTGACCTCCTACACAATTTAAAGAATTGGCTGCCACAGACACCGTTGTCGTGTTGACAACTGACGCAGTCTCACATCACACAGCCACCAGGCTGTAATAGACCACACCCGTCGAGGTTGCATACTTGTATATCTTAGTATCTGAAGAGGTGCATATAGGCCATTAAGAAAATATTAAATTTAAAAAAAATGACAACAGAAAAGAAAGAAATGAATTAGCTTAAATGAACAAATTAAAAAAATGGAAAAAAATGGGTCGAAAAATAAAAAACAAAAAATTGAGATTTGTGAAACAAAATAAAAATGAAAAAAAAATGGTTTACATCTATGTCTCTCAGCAACCCACACATAATTGAGGCAAATTTATAAGTTGGCACAATATGACTATCCAATTGTTAATAATAAAAGATTACTTCAAGTGTAAACAAGCCAACAACAACAGCGGCACACAATATACACATAAATATAATTCAATAACCAAACCATAATAAATATCTGCTTTTTTCTAATAAAACATCACCTTCTTCAATCCAGGCTAAGATATCGACTGGGACCTCTTCATTTTCTATATTCCTATGGGGCTTCCATGCTATAACTTGCAGCAGTTTGTCAGTCTGTTCTAGTAAGTGAATTAATAAAATGAATGAAGAAAAATGTTCACATGTCAGCCACTGCATGTGTATAGTGACGCCAGAGTTTACTGACCAGCCACCGCTAGAGGGCGTTTGATTCCCATGGTAGCGGCCGACCACCAGGCACTACTAGAGGGCAATTGACTCTGGCTTAGACAGTGAGTAAAACACAAAGAGCACAGTGAGCAGAAGAGAGTATAGTGAGCACAGAATAGCACGATCAGCAGGAAAGAGCACAGTGAGCACAGTGAGCACAGTGAGCAGGTGACTAGAAGAAAGCACAGGACACTCTCCCTCAGATTTTTTCCATGCTCAGGAAGACTCATTTCAGTACATCACAGATATATTTTCAAGTGTTTTTAAACCGTCTGAATGGAAACAATGCCATCATTTTTACCTCAATAGCATGGGTATATGAAGACCTCAACCACTGCCTGAATCATATTCATATCTTTTAGCAGTGCAAAAGTTGTCCAAATTATAAATGGCAATTTCAGGCACAATACCAAGGATTGTGCAAGCACAACCATTCGCAAACACTGGCTTAATATGCCGTGCCATCCCAACTATCTCGACCACAGCAATATTGATAACAATTGCATACAAGTGCACAATAGTTCTGCAGATGCCAGAACAAGCTCAGCAACTCCACACGGACCCCTAGAGCCACAATTCCCCTCGATCAGCAGCAGAACCACAGATTGAACAAGCGGAAGGAGGATGGCTGCAGGCATGCTAGCTTTAAATAATCCATCATTACAACGGTAGTGGAAAACTGTTTTCTTTTGATGTCGCTGCTCCAATATCAGTCATCGTGCAAACAGAAGACAATATGTGCATCGATGTGATAATTTCAGAATAGGACGGTTATCGGCTCGTGTCACCAATCCAACGAGACCCAACGGACACCGCAAATAGTTCGCATGACATTCGTCCGTCGCCAGTTACCGCCAGAAGCAAACCGGCCGTTTCGATGCGTTCGGCTCCCTTCGGCTTTGTCCGGTTCCGTTCGGCTTAGTCCGGCTCCGCTCGGCTTCGTTCGGCTACGTCCGTCGGCTTAGCAACAAAACGGCGCTGAACACGAAGGCAATTCACATTGCCTTTGGTGATTGGTGTTTTTACTAGAAAGTTTTGTTATACATGTGATAATTGCCTTCAACTTATATGCTGAATATAGTACATCTTCCAAGGGATGGCGTCACCGCTGATTGCACGGTACAGTCGCTGGCGGTCGTGCAGTCAGACGCGGGAAGAGTTGCCCTCTGGTGACGTTATGGAGGCTGTGCCATCTGAACGGGTTTTGTCTGAAGGCCGTTCATGATGGAGACAGAGGACACAAGTTTGTTGCCGTTGTGCTGCAGTTTAGGCGACCCACGTGGTGCGACGCATGTGGTCGGACAATTCTAGGTGTCTACAGACGGTTCCTTAGGTGTAAATGTAAGCAGAAGGAAATGAAGTCTTTCACTCTGGAATAGTGTCCTTTTCTCCTCTGTAGTTGGATTATTTTAATGATGGTTGTGATTCTGATAATATTGGTGATGGTGACAATCTGTTGTTGTGATTGATCGAGCTTAGACTGTTTTCATATTTAATGGTTGAATCATTTATGAGGTTTGGTGATGGGACATTGTAATCAGTAAGCTTTTTAGTTTAAGCTTTTTCTGGATGTTACTAATTAGACTTGACTACATTCAGATAGGCTGCTGATGGCTGAGATGGATAGACTTACAATCAATTGCCAAGTGATGACTTGTTGAAATACTGTTGGTTTTAATTCCACACAGAAAAAATGAAGTGACTTGACTGTTTGTTTAGAACAAGAGGATGCATGTTTCGGACAATAAGATTCCAATGAATTTGAAAATCATTGTAACAACCTGTTCTTGTTGCTGTAGTTTGCTGCTACACTTGTCACGTGGCATGTCGCAGCCTAGTCAACATTTTATGCCCTGACGTCGTCAGTCGTCATCAAAGCAGATACCATCGCGAGACATCATTGACCGAGAATTGTTCTGAAGCAACTGCCTCGGTAGATGTTTTACTTGTAATCTACTTCTGATCCTTTATGTTTATCTTTATTGCAGTGTTGATTCAGGTAACTGCCTAATTTATCTCTACGACTCAGCTGAGTCATAGAGGTAATTATTAGGGGCTAAGCCAGAAGAGCATTAATAGACGAGCACATGGATCTTCAGTTGAGTACGAGCGACCAGGAGTAGCCAATGTAGGTGGTCAAGCATATTAGAAGAAATATGTGCAAGATGCAGAAGTCAAGCAGCAGCATGCAACAAGATTGAAGAGGAGAAATATGGTCTTTTGGGAGACCAATGAATAGGGAATTACAGTAGTTCATTCGGCAGGAAATGAAAGCATTAACAGTATAATTAGTGGATAAGGTTGACAATGTGAACAGAAAGGGTAAGAGTGCTGTCTAGAATAAGACCAAGGTCACAAACATTGGCAAGAAAGTGAAACAAAGAAAGTTCTCAGCAATGCATGCTAGCTCAGCTGAGTAAGGTGTTGGCAGGTACACCAAGCCAGGTGAGTTGGATTATAGTTGAATTTAATACAAAGGTGATTATAAGATATCCAGCATCGGGTGTAGCTCGTGGGAAAGAGCATAAATGTGGCTAGAGAGAGCAGGCTAGGAAGAGGGAGTGCCATCAGAAGCGATCCTGTGCATCATCAGCATAGTCATTTGAGGAATTTTTAGAAAGGAGATTAAATAAAGAATGTCTTTGTTGAAAATGAGGGGAGGGAATTAAGCACTTAGGGATTTGTTACTAATTAATTTAGATTCTTAGAGAGTCGCTTTCATAAATTGATGGTCTTTAATATTTCAAAGCTACGTCATTATTACTATCCTTTAGATTTATTTATATCTTGTTTAAAAATTCAATATTTATTCTGTACCTGAGATGATAATGTTGCTTTGTTTAATAAGTAATTAGACTATTCTGGATTGCAGCCCTTGATGCTGCACTGTTCTGTTTAGGAATTAAAACTGCAATGGCTGTGCTTAAATGTAGGATGAGGCTGTTGGTGGAAGCGATGACACGTCATCGTCAGATACGTCCGTCAATTGCCCTTCAGAGAATCTCGACCTCATGATCTCCAGATTCAACGACAACAAACATGGGCTTGTCATGGAGCTGGCAGGCTGCTCAATTCTCATGTTTATATACAGCTGGTCTGCGATGTCTCAGGCTCTGAATCAGGTCTCATTAATTCATTCATTCTTTCGTCCATCACTGATTAAATCTATATTTGTATACTTTAAAAATTTGTTTAAGTCTACAGATATTATATCTGTATACTTTACACAATTGTTTACGTCTATAGATATAATATATCTGTAGATTTTAAAAAAATTTGGGGGAGATATATCAATAAAGCGAAAATAGACTTCCGCGGTTCTTCCAATGAAGGCTTCATATATATACAAGAGTTGTTTTTCATTTGGTGCCCAATGAGAATCCTCAGGCCACCCAAACAGAGCCATTTAATAAGTTATTGAATTTTGAAACCAGATTGAAATAAATCTAAAAGTTACTCATAATGAGAGCTGTAAATCTAGCTTTGAAATATTAAAGACCATCAGTTTATGAAGGCGACTAAACTCTTTCAGAATGTAAAGTAATGAGTTAGACTGTGATGGCGTTGGTCGTCTGTTGTAGGTTAATGATGATTTCAAAGGTTTAATTCGCGTCCATCTGAACCTGTGTCGTCCAATCAGCATGTGTCTGTCTGCACGTCCTACTTCCATCTACGACATACTTACACACAGCGAACCAATGCTCGACTACAGACAGATCACCTGCTGCTATCTACCGAGGGACACGTCCACCGTTCTACACATCAAGGAGTAAGTGATGTTGCAAGACACTTTGTTTAAACTCAAAGCCACGTAATGTAATTTACTTATTGATTGATTGATTGATCTACAACAGTAAATTATGGACATCAGAATTTTAACAATTGAATATTTAATTGTTATTTATCAATGGCTTAAATTTCCGCTACCATTTCATCAGAATCGTGATGTAATATGTAGGAACCTTTCAGCAACAGCACAACCACTGTCCAGGATGTGATAACGATACTGCTGCAAAAGTTTAACATAACAGATGATCCTAGAAAATTCTGCCTCTACCACAGGTCAGTTGCTTCTCTTCATATTACAGACTATCCTCACCAGTTGTTTTTTTCTTTTTGAGACGAAATTTCATTAGATTGGCTTTTGATATATTTAAAGCCAAGAACTTATGACCGCTGTGAATGGGTCATGTGTTGAATGGTGCCTAAGTAAAATGCAGTTGCATTATAAATTTTAACCATGCAAGGGCACTGAAAATAATAGTTGATTATGTGCTTGAAATTTGTGTTGAAAAGTTCAGGTTAAAAAGTATATTTTAATAGGACATTTGTGTCGTAAATTCTTTTGTGATGAACAAAGCTGTATCATATTTTGTGAAGGCACACAATTGCCAACTGTGGCACAAGATATCTTGTGATTTAACCATTTAATGATGAGTGCGTACTAAAATGCGCGGGAGACCAATGCAGCTCATTGTTAAAGTGTTCTTTTTGTCATTTTGTCTTTTGTCATTATCATCTAGTGTTTTGTAAGAAAACTTTTAGTCTTTACAGAAATGTTATTCTAACTAACTTGTTTGATTTATTTGTTTTCTGGCATTAGATATGCGAAAGCTAGGCATTTATGAGCTTCCGCTGGTTCTCTGTTTGTACTGGACTTGCCAAGAAGGATCGTGTGGACTTGATCTGAACAAGTTCATCTTGCAGGAAAATGACACTCACGACATTGTTGTAAGCTAAAGCCGTTTGGTCATTTTTTTAAATTGAAACCTGAAATGTGAAATGATGCATTACAAACATGAATAAAGGTTTTGTATCGCTTTCAGTATGGTATGTGTCTTGTATCTGGCTGTTTTTTCTATATAGTGCCTTTTCAAAAGCCCTTGAAGTGCTGTTCCTACTGACCAAATCCCTGTAGTCTTGTACCATGCTCTGAAAACAAAAAAATCATCATTGGCCTATGCGAGCTATTAAACAAACTATCCTTCTTTCCAAACTTATTCCAAACAGAGCTCACTTGTCTGATGGCACTGGAAGGAACAGAGCAGCCGGCTATTGTGGACTTGGCTTGATATGGCGCCAGTTTAAGCGTGGCTTTTGTGGGCACTTAGAAATTGTTGAGGATTTATATTGCATTACATACATTTGACTTGTCTGTTGTTGAGTTGGTGGTTTTGCTTTTGCCAGAGGATCATTCCTACTCTGGCTGTGCATCTGTGATAAAGTATTGATGGAAATTTGATGATATGCATACTATTGATGATGAGAAGAAGAAAGCTTCCACTATCTGCAATGTCTTTTGTGTTCCAGTGGGATGTGTTCAGCATCCTGGAGCTCGATAATTTCCTGACCATACTCAAAAGAGAGGAAGAAGAGTATTTTGAACGACTGAAATCGAAGTACGCCCTCCTTCGAATTCACATGCAAAGACGACTCGAGCAACTCAGGTCGGAAAATGCCTCCGAGCGGAAGAACGTTCTGGAGTGCCTGTGAAAAGATCTGCCTTACAAGTAGACTCCATTCTGTGTGGAGCATTTCTGTTTCTCATCTATATGTTGTAACTGATTCCAAAGAGCAATATAATCATATACCATGTTGTGTTAAGTGTCTTACCGGATGATCATGTTCATTGGGCCCAAAGTGGCACACACTATGTGGCCAGCTTTTGGCCCACTTGGAGTCCTTTGTGGGCTCTGTGAATGTGGCTGTTGGGTTACATTAAAGATCCAGGTATTGTAAATTGGTAAGTAGATTGCTTATTTCCTTTCTCTAGTTGGCTCAAGTAGCCTTGCCTAAAGATAGTGGTGCTGTCGGTGTATGTATGTCTGAGGATACTTTACACAGCTCATTTTTAGGATACACTGGATGGTGGTGGGTGTGATCATGCACCAAAAGTAAACTGGATCTCTAGAAGTAGCTATAGTGAATTATTAAGAAAGTTGATTGTAGTTTGAAGTTTTAGTTTAGATTACCAGCTGTCTGTATGTCTTATTTTATTTGTAGTGTTTGAGTCAAGATTTTAAAGCTTGTTTCTTCTTCTTTGATGATAGTTGTAAAATGATCACACAATGAAGCAATGTAATTAATGTAATCAATTTATTCTTGACAATTTGCCTGTTCATTGTGTTTTTAAGAACATGTAAATAGCACTGGCAGCCTCTTAATATCCAAGTGTGATATCTAAGCTCTTTTATTGGTTGGTGGACATATGACGAAAACGTTAAGACTTTCTTTCATCTGTGGTATCCACAAACTCTGTCATACTAAAATGAGACCAAACAACGACCAGTTTTGTAGATACACATCATTATGTGAGCAAGATTAACACTTTGAATGCGAAGTATGAGTTAACTTGTATGTCATTTCTCAGATGAAGTAATGACATAAAAGCTAATTCGTTCCTCAGCATATATCTGTATACAGCGATTATGCAGATGCAGCTGGCAAACCTTGCATCTCTTTTGGGTGCAACCCTCTGGTAAATAGCAAAAAGATTATTATTGTAATTGTGCTATACCGTGCATTAGAAGTGCATAATTATGTGCACTGTCTGATATCAGCATGCAAGTAGATATAATGGTTACTGTAGAGTGAAGTGATTAAATAACAATAGTTTGATTCATTTGCTGTACGTTTTCAGCATTGCTGTTGATGATAAGTGATAATGGCCGCTGCTTTCCGAGTCATTCACATTTACTAATCTATTATGGGGCCTATGGTTGCTGTGTACTGGTAAAATTGATCCGGCAGTCAAAGTGTCAAGAAATAATTATTTTGTGTATCTCTTGACATTTATTAATGAATTCCAGTCAAGAGGAAAGGATATAAATTTGCTCACTGTAATGTTTCTGGTTGGATTAGTATTAAAGCCAATGTTTTAGTGGTTTGATTGGTGGGTGTTTTGCAATTTATTCTTGTGGAATCATGCTGCATTGCTGGAACGATTGTTCATGAAAATATATGTGATTTTTGTGTAGTAGCAATTCGTCTTCTGTTAATTGAGCAAATGTTGACCAGTGCAGTGTCATCATTTTTGCTAAATGGTCTTTAAGACCATTTGAATCTGAATTGAACACGTCTCTTGCTGTATTTCAATTGTAATTAAGACTATTTAAAGTGCGCCGTTATGGTGCTTTAGAAAGCTGTTTGCTGTCAGCACAAATAATAATAAAGTTCTCGGGATTATGCAGAATTTACCACTTTAACTTTTTTTTAAACAGTAAGCGTTTTTAATTACTTTCTGAATGGTTGCATGAAGAGTCATTGAAACTGTTCTGGGTATGTGGACCAGTGACCCAAAAGGCCCAATCGCCTGTTTTAGTCTAGGTTCCCAGCACGTAAACATCAGTGGACTTTAATGATTGCAGCCATGACTGGGCTCATCTGATGTCATCTGTGAGATAACATGGTGTGCATTTGTTACAGCATATATGTTTCTTCCAGTGTGATTATAAATCCCTCTTTGTTAGGCTTTCTGGTCTCATTAGACTGGTCGTTAGAATGGACTGGGTTACAAATCTGTTTCAGACTGATGAGATTTACATGAATAATATGAGATTTATATATCTGATATGTGAGTATTTGAATCAGAAGAAAATTAAACCTTTTAGTAGTTTATCAGAGGGATACTATAGAAGTCTTAAGAGATCAGATAACCATAGTGAGCTTACCATAGTAATCTTGAAATGCTCAAGGTTGTCTCAGTAGGGTCTTCATGGAGTGGTGTATATGTAAAGATTGAGGTCATGGCCAGGTGTCGGTTACATGTTGCATATGCTTGTAAATACTTGTAAATTTTATTGAACCAAAGCTAACACACCACATATCTTAAATGAGACAGTGAAAATATCAACGAACTTACTTTCTAACATATTCTGAGAATTCTATTTCTTCACCAGGAACACATTTTCCCATTTGTTTCTCTTTTTTTGTTACTAGAAATTCAAACAGTTCATCACCATTACCTTGATCTAAAAGAAATTCTTATCCAAAGACAAAATGCAATCAACCAAGCAGATTATACATATGAACCAGGTAAAGCCCAGTCACCTTCTTCCTTGGGTGATTATACCTTCCAGGAACTTCATTACAGAGGAGTCAAACTGACCAGTCAAATTTAATAATAACATAATTCCTGGACTTGCTTTGGTTCCTTTTTCCTTATTCTGGAATTGAAAGATCTCTTATCCGAAAACTGGACACAGATTAAGTTTCTGGATAGCAGATAACCTCAAATATTAAGTCAGTTTCATATAACAATCTAAGAATTGAATCACTTATGAAAAGTTAAAAGTGCATGTTAGTAATCATACTGTGCTACTCACTGAAGTCATTGCAAATTAACTAAGGTTGTAAGCAAACAATCTCAATGCAATCAATAACGAACAATCAAGAGCATACATGTATCAGCAATTAAGAATATACACAAATGAAAAATTAATCACAACAACCAATGTGATAAAATGAAAAGTAAATCTTCTAAAATTTCTCAGCACCCACACAGGCCATATTAGGAAGACCAGCTTATCCACCAGCGCTTCAATCCGGTGCCAAGTTCAAAATTCAGGGAGGTCAAGCCAAGGAGACAGTGTGGTGCCACAGTGTTAGTAAAGAGCGCCAGTTGAAATCAATTAATCAATGAATTGGTCAATCAGCACATCCAATCCATTCAAAGAATTTATATAACACTATAATCATAACAAACATTGCATAAATTAATGATTATCATTGCTCCTCACATCAACAATTAACTGGAAAGTTCAGTTAAACCCAGTAAGTGTCAAAGAAACTGGAAAAGAGGTCAGACCGGTAAATCTCACTTTTGAAAATGCCTGTTTGGAGATGGGCACCAGTTAAAACAAAGTACTCACCTGGATAAATGTCACCCTTGTTGTGATTACAGGATGATAAGAATTAGTAGAAGGAGCAGAATAACAATAATGACTGCAATGATCCATCCAGATGAAGAAGCACTTCGCACAATATACTCTGCAGGAAAAAATAAATCAATATCGTTTTTATTAAAATGATGTCAGAAATTAGCTCCATGGGTTCGTTAAATTTTGAAAGTGAGGAATTGTTTATATTAGACATCAGAAGACGAGAAAGAAATTGTCAACTAGTTCATGCTACTTAGTTAAGCAAAGAAAGAAGATGAGTACAATTCCATAATATATATATATATGTATATATATATATATATATATATATATATATATATATATATATATATATATATATATATATATATATTCAATACAATCCATGTATCCATATATTCAATATTATCCATGAAATAATAAAATGTCAGTTGTACTTTGTGAAGTTTATTTATTTCCCTTTCCAGAAAAGTTCCTTGCTATAATGTTATTTTTGCATCCCTTCTTATAGATTTCCTTGGCTTGATAAGAAGTATCACTGTCTTAAAACCACAAATGTATGTAGATACATTTCCTATTAATCGTCTCCATCTGAACTACCTACCATGAGAGGCATTCAAAAGGCTCCAGAAAGAGTAATTGCTTGTTATAGAAACTACGTAGGAACTCATACATGGTTGAAGGCTGTACCTGGCTGCATTCCAACGATTACGGTTATTTTGCCTGACTTGGTCTGATTGATTAGGTTGGCCGCAACCACGGAAAACGTGTAATGGTTCCCTGCTTCCAATTCGGTAATATATGCCCAGTTGTCCTCTTCGTCGACTGGACTTGCTATCAACCATTTGTCTTTCTGATCTGCCAACAATTGCAAAAATACTCCTCATCATAATACCATTCTTGTCATTGCCACTGGCACATACGAGCTGTATGTGCCAGTGGCATCTGTAATTACTTTGACATCAAGGTATATTTAATTCTTCAGCTAGGTGACACACTGATGGCGGCTTATTTTAGAGATGACACACCGATGGCGGTTTATTTTAGAGTTAAATTTAGGGCTAACACGGTCCATTTACAAGAACCATAAAACCAGTAGCAAAGAATTTCACCTCATCAACTCAGTTAAAAATTAGCATGGTCAAGGTTATACAGTGACTGTGTAAAACGTTTACAATTGCATTAACACTGTTTTTCATATACCACCAGAGTTAGTTGGGAAGTTTTGTAATGCAATGTAATGCAATAAGACAGTTATAAGGTACCACTTAGCCCAATACGTCGTCATCAAGCAGCTGAAAAAGCATGTCTTAAAGAGTTTACGTAATACCAAGCAGTTAATCATTTAGTAAAATAATTTACATCATACAATAACAATGTCAAAAAACTCTCAATGTTTATGTGATTTGTATAAATATGAAAGAAATATGGACCAACCATTTCTTTGATACTCCACAAAAAACTCTAAGCCAGGATTAGCCGACTTTTCCACATACGAGACCAGAATAAGTTCACGTAATTTTCACCAATTTTGTAGCCTGATATAAATGGCTTATCAGAAGCTGTAAATTCAATCAAGACACTTTTATCTCACAAGTTGAAGGTTTCATAGTTGCAATCTATGTCAAGCAATGCACTTCAGGAATTATTTCAAGCTTATAGGGATCATATCACGAATGAAGAGGTTCTGAGGTTGGCAGAGGTATGGAAGATGGACGAGATCGTCAGACGGAGGAGAAGAAGAATGGCAGGACACATTTTGAGGTTACCAACACAGCGCCCGGCAAAGACGGCAATGGAATGGATGCCGAAAAATGAAAGGAGGAGCAGAGGAAAACTGGTGAAAACCTGGAGAAGCACCTTTAGACAAGACTTGAAGGAGATGGGAATCGACTGGGAAGACGCGGAAGAGACTGGTCGTACGGAATGGAGAGCTCTTGTCGATCAATGTTACAGGAGGAACGGGAGAAACTAAGTCTAAGTAAGCCTAAGGTTTAGCGCCAACATTTGTTGCTTGTCAAAAATCCTATCTTGATATCGAACTTTATTTAATTGAGATGTTTTATAGTTTTCTACTCATATCTTTAATTTTAGACTCAAAAACAATTTTAAAACATCCCAAGTCACATGTCTTCCTTATCCTACTTGCTTCTGCACTCAAGATGCCATCCGCCATAATTACTTAAAGAACTTACACCAGCACAGGGCAAGTTAGGTTTCAGAGAAATGATCAGTAATAGAAGGACAGTTAAAGTGCTGCTTCTTTCACCGGTATTGGGTCAACATTCAAAACCTCCAACACCTTATGCACATTGTTGCAACCTACTGATTAACAACACTGTCAACTCTCACTCAACTCAACTGGCAGGGAATCCAGTACCCTCAGCAACTACACACCACACCCTTTGATCCATCAATGACCCATCTCCTTCTCTACCTATCCCAGTCCAGTTTTAATTTTCCCACTCTGTCCCTAAGTAACATGAATATTTTTCACGAACGTCTTCGCCTGGAGGTAGACTAGTTCCCCGCGACCGACAAACTGTCGTTGCACACGTATAGATGTCATACGTCAGTGGATATAACTTGACTTTGAGGTCCAAAAGATCCGTTATGTTCATCTCTTTGGCTGATCCAGACGCTGCAATTTGAAATCAATCAATCAACCAATCAATCAATATTAACTAGGTCTAGCGTACCCTCAAAATATCTACTCAGATCATTCCCAACTAAGCTGAAATTTAACATAAATGATGTAATTTTAGTTGAAGGCAAGAGCTTCAACAACATAAAACATAGGCTGATTTAGCCACAGTGGATGAAGAGTTGAAGCTCTTGCCTGTGTTGTAATTTATGATGTATCCAGTCAGTCTTCCATTTGGATCTGCTGATGGATTCCAGCGAAGCCTCGTGTGGAAAGATCCGACCTCAATCAAACGAAAGTCTGTTACAGGACCTGGAACTGATTGTTTAAAAACATCCAGAACTGATTTCAATGAAATAACAAAACTAAAATGATTTCTCATACATTGATATGCAGCACCATCAAACAATTACAATTCAATTAATATTAAACGAAATCTCATTAACGGAGATGCATTATAACTTGCTTATTAATTACACAGTGATTTTCATTAGCCAGGTAATTGAAATAGACAACATTTGTCCCACTTAAATGGCCATGACAGATCCATAATTCTAGAAACCCATTGAGATTCATTCATTCATTCATTTCGATAATTTATATAGCGCTTCTTCAAGAGAAACTATTCAGAGGTGCTCCCAGCCCAGCCATGGGCAAAAGATATGACTTTAGCAGCTTGCAAAAGGTAGGTAGGTCGAGATGGTAAAGCACTTCTGTGAACACAGCAGCAGGATTCAGCAACTCTAAGTGTCCCATCTATGTTGCAACTCCTATTCGTCCTCTTCTCTTTCCCTGTCTTACTGTGTGTCTATCACTGTGTGTCCATTTGTCTGGGTTTGTATGCTTCTGTTCTCCATCCATATCTCCTCCCTCCCCTTCCTTCACCTCTGTCTCTCTCTGTCTCAGTCTCATCAGTCTCTCCCTTTCTATACTCTACGCTACCCCTTTGTCTTCAGCAGAAATACGAATAGATGATGTAAAAAAAACCTCTAAGCTAAAAGAGTTTAAAAAAATTTAATTGTTTCATAATTCGACCATACGTATTCAACATACCCCCCTATGGAGTATCAAACGTGACAGTGTCACTGAGAATGCTTGTCTTAGCGATGTTGAGCACAGCGACCTCTGCAGAGATTCTCGAATATGGCAAGAGACCGGTCGTTATGGCCGACACGATGGTTTTTACGTTCCTACGTTTCGATTTTTGTCAAGAGCACATGGATTTTGCTCAACTTTGTGAATGACGTCGACCACATTCATCGTATCCTTATTGGCCGATTTCCAAAACTGTACCTGAAAGCAGCATAACAACCCTCTAATCAGAATCTAAATTACTCTAACCTAATCAGAACTTCATTGTAACCTCCACTTATATCCAACATGGGACCCATATTCCATATGGGAGTCATCGCATATGTGCCCATGTTCTATATTATGGAACCCATTGTCCCACATGAGACTCATATCCCATTTGGGCCCATATTACATATTTTTGCATATTACATATTCAACACCAGACCCATATCCCATATTTGGCCCATAATCCCATAAGAGCCCCATATAACACATTGCCCACAATTATTTAAGGAAGACCTTACGAGCCCCAGACGACCTCTCACTCCCTTCTGAGGCCCGGCCAAGCCGCCGCCTACGAGGATGTGCACAAACGAGTTGATATCCAAACTACATTAAATTGAGCAACTGAAAAATACACAGTATTCTATATATCATATGCAAAAATGACCAAAACAAACACAAAATTAAAAAGCACCCTCTGCTCTCGTAGGTGCATTGGGGAGTATTGTGTAATCATCTATCACAATTATAGCAAGAAAGCATTTTAAGCACAAATAACAGACATTAGCCAATGGATCTTTTACTTCATTTTCAGAATACTCAAGATGCATTTATAACAATCTATTCATGAGTAGTGCTTTGGCAAGTAAATGATGCGACTGACAACCTTGGCGTGGAAAGCCACCAGAAGTTACAACCCTCATATTTTAATTCCACCACACACATGGCACCAGTCTGCCATTGATGTCAACTATGCTTATAATTCAATGTGTTGAACTGTTGTGCCCACCCATTTAATACTCATCATGTCTACACCCAATGCGGTCAGTATGTGGAATGACTGTTGGTCATATCACAAATTTTTTTTAATTAATTTATTTTATTACCGAAATTAGATACCGCCCTTCTTCGAACATTTTTGGCTCAAAAGTGCACACACACGTCTCGATGGCACAATTGCAGTTGTGCTGCAGAGCAATTGTGCGCGAAGGTCTTGCTCAAGGTCCCTACACAGTGACTGACGCCTCGGACGAGGGTCGAACCCACTCGTTCAGCACATACTGAATGCTACGTTCTAACCGATCGATCATTGTGCCACAAACGCTCATCTGGGCAGGTAGTTATGAAGAAAGGAAAAGCCTACTACCGCCATATCTCCTATTTGCGAATACATACTCCGAAAATAAAGATACGCCATGTATGGTATTCGCAAAGGTTGGAGTAGGCTACGCCATAGAATAACTTCGCCAGCAGACAGAATGGCGTCGGGAATATACCTGCAGACGTCATTATTTAAGTAGTAACACGAAAGGTTCAAAGAAAGAGGAGGGCAAGGATGAATTTTCAGAAGTTGAAGAAGGAATAAAAGAACGGGATTGTGACAGTGTAGAAAGACTCAAGAATATATATATATATATATATATATATATATATATATTCTTGAGTCTTCATATATATATATATATATATATATATATATATATATATATATATATATGAGCCACAAGAATTATATGGGGCTATATGTATATAAATATATAAGCAAGAGTTTATAGAACTATGTTAGAAAAGGAAAGAAAGGGTAGGGCCGTTGAAAAAGAACGAGAGAAGAGCGAAATTATTTGAGGTGGACGCTACTGAAGTAATCAATAAATACTTAAGATCATTGTTTTTGTAGGAAAAGTAAGGAACCATCTCTGAGCCCATTCAAGCATTTCTAACATTGGAGGTAAAGAACTAACACAGTTAATGTATGCCCTATTCTAATGAAAATGTGGTAGAACAGCTGAAACGGTTGACACTGACAAAAGTCCATTAGTAAATTAGCTACATCCTTAATTCTTACTTGGAGGGAGGGAAGAAATTGGAATGGTCTTAGCATAGAACTTCAATAAATCCTTACATGTTAGAGTGTGCCTTCATAATACCAGTGCTTAAGAAGGGAAACTTAAGCGAACCACATGGCACATAGCCTAAATATAGATCAGTCGAATCGGCATCGGTAACAAGTTGTCTGGCTGGACGACAGTGTTAAGTGGAGTGTCTCAAGGAATAGTCTTGGGCCATTGCTAGTTATACTTTTTAGTAATGACATAGATGATAGAATGTTATCCACATTTGTAAGTTTGCACATGCAAAACTATTTAGAGCAGTGGGTGGTGAAACAGAAGTAAACGACACTGCAGGATAATCTTAGAAGAATGTTCAGAAGGTCATATGACTGTCAGGTGCTGTTTAACTGGGAAAAAAGCTCAGTAATTCATATGGGAAGAGAAACAGTGAGTTTTCATTAAATAGGGTAGGTTTTGAAAGTGAGAGAGGAAGAATTTTGGAGTGATTATGCACAAGAGTACAAAACATGCAAAGAAGGCTAACAAAGCTAGGCATGATTAGAAATGGCAATAAGTCACCAAAGACTGAGGTTGTATAAAATCACTGAATAGGCCAAAGTTTGAATACTCCATATCTGCTGGAGCTAGACATGGCAAAGTTGGAGAAAGTGGAAAGATGAGCCACAAGAATTATATGGGGCTATAAGCCACAAAGAAAGGCTGAATAGGTGAGCACTAACAACATTGGAGATTACGATGAGCAACGGAGCCCTAACTGCAGCCAACAAGATTGTTACTGGGAATGGGGTGTGCACTCGTGCAGTCATATAGGTTTTTGGAATTAGCAAGGCGTCTCAGGGACATTGGCATGAATTATTTAAGAAATCGAAATGAGCTTAGGCATACATTCTCAGTTCAAGAGTTGTAGAATGGTGGACTAGTTTGGATGATAGTGCTATCATTGCTTTTAAGAGAAATTGGGCTATTATTCTAATCATGTTCCATGTCAAATACTGCAGTGGTTCTAGCACAGACTCAATACTCTTTGAACCACTTTTAACCCTTAATTGTTGTTTTACACAGAGCCTTTAAATAAGTCCACCATGGTTTCTATTGACACTGCCTACTTCAAACTTATGACCTATATTCAATTCATTCAAGTAGTTTTCCCAGCCGGAGACTAAATCCTATAAATTATGGTGACATTTCTAGTTGTGTTGCCCATAGAAAATTCTAAAACGCACCAATGAGCTTATGAGCACATTCATGACAAGTCCATAAGAGCTTTAAGCTTTATTTTGTTGCTCACAGGGCACGGGTTTATGGAGGCTGGACTGGCTAAAACTGTCGGAGACGGAACCAATGAAACAAAATCAACGGTATTATGCATGCTACATCACACACCATTCGAATGCAAAATCGTCCGGTGCCTCGTGAAATTTTACATCTTTGACGGCGAAAATGAGGCGCAGTATAAATGTTGCCGTCGGTGAAGGCCACGGATTAATTATAGAACCTTGTTTGTTGACGTCTAAAACGTCGTCGAATGCGACGAATCACAATGGCTGCCATCTTTGTTCACATCGCCCGTACTTCAGGAGTAGAGGACTTAGAGGGCGGCGCTCCTCTTATAATTGCCAACATTACCCACTACAACGGCGTATTCCATTTACGTAGGTAGTAGGAGATACGCCAGACGACATAACTACCGGCACAGATTCTTACAGCTGTATGGCACTTGATAGTCATAAAGAAGCGGCTATTGAAGATAGACACCCATTCTCCTTCATCTTTGAACTCATTGAAAGGCTTTGTTTTAATTTAATTCAGAGCTGGGGCTCGCTTCAAAACCGCAATTGCTAGTATTCAAAGTTAATCTCTTTACGAAACTAACGTGACATTTTCTACCAAGTGTGATATTAGCAAGAGTATGAATCCATTGCAACATCCCGATACCTGTCCAATCCGCTCAAAATTCAACAACAGCCATGTCTTTATATACCTGATTTAATGCAATTCGTTTACGACTTCTTGAAATTTACAACCATCGTTGCTCGTATTCTTCGTCACATACAAACATAAATGACCGCAAAACACTTAGCCGTCGGGTTAAATTCGTTCGCGGTTGTTGAGCGCTTGATCCGACACGTTCAATGTGTTCCTCTGCCGTCAAAATCGTCAAGATTGAGTGTGCCGCACCTGGCCTATTCGGCAACTCGTCTCTTATAAATACTCCTCTGAAATTATTTATATTTAGTTTCTTTCCCGCTTCGATTAGATCACCGTGCAATATTTGGCAGACATCGATTAGTTTAGTGCTCATTTTGTATTTAGAAAATAATGTCCATAAATATGATGTGAATTCCAAGATGTGAATTCCTTCTTCTAAAATTACTCGGTTGTCGTCATTCGCTGAGAGGGCTACCTTATTGACTTCTTCGGTGTAGATATCGTGAAGATGCGATCGAATGACATTCATCTTTCTCGATTGTTCTCTCTTGGTGAACTTTGTAATCTTTGTAGTCTTTGTAATCTTCGTGAGTAATAGATTTCTTGACGACATTCTTCTTCACACCTTTACAGCTTTGATCTTAAACCTACAAACTCTTCCATCTGTTTACCAGTTTCTTCATCTTTGAAAATGTTCTTACACTGATCTTTGCTCAGGTTTTTCGATAAAGCTTTGAGACTCGATCCCATGAATTTAAAACTATCGATAAACCGTAATTTAAGTTTTACAAATTTTAACTTTTTTATTAATGTCCGTGGAAGCAGACTGCATCCAATAATTCTTCGGTTGAGGGTAATATTCATTGATCTTGGGGATAATTTAACTAATTATTTTATTTATTTGGAAATAAATAAATAATTTTATTTATTCAATTAATTTACAATTTAGTCTTAATGCTGGAGACCTACAAACAAGAAAGGCCTTCTTCCACGAGAAAAATTGCTTGATAGAATCGAATATGCGCATCACACCGGTAAGAAGATGGTAATGAACTTTCTAAGCCCATCATATGTAGGCTTAAAGCAACTCCTGTCGGTCATGAAGATTTTGATAATAGAGCAAATTGTGGGTCATATAAGGCAGAAAAAAAAGAAAAAAAGAAGTGTTTTATTATTGTCGATGGCACGTACGACAGCAGCAAGAAGGAAGCAACGGAGTTATTAGGTCTTTACCGGACAATTTTTCGCCAGGACAATTCGACGCCGAATAATTCGGATGAGTCTGTAAGTGTATTTAGACCAGATATCGTGTAGTAACTGACATTTTTTAAATATTTAGAATGGGAACGAAATAATATTTTCCATATTTGCATATTACCACATGTTTGGTTATTGTAGCCAACACATAGGGACCGTGTCACCTTCTAACTAGAGCTAGTAGTCGACTGTAAAAAAAACTAAAGAATATTATAGATTACATGGATTTAGGTTTCTGACTCATGTAGTATTTACTAACGGCAGTAGGCCTAGAAGTTGATGCATCCACGTCTTAATGTTACTGTACTCTTTAACGGCAATTACTCAAGAGTCAGCATTTTAAGGCTGTGCTGGATAATATGGAGAATACTATTTCGCTTCCATTCTATTTTTTAAATGACAGTTAGGACATACCGTTATCTCGTCTAAATACACTTACAAACTCATCCGAATTGTCCCGACACCGAATTGTCCGCGCCGAATAACCTGGGAACCGTTAATCCTCTGTGAGTGGTTTTCTTAGGAAAACCCCCGGTCCCAAGAGCCAGGAAGACAAGATATCCCCCCTGAAGGCAAAAAATGTCCCACCCCTACATGAAATTGATGGCATTTGCTTTCGGACCCCCTATCTGGACGTCCCTGGGCAGGACCGTACCGAGCTATAATTGCGCCCGCGAGTAGCTAATTGCGCCCGGTGCGTAGCATCGATTTGGCGCCCCCACATTTTTAAAATAGTGCATTTTATGGAATAATAAGTTATTCCATCTTGAAATTTGCACCCTTTACACATTTCCGCCCGTGGCCTAGGCCCCGCTGGCTCCTCCCTGGGCCACTACGTAGAAATAGACGACTACGGCCTTCCTTAACCAGCTCGAGCGATTTGTCAACGTCTCTTGTTTTGGTGACAGTTCAGGATTCTTGATGCATTGACAGAAGCAACCACAGACATCGACTGGGTAGTGGGACAGGGTTAGATGGAGCTGGGAACATAACATAACAAGGATTTGAGGTGGTTCAATTTGACCTTTGCTGATTAATAGCCTAATTTTCCAAGTTTTCTCTTAAATGCTGTTATAGTGTCCACTGAGACAGCAGAGACAGTATGATTGAAACCATTACACAAGTCTATATACAACTCTTCGATTAATTATTATAAAGTAAAATATAAAGTAATAAAGACGAAGAACCAGGAATTCAATTCAAAAGTTTAATTCATAAATTTTGATGGTCATCGCTTCAACCTTGTCATGTAATCAACAGTTTCGAGTTGTACTGAAATAAAGAATGCCCTCGCGCTGTTGGAAGAACTCTATGGGTTTTCCTGCGGGGACATGAACAAATTAATGCTATCTATTTGGATGCCCAGGACAATGGAGGGCAACATCGTCAACTGAAGCAGATTACCTACACAAGCTGGAATGCAGTTGATGCAACCATCCAAAGATTCTGCAAAGATTCTGGAATCCAGGGGATTCCAGCCTCGAAGCCTTCTCTTCGCATACGGGTGAAGACTCAGCGTCAGTTTCTGGAGGCCATGACTTCTCGCAACGTCTCAAAAATTTCAAATTAATTATTAGGCTTACGTTGTTTTCCCTCAATCTTTGTTGATCTTTATGTAGCAATGGCATCAAAGCTGACGTCAAACTGCAGACAGAGCAAAATTTAAAGTAATGCGCTACGTCACTTGGCAGTTTTTAGTGCGGAAATCAACTTTATTCGACGAAAGAAGACAGAAATTCTGATAAAGTGCATGCTGGATGCCATGGAGAGGCTTTGCAGCAATGAGACTATAGAACTGGAGAGTAGAGTAGGTCTAGTCAGCAAGACATGTGTGTTCCAGTACTAAATCAGCAGGCCCGTAGGCAAAAAGATGCATCAGGAAGGCAGCCATTGATTCCAAGATGTTATCTTTAGCATTATTATAAATTTCGCTGACACCACTTCGGTTCGAGAAACGAACGGTACATCCGCGGAATCTTCTTCACCGGATATCAGATTGACGCGTTCCATTGTGCTGGTAAGGACAAAATTGTCCCGACACCTAATTGTCCGCGCCGAATAACCTGGGAACCGTTAATCCTCTGTGAGTGGTTTTCTTAGGAAAACCCCCGGTCTCAAGTCTATAGTCCTCATAGTCTGTCGATTCTTAGTCAACAGGTATGCCTATGTTTGACGCCTATGTTTGAACGGCGTCAAGCAAAGATGTGGCGTCTGTTCTGTTTGCTCCATCGACTGTGTATTGTTTCGTAAAGTGAGGCCGTTTGCTGAATTTCAAACTTTGGTTTATTAATTACTCTCCATAAATAGGAATCAATTCTTGTTTGCAATACACCCATATTCTCTTTTACGATTTTCATTGGTTGTTTGGGAATGTGCCTCTCAATCGCCTTGGCGCATGGGTTTAGTCTTGTTTTACGACTGAGCATGGAATGGTGGATTCCCTACATGTTTGTGCGACCCTGGAAGTTGGTGCACTTACTGCGCACTTAGTCTTTTCCCAGAATGTTTATATAAATGGGGCTGTGGTAAAATATGAGGGATGTGTGTTTGGACTTGTTTCTCTGGGGTGTGGACTTCAATTTTAGTAATCAACTCTGCTTGCCGCAGTCTTGAAACAATATTTTTCAATTCAATAACAGTCTTCATCGAGTATTCCATTTTATATTGTGTAGACATTGCTTTAGGTCGGTGCGAGAAAATAGTACTGTTCATTTTATATATAAGAATATTTTTTGAATAATAATTTCCATGTGATCATCATCAAAACTGCTGACTCGTTTAAACTTTTGGAAATTCCCAATATCGAAACTATTGTCGTTGGATCCAGGTGATGAGCATCAACCTGCACTGACCTAAGGCATTGGTTTGTGCATGAATTATGACTCATTGACAATATAGGTTGGTGTTTGACCTATGGTTTTGATTGTTGTACTTTTGATAATTTTGTGACCCAGGATAGGTTACTAATACGCATGGTAACCTACTAGGCGGACAATTTGATTTGGTTAATTGTCCCAGCTTATCCAATCCTTACTACTTTCGTTTCGTTTCGTTCCTCGACGTGGTCGGCGGCTCTTGCACCAGTGTATGGAGTTTGATAACAGATGGATAACAGATGGATGGTTGATGGATTCAACGACCTCATATATTATATACTTATATACTAGACAGCTTCTTTTGTTAAGCTGCCCAGTGACGTTGAAGCTACTTCAAAGAGCAAAAAACAAAAGTCTAGCACATAAGCGCAAGCAACGTAAGCTAACGGTGATGCTAACGGCTAAATTCAAAACGGTTATATAACAGTTATGTAACAGCTAACGGTTATATTCAAAACAAGCGCTTATAACGCTGTGATTGGACAATCTTCTCCAAGAGGCTTCAGCAAAACCCCGGGATCTCATCGGACTGTATGGATCATTCTTCCTCTTCTCATCCCGGTTCCAACCCGATCCCACTGTCTTTGTTCGCTGTGCTCGACTTGTTTCCGGTTGATACATTAGCGCTCCAGTTCTTTCCTGATAGTACCCTCTGCCTTTTGCACTGTTCATCGGCCACATCTCATTCGTTTTCAGAAAGGGGTTGTAGCCTTAGAACTCAGACACATTATCATTCAGCTTCCATTACATCTGTTCCCTTTCCCGTTCTGTCCAAGAAAGGCCGAGTCTACCGCAGACTCGGCCTTTCTATTATTTGTCGTTGTTCGTTGAGTTCGGCGCTACACTTGCAGGTTACCTCTGGTCTCGGCTCCGACGTTGCTCTGGATGTCAGTCCCATGTTATTTCTACTACTAACAATCATCACTGAAGAGACAACTTTTGCTTGTTTATTTGCTTCGTTAGACTCATCGACGTTGACCATGTTCAAGTGTTCCATTTTAGCAACGTCACATTGAGTATTTATTCCATAAACAATATCATTTATAAATATTTGTCTATCAGCATCATCAATGTGTGTCAACAGCATTTGTTCCTCATTTATTCTTTGTTCATCATTTCTGATGTAACCATTTCTAGCATTCGACTCATAGTTTGCATCGCTGACATTTGTATAATTACAATCTTTTCTGATTTCTCCGTCGTAACTGATTCTACAGAGACCACAAAGATCATCAAACGAGGGCTGGTCATAAGGAAGCATCCCATTTCGTACCAACTTACGTAAAACCGCATTTAGTCGAGTGCCATGGAAAGTTTAATACACTTAAATAATCAATTTATAGGTCCATGCTATGTTATTGCATTATCAACCTCGCCTCTATATGCGATGGTCTATCTCTTCTGAACTCGTCCGCATGTTCGTTTGCATGTGTGAGGGCAGGTCTTTTATCTTCTAAACTCATCGACATCCTCAACCTCATCGCCATGTGTGAGGCCCGTGCCCTCGCTACGGGTTGATAAGCGGTAGCCTGCTTGGGAGAGCAGCTGGATGGCGAAGAAGCTCACTGGCTCGTTCAAGCCTCGAACCACAGCCATCAATGACAACAACAACAAAAAACTTGTTGAACCGAAGAAAAACAAACCAAAGATGGAAAGAATATTGCGAAGAACTCTATAGCAATGAAAAAGAGGAGAAAGACATCAAAATCGAAATGCAAGAAAAGGAACCACCGCCACTAAAATAAGAGATAAAACGAGCCATATTGAAAGTCACCAGGCCCAGATGGCGTAGCCGCTGAGCTGTTTAGATTTGGTGGCGAAATGACTCTGACAAAACTACACGAGATATGTGTGGACGTATGGGAGACTGGGGATTGGCCAGAAGAATGGTCACAGTCGATTTTTATTCCACTGCCGTAGAAAGGAAATCTACTTCACTGTTGTAATCACAGAACAATTACGCTACTCTCACATGCCAGTAAGATTTGTTACGAGTGATATTGGGAACGCATCCAGACCAAGCTGAAAACAGCGATCGCTGAAGAACTTTAGACCAAGAAGAGGCACGCGAGATCAAATTGTGAACTTAAGAATCATCTTCGAGAAAGCGAGAGAAAGGAAACATCCACTGTACCTCTGTTTCATTGATTTTAGAGAAGCTTTTGACATGATTCAAGACGACAACCATGATGGAGATGGGTTTCCCACCCCACCTCATTCAGCTATTGCGAAATCTCTACAAACAACAACGAGCTACAGTAGCTCTGTAAGACAGACGGAATTATGTCGACATGGTTTAGTATCAAGAAAGGAGTCTGACAAGAATATAATTTATCACCAAGCCTGTTTAATATTCTGGCATAGCAGGTAATGCGAAAAGCACTACTAGGCTACCACAAGAGATTCAGAATTGGATGGAAGACTATAAATAACCTTGGATATGATGATGACATCGTGCTATTGGCCACTTCACCAGAGGATTTACATAAGTTGATACAACGTGTTGGGATATCAGCAAAAGAATACAGTATGCGGATTAGCGTGCAAAGACAAAAGTAATGACAGATAACAAAGATGCACTTTTGATGAAGGTGGACGGCTACAAAATGGAACAAGTGGACTCAACTACATACTTGGGAAACAAAGTAACGAAAACGGGACTGCGCGAGTGAGGTAAAATCAGGATTAGCTGTTTCCCAACTTAAACAGTCATGTTTAAGTTGGTAAGCCTCTGGAAGAATAAATCAGTCAATACTAAAACCAAACTACGACTCATGAAGGCCTTGGTTTGGCCAGTAGCAACGTATGGTTGTGAGGAGTGGACAATAAAGAAATAATGTGGCGGACAGGCCACAAGGCTTGGATTAAAGAATTTGTTCGTAATTAATCGGCTCGCCATAGGCTTAATTTACGTACATTTTCTTACAGTGTTGGTATTGGAGGGAAGACCGATCGGCGGTTTGTAGTTCTGTGCATAGAGTGCATGCGGTGCGTCGCTTATATCGTAGAGTGGTGACGACTGCTCTGCATATACGGTGCATTGAATTCTTTGGTTAGCGGTTAATACCGCACACCCGTGTGGTCGGTGAGTGTTCGTTCAAAGCCTGGTTCACGGCAAGTTGCGAAAAAATATAGTTGCGGACGAGAGGGCGTCCAAAAACTAGTCCGAGCTACCGACTCTGCCGATCTGATAGGGCTGGGGCCCCACCCTGTTATCGATCGCGAGAAAGTCTGCAGCCGATCGTGAGGTTGCTTTCTCGGGAAGGTCCGACAGTGAAATAAATAAATCACAGGTCTGTGTAAAGACCGGGTAAAGCCCGGGTTAGCCGTTCGCATACACCGAGAGAGGCCTCGGCGGCCGACATCTAGGCCCCTATACTGGGTGAGTCCCAGAAGGGACCGACCGCATATACCGAGAGAGGCCTCGGCGCCGACAGATAGATAGACTGGGAAAAATCCCCGACCGCGCAGACCGTGAGAAAGTTTTGGTAAATAAGAAATATAAATGTTGGCTACCTAGATCGGTCATAGTTAATCCTCGGGTTTTCCAGCAGGTTGTCGGATACGCAAAAGTTTCGGGTGGCCGAGACCGAAAAAATTAGGGTGGCCGCTAGAAATACAAGCCGGCTAGATTCCCGTAGTAGCAACCGTACAGACCGAAAGAGAGGCCGGTTAAACGTTCGATAAATACGGGGAAAGTTTCCCATTGACTACGTTCGATAAATACGGGGAGGGTGATCCCATTGGTGCTTACGACGATTACAAGAAACGGTCGTGACTGGTGCCGAAGACCTCAATAATTGTGGCTGTTTCCTCATCTTCTTTTCCCTGTAATATATATATTTGGCTACCTAACGTGGTCATACTTACTCCCACGGTCTTCCGCGATATCTTTATTTGCGTGTCTGATTCGCAATATCTTTATTTGCGGTTTCCCCGTGATACCTCTTCTTGATTGTCTTACGGTCTTTCGATAAATATTCTTGTTGGCTACCTAACGTGGTCATACTTACTCCTGCGGTGTTCCGTGGTTTCTTGACTTGCGTATATGATCGCAACAATATCTTTACTCGCGGTTTTCCCGCGATATCTTTACTTGTGTATCTGAACGCAGTATCTTTAATCACGGTTTCCCCGCGATATCTCTTCTTGATTGTACTACGGTTTTTCGATACATATTCTTCTTGGCTAACTAACGTGGTCATAGATACTCCACGGGTTTTCCCGAAGTCTCAGTATATATTACGGTGTGGGTGGACAACTGCAAAACGCAGAGGACGGTCAATCGGGGTGCATGATAATTTATACGTGTGAGGCCGGTATGCCACACACGGACATGGAGCGAGAGGTACATGAAGAGTGGAAGGTGCGATTTCCGGTGGATAAGTGTCTGGGAAAAGGCGACGTTAAGATCAGTGGCCAGTATTGCCTACGGCAAATTGACGAAGGGACTTGTTACAAATATTTCTGCTCTCCGGAACAGGGAGAACGTTTGATGCCCTCTGTTGGCGATTGTTTAAGAGTCACGAGATGTAGAATGATACGCCGAAGCTCAGGTCAGATAGAGAGAAAGAGGAAAACCGTCTCTAAGCGAGTAAACAAGAAAGGGAAGACTCCGGTCGATAAAAGAGCGAACCCTGTTCTGAATAAAGGCCATCCTCAGGACGTTGCCCATCCGGCGACCGCGGAAGTGATAGAGTCTGATCCCGAGACAGAGTCATATACTGCTGCCTCTTTTAGAGAAACGGTCAATCCCGATTCTCCTCTAACATTCACTGCTACGATAGGCATAGATGGAGAACGGTCAGGCTATGCTAAAAATCGACTTAGAAGTGACTCGAGTGGCTCCAGACACAGAAGAGGGCTGGAGCCGACACCGTTGCGCGACCAGGTAGCGTCCGAACGGTGTACGCCACAATATTAAGAAGAACGCATACAAGCATTTGAGAACAAGAGCATGAGGAAACTGCTCAGAATTCCATGACAGCAATGGTGACCACCGAACAAGTGTATCAAATGGCGAAAGCTGTCTGCAAACTGTTGGGCCACATCAAATACAGAAAAACTGCGGTACTTCGGGCACATCGTGAGACAGCCTTAAAGACAGTATTGAGAACAGTGTGATGTTGGGTATAGTGGAAGGAAGCCGAAGTCGTGAAAGACCCAGAATCTGCTGGTTGACATTGTCATGGCGTGGACTGGTTTAAGAGGTACACGCTTAACGAACATCGTAAGAGACAGAAAGCAGTGGACATCACTTTCCCATTCATGTAGTCAACCGTCGCGAAGCGACAATACGATGTGACATGACGTGACACGACAGGTTAGGACGACCCAAGGACATTAATCTCGTCCACCCTGTCCGATACCATCCACCAAGGCAATCCTTTTAGTAAGGGGCTGCTGGATAATCATTTCTTTATATTTTGAGGTATTGAGTTTGTGGCATTGTCTGGCCTGCAGTACATTACAGTCATCATGTCATGTCATGTCATGTCACATCGTCAACGTCGCTTCGCATTAATAACATTACAGTCATCAGCATACTTTAAATCTATTTATTCTAGTAAGAAGCCTAAACCATAAATAGCAACCAGAGAATTAGGTGGACCCAGTCCAGACCCCGGGATGCTTCCAGCGTTAAAAGGCCTAGCCTATAAAGTTGAAGCAGTGCCTATGAACTTTGTACTATGAAAGCGTGTCGAAAGTACCGAGAGAACCCAATTATATACGCAATCGGGAATTTCAAACAGGGCAAGTTGTTCAAAGAACTAGGAATGACTTACAGAATCAAACGCATGTGAGAAGTCAAGCGCGATGAGGCGTACATAGGGCTCAGGTATGAGCAGCCCATAAGGACGAAATCCGTATTGGGCAGAGAAATCCGAGTTAGTAAAGATGTATCGCCTAACAACAAGTTTTTCAATGAGTTTGGAGGTGATTGAGATAGGGCGGAATTCTTTCTCAGTAGGGCGTGTTGTTTTGGGTACAGGAGTAATTCGACTGGTTCGCCATTGAGGCGGAATGAACGAGGCTGCAAACGGGATTGTCAATTAACCAGAGAGAAGGTTCCTCAAGCAGAATCATTCAGCAGCCTCAACACACTATTACCGTGTCTCAAAATAAACCAAGCAAAATTGTTTTTGCCAGAACTTCGTCAAACTTCCACCAATTTTAATAACTTTTGGTAGGTATATGAAGTTTTATGCTATATATAAATTCTCCACCTCACCTGACTCATATCACCACACTACCTTGTTAAACACAGATGTGACAATTTTTATATAACGCTTAAATTTTATTACTTGCAACAAACTCTCTGACGACTGGATTAGCACGCAGTAAAGTAAAATATGGCTTACGCAGCAGAGCTTTTAATTGTTGCGACAGATCTGCCGAAGAGTGTTAGAATTGGTGCTTGAAATACTTGGACGGCTACGCCACTGGCCCACACCAGCATCAACTGTTCAAAGCGCGCCCATTCGCATATAGTACGCTTGTTCGTCGACGTTGGCTATTCTGGAACTGTAGACCTTCTTATGCAGCACACTCCATAGGCCTGCTGCAGAAGATTGACTAAGTTAGGATCCGGTGAATTCGGCGGCCACACTGTTGGAGGGATAAGTCGGGCGTCTCACGCTCCACCGTGGCGTTCTTGATGCGCAGGAGCGCCATCCAGTTGAAAGACAAAAAACTCGCCCTGGGATATTCGGCGAAAGTCTTGCCGAAGCTTCTAGGCAAGAAGTTTGTGGCGATAGTATGCCCATTCACTTTTGCACCCGGCTCGATGAAATGGAGTTCAGTGCAGCCATTGCAAGTAATAAAATTTGTGCGTTATGAAAAAAATTGGCACATTTGTGTTTTACAAGGTAGTGCGGCGATACAGGTAAGGCAAGATGGACAATTTATACATAGCATAGAATTTCAGAAATTTTGCACACTATTTACCAAAATTTGGTAAATTTGGTGAAATTTTGACAAAGTTCTGACAAAAAACAATTTTGCTTTGTTTATTTTGAGACACGGTGTAGATTCATCCATATCATCAGAACCTGCTAAAGAAGCAGTTAGTTTTTCTTTGGGTTTCGACTAAATGTCGCAATGTCGGTTCAATATCTCGCATGTTATCCCAGCTTAACACAGAGGGACTTTGAGCCTTTGGCATAACCCTGCAGACAACGGACCTCTTACCATAACAATCGAGAGCCATGAGCGAGTCCAGTAAATGTTGAAGTATTGACTTTGGTGACACACACACACACACATATATATATATATATATATATATATATATATATATATATATATTATATATATATATATTATATATAAAATATGTACATATAATATATATATATATAATATATATATATGTAATATATATATATTATATATATATAATATATATATACATATAATATATATACATAACCTGTTTTCTTTTATTAAGCAGTTAAACTGCTGTCATCGAACTTGTTAGCTTTCCTTGTGAGACGGCGGTTCGGATTAATCAAAGTATGACTTCTTCAACAAGAATTTATATTATTTTGGTGAGAAAAATTTTTGCGCGCACTTTAAATTCTTGCGTGTGCTGGCTCACGACCTTTGTGCGAGCGCACATGCGCACAAATTTAGGAGTTCAATATGTAGTTGGACCACTGGCGACAACAGCACGGGTGACGACTAAGATGCAAAAGGTCATCCATAAATCCCGCCTTAAAGGAAATGCCGCCTGTCCTCCAGCGAGTGGAGGACAGGCGGCATACTGGATAGCAGTAGATCCCTCTGCGTTAATGACAAGAGCATGTGCCCGAACCTCATTATCGAGAGCGCCGAGAATGCCTGGTGGGAAAACGGTTACATTTCTGGAAGTTCTTCATGAACATGAAGTTCTTCATGAAACCTCGTCGCTTTGAGTTAAACAATCGATATAGCCAAGTCAAGGTAGTCAAGCTGGTCGGAGCGCACTGACTCGGCAAACCCTAGTGTGGCGTGGACAGCAGCTTCGCAGCCATCTGTTAACTCCTATCCCCAGTTGCAATGGCGTGAAGTGAGATGCGAGCTTCGTGATTGCATATCGGTGGCGCATTTAGCCGCCAATCTCCGTCACACATAACCCAAAGGCTACTGGTCGTAGTCCCTCTGAGACTTTGTTGAGTGCGATCCTATTGCCCCTGAAAAAGATTGGTCTCAACTCCGGAGTGGAATCCTCTCGAAGTAAGGGGTTAACAAAGCTCGCTAGGGCCTCGACCATGGGGTACTCCTCCTTCACCGAACCCCAAGGCAAGTTGCCTGGCCAAACGCCATCCGGGTCCCCGGCTGATTCCGACGGAGATTTTAATTATCACTACTATTATTATAGTTATAATTACAATTGTAATTGTATAAATTAAATAAACTAAATAAATAAATAAAATTAATTAAATAAGAAATTAAATAATAATATAATTTATAATAAAATAATATTAATTATAAAAATAATAAGAATAATTATTATTGTAATTTTTAATGATATTATTACTATTTTATTTTTTACAAATTTTGTAGAAATTATCACACAGGCAATATAAAAGTAAAGCTACAATTGTGTAGCGGTTCTCGTCCCCAACGAGATCAAAACATCCCAAAAATGCTACAGTGTTATTATTATTACTTTCATTAATAATATTATTATAATAATGGTTATTATTGTTTATGGTATTGCTATTGTATTGATAATTATTAATGCAATTTATCTGGAAATGAGCTTTCTGAAATGGCAATGAAGTTACTTCAACGAAGTCACTTGGCTTCTATTGGCGTCTTGGCGTCACATTTCAGAATAAACCATTTCCAATGTCGTGTTGTCCTGGCTGGCAGGAGTGCTCCGAAACGCGACAACGTAAAGCGTTGCATGGCTATCGAGATGCATTGGTAGAGGAAGAAAGGCTCTTTGATTGACGAGAAGGGAGAGCTGACCATACCTCGGTAGACACAGTCATTCAAAGGTTATCGGGCCCAAAGGACATTTGCTCCCCCACCGGACAACTACCCCCTTGTGTGAAGTATGATGACAAGTTATATATTTAACTGTCATTATGTAAAATGGCAAGCAACTAATTATCGTGTCGTACAGGAGACAAAGTGAGTCCAGTTCTGAATCTTTATTTGTCTTGCTGGATGCTTAAATACTGCATATTGTCCGTGACACGCCTTGATAAGCGGTGAAGGTCAGCTGGTAAGCAGCTTCACTTGTTTAGCAATCTATCAGTCCCAATAATAAGAGTGAGAGTGGGTGAGCTCAGAATATAAGCGGTTAAGGTAAGCTAGTACGTATGCTTACAGTTGGTCAACAGTCAGTGAAACGCGATAATCATCTCTCTGATAGTAGGTAAAAACCTCTATAGATGAAAACCAGGGCTGTTAATATCGCGATAGAGTATCGCGATACTTTGGTATCGGCGATCTTTTTGCAGTATCGCATGGTGTATCGCGATAGTTTTGTTTGATCAGTATCGCGTGTGTATCGCGATACTTTTTTAGCCAGTCATCGATACGCGATACCAATACTTTTTTCACACCGTAATTAATTTTTTATAATTTCTATTCGACTTGAAATCTTTGCGATCAACAAATGGTGAGTAATAAATCATCGCACTCAGAATATTGTCTCTTCCTCACAGAACTGCAGGAGCAGGCATATTGCCTGAACAATTTCATGCCCGTTAGATTTCAAGCCTGCGGACTGCTAGGGTAGAACCAGTTTAAACCGGTTGCTGGAGGGGTTGGGGTATTGGCTTATCCAGAGTAAGGAATGTGGACCCGATAAGGAGAAAAGCCAGCGGCCGGCTGACTGACCAGATGGGACCAAGTTTACTCAAGAGCTGGCTGGTTGACCACTGGGCCAGAGGCTTACAGAAGTGACTTAGCAATGCAGAAAGACAGGTGAGGGATGTTAATGAGAGAGAGAGAGAGAGAGAACCAGGTAGACTGATCTCTCTCTCTCTCTCTCTCTCTCTCTCTCTCTCTCTCTCTCTCTCTCTCTCTCTCTCTCTCTCTCTCTCTCTCTCTCTCATTCACTGTCTTATTCTCTCTCTCTAAGAGAGCAGCAACGGACGAGAGGCAAAAGAAGCGCGGCCGGTGCCAGAAAGAGACGCATATCCCATGTCATGGATGCATCGTTAAATAAACTTATTACACACACCAGAAAGAGAGGTGAGATACGGTGATACAGTCGATAGTAGCAGAGTTAGTCTATAGTATTATAGAGTATAGTAAGACATTTTAGCAGACGGATCACTTTATTTGGCCTGAGGTAGACGATCGCCAGAGTCGTTTGAAGTATATAGGTTTTTGGCTCTCATTATAATTTATAGCTAGAGCTCTGACATTTTAGCAGACGTCCACTTTGTTTGGCCTGAGGTCGTCGATCCCCTCTGAGTCATTTGAAGTGGCCGCTCTTTGACTCTTATAAATAAAGTATAGTTCGAATTGTGAGACATTGCTGAGATCGTGTTGGATAATTTCAAAGAGATATGTTAATATTGTCAAATCGTTGCATTTGTAGTTATTTTATACTAATATATAGAAACATGTCTTATCAAATGTGGCCCCGCTCCAGCCGGGATGCTTTCCCTATTGGGTCACCTGAACATCATGCAGGGCAGGGGCAAAAACTTCCTAGACTAGAACCTGGTTGCACTAACCATGAGTCCCCTCTTGACCATCGGCCTCCTGCCTGCAGTCGACCCGAGATAAGTTAGACCCCGGAAATCTAGGTCAGGCTGGGAGTTCGTCACAGAATATAAAGAAACTATAAATAGGGAGACGATTGGATATAGTGTTTCCCCTCTAAGCACATCATTGGCGATAAAGTCAGCCCATATTCCGTACGGAACGTTGGAAAGGTGCTCATCTCCTTTTCCTAGGCCATTGAGCCGGCAATGATCCTGGACACGGGGCCACTGATATCGTAGGACTTGCCGTTTACTTCACAGCTTACTGCTTGGTGACAGAGGCATGTGTTCGCAAACAACTTGCCCAAAGGTCGTTACACGGAGTCGAACTCGCAACCGCATGCTATGCGAGCAAGCGCATTACCGATAGGTCATCGTGTAGCACGGTTGAGTATTTTTGAAAATAACAACTTTTATAATAATTATAGTTAATCTGATTTTTATGTAAGAAATGTTATTGTAATTATACATATCTTTGATTTGTGAAAATAATATTCGTAATTCTAGTTTACTGATTTTTGTATGTAAAAATAATAGTATAATTATACTTCTTTTGCTTTAGCACATGTTTTGTGTGAATAAACAGGAAACTTGCTCGTCAAAAAGTATTGGTGAAACTATAGGTATTGGTATTGCAATACTTTTAAGAAAAAGTATTGGTATTGGTATTGCAATACTTTTTTTGATGAAGTATTGGTATTGGTATCGCAATACTTTTTTCCAGAATTGTTAACAGCCCTGATGAAAATCTCATAAATGTGTGCCTATAAAACGAAGACCTATAACATACATACCTCGTATTTACATTTATGAGATTTTCATCAGGGCTGTTAACAATACTCGTTATTTACAGCACACATCACATGGTATCAAATTGGCTTCTTGACTCGTCAACAAACATTGCAGGTAATGGAACCGAACACGGCGAGTAATTAACAGGTTTTCAAAACAAGGAAATATGTTAACACTATAAAACTAGATACATAACAGGTTTAGTAACACGTAGCCGACACGCATACAATCATGCATAATGTGTACACACACACAGGCATCCATATAATTAGGGCGAACTTATGGTCTACACGGGTAGGGGGATAATTGTCCTAGTAGGGAGGAGCTTTGTCCGAGGGTAAACGTCCGGGAGGCTTTGGTCAATCTAGACATTTGCAATGTCCTACACTCGTCTGTCTGCCTCTCTGGATTTTGATCTCCCTGCCTATCGGTTCTGTTTTGATTACGCATCTGTTAATAAACTGGTTCCCGCGACTTAGCTTCTGTTGGGCGCTATCTATATCTGCCTCTAGATATGCTGGGATTACAATTATGATTACTATGTTAATAATCTAAAAGACCTTGGGGCATGAAGTACCACAGGGCAAAAAATAATAATAATAACGATAGTAATAATAATAATAATAATAATAATAATAACAACAACAACAATAATAATAACAATGGAGACGTTCTATCTGTTCCAACGTATCTCAGTAGTTCTTCAGCGTGGGAACGCCACCTGCCTCTTCAGGACATTGCCACCATTCACTTAGCTCGCCAACATGGGCGATAACAGCATAATAATAAGACATATGTATATAATAATAATAATGATAATAATAAAAATAAAAATAATATTAATAATAATATTAATATTAATAACGTCAAGGAGGAGCAACGGGAAACTACATAACAATAATAGTAATAATAATAATAATTGTAATAGCAATAATATTAATAAAATAATAGAAGGCCTATCTGGAATGATTTAGTTAATAAATCTTATGTCGTTACAATTTTTAACAATAATGACCATAAAACAAGATAGGTCTACTGTGATAATAATAATAATAATAATAATAATTACTACGGATCGCGTTATCGTCAGCGTTGGATTTTTATATCTTCTAACGGAATGTCGTCTCGTGACCCGATGGATTTTTTCAACTACAGCTGATCAGCTAAGTCTTCAATAATATTGGTTTTTTAAACTTTATTTTCAACATCAACATTGGCCGCACTTTTAAATAATTACGCCGATGGCCGTGTGCCGTGTTTACCGACCAGGCGAGACTAAGAGCCTTGCAGTCACCGCACCCCTCGGACTGGCTGTACACTCTTCCGCTCGTTTCTCGCGATCTCAGACTGGAGGACGATACCGTGAGGGTGGTGGTCGGCCTACGATTAGGGGTATCCATCTGCGAGCCGCACACCTGCGCATGCGGCGCCTTCGTCTCTGCCAGAGGCGCACTTGGCCTGTCCTGTTCATTGGGTTTTGGCCATCAAGCAAGACACTGTAATATCAACTACATCATCGCAGCCTCAACAGAGCCGGTATTCCAGCGGTCAAGGAACCGTCCGGTATTTATAGATTAGATGGAAAGAGACCGGACGGGCAGACCCTGATACCGTGGAGTGGGGGGCGGGCCTTACTTTGGGATGCGACGGTGGTGGCCGCTTCTTAAATTCCCGAGACAGCTTCCACAGCCGGGAGGAGCGGCAGAGATATCAGCCACAAGAAACACACAAAATATTCTGAGTTAGAGAAGAAATACACTTTTGTTCCAATCGCTATAGAAACTTTCGGTCCCCTCCATAGTGAGGGCCTCGCCTTTCTGTATGAGACTGGACACCGACTTTCAACAACTACCGGTGACACCCGAGAGACAAACTTCCTTTTCCAGAACTTGTCGGCATTGATCCAACGTTTCAATGCGGTGGCTTTTCAGGGCACTATGTCAAGATTACAATCCACTGACAAGCGGCGACCCAGATAGCCTGATGACAGATCCGTTGGCAATGCCAATGAATAATAATAATAATAATAATAATAACATTAATAATAATAATAATAATAATAATAGTAATAATAATAATAAGAAATAAAAATAATATTAATTATAATTTTAATACTAATATAAATATAAATGAATGGATGGTTAGACATGGACTCATTAATGAAGTTGGGATTACGGGTGTAATATATAGCATTGGTAGAACACGTTCTAAAGGTGTTCAGAAGTGCGTTTTTTATTTTGTTTCATTTTTGTAATTGGTGCTTTTGTTGATGTCATTATTATTATTATTATTAATCTTTTCATTATTAGTAGCAATAATAATGATAATAATAATCTAATTTTAAATAGCACTAATAGTGATATCAATGACAGTTATTAATAATGGTATTAATAATAATGACAATAAAAATTATTACTATTATTATTTTTATAATAATATTAATAACAATAATAAACCAGAAGAACAATAATAGTGATAATAATAATAATAATGAATATTATCATAATACAATGACGATATTACTATTATTATTAAATGATAATGATGACGACAATAATAATAATAATAATAATAATAAAAATTAAAAAATAATAGCCCACTCCTTGGAATCCGGCGGCGCTTGGAGCCATTCATCCAGCTTTCATCTAGTATATATTCATAACAGTATAATCCACTTTTTTTCTGCACATAGTTTAATTAGTAAATTTGATAAGTCATTTTGCTTGCAAGCAAGTATTATATGATCAACTGTTTCAGTCATCTGACATTGAGAGCATAAAATCAGTTGGGCTCTTACCTATAGTTTTCAACCATTTATAAGTTAGTTAGTATATGGCCAAATCGAAGTCTGGTAATTTGAACTTCACGCTTCCTTATAAAATTCATGAATTTTATATCCGTGGATACTAAAAGGCTGGATAGATTTATAGAATTTTTCTTTTGGTTCACAATTATATTCTATTTGCCATTTATTAATAACATAATTCTTTATTAAAAAATTGTTTTATTATTTTATTACTTTTTTAAATTATTTTTTATTTATTTATTTTGTTATTTTGTTATGTATTATTTTTTATAATTTTTATAATTTTTTTATTTTACTATTTTATTATTTTTATTATTTTAAGAATTATTTTTATCTTTTATTATTATTTCTTTTCACTCTAGATAATTTGTCGAATTAATCTCAGGTATTTCTAGCCTCTCTTCTTTGCAAAATTTCATTTCCAGATAAACCGATATGACTAGGGATCCACACAACAAGAAGTGTCTTGCAACGTCGACTGCTAGATACCCTATCCAACCAAAACTTCTCAAATACGGGTGTCTAAGGGTGACTTGGATTCTTTCTATAATTGCATTTTAGCGACGTCCTATCTTTCTTCGTCAATAATAAAACTCGAAATAATGTTGTCTTATTTAATTGATGAAATAAAATCTACTAAACCTATTATTATCATAAGTATAAATAGTAGTGGAACTTGTCTACGAAACGCAATGCCCTAGCTGTAACGCCCTTGCAAGGGGTAACACGCCATGCATTAATACAGCGTTGTTGTGTGCCGATTATTTGTAAATAAATCATTCATTCAAGCCTTAATAAACGCAGTCGTTCATGTTTACGTATTGGTCAACAAAATTCTACCTCTCTCTTTCAAACCTGAAAGCAAGTCTCCCTCTGGTTCTTGATGGCTACAAGATGCACGTATGAGCTTTCTGTAAGGAGGGCATCATCAAATTACAGTTGTATTGTATTGTGTTATTATTCGGCCTGATTGTAGTTTGGCCTGAATGTAATTTGCCTGGATGTTATTTGATCTGTTGTTATTTGTCCTAAATGACATTTGCCCTGGATGTTATATGTTCTAGAGTTTACTTGACCTGAAGGGTTTTGTGGCCTTCATTGCTGTCCACGAAGCGCCGTCATCGACGATGACAATATAAATATTGCCATCGTCGTCGCTGTCTTGCTACTAACGATCATCGTTTTCACTATCACGTGTCAATAACAGCTCCAACTCTTCGCATTATTGTCATCGACATCATCTCATCTTCTGCAATTATTCTACAACTATTCTGTTGTCCGGGACCTTGGAGTCATGTCAGACCAAGAGCTCACCTTTGCCTCTCGTATTCACCGTCTTTGCCGTGATTCAGCTTCAAATGTTTCCCTCGCTAACTCCAGATGCCAGAGCTACCCTTGTTCACGCCTTCATTACTGCCCGACTAGATTACTGTTGCTCACTCTATGCAGGAATTCCATCTGGGCGTTTGCGGTGCCTGGAGCGGGTCCTGCGTTCTGTTGCACGTCTTGTTGGACGCATTCCGAAATTTGGCCATGCATCCGGCTATATGCCGGATACATGATACACGAATATCAGACTATATATGCCGGATACAAGGCCGGATGTGCTACACTGGCTTCCCCTCCAACAGCGAATATCGTACCGTATCATCTCTTTGGTAATGGCGGTCCTTGCTAGGTCTCGCCTCTGCCTATCTTCGCGATCTCTGTTACTCTACTTAGAGTTTACTGGGTCGCCGCTCTTTGCGCTCTACTGAGCGAGGCATGCTCACTGTCCCATTTGCCCGTGCAACTACCAAACAGAATCGTGCCTTCTCAGTGGTTGGCCCCTTGCGCTGGAACATACTCCGGCTGGCGTTACGGTTGTCACCAAGGGTCCACTCAGTCTCATTTTATACGTGCCTTAAACTGTTCTTTTTAAACGTGCTGGAGTCGGGAGCGCCCCTGAAGGAGCGCTATATAAATCTCTGTAATGAACGAATGAATTAATGAACTTTTTGAGATTATAGGATTTCCTTTACTCGCCTATTAATCGGCCTGTTATCAGACAAAAACCTTTAGAAGTAGAGGCCTAAACTTGGTCGGAATCTTTTCCTCCATTTATGTGTCTCTGTCTCCATATTTTTTTTGCGAAAATCTGGCGAAAACTCCGAGTAAAATTTGTTTAGGAAGTTTATAAAATCATAGACTTCAAAACACGTAATCTCAGATACCGCGAACATAGTTTTCCCGTGTACTGAGATCACAGAGCAAACATGGTAAAAATGCCGGTTATATCCGCGGTTAAGGTAATAGAATATTTTTCATCGATAATTAAATAATTAGCGATAATTAAACAATACGGCTTATAAATACCAAAATCACTGATGAAATGGGTCCCGATGGCTACAGGTTGAACAGTGGCATGGCGAGGGGCAAGGGGGCCCCAGGCTACACCTGTCCTAGGGGCGGCATTTTCGGTAAAAAAAAGCATTGTTGTAAAAATTGCATTCTTCAAGGTTCTTGTTTCTCTCTTTTTTTAAGCATGACACAATGCATTTTAGCTTTTTCTCGATTGATACCTAATATATACGATATAGCCTACCAAAGTAGGATTACCATCGTAATGATCAAATAACACCTTGTGTTGATAGACAAGGAGCAACAGAGAATTTACAATTTCTTTCACTCGAAAGGTTCGAATGGAGAATTGCGCGAGTCTTGCGGTTAATATAATGGAAACTTGCAGCCGACAAGATCATTAGCGCTATTTTTTAATATTCATTTTAGTATTTTCATATAAGCCTAATTTCACCTCATAGGGTAATTTTGGTAACACTTGCTTTGGTTACAGATGACTGTGGATAAGAAAGTCAACTACAAAGCGCTTATCCATGGGACATTTACCAGTGCTTGATGTACCATATAAGTGCGTTTCTGTAGATTTTGATTAGACCAATAAATCTAGTGTCATCCAGAGTATTCCGGTACGTGTTAACAATAATTGATCTTAGCACAAGATATCCAGAAGCAATACCTCTCAAGAATATTACTGCAGAGGAAGTAGTAGAAACTTTGTTTTGGAGTTTATTGTTGAATGCGCATACCGGAGAGAATCCATACGGATAGAGGAAGCCAATTCACCTCAGAGCATAATTATGGCAGAGATAAGTTATTACTTATAAAACACACAATGAGTAGTCCGTATCATGCCATGTGAAATGGATTCAATGGGACAATTAAAGCTACTCTAGGAAATTAACTGGAGAGCAACCGAAAAGTGAGATAGGTATTTGACACCACTCTTATTTGCTTTAAAAGACGCAGTACATGAGAGTCGCGGGTTTACACCATTTGAACTTGTGTTTGGGCGATCATGTAGAGGTCCGGTAAGAATTCTAAAAATTATGGACAAATGAAAAGGTGGAAGATGAAATGAAAGATGTATTTACATACATGGTTGAATTAAAGGAGCGGATTGAAGATACTTGTACGATGGCACAAAATGCCATAAATCAATCTAATATTAAAAATAAGAAATATTATGATATGAAATCGAGAGACCGCAAGTTTGAGATTGGTGATAAAGTGATATTGTTATTACCTCTAAGTAATAGCAAGTTACTTGTGAAAATGGCAGGGTCCATATGTAGTAAGCGATGAAGTTGAAGATTTTATTATTAATGTTGGAGAAATATTAATGTTGGATACATATATTAGTGTTCTGAAAGAAATTTTAGAAATTAGGCCATTATAATAAATTATTTGAATTAGGTATTTGTTGATTTGGAGTAAAGGCCAAAAAATAGGCAAATATTACTAATATTCCCCCGACATAAATTAAAAAGATTAAGAAGGCAAACCATAAGCTTATAAAGGACGCAAAAACTACGGATAATAATAAGGATATTACCGAGATTCCTAATATAATTAATAATTCCTAATACAATTAATAATTCCTAATATAATTCATATAATTAATATAATTATTACAATTAATATAATCAATATAATCAATATAATTAAATTAATATAATTTAATATATAGTATTAATATATAGTATAATTAGTATTGAGGCTAAGTATAGAGTGATAAAAATCTATTATTGACATTGTATTTATTATTGACATTCAGCGATTGTAACACAAGCTGCATGGCCAGCGGATCGCCCTGTTGTGGCCCACCTGATGATAGTAATAGGCTACCAAATTTAAGGACTGATGGTACCGAGTGTGCTTGATGAACAAACGGATATATTTGGGAATGATGTCGTTAAAAGAAATCAGCACAGCATCACGTTTCAAGTAGTTAAAAGCGTTGGTGAAGTCCAGCTTCACCAACACCTGTCATTGAGGAGACCGTTGACCCCGTACCCCTCAACAAGGAATCTGGAGGGTTAAGACCGATTGCCGTTGGTTACGTGTGTGGCAGACTGGCAGCCATATGCGCAAACCTATAATTATACGTAGTATATAAGCTTCAATATAATTTAGCGCCACCTGCCGGATTGGCCGTGAGGGCGCGGTCCATGGTACGTCTTACGAAATCTTACTTGTGCTTTGTGTTTTTATATGATCTCCTTAATACTGTCTTCCATAACTTCCTTAAACTCCGTCCAAGTATCATACATACACTCTCATAACCATTATTACGCTTTCCATATCCTCATCCTTCAGCCTTTTTGTGTGCTTTTGTGAGCGAACATTTCCTCTGGAGTTTGTATTGCCGAATATTAACATCTAAAGTGCCTACCAGTGTCGGACAAATTCGCCTACCCATCGCGAAACTTCCATATTCCAAGAAATAGTTATTTACCTGTTAAAATTAACTTTCTTTAATGCCAAATATTTACTTATCTTTTGTAATTAACTATTCTATCAAACCAACTGCTTCTTGTCATAATCGCTCTGTGACGAATCACGTCACTGAAACTCCTTTATTATTATTGTTTTCATTTGTTGCCAAGTTGACCGCGTAGACTACATTAGGGGTAGACTATAAACCAGTGGTTCTTAAACTTGTTAGAATACGGGTCCGGCTGTATATTTATGAAGTTGTTGGCGGACCACCAATTAGAAATGCAAAATTTTATCTGGCAATCGTATCCAAAATAATGGGAAATTAGAGGGAGAAGCTCCAAAAGGGCCTATAATATCTTAATATTTTATTGAAGTTATTCTAAAATCTAACTAATACGAAATAGTGTCTAAAATTTAGACTCTAAATCAATAAACGTTTTTTTACGAATTTACATAATTACATATGTTATTCATTGTTAATATAACTATAAATTGATTTCATTTTTAAAATTGTCTCATTACAAATAAACAAAAATATTCATACGATAGCGTATTTTTAAATTATCGCTCAATTCTATCAACAAAGAACAAACAGCTGGCATAAGAATGGTTGTCTTCAGTTGGGTTGCAATTTCAATCGCTAGGTGATCGAAGTCGTTCCTATGCCTTAGCGATGACGATGTGGCGATAATGGGAACTTTAGATCTAGATTCTAGATTGATTTTTTGCAAATTAAGCTAAATAATAATTTCAATGTATAAATGTTTTTTAATTTAAAATATATTTAGAATTATTTGTATGTTTCCTGGAATAAGTTGAATAAATTTTTAATTTTTAGTGATTGTTTCACGGACCGGTGACTTGAGCTCTTGACCACCACTTTAAGAACTACTGCTATAAACAATTCTGCGCATGCGCTTAACCTATAACCACTTAAATGATGACGTCTGCAGGAATATTCCCGGCGCCATTCTGTCTGCTGGCGAAGTTATTCCATGGCGTAGCCTACTCCAACCTTTGCGAATATCATGCAAGGCGTATCTTTAGTATCGGAGTACGTATTCACGAATAGGAGATATGGCGGTAGTAGGCTATTCCGTTCTTCATAACTACCAACCCTGCTAACTTCTTAATCTTACACAACTCTCTCTCTCTCTTCTCTCTCTTCTCTCTCTTCTCTCGCTTCTCTCGCTTCTCTCGCTTCTCTCGCTTCTCTCGCTTCTCTCGCTTCTCTCGCTTCTCTCGCTTCTCTCGCTTCTCTCGCTTCTCTCTCTCTCTCTCTCTCTCTCTCTCTCTCTCTCTCTCTCTCTCTCTCTCACTTTCTCTCTCTCCACCTTCTCAGTTTCAACTCCAACAACTATTCCCCAGCAGTCCCCTTAAGACAGTTTTTTAGCCAGCTTTCCAAACTGCTGTTTAAGTTTCTCACTCCGCTCGCAATTCCTCTGCCATCATATCAAAGATATGTCAATGATTAAGACGCCTCTGGCGTCTCCATTTTACCGCTGCCTTCTGCAGTCGTTATGTTTCCCAAATGCGCCACTTCGACTTTTGGGACTTACGAGCCATAAGACTCGTAAGTCCTACGACACTTACAGTTCGCATATCTTCTCACGCCTCCGATCCCAGTTTCACTACCTACCTACTTCTACAAATTTAAAAAAATGTTCGCATTTGGACGAAGTCCCCAAATGTTATGATACTACCATGACGAACGTTTTAAACAATGAGATTTTTAAGAATAAAGAATATATTTATTGACAAAAGTATACATCCTGAACAAAGCGTGAAAAGAACGGGGAAAACGAACAGACTCAGTTGGCCTAATTTGGCTAGATACAAAGAGCTAAGGTTGACTATGACACAGCACTCAATGTACAACATGAGACTGACTTAACCAAATAAGACGATGCAGCAACGAGCTGCAAATCAGGCGTTTAGTATCTAATCTGCTGGTTCGCCTACCTCTGCAAAGCACGAGACGTTCCTGTCACCAACTTCCTATATAGCCAAGCGAACACCTACGCCTACCTCTACATGCAATTGCCCATCCCAATAGTAGGCCCAACGTCCGACGGCTGTTACGATAGCCTCTAATAATTATACCCGAGCGTCTATAAATATAGATAGTTTAGTTCATTCTAGATCTACGTCACGACGACTGTACGAAGATTATTCATAATTATAATCAACCATTACTTTATTACTTTGCAACTCTACTACTTGTCAATAAAGTATTTTGTATGAGATAAAGCACGCGGCACCAATATCTCTTTGTCACTTTGCGAATAATGGCAGGTCCGCGTATGAAATCTTGGTCGTTCACCATTGGAAATATGCATATTTTTAGCAATGCAAATCTTGCCACCATATGCATTAAGAGTCATTTTTCTCCAACTAAATATTTGAAGTCAACATTGTTTTAATTAAGATATTCAAAGTAGACATTTATTTGTAACACTATGCCATAAAACGATTTTATGTGTTTATGACCCCCTCTCACCTGTATCTCAATAACTGGAGCCGATAAACGGCGGGTTTTGACCTCCAGCCTCACATTGTGGAACAGAAAGGGCTCGACATGTTAAAATCTACTCACACATGAAATGTTAGACTATTATTAAAGCTGCTAGAGCTATATTTCCTTGCTTACTGTTAAAAGCTGTGATAATGTCAACTGAGCCAGCCAGTATTGTCTCCAAACCGTTCCACAAGTCTACAACTGAAGAATTATTTTTCTTAGATATTGTTTTACCTATGTGCCCAATACATATTTATTTATTTATTTCCGAAATTTGATACCGCCCTTCTTCCAACATGTTTTGCTCAGAAGTGCATACACCCGCCTCGACGGCGCAATTGCAGTTCTACTGCAGAGCAAAGGACTTACTCAAGGTGACACAGGGACACCCCGGACGAGGGTCGAACCCGCGCGCTCAGCAGACACTGAACGTCACGGGCTGACTGCTCCAACCGATCGGCCACAGAGGAATATGTCTCATAGTTACATTGCTTGGTGCTAATCAGGTCTCGTCTGCACCTATAGTGTTGTTAGTCCACACCTTTTCGACCTTTCTCCATAGCTCAATCTTTTTAGACACCCCTCATAATATTATGCTCATTCATATAGTTCATAATGTTACCACTAGCTCTCATTGACACAGCATTGGTCTGTGGCATCATGGTTGACCTCTCTTTTCCTTATAAAACACTGACACTAAGAGGGCATCTCTCCATTGCTCTCCAGTCTGTATCGATTTAATTAATATCTGTGCTAATGTCACCCCAATTTGCTTTCTCTCACTTCATGTGAGAATTTATGATTTCATCCATATATTCCTGTACTTGTTAGTTTTCAACCATTCCAACTATTCTACCACATTTTCCTTAGTAATGAGGTATTTACCTTTGCCTCCACTGTCTGAAAATGCTTGAACCTAGACTTACATACTTCTCAAATATATCTGCCACTTCTGGAGATGTCATGATGACTGATTCTAGACATTTGACTCATGGTTGACTGTGCTGTTCCACCGTTCACACGTAACATACAGTATTGTTTAGCTGTAATGTGTTACTTCCAGCATGTTCAACGAAGCAGCAAAGGGATTTGAAGTACTGTTGCAGCCAACCGTAAACATTCACACTGAAACTTAATGAGACCTCACTTGCTGTTGAAATAATAATGCATGAATGAAAGAATGTTTTAAACATTTCTGGTAATTGTCAACGGTTAGAGGCGGTTGGTTAAATAAATGAATGGATACATCACAGTTTCTATTTATGAAATATCTATAGCTTAGTCTGTGTGAGGACGTTCATATTTAATTTTACAAAGATCTGTGTTCCTTCCAATCCATCTGTACACGACTCATGGTCAACCAATAAAATGATTTTTGCACTAAGCTGCTGCAGCAGTATTGTTTGTTATGCACCCTGGATAATTCACAACCTTTGAAACATCAACTTAACGGTTTCTACAAATCTCTTCTACCATCTGTATGCTACTCTTTTTGCACATACGATGTTGATGTTGTTACCCGTCATAATATTCTACTACACAGATGCTGTTTATGACTTTTTGCTGTCTTTCACTGAACCGTTTAACGACAAGTGTGTACTAAAATATAAGACATAATCAACATTTTGAATAAAAAAAACCAATCTGGTCATGTCGCTATTTGTGACAAAGTAGCATCGTCATAACATTTTTTTAAATTTTAAATAATATTATCATTGAGTTCAGTGGTTAATATAATTCTGGTTTTACGGTCATTTATGTTTATTTGATAAATTAGTTGATATTTTCAACATTTTTCTGTACATTATAATGTCGTTAGTTTCAACGTGTCGGATCAATTCTGGATCAGCAATGGAGTCTTGTGATCTTTTGCCGTTATACTGATAAAATTGCGTACAACACTGTCCCCACTGCGGAGTCATACACCCGTAGCGACGCACGCACGCTTCGCAGGCTCCATCACATATGTTGCTTTTCACAATGGTTAGCATTGAAGTGATGTCAACGATTATCAGTATGAAAACTGCAACGCCTGTGAAACATATACAAATTGGCAAAAACTCAAAACTAAATTTCGGCAAAAATACAACCCAATTCGCTATCATTATTGTAATCATAATAATAATAATTACAATAATAACAATAGTTATTACTGTTATGTTTATTATCATTGTTGTTGTTATTATGATGATGATGATGATGATAATTATTATTATTATTATTATTTTTATTTTTTTTTTAATTGTGCCCGATGTATTAATAATCCCTCAGGCGATACAAACAATATCAGGAGATGGGATGATTTTCTGGAACGGCAACTCACTCGGCAGTATGTGGTAGGGCAAATGTGCCTCTGAAGGCAACCGCATTAATTATTATTATTATTATTATTATTATTATTATTATCCGTCAGCGCACTTGCACATACATAGGTTCTTCTGCGCTATTCCAAAACAGGCTGACTGACAGTTCTTTAATTGTCTATTCCGGTGGGCTGTTTGAACGTGACTCTGACGCTACGGCGTTGAATCTTCAAGTGCAATTGGAGAGACGTTCAAACCAGCGCACGGTTTCCATGGGGTCTCCTGGAACGGTGGTCAGGCGGCGACCCCACTCCATCAAGAACTCGCGTCCAACGCGATTGATGGGGCCATGCGATTCGAATGCCAAAGGAGCGAAGCCCTGTGTGGCTTCGCTCCTTTTGGAGTTTTGGAACACTTTCGGTTCGCGGCACGTTCAGATGCACCGCCAGGCACTGCCGAAGACAAATGATAGAAGACAGATGAAGGAGGCGGCGCACGTATGGATAGCTGTGCATCCCAACCGAACTCCTTGACTCTCGCCCACGGGATCAGTGTCGCTCCATCGGTCTCTTTCCGTCGGTCCGGATCAAACCCTGTGGCTCCTTCGAGGATGGAACGTCTGCTTTTAAAAGGCTCTCCACACGATATCATTCAAGGCAAACTGTCGAGCCGCTCTTCCCGTCGAATGCCTGCAAAGAAGACCGTGATGTCCCATCGGGTCAGCGATTTCTCCACCTTGGCATTGACGCAAAGTCACAGGCGAAAGCCCAACGCCACCCGCACTGCTTTCTTGCTTAGACCCAACCCGCCAGAGATGACGGGAACAGTCGAGAGACAGTCTCCACAGTGAGGTGATGTCATCGCGCACAGCCTTGCCCGGCTGAGTGGATCATTGCTGGGAGACCACGCTGCAGCCCTGTCGATGCCAGATATTTCTCGCCCAAGGAAGTAACCCAGATTAACGACCGATATAGCCACAATTTAAGAAATTACGTACCCAAGCAACTTTTAACTGTTGTTCTGTAGGGCACCTAAGGATGTAGCCGAGCTTGGAGGCCCAACAGAATCTCTGGTCTGAATCTCGTCCCGACCGACCTGAGATTCTGTTATGGTATTCTGCGCATTTCTTCTGCACTGGCTTAAGTCTAATCATTCTAATACATCACCTCTGAAAGTTGTGTGCATACAAGCCCGAGCTGAATGCGACGTTAATTAAATTAATTAAGAACATGATTTATCTAACATTCTAACCTGATACGTTCTTTTAACTTAAGCAAGTCCTTTGCTTAAAACGTGTCTTAAAACAGAGGCATCGTGCTGTACGTAATCAGCTATCAATATATTTGCTATTTTCTATTCTACCCAGCAAAATTTGCTGGGTAGGATTTATATTATTTTGTTCAGAAAAACTTTTGCGCGCAATTTAAATTCTTGCGTGTGCTGGCTCACGACCTTTGTGCGCGCGCACATGCGCACAAGTTTATAAGGAGCTCAATATGTAGCTGGACCACTGGCGACAAAACATGGATGACGACTAAGATGCCTCACATTTAGTCGGGTTCAACCGCGAATCAGCCACAGCGACCACATCCCCTAAGACTGCACCAGCCTCCCCTCCCAGAGTGAGGTCATTCATGAATCCCGCCTTAAATGAAATGCCGCCTGTCCTCCAGCGAGTGGAGGAGACTCATACTGGATAGCAGTAGATCCCACTGCGTTGATGACAAGAGCATGTAACAGTCAGTGAAACGCGACAATCATCTCTCTGATAGTAGGTAAACCCCTATAGATGAAAATCTCATAAATGCGTGCCTATAAAACGAAGACTTCTAACACACGGACCTCGTATTACCCCATATAAACACTCGTTATTTACAGCACACGTCATATATCACATGGTATCAAATTGGCTTCTTGACTTGTTAACAAACTTTGCAGGTAATAGAACCGAACACGGCGAGTAATTAACAGGTTTTGAAAACAAGGCAATATGTTAACACTATAAGACTAGAGACATAACAGGTTTAGTAACACGTAGCCGACATGCATACAATCATGCATCAATCACAGGCATCCATATATAATTTGGGCGAACTTACGATCTACACGGGGAGGGGGGGTAATTGTCATAGTCGGAAGGAGCTTAAGGAGGGTAAACGTCCGGGGGCTTTTGTCTTGGGGCATTCCGAACATTTGCAATGTCCTACACTCGTCTGCCTGTCTGCCTCTCTGAATTTTGACCTCCCTGCCTACCGATTCTGTTTTGATTACGCATCTGTTAATAAGCTGGTTCCCGCGACTTAGCTTCTTTTGGGTGCTGTAGATATGCTGCGATTACAATTACGATTACTATGTTAGTAATTTCTAAGTCCTTGGGGAATGAAGTACCACAGAGCAAAAAATAATAATAATAACAATAAAAATAATAATAATAATAATTTACAGGTTTCTCACTGGGGAGCAGAGGAAGACGACTTTTCTCTACCAGCTCATCTCGATGATTATTCAACTGCGTTGTAGGAACGCAGTTGCTTTCAAGGGATCTTTCGCTGCTCAGGAGTCCAACGAGCAGGGCTACTCCGGACGACATCACCATTAATTAACATTGAAGACAATAATAATAATAAAAATCATAATAATAAAAATAATAATAATAATAATAAATTTGAGTCTAGGAACGACGCTCTGCGAGCCACATTTGTGTCACCAATGTCATGAGAGCGTAGTCGCAAAAGGGCTCCATGGACTAATTTGTAGAAGAGGCAGCGGAAAACATCAACGACATAGCATGTTGAACGATGTCATCTGGAGAGCTCTTGGCAGGGCGAAGATTCCAGCGCAAAAAGAACCTCTCGGCTTGCTAAGAGAAGATGGAAAGCGACCGGACGGCGTCACGCTCATTAAGGAATGTGGTCGATGTCTGGCATGGGATGTGCCCGACACCTACGCCAAGTCACATCTTGTCGACAGCTGGCGAAGCAGCCGAACGCGCAGCTAAGACGAAGAGTGCCAAGTATTCCACCATAACCAACACCAACGACTTCGTAGCCCTCTCCTTGGAATCCGGTGGCGCTTGGAACAGTGAAGGACTGCAGTTCATCTCAGAGTTGGGTAGTCGAACGAGTGCTGCAACCCACGATCCAATGGAGACGTCATTTCTGTTCCAACGTATCTCAGTTGTTCTTCAGCGTGGGAACGCAGCCTGCCTCTTCGGGACATTGCCAACACTCACTTAGCTCATCATGGGCGATAACAGCATAATGTGAAACATATGTAATAATAATAATAATAATAATAATACATATGGGAAGTCGAGAGTGCAATACGATCGTTTCCGGCAGGGTCATCTGGGGGTGGGGCGGATGGAGTACGCCCCCAGCATCTACTCGACCTAATAAACAACAGAGAGTCGGCGGGTACATTGCTCCAGGCCACGACGGATTTCATTAACGTGATGCTGAGAGGCGAATGCCCACTGAAGATACGAGAGATCATATTTGGAGGCACTCTTGTCGCCTGATCCAAAAAGACCGGCGGACTTAGACCAGTAGTCATCGGTTATGTGTGGCGAAGGCTGGCGGCTAAATGCGCCAACGAGTATGCTTTGAACAGGATCGGACATTTTTTTCACTCCACACCAAGTAGGCATTACCACTCCAGGAGGAGGAGAGTCCACGCAGCTAGAATCTTCGTCTCGAACATATCTTCGTGAAATTAGACTTTGCCAATGCATTTAATTCAACGAGCAGAGATGTTATGCTGAGGACGGTCCATGACACCATACCAGAACTCTATGCCTTCGTCAATCAGACTTACTCAACAGAATCGACGTTACAGTTTGGTAGATCTGTGGTGAGATCTCAAATGGGACCGCAGCAGGGAGACCCGCTAGGGCCCTTGCTGTTCTGCCTACCGCTACAGACGACCCTGCGGACGCTGCAGCCCCAGTTCAAATTGGGATATCTGGACGACCTCTCCTTGGGTGGGAGCGTGGGCGAGGTTCGCCAAGACCTTATAAAGATCGCAGAGCTGGAGTCCTCACTCGGAATTTTTCTAAACAGACAGAAATGCGAATACTATTCAAAGACAGAGATGAAGGAAATTGAATTCAATGACCTTAGAGAACGGAAACTGAACGAATTGGCTCTACTCGGCGCCCCGCTCATCTACGGGAAGGCCCTGGACGAGGCTGTTTGAGAGCACAGTGAGACCTCGGACAGAGTAGTGAAGGATCTTGCGGACATCCAGGAACGAGCAGCACTTTTACTGCTTAGATCGTGCTTTGGAGTGCCAAGAATGACTTACATGATGCGAACATCTCCGTGTTGGAATCACCCGTTACTTGACAGAATGGACCACCAAATGAGGACGGGACTGGAGAATATCCTCGACAACGGACTGAGTGACATGCAATGGCTGCAAGCGTCACTCCCTATCAGAGATGGATGACTCGGGACCAGACGCAGGCGGCCTGGCATTGAGCAACGAGGCAGAGGTGGTTGCAGGATTCCGCCTCGGTCGGACGCTTTGTGCACCACATCGGTGCCAGCGCGAAGATATGGCAGACCAGAGGGGACATCATGGACTGGTCTGCAGAAGATCGATGGGAAGGGCAGCGCGACACTCCGCTATAAACGATATTATCTGAAGAGCCATCTCGAAGGCAGATATTCCAAGTTCAAAGGAACCGTTAGGCCTTAGTCGTACAGATGGCAAGAGGCCAGACGGAGCCACGTTGGTCCCGTGGAATAGAGGAATATTCGTTGTATGGGACGCCACAGCCATCCACACGTGCGCTCTGTCGTATTTGCATCTGACGTCTACAGTAACGGGTGGAGCAGCGGAGCAAGCCGCTGAACGCAAGCGAGCCAAATACTCATCACTCCCCGCTACACACGAGTTCATTCCGGTGGCCATTGAAACTCTTGGCCTCATCAATCAAACAAGTTGTGGTAGGAAAAGGAGCTTGATTGATCGACATGATCGTCGGACTTTTCTTAGTCAATGTATATGAAATGTTGACTTTCTAACTTTTTTTCTAACTCTTTAATAGTGGATGGATTGACCGTAAATCGTCGAAGAAGTGCGAAGCGTGTTGTTGAGCGTTTGAAAATGGTAATTTAGCGATGTGTTGAGCTAATTAATTGTTGTGATCTGGATATTTCACCTTAACCTTAGTTTGCGTTGGCTGGGTATTAATTATTATTAATTAATACCCAGAGTGCATACACACACCTCGACGGCGCAATTACAGTAGTACTGCAGAGCAATGGTGCGCGAAGGACTTGCTCAAGTTCCCTACACAGTGACGTCCCGGACGAGGCTCGAACCCGCGCGCTCAGCACACACTGAACGCTACGGGCTGACCGCTCTAACCGATCGGCCACACCACAGTATAGTCGGGAAGTAACGACATTTGTTTGACATTCGCGTACGATTGGATTGTTACATGTCTTGTCTACGTGATTTGACAACTGGAGATATCGTCCTGGAATAGTCTAGCAATTCCAATGATCTACTCACGAAGAATCGAAGATACCTTATGAAGAACTGAACCTTTCCGAATTCATCAAATTACATCTGAACCAAGCGTCATATAAGCTCAATGTTTACTAAGTGTGCCGTTCTAAGTAGAATAGGATATATGATTTGCTGATATAGCATTGAATTACTTTGTTCTAATTTCAGCTACAATATGTCTAGTGTCTCACAAAAGCTCTTTCAAAATTATACAGTTATTTCCTACAGCCATGTGTAACGATGCAAGCAAGGATTGTAACCTTATGATAGAGAACTAACTAACAGGTGGATACGTTTCAATACTAGGGATCAGTGGTAACTGAAGATGCAGAGTGTAGCGGAGAGATAAGAGGAAGGAAGGCAAGAGGACAAAGTGTTCAGATAGGGCTGAAGAAAATATGGAGGAGACGCAGCATAAAGTTAACCACCAAAGTGACACTACTAAAAGCATTTTTATGGCCGGTGACTACATATGGCTGCGAAAGTTGGACCATTCAAGAAAAGAGATGAAGAAAGAATTTAAGTTTTTGAGATAAAATGCATAAGACAGATTCTAAGGTATCATGTACTCGAGAAAAAAGACGCGTGGGTATTGGAGAAAGCAAACATGGAACGAGAACTACTTAATCTGATAAAAAGAAAGGAGGAAATTAACATATTTTGGACATGTGATGAGAAAAGAGGGAAACTGTCTAGAAAAAGAAATCATGCAAAGCACTACACCGAGAGCAAGAAAACGAGGAAGAAGACACGATGGATAGACAATGTGGGAAAATGGACCGGCAGACCACTTGACAACCTACTAAAGAAGACGGAGAGGTAGGAAGAGTTGGAGTAGACTTGTCCATGTAGAGACCAACCCTCGGATCGAGTATGGTTAAGACCAGACCAGACCAGATAAAGAACTATTATATAGTAATCGATAAACACAAGGGCACTACATCTTTTTCTTTTTTGTTCATCCTTTTCTTTTTTGTTTCTTTAATGAAAATATGAATATTCAAGCATGAATTGGTTAAGGCTGGCTGGTGTTGATATGACATATATGAAGATTAAGGTTAAGGCGAAGGTTAATATAAGCATTAAGGTTAAAGTAAAGGTTAAGATTAAGATTAAGATTAAGATTATAATTATAATATAAAATAAAACAAGACAGAAAGGAGACCAGATAGCCTATTATCAATGATAACACAGTTACACATCAATTACACATCTGCTTATCAATTACACATCTACTGCAACAACTGTTAAAATTGGTACTAATGATAATAAAAAAATCATCATCATATTTTTACTATTACGATGAGGAATAATAAGAAGCACGACATTCCTGCAACTAGAATAGGAAGTGAAAGAGGAAGAGGAAGATCAAGATGACATTATACTATGATTATTGTGATATTATGATTAACATTATTATGTTGATTATTATAACTATTATTACTATTATTACTTTTATTATTATTTTTATTATTATTTATTATTATTATTATTATATTGTTCATCATTTTTACGACAAGAAATTATGATAATAAGAATTCATATTGTTGTCCTGTTATTTTTTCATTGTTTTTAACAATAGAATATCGAAAAAGTAGCATATGTTTTAAAAACATACTGCAACTTTAAAATTAACGCTTGCCCATTCTCGTTAATTATGCCTTATCCTCTCAGCATGAAATCTAGCCGAATGCATTGTGTTGTTACCGAAACGTGTTATCAATAATTCAAAGGCCTGAACTAAAATGCGATTGAGCTGTCTGCAGGAGTTTAAAGCAAATACAAAGCCTTACAGATCCCGATCAAAGCCTCTGTCCCAGCAGCATGTAAGCACACTTAAGACTGTCAACATCAAGTGACGTGTTGCATTGTAGCATTTGAAATGGCTTATCCTGGGTTCCAACTATCGGGAGGTCAATTTGATGTTTGCAATCTTTCTAAGAGATGCGAAACAAAAACACTCGTCAGTCGTACTACCTTAGATAGACATACCTATTTTAAAATTGTATCATGTTCGAAGAAACTTTCTAGTTTACTTATAAACTGCATTAAAAACTTATCACATGCCATATTCTGAGGCACAGTTTTTTCTGAGGCACAGTTGAAGGCCCAGAAGAGGGTTATAAAATGCTGATACATTTAGTTCTTGGACTCATCGACTCTTGCAGAAATTGAATACACCAGAGCTTTGTAAAACTGGCCTTTGAAAGCTGTCTTTCGTTCTAAGAATCTTTTGACATTATCTCGAACATAGAAGAACATTATTAAACAACTTAAACTAAAACTAACCAAGAACGGGTCAATTATATAAGAAGACGAATGCTAAATGAAGTGTGCTTGTCTGTCTCAGAATATATAGCTGCGGATTCAGCAAGTAATTTTGCTATGAAAAGTGAACATCGAAAGCGCGTTGTGAGACCGGACAAGTCTCACACAGGGACACCAGTCAATGTATCCTATGATAAATTGACCCGAGATGTTTAAAATGGGGAGTGACACCTGACACTGCTCCGCAACACGTCTCTCCTTCTTGTTAGACCTCAGGTTTTCGATCATTGCGCTGATAATTCAGCAGTCAAGCTTTAGGACAATTATAGCTGGTGCTACCTTTTTCTCGAAGATGACTGAAAAACTTGTAACCAGTCATTTATTTAACGAGTTCCTCCTTCTCCGTCTGATCTCTCACTTATCTGGTTGCTATTGACTCGGTGGATCATGATATCATCTCTCATTAACTTTTGGGATGAGGGACCCAAAACTTTAGCGACTCGTCTTGTCTATCCGATAGTTCAACAGCCGTTATCTTTCACTCCTCTCGTTCACCATGGGGCCATGCCCCTTTTAGCCTGCCCCAGGGATCCGATCTTTGGCCTCTTGTCTACATTCTTTTCACTGCAAACATCGAGTCAACACTTGCGTCTTTCTCTCAGACGACGATCATTTTTTTTTTATACGCATTGCCTAGCATCCCATCCTGCTTTTGCAGTCCGACCAATGTCTCGCGTCACAGATGCCCTAACTCACTGGATGTCATCGAATGCAACTTAATCTGCATAAAACTTAATATATTAGGTTCAGTACCAGCCAGCAGACGAACAAGCTGGACTTGGGGTCCAACTCCTCTCAATTCTCTAGTCATGTCTTCTCCACCTGTGCTCGAGATATGGGGTCCGTTTTGAACCAATAAATGTCTTTTGAGAAGCATATTACGGCATTGGCTCATTCCTGCTGTTATTTCCTGCGCCAATTACGAGCTGTATCCCTCTCTCATCCACTGCTGTCACCTTTGGTTCGTACCTTTTTCGATAAACGAAACTGTTCCCCTCTCCACTGTGGGCTCACACAGGTCCGATTGCAAACCGCCAGCCCGGTGTCCCTAGATTTTGCTGCTTTTACCTGCGGGATGTCTTCGTTTATTCATTTTTCTTCCATTGGCTCCCGGTTCAGCATCTATTGTCAGGCCCGTGCATAGGGCAGTGCGCCTGCCTATTTTCGATATTCATCTTAACTTCGGCCTGCTCGGGTCGCCGATCTCTTGGCTCGGCTTTCAAAGGCGATTTTGTGGCTCCACCTGCTCGCACTGCCACAAGACAGTATAGAGTTTTTGTGGGCCACGCGGGCTCTGTCACGCTTTGCTTCTTTAAATAAAAGCTAAATCAATTGACATATGGAAAGCAAAAAGCTAATGCTCGATTCCAAATATTTGTCACAGGAAGAATTAATTCCTCTACTGATTTAGGTTATGGGAGAAAATTTATCATACGAAGAATTAACTCCCCTGGAGTCAATTTATCATCAGAACAAATAACTCCCCGGGAGTCAATTTGTCCTATTATGACCCATTGCATCAGGTATGGGAAGCAATTTATCCTAAGAATAATTCATTCCCCGGGAGTCAATTTATCCTGAATTAACTCCGATAGTGCATGAGGTATGGAAGTCAATTTATTATGGAAAAATTAACTCCCCAGGAAGAATTAACTCCCCACTGCATTGTGTATGTGAGTTCATTTGTTTTAGGAAGAATTGACTCAACGGGAGTCAATGTTTCATATGAAAAATTAACTCCTCGAGGGTCAATTTGTCATATGAGGAATTAACTCCCCAATTGTATGAGATATGTGAGTCAACTGGGAAGAATTAACTCCCCGGGAGTCATTTTGTCCTAGGTAAAATTAACTCCACTCCACCCTGCGGATAAACATTCCCGGGGAGTTAATTTTACCTAGGACAAAATGACTCCCGGGGAGTTAATTCTTGTAACAACAAAGTATTTTGTTTGACTTGGTTTCATTTCCTAGGCTATTCAATAACTGATTTACAGGATTTTAAAACTGGTGCGGAAGAACCAGAACTCTGTAGAACTTGTCTTTGAAAGCTGCTAAACACTTGTTCACCGTTGCTCAAACCAGATATTCGATCATGAAAAGATGAAAACGTACCCAAATTACATACGCATTATTGTCAATCTAATTATGGCAATGCTGAGCGATTTGTCTCTAGCCCAATGGTTCTTAAAGTGGTGGTCCGCGAAGATGTTTGGTCAAACATATTATTTTTGCACTTTTTCAACGAGAATTTAACATTAGTTCAATCTTTAAATGAATTTAACAACATAACATAATTTAAATTTGAAACTAAAGCATGTGAGTACGACATAAACTCGTAAAGGCACAGGCGTCGTCTGGCACCTGTGGCCAATGTGAACAGATAAATTTATTGGTAATGTTTAATCTTTGTTTAATTCTAATTCCAATAATCTTGCGAAGATGAGCGATGACGAATTGTACAATAAGATTCAATGTTTTTATTTATTGATCCAAATTGTGTAGTGCTGTTAACTCTCTGAGAATTAAGTGGCATTGCTGACTGTTATGGTAAAAGAATCATTTGACAACTCTGTTAACTAAATTAAAAGAATACTTCCCTGATGATGAAAATCTTCGTGCTGGAAAAGAATGGATAAGATATCCATTTATCGTTCAGGAAGACAATCAACTTAATACAAATCTCGATGATAACGGTTTGAACGCAATTTAAAAAAAAGTGAATCATTGTGTGCATTTTGGATCAGTGTCCGTCCCGAATCTCCTGAACTATCGTAATTAGCCCTGACCATCTTTGACTCCTTTTGCTTCAATCTACAGATGTGAAACGAGATTTTCTTCAATGACACTAATAAAAACAAAAAAAGGAATCGTTTGAATGTTCGTACGTAGTTCCTTGCGAATCGCTATGACTGACATCATTGATTTGCTTAAATACAATCGTCTTGTATTTGTGCAGTAATTGTGATTACTGCTACTGTTTATTTTTTAATTTTATGATAATTTATTGGGTTGTCATGCAGTTTGTAACATTAATGAATGTCTTATTTTTTATACATCAACAATTTAAAACTTTCATTATTTTTTTAATTCTTGGTTGTTGTTTTAATGGTACATGCTACTAAATTTTTGTTAGCAATTATGTTCATGCAAATAACTTTTTTATCCCATTATACTTACATAATCACAGCATCAAATGATATTAACAAGTTTAGTCTTATTACATTTCAAAAAAGAATTATGAAAATGAATCTGGGGAAACTCACAGCGCGTCGCTCTCCCGGACTTAATTGTCGTGGGGAGAGATTCGCGCCTTCGACGCTCGTGTGTGCACTTAGACTTCACTAGATACATCAACTTGTTCTTACGTTTGGTGTAAGTGGTCCGCAGCAATTATTAAAAAGTGGTTGTCCCTGGGGTCAAAAAGTTTAAGAACCACTGCTCTAGCTAAGGGTGTCGAGATCAAATACGTGTCTATTCAAACTCAGCCGTCCACGCGCGAATAAACTGTCATCTGTACATAACAGGCGGGGAGGCGGACATTTGCCAACCCGAACATGAGCCCCCCGGACATAAGCATCCTCAGACATAAGCCCATCTGGTTTTGGCTAGGACATTTGCCCCCGGACATGAGCCCCCCCGATATATATATATGCATATAACATTGTATGTACGTGGGCATGTATACATGCTTGCATGTATGTATGTATGCATGCATGTATATATATACGGGTATACATATACATATGAATGGAAGTGCGCATGTATGTATGCATGCATGCATATGTATTCATACATACATGCATTTAAGTACGTTGGTCTATGTATGTATGCATGCTTTTGTGTATGTATATGCATGTAAGTATACAATCAATAACTATATATTACTATATTGAATTCAATGAAGAACTAAAAGGCAACCCTGCGGGGCAAACGACGACTATGCAGAAAAATTCCATAATTGTAGTTGGCCAACTCTAGACGCATCTTTGTTCCATGGTTTCCGCAGTGCCGGTAGTCCTTTATCCAAAACTTCCATTTGAGCCCTGTTTGAGGTAGATAGGGGTGTAGATGACATCCTCGTTTTCGACGCGACAAGCATTTCGCAACATGAGCCGGCGGTGAGTAACAGTAATAGCCACAAAAACTTTTCAACAACTCGAGCGATTGCTCCAAAATATTTAATACACATTTGTCAAATTGCATGCATCTATTAAGTTATTAAACTGTACCTTTACGTTGTTGTTGTTGTTGAACGGCCATTGTTTATGTCTGCAATTAAAATGCTGGGTATGCCCGAAAGAACACTGCCTCTAGGCCAAAATGGATTCTGTTGATTAGAAGAGATGAGAATGTAAGTTGCGACCAACCAACGCGCTTTATGCAGAGTTGGTTGCATGGACCTTTGCGTGCATCAAACGAATTTCACACGTACCACTCCACCCATACAATTTCATTTTAGGGTTTGAAGAATTGCTAAACATTATTGAACCGATTTATACCCATTTTCAGTATTATCAATGTTGAGGTATATATGCGACATAATTGAAGCGTTCAGAGCAATAGCCATTTTTTGTAAAATTTATGTCATCGTGTGCCTCCTGTTCCTGAATGACCTCCATTTTGGCCTAGAAGTCTTGGGAAATGTTCTTTCGGGTATCCCCAACATCCTCTTGAGTCTATCGGCAGATGCCAACTAGTTACTATTATGATGCATGCTATAAATGAGATACGTCGTTATTTCCTACGTATGCACTTATCGAGCAAATCGAGACAATTCGAACTAATCTAATCGAACTAATACAATAATCGAACTAATCGAAAAGTTGGCGCTATAAAATCAGTTAAGTCACTAATCACATAGTAGTAACCTCAAAACTTCTAAATTAAAGTTCCACTCAGAGGCCAAGCGCAGTGGTAGCGTCCTGTGTAAAGAGATAACTATATATAATTTGGATATGAATGATATGATGATATATATGAATTTGGAGGTGACAACTTTGCATTGGAACCCACGGCATTAGGAGGTAACTATAAACATCTGAAAGAGTTTAGTATACAAATGTTTAGTATACAAATCAAGTATACAAATATACTAGTTGTGTTGTAGATGAAATAATGTAATCTAAGTCAAAACAATTGCTACCTCTGCAAGCTTGGTTTTCAAGCACCCGTAGCCCGGAGAGCATCGACTGCTGCATGAAATACGTCGCCTGGTCGTCCTCACCTATCTTGTGCCATCCAACCAGACCACCAAAATCATCGTAAAGGACTCTTTCCTGGAGGCCAGAGAGACCGGGAGGCATATTATGAAAGTATACATAAAAATTGATTGAAGGGAATCTTGTAACCTTTCAGGAATCTTCATTTCAATAATGATATGCGTGTAAATATTCATTAAGACTACGCGCGTCGATTAAAACGACAACCAACAATTTAAGTTCGAAATATTATTTCGAATTGAAATTGTCCGAAATAGCGGATTACTTTTAAACATTACCTGCACAGGGATGTTGTCTCGAGACTGCGGTCTTGGTCTCGAGATCGGAAAACTGCGGTCTTGGTCTCGGTCTCGCGTGCATCGATCTTGGCCTTGGTCTAGGATCATTGGTCCAGATCTTGGTCTTGGTCTCGGTCTTGGTCTTAAAGGAGCGGTCTGGGGATTGGTCTCCTTCTTATGTCAGTGTTCTAGGTACTTTGCCGTGTCAGAGCAATTTCTTTTATATTCAGTTTTTCGGTTATATTCGATTAGAGACATCGATGTTTAGGCCCTACGCAATTGGTATCGATTTATGACGTGTTGGCCATCTAAATATATACATGTTACCGTGCACAAATTTTAAGGTTTTGGAACAATCTAATAATTGTCTCTGTTACTTCTTCCTCCGCCTCTGCTGTCGGCGCGTAGATCTGAATGAAAGAAATATTGACCGGGGCTGCCCTCATCCTGGCATATCTAATACTTGATGAGCTGCTCGATACTCCATCAATCCACTTTTACATCTTTCAGCGACGATGATATCCCTCTCTGAGTGTGGATCTCTCCTCCCAAGTTTCACTTATGATGAGTCCACTTCCTATCCATCTAACCTCTGCAACCCCCATTATCTCAACTCCTCCCCTTCTCATCTCCTCCGTAACATTTGCCAGCTTCCCAGCCTGTTTGTACATTCCAAGTAGCCACTCTGATGTTTTTGCGCAGGTTCACTCGGCTCTGTGAGCTACGGCCTGAGGCGGATGAGTATCCGTGGAGATTAAATAGTCAGTGGGCCCCAAATCCTCTTCTGACCGCATACAGTATGGAACAGCCTGGTGTCCCTGCCGTTGGTCGCGTCAGGATTCATCCGCCAAGTCCGCGCCTCCGCACCGCTGCTGCCCGATGTCCCTGTGGACTAAAGACTTTAAGCGGTCACATGACACGAATAAGCAGTCCCCGACCAATATCCCATAAAATGCCATGAAATGCCCAAAGACGGAAAGTCTTTGGGCATTTCAGGGCATTTCATGGGATATTGGTCGAGAACTGCTTATTCGTCAGGCAATGCCTGCTTATTTCGCAGCTAGCCATAACTAATGGCCGTGTCGCTATCCGTCACCTGCGACTCGCTGTGTAGCAGTTACAGCTCGGCCCACAGAGGGGATAAGGATACATGAATACGCATTAACCGTGTTATTGTTCGCGAGATACCCTTGCATCAATTTTCTTGTGTACTTTGATTGCGACCGTGAGCTCTCGCTCAAAGTACGCGAGAGAGAACCGTAGACTTTAGACGAGGCGGGTAGCACTGCGCTTCATACGGAGGCCTACAGGTGTAGCGATTTCAAATTACCCCCAATTCACCTTACCCTCCAGTAACTTTAAATCGATTTCAAGTTACCTGCAGGGGTAATTTGAAGGCGGTTTCAAGTTACTCCCTACGATTTAAGATTACCCCATGCAGAGTTCAGCTTCGGGCTATCCCCGGTAACTTGAAATTGATTTAAAGTTACCTTTCGGTAACTAACTACAACACTGCCTTGCAGTTCAGCAGTGCCAGTCCCAAGCCTTGAAGTTCAGCAGTGCCAGTCCCAAGCCTTGAAAAAGGAGCAGAGTTCTGCAGCAAGCTTGTGGGCCTCCCAAGTAAAACCGGGTCTTGCAATAAGAAAGAAACATGTAAAGCTTAACTTGCAGCTTTTGCTAAGTCATCTTGTTACTTTTGATTAGTTAAGTAGAGAATTGAATTGTCAATCAGAAGTTACATCCCTAGTTGTTGTATATTTCTGTTGTAATTACACTACTTTCTTCACCATTTATGCTCAAATGTTTGTATGTTACAATGTGATGCACTTTGATCTCGTGTAGCCTATTACTGATTTCACACATTTTACTTTTTTTTTCTTTTATATATTATTTTCACACGTTAAAACTAGCCTTCTATCTTTATGTGTATTATGAAACATACTGGTTATCATTAGTGGAAAGCATAACAATTTTACATTTTGACTCATCCAGAGAGGGGGTAATGTGAACGCGGAGGGGGTAATCTGATTTCAAATTACCTCCGGGGGTAATCTGAAATCGATTTAAGATTACCGGGTGTCAACGTGAAAAGGGGGGGCGGGTAACTTGAAGTCTTTACGCCGGGCGACGATAGACTCAAACAACCGGAGACGGCCGTCGAACCGGGTTCGAGGGACTCAAGAGACCGACGAGGGTCCGTAACTATAGACCTGGCTGGAGCGCTTCCTGAAAAAGCAGCAGGAAGAACAGCCGGACTTGGAAAACTACGGGAGCTGACGAACCGAACCACGCCGCCTGACGACCGGTGTCTTTACGTTCGCCCTTTCAGTAACCATCGGCGCGGACGGACGGGGACCTACTTCCGCTGATCCAAGCTGCCCGAGGACCAGGGTCTGGACGTTCATCCGGCTGGCGACGATCGGCAGAGACGGATAGGTCCCTGCCTCCGCTGTGTCCGGTCCGGACACAGAGGAAGCTGTGTCCAGACTTCGTCCGCGACTGCCAGCAGGGTCGGAATCGACGCGACGACGACGCTGAACCAAGCAATGGCGAGCCGACGCCTCTGGAGGCGGCGGTCGTCAACCACACCACCAGGTCGAGAGCACCGAACCGTGGGACCAACAACGCGGTTATGCTCAACGGATATCAGCAGTTATGTCTGTCGACAACGGGTCTGAGGTGAGCCGCGTGCCTGCATCTGCTTTGGTAGGGGTAGAGATTCATACCTGTAATCGTGTCGTGATGGCTGCTAACGGGTCCAACATTCATGTTCTCGGGGAGAACCATACGTACCATAATGGCTGCCCATTATGGTACGTCCAAGGGTCTGAATTTATAGTGCATTTTTTGTGTCTTACCATATAAATGAAATTATGCTGATCATGGATTGGCTCGAAGAGCATCGCTGCCGCTTAGGTTTCATTTCAGGGGGCATTATTCATTGGCCACCAACGCATCCCCTTGGTGAAAGGCAACTGGTCCATTTGGTATAGGAAAGAAGCGGTCGCCCTGGAGGTGGTTATCCAGCTCAAATGTCACACCGACGTGCCCGTGGGTACAATGTATGGAAGTTTGGCTTCTGTAGCACCGACTTGGATGACTGATGTCCTGTAAATGAAACCGGGCGTTCGTCTTGCTTGTCTCGTGCTTTGAGATAGCGCCGACACGACTCGAGTGAGAGCAGTTTCGACTTAAGTGACGACCCAGTCCAATTCGACGAGGCACAGGTATTCGCGGGGCTTCATCCGGTGGAGGTGGAGATGAGTCGAGGGCCAGATGTGGACTGATGCTCGGGCGGAAAAGTGCTGTCGTATGATGGGATAATGTCCGCCCTTCCCGTGGAGGTGACACCTGATATCCGGGCGAGATTGGGTGAGCTGATCTGCGGGAGTTTAACGATGCCTTTTCCGAAGGAAAAGGATATTGAAAGAACGTCGGTCCTCAAGCATAGGATTGTCACGGGAAGTGCGCACCCCGAGAGACAGCCCCTACGTATACGGCCGCTTCCCCATCGAGTGGCGATCGATGAACAGCTGAATAATTTGCTGGCGGCCGAGCGAATAGAACCAGCTGCTAGCGAGTGTTCGTCTAATGTGGGGCTAGCCTATAAAAAGAACGGGACCTTACGGTTTTGCATAGATTATCGGCAACTGAATGAACAGACGACGAAGGACTCGTACCCGCTTCCCCGGATAGATGAGTGACTGGATGACCTAGCTGACGGTGATTGGTTCAGCACACTGGATCTAAGTAGTCGCTACCATCAGGTGGCCATGGACCCGAGTCATGCCGACAAAACGGCGTTCGTAACCTGCTGGGGTACGGTCCGTTGGAATGTGATGCCCTTCAGGATCTAAAACGCGCCCGCTACATTTCAGAGACCCATGGACATCGTCCTGTTCGGACTTAATTTTCAGGCCTATATAGTTTGTTTCGACAATGTATTTATTTTCGGGAGGACGCCCGAGCAACAACTAGAGCGGTTGAGATTGGTATTAGAGCGCCTACGGGGAGCCAACCTACAGCTAATGCCGAGTTAAGTGCCATCTGCTGCGTAGGACCGTTAATTTCCTTAGCCATGCTGTGACCCCAGAGGGAGTAGCTGTTGATAACGCGAAGATCCGCGATGTGGTCGAGTGGTCCCGCAGCGCTTGAAGGATGTGGGGTCTTTCCCGGGGCTCTGCTCGTATCATCGCAGGCTTATTCTGGATTTTTCAGTGCCTATGTGAGCTCGCCCCTTACCCGAGCTTTTGTTTGTGATTTGTGCATTTGAAGAATGTCTTAGACGAAGAGACTAAGTGTTAGACTGCCGATGCCTGCGACGCTGGGGCATGGGTGAAGTGTTGTCCAAGAGGGTAGACGGGGAGGAAAGAGTAATTGTCTATGGGAGTAGATTGCTGTCCTCGGTCGGAGAAATTACTGCGTAACCCGAAAGGAGTTGTTAGCGATTGTGTATTTCGTAAAGCTACAGACAGTATCTGCTGGGGCGGCCGTTCGTGCTGCGTACGACCACGGCACCTAGCGGTGGATGTAACGAAAGCGGGAGCCGATTTAGCCAACAAGGCCGATGGTTGGAGAGGTTTGCGGAATACGAATCTCAGGTGATTCATCGACCGGGGAAGCAGCATGGCAACGCTGATGCGATGTCGCGGTGTCCTTGCCGACTATCTGGGTCGTCTGGCTCAGAAGCCTATATATATATATATATATATATATATATATATATATATACCACCGCTTACCACTAGGCATACACAGAATTTCTACCCCAACTTACTTTACCCTCTTCAAGAATTCCCACCCCAATGCATTCAGTTCTTCGCCTTCCACGCGTTCTCGTTCTTAACAAACCCGCCGAATACGATACAATACAATTTGTATTCATAGCGCCTTAGTAAAAAAAATGTTACTCAAAGGACGCGTTACGACAAAGGCTGGTGATTATCACAGCGCTCTACAACTGGCCCTGTTTCCTCAATGGAAGCCGGACAGAATAAGTATCCTGGGACCTAGGACAATCCTTCTGACATGACGCAGCGCAACCGAAGCAGGTAGTGCCTGCGCTATGCTTTGAAGTTGCGGCTAAAAAATTTTGAGTTAATATATTACTATGATAAGTTCTATTCACCGCACGTAGCACTGCGTCTTTGCAGTGAATAGAACTTTCTGCAACTCATGACGTAACCGACTAACCTTAGTACAATGGCAAAAGTGGATGCAGGTTTTATGTTAACTTTTATGTAGGATAGGTCACGCATAGGTCACGAATGTGCATGAAACAGGAGCGCGAGTAGTCTGAAATGCGATTGCAGATAAATAAATCAACTGTCATACCAGGATTGCGGACTGTGGTATATTAGATTTGCATTTTTAGAAGGGGATAGAAGTTTGCTTAAAGATGTTGTTCGTAGGCATTTTAAGTAGTTTAAGATAAAATTGGATCGCTTGGATTGCAAATCTATTCTGTACTGGCTTATGTCTACTGGCTACTACTGGCTACTGGCAACTGATTACTATTTACTCTCTCACTTTCTACCTGGCAACTTCTTTGATAAATCTCTTGTTTGTCCCCTTCTAAAACAAGGCAAATCTCGACAAGAAAACCCTTAATTCAGCCCACCGATAAGCGTACCAATTGACTCACAAAAGTCACCTCCAATCTCAAAATCAGCCATAAACTAATCGTTAAATCCAGGGGTCTCCGAAGTTTTCCTTCTGGGAGCCACATTGCTGATATTGCCAAAACTACCAAAAACGTAAATTTGCCAAAAGGAACCGCGAGAAATCTGGGACGGTAATAACGCCGGTTGGCGTGCTGCCGACGTAAAATGGCCCCAGCCGGTGTAGTGGGTTATGTTGGTAATCATAAAAATCTACGCTATGTGTAAGTCTACACCGATTCTGAGGTAGGAGTAAGTCCTCTACTCCTAGCGTACGGGCGATGTAAACAAAGATCACAGCCAAGTTTTAGACATCAAAAAGTGCTTAGGAGGTTCTATGATTAATCCGTCGCCTTCATCGACGGCGAAATTGAAACTGCGTCTTATTTTCGCTGTCAATGATGTTAAAATTGTGATGAATAGTCAATTCACGAGCCCAAACTTTTCCTACATTGTACAACTCTTGAACTTTGAATGTCTGCCTAAGTTCCTTTCGATCTATCGAATAAGTCATGCCAATGTCCACGAGATGCTTTCCTAATTCCAATAACTTACAATGCCCCTTTTCAGCAACAATTTTTTTAGCTTCAGTTAGGTTTCCGTTGCTCCTCGAAATCGCCAATGTTATTAGTGCACACCTATTCAGCCGTTCTTTGTAGCTTGTAACTACATATAATTTTTGTAGCTCTTCTTTCCACTTTCTCCACTCTAGGTCCAGATATAGAGTACTCAAATTTTGGTCTATTCAGTGTCTTTAGTGACTTATTGCCCTTCTAATCATGCCTAGCTTTGTAAGCCTTCTTTGCTGCCGCAGTCCTGCATGTTTTGTACTCTTGTGCATAATCACTCCCAAGACCCTTATCTTTGTTCGCTTTAAACGCCTTACACTATTTAATGAAAACTCACTGTTTCTCTTCCTACGTGAATTACTGAGCAAGTTTCAAAAGTAAACAGCATCTGACAGTCAATGTGACCTTCTGAACACTCTTCTAAGATTATCCCGCAGTATCATCACTTCTATTTCACCATCCATTGCTCTTAATAGTTTTTCATGTGCAAACTTACAAATTGTCGACAAAATTCCATCATCTATGTCATTACTAAAAAAGGCACTCCACTTAACACTGTTATCCAACAGAAAACCTGAGCCCTATTGCCTAGGCCACCCGCTTGCTACATTTTTCGACGCTATGACCGTGGCTCATTATGAATATTCATAAATTAAGAAGATCTCACGTGATCCTTAATTGCACTCATTCATATTCGCGTATCTTGGTCCTATGGTAAATAGTAATAACGTAGGAATGTTATTTACCAATAATTACTTTTCAGCTTTATACATTAGTTTTTTCTTTTAAATAATTTTATTGTGCCGAGTTGTCTGTTTTTACTGAATGAACGAATGACAAACGAATAATTGGTGTAATTATTCGTTTGTTCAACCGTTCAACAGCGTTTATTTTACCACAATACGACGGGCAAACGTTAACATGAAATGTATCAGTTGCCATTCTTAACTCTGAATAGTTTTATTTTAAAGCTGCTCACTAATTAGTTGGGGCTAATGCGTTAAGTCTGTCACAATGAGTTCGAACATGCTAAATAAAACGTCATTAAGTTTCATTAATTCAGTTTAAGTTGTGTGCATTTGTGAGCGAGCTTTTACTTTGGGATTCGTATTGCCGAAGATTAACATCTAAAGTGCCTAAATGCCAGTGTCGGCCAAATTCGCTTACCGATCGCGAAGCCTCCATTTCGCAAAATAAAATAGTCATTTATCTTTTATCATTCACTATTATTTATGCCAAATATTTATTTATCTGTTATGATTTGCTATTCCTCAAAGCATTCCTCGGGCATAATCGCATTTACTTTGTACGAATCACGGCACTGAAATCTCCATTACTATTATTTTCATTCGTTACCAGGTTGACCTGAAGTTGACCGTGTAGCCGATCAATAATTCTGCGCATGCGCTTAACCTATAACCACCTAAATAATGACTGCAGGGATATTCCCGGCGCTATCTGTCTGCTGGCGAAGTTATTCCAAGGCGTATGCTACTCCAACCTTGCCATACAAGTCGTATCTTTATTTTCGGAATACGTATTCACGAATAGGAGATATGACGCTAGTAGGCTATTCCATCCGCCATAAACCAGCCCAGCTGCAGTGCAGAATTTCAATAACAATAACCATGATTTTTCGTTAATCATGCATGATTAGTGTGAGACACATGAATTTGATGCATTTCTGATATAATTCTACCCAACTGCCGTTCGAATTGAGGGGTTGTAAGAACCCCTCAATAAGCAAGACATTCAAATGTTCATCAGACAATTGCGATATCTGTAGCAGGATTTCACGTGCTTCATCTCCTAAAGTCTTATCACACAAATACAGGGCTATAATTTTTGGTTATTTGTTTTTTTTTGTTTCCACATAAAGCAAAAGATACGAAAAATGTCAATTTATGGTTTCATTTTTTCCACATTTCTATTCAATTTGCTAATACTTCTATTATATTGCCAAATACATGTTATTTAGTTCGAAATCATGCTCAATTAGTTATTAAAACGAGTTTGAGCTTTTTTCATGCTGTGTTATAACAAAACTGTTGTGACAAAATCCAATCGAAAAATAAACAAAACAGAAATATAAAAAAACCAAGAAACCAACTTTTTACTTTAAAATAAACTCTTTTTTTGCATCCATGCACAACTACGTAGTGCCAAAAACTGAAATAAATTTAGTAAACTTTCTTAATTAAACATGGAAGGTCATATGGAAGGCATTTGTATATTTCAATCAAATTTCCTTCCTTAAACCTGTCCTTAATTAAATCTTAAATTGGATTGCTTTAATTGGACAGATTGCAAATTGGAAAAATTGGACGAATTCTCGTCACCTCTTCATTGTACAATCATTGTAAATTATACAATCATTGTACATTGTACAATGAATTGTACAAATCATTGTACAATTCATTGTACAATTCATGAACAACTTCATTGTGCATTGTACAATTGTACATTGTACATTGTACAATCGTGACCGCCGCTGTATTCGACCATGCTCGACATGCTACTGTCCCCATTTATTTAATTTTATTTATTACCGAATTTTTATACCGCCCTTCTTCCAACATGTTTTTGCTCCTAAGTGCATATACACTCTCATCGACGGCGCAATTACAGTTGTGCTGCAGAGCAATTGTGCGCGAAGGACTTGCTCAAGGTCCCTACACAGTGATGCCCCGGACGAGGCTCGAACCAGCGCGCTCAGCACACGGTGAACGTTACGGATGACAGCTCTAAGCGATCTAAGCGATCGGCTACTGTGCCACACATTGATACCTCGGTGGTCATTATGGCAATTCCGTTTTCCTCAACGACTCTGCGAGAATATCGTCACATAACCTCCAATCTAGAGCGAATTCACATAAAATTCGTATCACTAATCTACAATTCCTCACAATGCTTCCAAACAAAACGAACTGAGTTGACTGCGTTATAATAGCAAAAATAAATTTTAAAAAAACTGAGTTTTCTTTTGGAAAGGCTGATAATTTCCCATTAAATTTCCCATTAAATTTCCCATTAAATTTCCCATTAAATTTCCCATTAAATTTCACATTAAATTTCACATTAAATTTCACATTAAATTTCACATTAAATTTCACATTAAATTTCACATTAAATTTCACATTAAATTTCAGGTTATTAAACCTCTGACCTGTCTACGACCTCTCTGATACCGTATTTAATATTTATTGCCATTATTACTGAAATTTGATACCGCCCTTCTTCCAACATTTTTGCTTATAAGTACACACACATGCCTCGACGGTGTAATTTCAGTTGTACTGCAGAGCAATAATTATTGTTCGCGAAGAATTGCTCTAGGTGCCTACACAGTGAATCCCCGGATAAGCGTCGAAACCCGCTCGCTCAACGCACACTGAACGTTACGGGCTGACCGCTCTAACCTATCGGCCAATGTGACATACCATTGCTGAAGTAGAAGCTGGATTGTCATTAAGATGGAGGTGGAAACGATAAAGCCGGAGAATCCGTAGTGATACGAATTAGTGATACGAATTTTAAGTGAATTCGCTCGAGATTGGAGGTTATGTGACGATATTCTCGATTACGCAGAGTCGTTGATGAAAACGGAATTGCCATAATGACCACCGAGGTATCAATGTGTGGCACAGTAGCCGATCGCTTAGAGCTGTCATCCCGTAACGTTCACCGTGTGCTGAGCGCGCTGGTTCGAGCCCCCGTAGCTCCGAAACTGGATTAATGAAAACAATAATATTCTTATTCAATCCAGTTTCGATCCAGCTATCATCTATGTATAATCAGGCCCGCCGAGAGAGGGCAGAGGGGGCAACTGCCCAGGGGCCCGGCGATGTTTGGGGGGGCACGCAATCAAATTATGAAATGAAAAAATACTCAATTTTTTTATTTATTCCTTTCTAAACATAATATTACTAACACCTAATTACACTCAGTACAAACTCTAACCATCTAAATATTACCTTTAATACTCTTTCTGCAGTGTCTAACGCAAGGACTTTCTTCAGCCAAATTATGCTTCTGCCTTTTACTATAAAGTAAATAATTGATGTAGGCCTTAATTTATTTCGTAACTATGGAATAGAAACACACATCTGGAGCAAATGACCGAAAAGATAGAGCTAGCTCAATTAAAAGTCACATTGTTTAAATTTTAAATTTCGGAGAGGACAAATAGGAGCTCTTAATCACTTCTACCTTCCTTGGTTCTAAAGAATTGAGAACACGTGAACATAACAAAATGAACGAAAATGAAGGTAGCGGTAAGATATGTCAGTATAAAAAAAATTGATGAGATTTTTTAACTTCCTGGGCCATATATGCACAAACGATAGAAACCGTTAGCTGTAGGATAAAGCACCAGCTCACGAGAAAAGCGACGGTCATGAAAATTTGTATAAGTAGGTCCAAATTTTAATTGTATAGAATGACGAGATTCAAAAAGAAGATTTCTCCGAGGAAAGGATATAGAATCTCAGATGGATTAAGAAATTGTTGCAAATGTGAAGTACCGAAACGAATTTGAGCAGCGGTTTTATTTTGGGGCAAAAGAGGAATTCTTTTCAGCTGGTCTTCACACAAAATTTACTACCAAACGAGTGGAAATTTGTTGGAATTAACCTGCTGTTACCATTATGGTCCAGTGCCGATATGATCCAGTACAAGAAGTACATGTTTCTAAAGTCAAACAATCTCAAGAAAATAGACAACGCCTTCAGGCTCACCATCTTTCAGGAGATTCTCAAAATAACTTGAAAGTTGTTCAAGAAATTCACGTAGACATAGTTGTAGTTTTATATACCAATTTTTTTATTTTTCCATATATGGCACATGTTGTTTAGAGGCCCGTAAATGTTCTGCCCAAAGACCCGGAATTTCTCTTGGGGCCCTGGATACAATATACCTAGATGATAGCTGAATCGATAAGCCTGAATAGGAGCTGGATTGATGAAAATAATTGTCAAAGAAAACGTTGAAAAATCAGTTAATCTAGTTCCCAGAATCCCGGGAGCTTGTTAACAAAGTACACGTCAAAATTGATGCAAGGGTCACAAGTAACGAGCGTCAAATGGCTGCAAACTTATTTTATCTATTTCTGGTTTATTACATTATCGACTATACAACAAAAACGTGTTCTTACGTTTCAACATCCCTAATGGCTCTGCCGTTAAATTCTAACGACCTACACAGAAGACAAAAAATTGCATAGATACTGCAAAAATATCGCTCTCTGACCCAATAATGTGGTAAAAACCCTCAATTTGACTCCCTCGTAGCAAATATTAAACAACAAAGCATTCTTCGCAGTCAACACTGCAAATAATTCTTGCTAATAAATTACAAACCAATTTTTTCAAAAACCTACAGCACTTTGACATCCCATTTCTTAAAGAAAAATCACCTGATTTTTCCGGTTCGATGAAATGGAGTTAAGTGCAGCCAAGTTTCTCTTTCCACGTTGAACGTCTCATGTAAATTAATTATTCATTTCATAGAGGAATGGTTGCCATACTATTACCTCTAGAGCAATACCTGAACACACATCCTTTAGGATGATGATAATGGTCTTTGTTATCACTCAGTGTTGTTAAACTGGAACTACTACGGCAACAGCATGGTCAACGACTGATATATCAAACATCGGCGTTGCTGTGGTTACCCACATCTAAATATCCTTCGCTCATTTCAGTATTCAAAAGTTGTCAAAACGAGCGCATCAAAACACCTGAGCAACGAACTTGTGGGATATGAATCAAACAACGAGAATCACGAAATACAATATGCTCTGCACGTCGCCCCAAACAGCCTATCCACGAAACAACTTAAAGACCCCAAAACCTAACCTTAGTTTGCCTAAATTATATCCCCTCAAACCTAAACCTATAATACCTTCCCAGAAAACTCCACCGGTGTAAAGACTGCCCTACTTACACGGACACAAGCACTCAGACGGTAGTATGGTGATAAAAAATTAGAGAGGTTGAAAATTTTTATTATTATATTATATTAACATCTTCTGAGCAATCTGCCGTTATTGCGTATATTTAAGTGACTGCCAGATTTATCGGCTTCTCGTAATGTCTTGCTGCAATTATTCTTGAATTAACTGGTCTCTATTCTTTCCATGCTGTGTTATTTAAAGGCCCGTCAGTATGTTGGTTAGCGTATCTTCTACTACCGACATAAATGGCCTACGCCGGTGTAGTGGGTTTATGTTGGTAATTCTAAGAGAGCCTATAAAAACAATGATCTTAAAGTATTTATTGAATACTACTTCAGTAGCGTCCACTTCAAGTAACTTCTATCTTCTCTCGTTCTTTTCCAACGACATACCCATTCTTTCCTTTTCTGCCTTTTTCTTAATTCCTTTCTGGCCACTTGAGATAGACTACGTATAAAAAATCTATAACATCCGGCGTCTCATTAGAGTTATTATTACAAGCATCACGAATTCAAGATAGCGAGGTTCAACGACGTGGCCTTTTTGACCGTTATATTATAGAACACAGAACATCTTCAGAGTACCATTCGAAACAATTATAATTTACTCCTTGTCAGTTTCAACCGTTTAAGCTGTTCTACCACATGTTCCGTAGAATAGGGCGTATATTAACTGTGTGTTAATTTTCCTCCAATGTCAGAATTGCCTGAATGGGCTCAGAGCTTCTTACTCTTCCTATAAAAACAATGATCTATCTTAAGTATTTATTGAATACTACTTCAGTAGCGTCCACTTCAAGTAACTTCTATCTTCTCTCGTTCTTTTCCAACGCCCTACCCATTCTTTCCTTTTCTGCCTGTCTCTGACATAGTTCTATAAACTCTTGAACGCAGTTCATACATTTCAGTTCACTTACATTTTCTATCGTGATTATTACCATTAGTACCCTATCGCGCATACATATATTTGTGTGAGTTAGTTATCTTCTACTCCCAACGTATTCTTAGAATCCGGCTGAATCGAACATCAGTAATCTCTTTCTGTCTCTCCTCTTTAATGAAGAGAAGGGACAGAGCGGATGATGACCATTTTTGTTTTTTGTGCTTATATTTGTATTCCTCCACACTTTTTGAACGCAGTTCATACATTTCAGTACACTTACATTTTCTATCGTGATTACTACCATTAGTACCCTATCGCGCATTCCATAAAATTATATCGTTTTTGTTTTGATAATCAGTTGAGTGTCCGCGTAATGCTGGAATATTTGCCACTTGAGTTAGACTATGTATATAAAATCTATAACATTCGACGTCTCATGAGAGTTATTATTACAAGCATCACGAATTCAAGATAGCGAGGTTCAACGACGTGGCCTTTTTGACCGTTGTATTATGGAACACAGAACATCTTCAGAGTACCATTCGAAACAATTATAATTTATTAGGGGTATTCTGTCCCAATTTCGTACCGACGTAGATCAGTGATTTATTGAAATGTCGGACGCTATTATCAAATCTATCGCTTTTAATGACCTTAATACACATTAATTGCTGGCCTGAAACTGTGTGCAGACGTTTGTAGTCGGTTTATTGCGTTGTATATTGCGCTGCATTCGAAGTCGAAAACGATGATTAATACGATATAAACGTGTGAATATTTTTGTGATTAGCTCAATTCTTAAATGCGTCTGTCGAAGGAGATCGAAATCGATTATAAAAATGTAGTCTGTTCCGAGGTTTCATTTGAACCACACCGCGTCATTGTCTTTTCTTTCGCATTCATTAACAGTCATTCGCCGTTGAAGAGTGGTAGGGAATGTCGTCGTCTAAACAGCCAGGGAAAATGGATGAATGGCGCAACGAGCAGCCCATAGACAAAGAGCGTGGAATTAATGCGGAGATGCCAACGTTCCAAAAAGAAGAGCACATGAGATTTAAGAAGGACAGAACCAACCAGACGGTCTGCGCTTCATCGGAAGGCTTTGTGAGCGAATCTCTCGAAGACGTTCAGCAACTGATGATACGTGAACTGATTCTCCGACTCTCGTCAGTCATTACCAACTGGCTAAAGTTTATTGTCGTTGTCGTGTGCGTAGTTGGTATTAGTGCCTATGTTTCATATGCTCTATATTACAGCTATAACGAAAGCGTTGTAATTCTTGTTCTGGCCGTCCTGTCCTTGTCCGCTCTAACTGTTCGGCTTGTGTGGCGAATCTTGTCTGATAGAATTCTCATTCTATGGTCAGCAACAAAGTTCCCAAGGCTTGTCAGGCATCGGATTATCATCAGTCGGTTAGTATGCACGCAGGTCAAAGTTTGGCTTAGTGGTATTACTTAAAGCCAAGCGATGGCACAAATTTACAGTTCAGTTTATTTAATATATTGACAACGGAATTCCTAAAGGAATTCATTAGTTTACTATAACATATTTAAAAGATAAGTGTTCAAATGGGAACGTTGTTCATGCAACGCAACATCGATTTTGGTGGTATAATAAGTGGATAATATTGCTTTGATATTTCTTCCCGCGTATTGCACCTGCGACGTGTCTGTCGAGTTGCTTATCCAGCGTTCAACAAATTTTACATGTGCACATTGAATGTTAACATTACTCTCCGCTGAGCACAGTCATATTTTATTTTAATATATTGAAACCATGGTCAAATTCTCTTCAGTGAACAGACAGCGTTACTCTCCGCTTCAAAGAAGCCAGTTACATTGGCATAGAAATAGCCATGGAAATTAAAGGCTTCATCGGGAATTTGTGATCCTGTCTTTAGATCTTTATCTTCAGTCTGAGTCCCAACAGTTTTCCGGAAAATTTAGGCGGATTTTTATCATCAAGTTATAAAATGTCAACATATGATTATCACTTAAACAACATTATTTGTGAAAAATCATTACATTTGTACACACATTCTCCTTGTGTAGCAAGTCAGTCTAATTTACTAATCAGACAAAGGTAAACAAATAAAAACCTTATCAATGGGACATTGGCAAAAGCCTGTATTTTTTTAAAAACCCCTGTATATTGGGATGCTGGATCTAGTGACGTTTTCTTATGTTGGCTATTGTTCGTGAGATTAATGGTCACATAGCACTCAACCATGACCAACCATGACCAACGTTCACTTTTACGTGTGCATGCTGGAAGCTAACAATGGTAACAGGTATTACATGCTGATCATTCTATAACCCTGCGACTCCTTGTTTCACAATCGGCAGTACAACTTGCAGCCAGTTGCCAACGGGTATGTGGATTTCTTGTTATAGATAAAGAAAATTCAAGAAACCACATAAACTGATAGACCTTAAATTTGAAATTATCCTAAAATAATAATTACACAAGGCACGTGTTTGTCTACCTGTCATATTTAAGGCGCGTGACTGGACAGCAGTTGACCCTAGATGTTTTCGTTGCAAGAGTTGTACAAACAAGTGTTATGCAGTTATTCAATAGATAAAACTCGATTTTTAATCGGTTGAGTCGCCGTTACTGATATACGCGTATCAGCAATGTTTGTTCAGAGAACGTTTCACGGATATAAACTTTGCGACGACCGCTGAATTGCCTTGCCTCCGGAGCGCATGTTGTAGCCTTACTGTGCAATGGTAAGGGGACATGAAAGAAGAATATTTTATCTCGTGCGCACGAGATAACAACTCGTTCCATCGACTTAATAAGTCGTGCGCACGACTTATTTGACCAATAGCAGGCCGACTTATCTGTGACGTAAACACACTTCTATTTTAGTATTTATGGGGAAACACATAGTTCTATAAACGAAACAATGTCTAAGACATAGAGTGTTTCGGGCATTCCATTCTAAACTAAAATCTCACCTTTTTAATAACTTTTACCCAGACTCATTACTTGACATCTGTCACTCCTCGACAAAAGCGATGCCCTCCTTAACAGCTACTCCGCCTCCATGCTGACCTTTTGGAAACTGAACTCTGACCTCCCACGGACTATCATTTGGACAACCCTTTCGATTTGACGCAGCGCTCCTGAATAAGCTGGTGTCCTGCGCATAGCTTTCAAGTGACGCTTTAGAAGCTTTAGCTTTTTGACGCTTTAGTCTGAAGATTTCGATTACTACTACTATAGGGGTGTATAATATGTGGTGTGAAAGGCTTTGGCCTATAAGGAAGGCATTTTAAAGCTACAATGTTATTTGTGATGCCGTTTGTACGCTGAGCGTGTGCCAGACTGGGGATATCACTCTGCAGAGGAATATGAAAACGAAAATGAAAATGATGTTCAGACTGACAGAGCTAAAATGCTGACAATATCAGATAGAGTTATCCCCGCGATTTGTCGTAGAGTTGTGTTGTGGAATCTGGGACGCTAAAACGACAAATCGCCGTTGTCCCATTTCAACCCCGTTGCCAATTGTTGCAGCGACGCCATTATATCCCCGAAATAGAAGTTTGCATACGTCACAGAAAGTCGGCCTGCTATTGGTCAAACTTCTATTTCGGGAAAGTCGTGGGAACGAGTTTTTATCTCGTGCGCACGAGTTAAAATATTCTTTAGGGGATCCGTAGAAACGGGTTGAATCTTGAGTTATTATCTGACCTCTGATTCGTCAAGGGTTAACAGCTAGTGTTTTAATAATTAATAGATAAAGTTGAATGAGTAAATGATATAAATAACAATTAAGCAAAGAAATACTGCTCGAGATCGCAGCCGCTCATTTGCTATCGCCATAGCATACCGTTGAGGGGGAAAAAGCCGGAGGCATACAGTATCCCTGCATGCAAATACCACAAATATTGCAAAATGCATATGGAATGTTAAGGTAGCTTCTTCGTTGCAAAGCTATCAGGAATAAACATACAGTCTTGGCCATAAGTTTGCTAACACCCAATTTCAGGCATATTTTCCACAGTTTTCATGGTTTCTGGGTTTTTTCTGAGCCATTTTCTTATTTATTGTGCTTTTTCTGCTATCAACTTTATCTCATCAGAGAACATCTATATTAAATTGTTGGGAAATAAATCTAACTTTCATACTTTTTTATTTGTGTCCTTGTTTGCTGTCATTTCAAGCAATAATCCGTAAAAAGGTCGTACAAAGGCGGATGCTCTAGTAACATACCGTTTGACTGATTTTATTGCAGTTATTGAGGCCTTAAACTACATAATTTGTGCTCTGTGAACGATATTAGGTAAAGTGTGAATTACTCTGTAGTGTTAAAACACATTAGCCTTCTCTTTGTGAAGATGGATCCCTGATTTCAATTTCTTTTGTGTGCACTACTGAGCTGGATTGTCAAGTACTCAAAAACTGCAATAAAATGGATCTCACGGCAAGTTACTGGAGCATCCACCTTTGTACAAACCTTTATGCATATTCATGCTTGAAATGACAGCACACTGGGGCACACATTTTAAAAGTTTCAAATTCATACACATATATATATATATACTATTTTACAACAATAGATGTTGTCTGGTGAGATGATGTTGATGGCAGAAGAAGAACGACAACTAAGAAAATAGGTCAGAATAAAACCAGAAACCATGAAAACTGTGGAAAATATGCCTTGAAATTTTGTGTTCGCAAACTTTTGGCCATGACTGTATGTTTATTCCAGGTAGCTTTGCAACGAAGAAGCTGCCTTAACATTCCAGAAACATTTTGCAATATTTGTGGTATTTGCATAAGCACTGTATGCCTCCGGCTTTTTCCAACTTGAGGGTGTGCTATGGCGATAGCATATGAGAGGCTGCGATCTCAAGTGTCAGGATGTGAAGGAGGGTGGTCGTCATTGTGGTCGGCGATTGGCAGTTCGAACAATGCGTGGACATGCCGAGAAGTGCGTTGTCTGGCAAATCGGTGGTCTCAATGAGAAACGTGTCATACGGTTCATCTTCTGGATGCTCTGCATCATTCGGATTCTGCATCGGGGTTGATGATTTTGTTATATGTTTGCGTGTTGGCGTTAGCTCCGCACAAGTATACTACGAGTTCTCCTCTGCCTCTGTTTTGATCGATTTCATTTTTCTTATCTTGGTGCCCAGAATGCCTGCAACCTCTGCATCGTTTCAAGTCGCACTCGGGCCCCGTCAGCTCCTGCAGCTGCAGATTTTTATCACTTGTTCGAACGTGATGAAACGCAATTTCTCTGAAACAATCGACTTTATGAAAACGTTATTTGCCGTTTTGTCATTCGGATATCCTATTGGACTCCTATAGTTGCCCAATCACAAGCATCCACAAAGAATGCTTTCGTCAGTATTCAAAAACTTGAGAGAGCAGGAAATTATTTGACGGTGTTAAATTTTAAAGGTTTCAATCGAAGAAACGGAAATATCCAGATTTGGAATTGTCAAGGACACGACGCAGTGATGAAATATCCGTTACAATGTTTACCAAAACGGTCGTCAGATATGGAAGAAACGCAGGACTTTGATATTGAATGCTCTGGCAATTCAAGCGTAGCGAATAGAAGTTGAATGTCGAAGCAATTTCGAATTCAATATCATCCGAGCATGAACTTCGTATCGATTCACCGACGTATTTCCTAAGATGTTCAACGCATTCATGCATAAAGCATTACAACACTTTAAAAGTTTCCCTAAACAGAAGTCCGATAAAGCAGTGGTTCTTAAAGTGGTGGTTAAATCATTTCGTTGCATTCGCAAGTGATGGGGCCAGTGTTATGCTCAGCAGAGAGTCTGGCGTCGCTAGTATGATTGTGGATAAATATCCTATTGTTATAGTCTGGCACTGCTTGAATCATCGGTTAGAACTAGCGGTGTCAAATGCTATCAAGGAAGTTACAGTAATAAATCACTTCCAAGCGTTTTTGATAAACTGTATTCGATTTATAGCCGTTCGCCAAAAAATCAACACAAACTTGACTGTTGTGCTGACGAAATTGGTCAACAACTGAGGAAAATTGGAAGAATTTTTGGCGTGCGATGGGTCTCGAGCTCTTATCGAAATGTGTCAGCTGTATGGAAGAATTGCCAGTCGTTGTGCATGCATTTTGAGAATGCTTGCTGTGACACACACAGAAATTCTCAAGATCGAGCATCATTTCTTGGACTGTGGAAACGTATTCGATCCCCAGAATTTGTTTTCGAGCTCGGGCTTAGGCATGACGCATTATACGAGCTGTCGAGTTTATCGCTTCTGCTGCAGGAACGTGGAACGTCAGTATTATATGCTGACAAGCTGATTCATCGCAGCATTTAGAGTTTTGGAAACGATGAGAGAGAAACATGGCATTAAGACTCGAGAGGCAATGGACCCTGCCGAAAATTTAATATTTCGTGGTATAACTTGCCAAAAATAACAAGTTACTCACCATAAATCACGAACAGTTTTTTACCAATCTGGTGAACAATATGCAAGCAAGGTTGTTTACAACACAGTCATCACAAGTACGCAGTGAGATTGACAAAAAATCGAACACATGTAAGCAGCAGTACGAAGACTTAATGCGACAGTTTGGTGTGCCAGAGGCGTCTTAATCATTGACATATCTTTGATATGATGGCAGAGGAATTGCGAGCGGAGTGAGAAACTTAAACAGCAGTTTGGAAAGCTGGCTAAAAAACTGTCTTAAGGGGACTGCTGGGGAATAGTTGTTGGAGTTGAAACTGAGAAGGTGGAGAGAGAGAAAGTGAGAGAGAGAGAGAGAGAGAGAGAGAGAGAGAGAGAGAGAAGCGAGAGAAGAGAGAGAAGAGAGAGAGAGAGTTGTGTAAGATTAAGAAGTTAGCAGGGTTGGTAGTTATGAAGAACGGAATAGCCTACTACCGCCATATCTCCTATTCGTGAATACGTACTCCGATACTAAAGATACGCCTTGCATGATATTCGCAAAGGTTGGAGTAGGCTACGCCATGGAATAACTTCGCCAGCAGACAGAATGGCGCCGGGAATATTCCTGCAGACGTCATCATTTAAGTGGTTATAGGTTAAGCGCATGCGCAGAATTGTTTATAGCAGTGGTTCTTAAAGTGGTGGTCCGCGGACCGGCGCCGGTCCGCGGAGCTCAAGTCACCGGTCCGTGAAACAATCACTAAAAATTAAAAATTTATTCAACTTATTTCAGGAAACACACAAATAATTCTAAATATATTTTAAATTCAAAAACATTTATACATTGAAATTATTATTTAGCTTAATTTGCAAAAAATCAATCTAGAATCTAGATCTAAAGTTCCCATTATCGCCACACCGTCATCGCTAAGGCATAGGAACGACTTCGATCACCTAGCGATTGAAATTGCAACCCAACTGAACACAACCATTCTTATGCCAGCTGTTTGTTCTTTGTTGATAGAATTGAGCGATAATTTAAGAAACGCTATCGTATGAATATTTTTGTTTATTTGTAATGAGACAATTTTAAAAATGAAATCAATTTATAGTTATATTAACAATGAATAACATATGTAATCATGTAAATTCGTAAAAAAACGTTTATTGATTTTGAGTCTAAATTTTAGACACTATTTCGTATTAGTTAGATTTTAGAATAACTTCAATAAAATATTAAGATATTATAGGCCCTATAGGAGCTTCTTCCTCTAATTTCCCATTATTTTGGATACGATTGCCAGATAAAATTTTGCATTTCTAATTGGTGGTCCGCCAACAACTTCATAAATATACAGCCGGTCCCTGTTTCTAAAAAGTTTAAGAACCACTGCGATAAAGTGTGTTGCAGTATAAATTCCAAAAATAGTGACTATTGCGGCATATGAACAAAACGGGTGTATTAAATGGATGATTCAAATAAAGGACGTGCATGCATCTGTAATTGCTGTGAAACGTGCTTGTAGGTGTGCCTGGGCTTTGGTTGCTGTATTCGTCGTCATAGTTGTTGGTGTGAGTGCCTCAGAAGCTCCAGTGAATCTAATTTCCCTCGCTGGACTTTTCACTCTGCTTATCGTCAGCTTCGCCATCTCATCTAACCCTGGGAAGGTCAAATCTTACCATTTGCTGACTATGTCGTCTCGACAGGCACAATTTGCTGACGGTTTTTATTATTTAGTGCGCGTGATTGTCGGACGATAAGAGTAAATAGAAGATTGCATGAGACAAATAGTGACTTCGAACTTCGAATACAACGCCGGTGATTGAAAATATTAGTGCTATAACCGCAAATAACGCGGAAGCGCATTATACTTCTGTCAAGGATAGGACATGCTGCTGCATAATGAGAGGGTGAGAGGCCGTAATTAGAATAAAAATGATTAGAATAAAAATGAATCCATTCCGTCTGGGAGGAAGTAACTAGTAGATTTTCTGGTCTATGGTAAAATCTAGGTATAATTAGTTAAATTTAAAAGTTCTCTTTGACTCAATAAATCCTTAGTAATTCCGATATGTTAGGTGGCAGGCAAATTTGTACAGTTTGTACACAAACGATAGACAATAAACGATAGGTGACATTTTATATTTTATTAAACAAAAATAAAATATGCATTGCTTATTCCGATATGTCCATGACTGGACACTTCAAATATTGCATTAATTTTGCACAGGAAATCAACAAACTGTTGTGATTTTCAGGTGCCGTGGAATGTTGTCTGGGCTTGCTGCCTGATTCAGCAGGTGATGGCTGTTGTGGTTATGCGATGGGATGCTGGAAATGAAGTCGTATCATGGCTGGCAAATCTCATCACATGGTTCTTGAACTTTGCTCAGTACGGAGCCAGAGCTGTCTTCGGAGAGACTTACACAGACCACTCGTTCGCCATGGCGGTAGTAATGTTGTCCGTCAGTCACACAATTTATTATATTTCTATTCGTAGACACAGCTACGAATGGCTTAGAACACCAGATATCCCAGACCAAAAAACAGTGCTGAAGATCTCAGATGAAATGAGTTGGTGGTGAACAATCTTTAATTTGCAACTGACATTTTGCTAGAAGCAAATTATAAATTATAAACTATAAATAGAACGACAGGATATCAATAAAAAAGACTAATAATAAATACTAAATACTAAAAAAGACTAGTAAACTCATCGCATAACGGAGACAAGTAAAGTGGCAGACATGACTTGAGATGAACACATATCACAAGCATTAGGACATATTTGATTCTTAAATATAGCCAACTATATATATAATATTATATATAATTATATATATTATATATATATACATATATATATAAGCTCCAAAGCGTATATGCGCTTTGGCGCTTAATGCAAAGACGAGTCTACCAGACTACCATGGTGTAAACTGGACGTGTCTGATGATCTGTTGATAATGTTGTTTCACAATGGCGCCAGCCTTGCGTACAAGCAGAATGAGGACAGTTAGAACATCTTCTATAATTAAATAATCCATTAAGAGTTTCTTCCCAAAAATATTAAAGACATTTCATGTTGGAAGTACTTTGTTACAAAATCTAAAAGAAAATTGTCAGGCATTAGAATTAGTTTGGCTTACTTTGCCTTTGCCACCGAATGGAGCTGATGGTGATGATGATTGTAACTATGATTCTGCTGCCGCAGATGATGACGACTAGCATCATTTGAGATTGCATTGCATTGTTTTTTGCTGCTATCGACATTACGATGGTCTAGGTAATGCCGGTTTTGTGCTTCTTCATGGCTGTCACGTCACTTTTGACTCAGTTGGGAGTGGTGCAGGTTGTCGTTGGTGTAATTGGTTCACTCCTCAGCATCGTCACTCGAGTCACAAAGGCAGAGACGTTCGTCTCTATCGCCGCTGTCTTCCTCGGACCGGTCAGTCAGATTATTTGATTCTTAAATCCATTGGCCGATCTGAATACTTCAAGCTACGCGTTTGAGCTTGCGATTAGATGAAGTTTCAAATTGCACAACTTGTATTATTATTGTGGCAGACCGGGGGGTTCGAACTCTAGTCTCTAGTCCCAGGATGGCAACTCCTGTTCCTTGAGTGGACAACTTGGACTGGACGGTCCTAATGGTATTTTAGGAGATTACTTTTGAATAAGTTCCAACCTTTTTGGAATTAACTTATGAAACGAATCGTTTATTGACACAACAGTAAGTCCTTTTCACTGTCAGCACACTGGTTCTCGTATAAAACTCAACACAGAATACGCCCAGTCGAGCGCCGCAAAACTTTAGACGTCGTTAATCCATGGTCTGACGAAGAAGAACGATTAAGACGCGACGCAGAAAACTCGCAGAAACAGACTACGCAACAGAAAACGTCACTTAATTAAATTGTATATTATTGAGGATCGTAGTGGATCCTAATACCACAGATACGCAACGCACACACATTGCAGAAGCCAACAAACAAGAAGCTGCAAGAGGACCTGAGGAAACCGCTAGAGAACCACTGTGGCCAAGAGAACTAACGGGAACCAAAGGCGGAGCTAGAGAACCGATGGAACAAAGGGAACCAAGAGAGCCAACGGAACAAAGACAACCGAAGAGCCGAACCGAGGAACCAGAGGCCAGAATCGAGTGAACCAATGGAAATCAAAGGGAGCCGATTGAACAAAGGATTGAACAAAGGAACTAAGAGAACCAAATGAAGCCAAAAGACAGAGCTAGAGAATAGACACTTAGACTTAAGATACTTAGACAAACGGAACCAAGAGAGCCGAGTGATTTAGAAGCGCTGCAATAACATAACAGGGATAAATAAAAACTTGTCGTTTGTATAAATGTCGATTGTAATTGTTTTATTTTAATATCAGACAATGTAAAACGCTCAAACTATGTTCGGGTGTTTATAACATGAAACTTATATTATACAATTATGTCGCTATCATTGTTGCGATTGTGCAAGGATACTCCAATTGTGATGATCAAGTCAATGCTTCGAACGATGACGATATCGCAGCTGCACACCCTCTTCTGCACGAGTCTAGCGACCATTGACGCTGGCATGTTCCCTGTGTACGAATCAATTGGGGTAGGTATGTTGGATAGGTATAAACGATTAAAAAAAGTACAAGATACTTATACTCATTTACTACTCATTACGCGTGATTCTTAAGCGATGTAAAACTGTAACGTTAGAGCATGCAAAGTGTTTTGCTGCTGGATAGTATTGGTTTTCCAATAGATTTTATATATTCTGCCAGGTTGCAGAAGCTTCTTTGAATTGGTGTCCCTATCAGAAGGAATTCACTATTATAATTACTATTACTAGTCGAGAATCTGTTGGTGGGTCAACGTGTGTGCGCCAGCCTGCCACCAGCTATTCTTCTGGGTATTTCTTACTTTGCACACCAGTTTGTATCGGCCTATCCTACCTTTCTAATTTGATGGGTCTGCCATGACAGATTCCAGTCAGTCAACTGATGTCGGCTTCTCTGATGTCGGCTCCGGCCGCAATCGTCTTCTCGAAGCTTCTTCTGCCTGAACCAAAGAAATCTGTGCTCAGCAAAAAACTTATCTTCGAAAAGAGGTAGTATCCGTTTGAATCTGTTGCTTCGTCCACCTTTTGCACCTTGCCATTTACGCGTTATCCTCTTTTATTATTATTTTCGTCACTTCGAACATTAGTTCATAATCGTAGTGCGCATCGAATCTTGTTCATCGTAATACACTCTGCCTTTTCGTCAATACTGTTACGCCGTAATCCTAACCCAAGTTGACCGATGGCGCAACATCTGAAGTGAAACAGTAGTTGAAGATCCGATCGAGGACTAAGATTATAAATTCAATTGGCTATTTGTTCTAAATTGATCCAGTGTTTAAAAAAAATGTACTGAAGAATGGAATCAGACTTTACAGATGTGTTTAACCAGTTACACATTAATCCAGTAACACATGGCTGTAAAACCAACACCGTAATCAATGACAATGGCGCAAGCGTTAGAATTTAAAACGTTATGAGAAATCAAATGGAAATTGGGTATTAACCAAGGAACTAATATCATGAATCATTATCATGAATAATGAATTGAAACCAGCTTTGGTGTGCACAAAGGTGATTTTGAGCTACAGGTCCAAAATCATCACGCCAAAAATGAAAAAGAAAAATCCAGTTCAAGTTGACTGATCGCGAATCCAAGGATATTTGGCATGTTTGTTCGTCTTGTTTTTGTGAAACCGTAGAACGATGCTGTTACAGCACTTTCAACATACAGTTGACAGCTGCAATTGGTTACAAAACAGACGATATCTTTATAAGATGCCTTAACGGCAGAAAGCAAAGCCAAGGCTCAAAGATACCACAAAACTGTCTGAAACAAATTCAGTATACTGGCTTCACGGATGGCAGAGCTGAAAGGGAAATCGCTTTAATCGACAAAGTGTAATGCCACGCTTAAAAAGGACGACGAACAGAAGAAGTTTATTCTGTGACTTGTTGTAAGCCAAGAATTTCAATCTTCTCCAAGTTCTCTAGAGTCTAGCTACATAATAAAAAACACTGTCAACTGGATTGACCACAAAATAATATTTGTTTTCAGTAGAATTTGGCTTGACAGTTACAAGGAACAAAACAAGTCTTGTTTTATTTAGACCCATCCTAATGTGTTGAACGTTCTATTTCAGAAACTACAGTGGTTTGTTAGACGCGTTCGTAAGTGGAGCCTGTGCTTCAGTGTCCGTGATCGGTGTCACTCTAAGTGTTCTCATTGTATTTGTGTCAGCGCTTGATTTCGTCAACGCTACGATGACCTACTTTGGACAACGAGTAGGTATCCAAGACCTCACCGTGCAGGTAGGTTATCTATTGTACTCTCATGCAAACTTAATTTATCCGTTATTTGCAAAAGTAATGCAGCAACTTGGGCATTCAGTTGGTCCCGTGTAAACTCAACTATGAGAAAATGAGCCGTTGCATTTTATTAATTTGCTTGTAATAATAATTATTAGGCAAAAGGGTGGTCGAGCAACGGCGTCGGCCCTCAAACGAGAAACCTTTCCCCCATTTTTCTTGGCAACGGGAAACGCTGGACTCAAACAAAATCACTGGCATGTAGACCTCCAAGCTATCACAGATTGTGGGCGCCAGTGGCGTTGCGAGGCAAAGTGCCGCCTGGGACGAAGGTACAAAATATCGCCTCTGCCTATTATTTCCATCACTTTATTCTTGTGCATATCCTGAGATAATGTGCAGTCCTATTTCCTGAATACTTACGCTACTAAATGCACAACACACTTGTTTTGAGTGTTTTCATTATATACTTTATGATTCAATTTAGTATTCAATTCAGTTAGTAACGGCAAAATCGTCATAACTAAAACTGTATTTTAATGAGTTATCATTTTATATAAAAATAAGACGATAGAATAAGATGGTATTAATTAAGAAATAAACCACTTACAAAGCAGTGAAAAAGCAAGCCTCACAATAAAGAGAAGTTCCTTTTCTAAAATGTGCCTTAGAGCAATTTGAGCAGAAGATGTATTGCATGTATTGTAATTAGCCTTCAAGTTATTTGTATTGGTTTACAGTTCATCTTAATAGGTCTATTTTTTTGAAAAAAATATTTGTGTGCTCACATTTAATTCTTGTATGCGCTGCCTCCGCGATCCGTGCGCGCGCGCACAGCTTAGATGTAACACTGTTGAGCAGTCCTGCTTTCTGAATACTTCCGGTACTAAATGCTGCCAATTTAATCTAAAAAACGTACAAAAGTAAGAAAATCACACATTTTAAATTAATATTTCTTTATCTTTAACTGGAGTTAAGTGTAAACATATAATTTAGTAATAATAATGTCTAAATTCTCTGTTGAGCCATGTTTATCAGGTCCTTGCATAGGCGACATAGGACGACTGATTAGCTAAATTGGCTCAACCCATGTTCTCTGCCACCATCGAGATATATATATATAACTGTCATTGGGACTGTGAGGAAATGACTGAAACTATTGATAACTGTTCCTGGAGTTTCACTCTGAAAGTATAAGTTACAAGTAGGAGTTATAAGTTATAAGTAGGAGCAGTCCCTTAAGTTAGTGGTTCTTAAAGTGCTGGTCCGCGGACCTCCAGTGGTCCGCGGAAAATGTTTGGTAAAACAAATTATTTTTACACTTGTTTAGACACTAATTTAACATTAATTTAATTTATTCATAAATTTTACAAATGAAACTAAATCTAAATTAAAAACTAATACATGAGAGTGTAGTGCCCTTAAGATTACTATATAATAGTTCTCGATCAGAAGGTTACAAGCCTTGCATCGTAACACGTGGCAGTAGGAAATAATTATATAATTTAGAAAGAGCTTTTGTAAGACACTAGACATGTTGTAGTTTTAAATAAGTATATTGTGACAATGTAATTCAAAGTTAAATCAACGATTCTATTTACATAAACGGCACACTTAATGAATATCTAATCTTATCTGACACTTAATGCCGAATTCAGACAGTTCAGTTTCTTCAAATGTATCTTCGATTCTTCTCAAGTAGATCATTGACTTTGCAGGACTATTCCAGGACATTAGTCAAAAGTTGTCGAACCACGTGGACTAGACTTCCTATATTCCAATCGTCCTTGAATGTTAAACAAATGCCGTTACTTCCCTATACGAGTACTTGGTGCCGATAATTCCCAGTCAACGTAATCCGAAGTAGACGTTAAATAACGAAAGCAATGGAACTCTAATACTTCGCAATCGCTAGATATTATTTAAAATCGCAGTCTGTCACTGACTTTCAAAAGCTTGATGACGACGACTGTTCACCAACGACTTATGCCCAATCGTTGCCCAAATAACTCCCAGGAAGTTATGGCAGCCTTCTCTACACATCGACTAAGAGCACTACGATAATCATGACGATTCATCTAGCTTCTTTTCTATTGCAACTTGAGTTAGCATCTCGATAAATACGGGAGCCGCAGTTTTCCGCTGTACAATATCTCGCTCAACTTACTGTTTTCACTTCAAAGTTCGATTTCGTGAATGCCTAATTCGACCTAGTATCTTCTCATTGGCTGATCATGACATCATCACGTTGAATATATAATTAAATTCACAATGGCGCGCCTTTTATTTGTTGATTTGATCGTTCAGACGTGAAACGCTTATGTAGCGCTATGTTTTGTTGGACGTTGTCTAACAATTAATTATATTAAATTAAAATGCCGTTCTGAATGAACTAATTAAACGCGTGCCATAATTAAGTTAAACTTGCTTATTCTGTGCTTACCTATATTAAATAATCAACAGTTCATTTGTAAAAGAGAAGCAACGCTATAGAGAGTACGACATAAACTCGTAGAGGCATTTAAGCGTCGTCTGGCACTGTGGCCACCGTGAACAGATTATTCCAGGCAAAATACAGTTTGACCTAGAAAATTTGCTACAGAAGCTTTTTTGAACGGTTTCCTGCACAGAATTCAATGCTGAATAACTTACTGAAAATTCAACAAAATCCGACCATGGGGTAACTCCCCAAAAATGGATTTTTAGGGGTGAAACGTTCAACCTAGAAGAAACTGGTCATAAATCAGCCAAATATTGTTATAAGGTCATAAGGTGATTCGGAAAGAACAATAGAGTCAAAACTATAATGTCAATGGTCATGTCAAGGTCAAAAGGTTAAAATGATGGTAAAATAGCCATAGCTCAGCCAAATATTGGTTGTATTTCTATGCATTAGCTCGGACCGGTAAGGGCTACATTAGAGAAGACCCATTATTCAATGGCTGTCATGCTTAAAGATCATTTCAAGGTCAATGTAATGGGATGCTGGGCACAACTTAGTCAAATATTGTTCTATTTAGTTGATCATTTCTTATGTTCGCTCGGACAGGCAAAGGCTACATTCGAAAGAACGGGTAAACATGATACAAGGTCATTTCGAGGTCAAAAGGTTAATATAAATGAAAAATGGCCACAGCTCGGCCAGGCATTGCCTGGCCGAGCTGTGGCCATTTTTCGGGGCTCGGGGATAGCGCCGACGCAACCCCGTGTGAGAGTGGCGAATTTGAGCGACGACCCAGTCCAGGTGGGTAAGGACCAGGTGATTACCTGCACCCGGATGAGGTAGAGGTAAGCCTGACGACCGATGTAGGTCGATACCCGGCTAGCTCCATGCCATCTTACGAGGCAATATTATCGGACCTTCCAGAGACGGTGACGCTTGATGCCCGGGCGCGGTTAGGCAAGCTGCTGTTGAAATTACAAGACGTCTTTTCTGAAAGTGAATTGGATTTAGGAAGGACGTCCGTCCTGAAGCATAGGATTATCACGCCTCCCGTGGGGCAGCCCCTACGACGACAGCCGCTTCCCAATCCAGTGGCCATCGACGAACAGGTTTGTGATTTGTTGGCGTCTGAGCGCAAAGAACCTGCTGCTAGTGAGTGGTCGTCCAACGTAGTGCATGCCCGTAGAAAGGACGGAACCCTATGGTTTTGTGTGGATTACCGGCAGTTAAATAACGAGGAAAGACTGCCTTAGCCGATGGTTGGTGATTCAGCACACTGGACCTACGTAGTGGCTACCACCAAGTGGCTTTCCGCTACAATCCAGAGGCTTATTGGGTCGCCTGTCACCTGTCCCGGTGTAACTTAGAAGCATGTCTTGTGTATTTTTTGGAGAACACCAGATCAACATTTGGAACGATTGAGGCTGATGTTCGAGAGCCGGCGGGTAGCGAACCTTAAGCTGAAACCTAGCAAGTGTCGCCTGTTGCGTAGGACGGTCTTGGTCATGTCGTGACTCCGGATAAAGCTCCGTGATGTAGTTGAGTGTCCGGTACCGCAATGTTTAAAAGACAGTAGTAGCAAATCGCGCTATCTGGGTCATCGACCACACAATATTGGTCAATTCACCCACCTAATAGGTTACAAAAACCTAATTGTAACATATAACTAGGTTAAAATAACCAATTCATACACAAACCTTAGACCTAGGTTAAACATCAACCAATACAGTCTAACAGGTCCGAGAAATTTCCGATAGTTTCGATGATGAGTCACAATTCATGCACACACCTAAACCTCTAGTCAAAACATCCATCAATAGGTCAAAAGTCACGGGAATTTCCAATAGTTCACCAGTTTCGATGATGAGTCATTGTTCAACAACAAACAAAAATCTCTCATATAAAAAATTGAATTAAAATATTTTCTCACAACAGCTTAGTATCCTTATTCCATACATGGTCAAGTCTTTGTGCGATACCAAAGTCGTTAGGATATTTTCGCAACCCTAGCACAGTTGTGGTTGTCCCGGATGAAACACGCTTTCGGTTTCTTGATTCGATAAGGAATACGACATTTGGCTGATGAAATGCATGAGTCCGTTGTTGGTAATAGCCGCAGCGTCGGCATTGGCGTAAGCGGTTCCATCTGCCTTAGTAAATCTACCTTCGAATAGCAGGTATGACTCGGAGGGATGGCTGAAAAGATCTTGAAGTTCGATATTGATGCGAATTTCCCCAGCGCTGTTAAGATTTGTCCTCACCACTGGTTCGTACTCGTGCCATTCATATCTCTCAACTGCTTCGTCTATAATAATATTTCCAGTAAATCTTAGAATATCTGACTGCATTTTAATATAACAATACAATATTTAAAGCCAACTTCAATCCATATCTTGGATCGACATCCAAAGTTCTGGAGTTCCCTTACAGGTAACATCTCCGATAGCTATATCATCACCTTCGATCGTGATTGCTCTGTCCCCGATGTAAAATCGACCGCCTGTAGAGTATATTCCAAAGGTCGTATCCGTCAACTTTTTGTTCGAGGCATATTCTGTTAAATATTTTGTAGCGATATCACCTAATTCCAAAGTTCTAATATCTGAAATGGGATCATCCTCGAACGCGTCTATCGACGGATACTGCGGGAATTGGATCGCTTTCAACGATGCCGATATCGAGGCTGGCAATGCTCGAAGCGCGGCAGTTGTTGCCATAGAGTTTTCTTTTATAGTACCTAATTCTTTGGATATTCCAGACTGCGAGTCGATTATCGGTTTCTACGCCTTTGCTATTCTCGCTGAAGTCCAATGTCTCCTATTTTCTCGGATAACGAGTCTTGTCTAATATTCTGCTTCATCTTGAGAAAGTTCTCAACGATAAAATCACGTTTGGTTGGGTCTTTGATTTTTATAAACGATATTTTTAACTAGGAAACATAATATTTAAAAATAAAAAACGTAGGACATAACATTTAAACACAAAAACGTAAAACATAAAACGTAGAAACGTTAATTTACGTTCATTGGTATTCAATACGTTTTTGAATGCCTTTTCACTAATGAGTGATTGTTTCGACGCTTCATCTATGCGTTTACCTCTAACCTCTTCCTTCATCTGATTAAATTTCTCGAATTCACTTAGAATAACAGAATATTCCAAGCCTGAGATATTATTATCATCCAAAGCTTTGGAAACAAGATCCGCTGATCTAATTGAGTTTCCCTTCGGCTATGGTCTTGATTTTTGCATGTTCTTCTTGCTGCAGCGATAATATTCTGCGGAGTTGGCTTCCTAACAGACACAAAGTTCCAGCTCCGGCGGATAAAGATACCACGATTGCTGCGGCTGGTGCGGCTACGACGGTACTTAGAAAAGTTACCCCTAGTCCAGAAGATGTAAGGGCAAACAAACCTCCCAACGCATCGACTACTTTAACACTCTTTTGATATTTTGTACAAATTACTTCTCTCTTGTCTCGTTCTCGTAATATATCCTGTTGAATTTAAGATATTTTCTGAAGGCGATAGGTGTCTGCTTTATTCAATTCCATTTTATAATATCGAAGAATATTTTTAAAATGGAATTCAAGTTTTATTCGTTGGCACGGTAATCGACATAACATAACGAGTCTCCTTCGGTTTCGATAGACGGCGGTTTTCAGCAGGGTACCAAGAATCGGATAATATAGTGGACATAATGAGTGTCAGTAATCTGAGAGTAACGAGCGATATCACCGGGGCTTCCTATTGCAACTATAATAAATTATATTATCAGTCGGACCATTAATTAGTTGGCCGTTTTGATCGGTGAGAAACGTTTCCATCATCAATATCGTGGGTAGGGTGATTGGAAGATATATAAAATTCCTCGCCCTTTCGATAATCTTATAGCCGGGAAAAAGGTATAAATTATATTATCAGTCGTTCCGTTGGTACAGGAAGTCACTCGTTACTCTCAGATTACTGACGCTCATTATCCACTATATTTTCCGATAGAGATCAACGCCAAAATCAACCATGTAATTTTCCGCTATATGTACAACGGTCTCTCAACGTATTGCTGTTTGCTTCTATCTGAATATTTTATGCTTCGTTAACCATATCATGATGCTCGTTTTCTTTCATACTACTTCATACATACTTCATACTATGTATCCGTTAATGTCTGTAATTTCGCAACAACCTTCGGGAATGGTTGTAGTAACCCACATATCCATATTATTCGGGTAATGCGTAAGCTGTTGTTCGTCGCGTCGATGTCTGGGAATGAAAAATATGTCTCCAGATTGATAAGAGCCATTTCATACTTTTTACTTTTATCGAACTGAATCAACGGAATGAATCGGGTCCTTATTTGTGAACTCTTATCACTTAGTAATGTGTAAAACGATAACTTTGGCTCTGTGTAACGAGCAGTGTTGTCTGCAATCTTTTGTAGAAGTGATTCCATTTTTAAAACACAACAGATTTATTTATAATAGAATGTAGAATTCATCGAAACCGTATCAATACTTGCCGTTATTATGGTTACTAGTCTGATCTATAACTACACATCCATGAGGTTGCTCCCAGGCTGTTTCACATAGTTTCTTAAACTCATCCTTGGGCATGTCTGTACTTACGTGATCGTGGTAGATGTGATTAATATTTTTCTGATCTTGAGGAAACAAGCAGATAAAGTTTGCATTCTCTCTGATTGTCTGTCTAGGTAGTTTGAAATAATTTTGAGCGAGGTAGAAGCAGTCAATGTTACTATGCCTTCCCCGGATGTAGTAGGTATCACATTTATTTTGCTTTTCTAACTGTAAATCATCGAAAATCATCAGCTTCTTCTTTTAAAATCTCTCGGATCTGGCACATCTTCAGACGATTCGAAGAACTTGGAAGATATATCAGATTTTTTATCCGAGTGTTTAGCCATTTTCTCAATGACGAATGCCGGAGGTACATTTTCTCTCGCGATCTTGTCTTGGCACCCGAATAGTCCGATGATGGATTCTTTCGGTATCTTTTCTTCAAATGCTTGTTTGAGTATTATATACTCTGGTTGAAAGAGAGATCTTCCGAATACTTGCAGATTGTTGTAGTCTAAAAATCCAGGTCTTAGAAGTAGGTTCAACAATAGAGACGTCTTACCGCATCCAGACTTTCCTACGATTAACCCTCTTATACTTCTAGGTAAAAGAGGATTACTGAAACTCTTAGATAAATATGTCGTTTCACGATAAATCGTTGACTTCCATTTTAAATATATCTAATTGTATTTATAAAGGATGTATTGCGTAAAGTGTAAAACTCGTACTGAAACAAAAAATATTCAAAATGTTACAACGAAGAATGGAAGGTCAATGCTTAGAGGCAATATGATATGTGTGGACAGACAAAGACAATTCGTGAAGTCTTCTGAAGGTGGTGATTTAGTTGGATCTTTAAATTCGGTTACCAGCGGTATTAAGCTGCCGTGGGCTAAATATATCTAGATGAGATGCACTTGCCGGACATTCGTTTACTGGTCCTGGTACAAGACTTGATTTGAGGTTGAATTCCGATGGAACTCCTAAGGATTGGTCAAAGCACGTCAAATAGAGTCGACAACGCTGCATATCATCATGATTTAGCTCACGACCAGCACTCCGATACAGCTTCTAGGAATGTCACCGATAGAGTGATGGTTAATGAGTTGAATAATATTCCTAACCCTAGCTTACGAGAGCGAATAGGTTAGGTTTAAAATAAGCCTAAATTTACAATGGACTGATGAACTCGCGAATGAGTTACATAAGCCTGTAGTAAGACGTTTTAGGAAGAGGAAGTTGTACGTTGGTGGAATAGATGAAATATGGGCTGCTGATTTAGTCGATATACAAGCTTTTGCTAAAGATAACGATGGTGTGAAATACCTGCTAATCGTAATAGATGCATTTTCGACGTAAGGTTGGATCGTGACATTGAATGATAAAAGTTGGAAAGCTTTATTTGGGACGACGCATGCCAGAGGCGTTCGAACACTTGAAACTTAGTCCTGACCACTGCGCCGATCCTGGCCCTGCTCAATAGACGATGGGACGTACATTCTGGACTGTGACACTGACGACGGTGTTGTCCCAATGGACGGACGGGGATGAACGAGTAATTGTGTATGGTAGCAGACTGTTGTCCTCGGCCGAAAGGAATTATTGTATGACACGAAACGAACTTCTGTAAGCTTTATCGACAGAATCTGTTTGGGCGGCCGTTCGTGCTGCTAATGGATCACTCCGCCCTGCAGTGGGTCCAGCGTACGCCGGGGCCGATTGGCCAAAAAGGCCGGTGGTTAGAATGGCTTGCTGAATATGAGTTCCAAGCAGTCCATCGGCGCGGGAGAAGACAGGGAAACGTCGATGCAATGTATTGGCGGCCCTGCCAAAATTGTGGGTCGGAGGACTGGAGCATGAGGGCAGTAGTTGTGGAAGCGTCTGACGAGGCTGAACCGGGCTTAGAAGTCGACGCTATGGAACGGTTAACAGATGCGCAGCGAGAAGACCCAGATCTTAGTATAATGAGACCATGGGTTGAAGAGAGTAACAGAACTGGGCTGGTATGAAGAAAGGAATAGTCTACTACCGCCATATCTCCTATTCGCGAATACGTACTTCGAGAGTAAAGATACGCCTTGTATGGTATTCGCAAAGGTTGGAGTAGGCTAGTGGTCCGCGGAGCTCAAGTCACCGGTCCGTGAAACAATCACTAAAAATTTTAAAAAATTTCAACTTATTCCAGGAAACATACAAATAATTCTAAATATATTTTAAATTCAAAAACATTTATACATTGAAATTATTATTTAGCTTAATTTGCAAAAAATCAATCTAGAATCTAGATCTAAAGTTCCCATTATCGCCACACCGTCATCGCTAGGCATAGGAACGACTTCGATCACCTAGCGATTGAAATTGCAACCCAACTGAACACAACCATTCTTATGCCAGCTGTTTGTTCTTTGTTGATAGAATTGAGCGATAATTTAAGAAACGCTATCGTATGAATATTTTTGTTTATTTGTAATGAGACCATTTTAAAAATGAAATAAATTTATAGTTATATTAACAATGAATAACATATGTAATTATGTAAATTCGTAAAAAAAACGTTTATTGATTTAGAGTCTAAATTTTAGACACTATTTCGCATTAGTTAGATTTTAGAATAACCTCAATAAAATATTAAGATATTATAGGCCCTATAGGAGCTTCTCCCTCTAATTTCCCATTATTTTGGATACGATTGCCAGATAAAATTTTGCATTTCTAATTGGTGGTCCGCCAACAACTTCATAAATATACAGCAGGTCCCTGTTTCTAAAAAGCTTAAGAACCACTGGAGTAGGCTACGCTGTCGAATAACTTCGCCAGCAGACAGAACGGCGCCGGGAATATTCCTGCAGACGTCATTATTTAAGTGGTTAAGCGCATGCGCAGAATTATTTATAGTCTACGTCTAAGAGTGGTCTACGCGGTCAACTTGGTAACGAATGAAAACAATAATAATAATGGAGTTTCGGTGCCATGATTGGTACAAATTCAGAGCGATTATGACAAAAAGCAGTTGGCTTGATAGAATAGTAAATTTTAACAGATAAATAAATATTTGGCATAAAGGGAAAGTAAGTTATAACAGATAAATAACTATTTCTCGGAATATGGAAGTTTTGCGATGGGTAGGCGAATTTGTCCGACACTGGTAGGCACTTTACATGTTAATCTTCGGCAACAGGAAAAGTTCGCTCACAAATGCACACAAAAAGGCTGAATGATGAGGACTTTGAAAGTGTAATAAGGGTCATGAGAGTGTATGATACCTGGACGGAGTTTAAGGAACTTATGAAGACAGTATTAAGGAGATCAAATAAAAACACAAAGCACAAATAAGAGGAGACATTTGGCGACACAAAAGGTTTAAAGGAAGATGAGGAAAGAAATTAAACTTTGAATTTCAGAAGTTGAAGAAATAATCAAAGAACGAGATTGTGACAGTGTAGAAAGACTCGATAATATATATATATATATATTCTATACATATTCTATAAGTTCTATAAGCAAGAGTTTATAGAACTATGTTAGAAACAGGCAGAAAAGGAGAGAAAGGGTATGGCCGTTGGAAAAGAACGAGCGAAGAGAGAAGTTATTTGAAGTGGATGCTACTGAAGTATTCAATAAATACTTAAGATCATTGTTTTTGTAGGAAGAGTAAGGAACCATCTCTGAGCCCACTCAAGCATTTCTGACATTGCAGCTAAAGTTAATATATGCCCTGTGGAAAATGTGGTAGAACAGCTGAAATGGTTGAAACTGACAAAAGTCCATGAGTAAATTAGCTATATCCTTAACTTTTACTTGGAGGGAGGGAAGAAATTGGAGTTGTGTTAGCATAGAACTTCAATAAATCCTTACATGTTGGAGTGTGCCTTCATAGTGCCAGTGCCTTAAAAGGGAAACTTAAACGAACCACATGGCACATAGCCTAACTATAGGTCAGTCGAACTGGCATAGGGAACAAGTTGTCTGGGTGGATGGCTGTGTTAAGTGAAGTGTCTCAAGGAATAGTCTTGGGCCATTGCTAGTTATACTTTTTTAGCAATGACATAGATGATAGAATTTTATCGACAATTTGTAAGTTTGCACATGCAAAACTATTTAAAGCAGTGGGTGGTGAAACAGAAATGACGGTGCTGCAGGATAATCTTTGAAGATAGTTCAGACTGTCAGATGCTGTTTAACTTGGGGAAAAACTCAGTTATTCATATGGGAAGAGACACAGTGAGTTTTCATTAAATAGGGTAAGGCGTTGAAAGTGAGCAAGGAAGAACTTTGGAGTGATCACGCAAGAGTACAAAACATGCAAGACTGAGGCAGCAAAGAAGGCTAACAAAGTTAGGCTTGGATTAGAAGGGCAATAAGTCACTAAAGACTGAGGTTGTATACATCACTGAATAGGCCACAGTTTCATTACTCCATATCTAGAGCTAGACATGGCAAAGTTGGAGAAAGTGAAAAGACGAACTACAAATATTTGATGGGGCTACAAGCCACAAATAAAGGCTGAAGAGGTGTGCACTAAAAACATTAGAGATTACGATGAGCAACGGAGCCCTAACTGAAATCAACAAGATTGTTACTGGGAAGGTGGTTGTGCGCTGGTGCAGTCATATAGATTTTTGAAATTAGGAAGGCGTCTCGAGAACATTGGCATGAATTATTTAAGAATTCGAAAGTAGCCCAGGCATACATGTACATTCTCAGTTCAAGAGTTGTAGAATGGTGGAATAGTTTGGATGATAGTGCTGTCACTGCTTTTAAGAGTAAGCTTGGAAAATTGGGCTATTATTCTAATCATGTTCCAGGTCAAATACTGCAGTGGTTCTAGCACAGACTAAAACTCTTTTGAACCACTTCTAATCCTTAATTGTCGTTTTACACTGAGTCTTTAAATAAGCCCTCCATGGTTTCTATTGACACTGTTTGCCTAGTTTAAATTTATGACCTATATTCAATTCATTCAAGTAGTTTTCCCAGCCTGAGACTAGATCCTATAAATTATGGTGACATTTCTAGTTATGTTGCCTAAAGAAAATTCTAAAACGCATAAATGAGCTTATGAGAACATCTCTATCCCTGACAATTCCATTTGAGCTTTATTTTGTTGCCACGTGTTGTAGTCTCACAGGGTACGGGTTTAATTTGAGGCTGGACTGGATAAAACGGTTGGAGAAGGAACCAATGAAACAAAATCAACGGTAGGCAGGCCTAACTGCATTATCCATGCTAGAGCACACAGGCGCGACCCTTCGAATGCAATATCGTCGGGTGCCTCGTTAAATTTTAACGTCTTTGACGGCGAAAATGAGGCGCAGTATCAATTTCGCCGTCTGTGAAGGCGACGGATTAATTATAGAACCTCTTGAACACTTTTTGACGTCTAAAACATCGTCGAATGCGACGAATCACAGGCGCTGCCATCTTTGTTTACATCGCCGGTACGCTAGGCGTAGAAGACTTACTCCTACCTCAGATTCGGAGTAGACACACCTAGCGTAGAGGGCTGTGCTGCTCTTATAATTACCAACATAACTCGCTACACCGGCGTAGGCCATTTTATGTCGGTAGTAGAAGATACGCCAAGCGACATAAGCGACATAAGCCCAATGGACTAACTTTGTGAATAATTTATTTCAAGAGTTGTGTAGGCTGCTGGGGATAGACATGGCCAGGACTTCCAGTTTTCACTATAGTGGGAACGGGCTAATCGAGCGATTCCCTCGAACGCTCAATGACATTGCTGGATAAGGCTGGATAAGGATAAGCAGCCATCACAGGAGTTGGAATGACTATATGCTATTAGTCCTAGCTGCCTTTCAGTCGTAGGCGCACGAGGTGACTGGCTTTACCCCGAACTACATGATGTTCGGTCGGGAAGCTAGGACAACAATAGACCTGGTCTATGTGAGGCCGCCGGACGTGTAGCACGACGACTCCACGTACCCAATTTGCGTTCTGGTGCGTGACCACCAACGAAGGTCGTTGCTGAGTGACAAAAATGGGCGTACGAATTACGCGTCTGTCAAGCCGACTTCGCACCAGGAGACCGCGTGTGGTACTTTTCTCGCTTCTCACATTTTTACCAGGGACGCAGTGCTAAGTGACAACCAGTGTACAGTGGGCCATAGATGAGAGAGTCCGTCTCAATTTGTGTTGTATGAAAATGTTCTCTATCTTTCTTCAAATTGTTCATTGATGTTTTCTATGAATGCTGGGTCATGGGGCCGTGTTATATTGTATAGCAATGATGTGCTGCGTGAGGTGTTTCTGTTTATGTGTAATGACACTAGTTCAGTTCTTTTGCTATAGGGATTGGATATGCTGCTGCGTTGGGGCGTGGAATTGTTTTATGTTGACAAGTCGCCGTATTGGAGGCTGTGAGTGCTCTTTTATTGAGCAAGTAGAGGGATGACTATCTGCCTCTAGTTCCCAAACGTCGCAATCCTCTAGATATACAGAAGATAATAAATTTTATTATGCCTTCCATTTTCGTCGTGGCAAATTGCCATCAAGCTTCGTTCGGGACGAAGCTGCTGACGATGTGTTTGCCGAGAATAGGTTCGTTGCGGTTGGTGTTGCAGTTTAAATTTTTTTTTAAATTGTCGTCTTGTTTGTTCTAACATTAAGATAATGAACAATTTGTATTTTATCATGCTGGCACAATTAATGAATTTGGTTTATTTCCACAAAATATGATTTAGGACTTTGAATCTTAGCTTGTATCTTGTATCATTGCAATTCGAATTAAGAGCTATAAATATGCGCATGCGAAAAGCCTAGTCTCGCAGGTCCTATGTCATGTGCAACTATTCCGCGGCTTATTCCTCGCTCATCTATGGCAACGACAGCCACGGCCTATTCGAAGAACAGTTACATCGGGTGTAAGCCTTATTCTGCGAATTCCAAGCCTATGCATATCACCTCTGCTCATTAAATACGCCCATCGCGTCAACTGCTTCTCGCTACATGTTTACTGATGAGCGGTAAGCACGCAACAGAAGGATGGCAAAGGGATGCATCTTAGGGGATGCCCTTGCCATCCTTCTGCTGCGTGACGTCATCAAGACATGTCTTCATACATTTATATATTTTTTATATATCGGTATCAAATACGGGCCGCCCACCAGTCTGACTGGACCATAAAATATAGCATATCACATGCGGACACACGTTCTCAAGGACGTGTAACATTTGTAATGATTATAGGGTGTTCTCACCACTTCTACATTATACCGTATATCTTAAGCTTATTTAGTAAACACTATAGCCTATGCTTAACTGTGCAACTCAAACCATTAGGCGCTCTTGCACAATAACCTATACCCATGTGATAACGCTATAACCCGTATTAAACCATGAAGCGCAATATCTCACGCTTGCTTAAATGCCAATTTGCTTAAATTCTAACTCTTCTCTTACTAATTAATTCTAACTCTCTCTAAACTATATAGCCTTCGTTAACTGAAATTCTTCACCTAACCTAGTAGGTGAGCCTATTCGACCTCCGTGTGCCCGGCGTGGACGTTCAAACTCCGGGATCACTACATCCTTTCCCACGCTCTCTGGTTCTCTATCGTTTGCACCAATCACTGCTTTTCGCCTTTCCATAACATCCTCCGTAACAGAGGCGCAACTTATCTATCTGCCAATACGTGGTCGTTGCCCTATCTTATTGTCTCTAGCAGACCGCCTAAACACCAATTTAATTCGACCCAAATGCAGATAGTCCCTTTCTGACAATAGACCTACGTGGTCCAGACTCACTCCCGAGAGACTCTTGCTTTACAACCATGGAGCTAATGCAAAAGTATTGCCACGGTTCCTGAAAAGATATAGCCACAAAAATCAGAATTTGGGCATTGATTAGAAGGTTCTGTCTTTGCTGAAGACAATTTTTTAAATTTTCCACGAAGTTTCTCCAATATGGCGGCTCAGAAATTATTCTAATCTTACTTTTTTTGATCGGCGCCATCTTGAAATTTTTCAATCCATCAAAAAATTTAAAAAAAGACCATTTTCAAATGGCAAGCACCGGAGAGACCCCCATTTCTGTTAACAATCCGATGCCGACACCGACTTCCTGAATAAAATGTTTGATTTACCCGCCTGGTGACCCTCATCAAGATTCCGGAAAAACAGTTTAAAAATCGGAAACCCTGGCTTCAAACGAAATCACTGACGTGTAGAACCTCAAGCTTGACAATCATCATTAGGTTGTGGGCGCCACACGTTTCACGTTTTTGGGGTGGAATATTTTTCGTGGGGGGAGTCATTAGCAGAGGGAGGTATTCCCACGGTTCCTGCAGAGATTTAGCCAAAAAATCGGATTTTGGGTAGCGATTAGAATGCTCTGTCTTTGCTGAAAGCCATTTCACAAACTTTCCACTTAGCTTTTCCCAAGATGACGGCTCAAAAGTTACTCTGTTCTTTTCTTTTCTTCTTATATCCGCCATTTTAGAATTTTTCACTACATCCAAAAATTTATACAATACCGGGAAGACTAATTATTCTGCTATAGGATAGATAGGATAGTGGTTTTGCATTTCTCATCTCATAATCCGCTTTCATATGACAAAATGTGGCGCGATATTCTCATTTCTCTAACGAATCGCATTTGTTGGAGGCAAAACGGGGAACTTTCTCCCATTTCATACGCAGCTGGAGATTTGAAACTTTTAATTTAAGCGAAAATGAAGTAGCTGTCGTCGATTTCTCACTTTTGGCCCCAATTTTAAATATTTATTTTCATAAATGACCCAAATTGAGCGTTAGTGCCTAGTTCACAAGCATATATTGTTGCGCTGGTATAGTAGGACAAATACACTCCCTCTTTTAAACATTCCTGCGTAAATTTACCTTACTCTATCTAATACTGCATTGGTTAATTATTCCTTTGGCAAATTGACTCCAGGGAAGTTAATTCTTTCTATAATAAATTGACTCGCATATCTATTGCAACAAAGGAGTTAATTCTTTCTATGACTTAAATACCTAATGCAATAGAGGAGTTAATTCTTTCTTGGACAGATTGACTCCCACAGAGTTAATTCTTATTGGGATAAATATACTCCCATATTCGGAATCAAGCGTTAGCTTTTTGCTTAACAGGTGTAAATTAGTTTCGAATTTTTGTTAAAGAAGCAAAGAACTAGACAGAACGCGCGGGCCCCACAAAAACTCTATTATATCTCGTTTCAGTGCGAGCAGGTGGAACCACAAAGTCGCCGTTGGAAGCCGAGCCAAAAGATCGGAGTCCCGAGCAGGCCGAAGTTATATAGCAATAACAACCGCAATTGCGAAAACAACAATAGCAACAATAACAGCAACAATAGCAATGGCAACAATAACAATGGCAATAACAATAATAATACCGATAATAGCAATGACTAAAGCAACAATAACAACAATAGCACTAACAGTAACAAAAACAGCAATAGCAGTAACAATAACAATAGCAATTATATCAATAACAACAATGACGATAATAACACAGTAACAATAATACTAACAATAACAATAATAGCAATAAGTTACAATAACATAAGTAGAAATAACAACAGCATTGGCAATAAGAATACTAACAATAACAATGATAATGACAATTTTAGTAACAATACCGATGATTACAATGACAATAACAACAATAGCAATAATTATTAGAACAGCAATAGCAATGGTAATAACAGCAACTACAACATTAGCAATAGCAGGATAAATTTGCTACCACAGCTAATGCAATAGTGGAGTTAATTTGTTTTTGTAATTGTTACTGTTGCTATGGTTATTGTTATTATTGTTATTGTTATTATTGCTACTGTGATTAGTGGTAGTGTTAATGCTGTAGTTGTTATTGATATTGTTGTCATTGCTATTGCTATTGCTCTTATTGCCATGGTTTTTGCTATTATCGATATTATTATTGCCACTGTCATTGTCATTGCTATTGTCATTGCTATTGCTATTGTTGTTGTTGCTAATGTTGTTATTGTTGTTATTGTTATTATCGGTACTGCTATTGTCGTTGTTATTGTTGATATTGCTATTGTTGTTGTTATTGTTATTATTGCTATAACGACTCCCGGGAGTCAATTTGTCCTAGGTAGAATTAACTCCTCTATTTCATTCAGTATGGAAGTCAATTTATCCTAGGAATAATTAACTCCCCGGGAGTCAGTTTGTCCTAGGTAGAATGAACTCCTCTGTTGCATTAGATATGGGAGTCATAGGAAGAATTAGTTAACCTGGAATAAATTTTTCCTAGGAAGAAGTTACTCCACGGGCAATGATACCAGCGGGACTGTGTATGTCATAGGTACAATGCACTCCACTACTTAATTGTTCCTTGAACTTTCCTGTGTCAATTTGTTAAAGGACAAATTTACCCTGGAGTGTTTAATAGGGGGAGTGTATCTGGCCTACTACAACGGCGCAAAGTACGGTATTCCACGAGCCACGATAACTGGCCACAGCAAAAACGTACGCTCCTGATAGTCGAAGGCCTTGGAAACATGCGAACTCTGTGTCAGACGGTTGATTTGTGATGATATATTATTTTAAATGAGGCATGCAGCTTATTGGGAATAGAGAAGGTCGTGTCAATATTGCTGCAAGTGAACGAGACCCAAGTTGGACATAACTGGGCATCGGAGTAACAAACAGTCTTCAATATTTACATTTGTCATCCACTGCAAGTCGGCAGACTTGCGATGTTAGACTTTTGTGAGATGTATCCCTTTAGAGGGGCGAAATATGAAAGGTCAAGCAGTGAAGGTCGCGATAATACAGCCAAAGTCTCAGATTTTGCCAAATTCCCACAAAACCGAACTCGCGTCAGAACTACGTCAACGTAAAGTTGGCGTTTTAGGTGTCATTCGATAGGGTAGACGCCCCTTTTAACGATTGTCCCTTTTATCCTCTCTTCCAGGTCCTCTGTTGCTTCTTTAACTAGCTCTTTCATAAAGGTGTTGAATACTAATAATCAGAAGAAAACATTGTATGACAGTAGTAGGGAATCCCGCTATCTGGCTCAATGAATTGGTCAATTCACCCACCAAAAACGTATTTTAAACCTATAACTAGGTTAGCAATAACCAATTCATAGACAAACCTAAGCACTTGGTTAAACATCAACCAATACAGTCTAATAGGCCAAAAAAATCACCGAGAAATTTCCAATAGTTTCGAAGATGAGTCACAAACCTATGTCAAAACATCAACCAATAGGTCAAAAGTCACGGGAATTTCCAATAGTTTCGAAGATGAGTCACAAACCTATGTCAAAACATCAACCAATAGGTCAAAAGTCACGGGAATTTCCAATAGTTTCGAAGATGAGTCAGCAGTTTCGATGATCACATCGTCACCAAGTCTTCATTATCAACCCAGAAATTAAATGACTCAAGATAACCCAGCCATTTCACCAGTACATTGTTTTCCAGTTTCCTGACTACTTTTTCTATTCTAAATATTTCTTGAGTAGTCTTCTGTAGCTCCTGTTCGAAAAATGGGCCCTGTATTTCCTCGCCATTATAATCAATAATCTTATAAGTTGGTGGATCCGTATACTGAACTTGTGCAATTGTGAACATTTCCTCAGTCCTTCTAGGACTTCTTGCTTTTTCAAATAATTACTAACCATTTCATCTAACACATCGATATATCTTCTAGTTGAATTAGCTGTAAAATACTTAAACATTTTTTCACGCATTGTTCTATTCCAACGCTCTATAACCAACAATAGGGCCATCGGTTTTACCAAAACCATGATCTGGTGACATGCCCCAACTTTTTAATGCTGGAGTTTGGATATGAAAATCGCCTTCGACACCGTTCGGGTATTTATATCTAATTTGAATTTGTTGACCAAAGTTGTTCGTCTTAATCACGACTTTAAAGATTATTTTATCTGGATTAAACGTTTTATGTGTAGCAATCATCTTTTATATATAGAAACTATTTTCTTTAAGCTGAAATATGGAAATAATTTCTTATTTTAATCATCGTAATCCACTTCTCGTAACGAATAACTGCATCACGCTTAATCCAGGCTTGCCTGGTTCAGCTTGTTCACAATACAACATGTAAGACGTGTATTTTCCAACGGAATCGATTAAAAATTCCTGATAAATATTTTCGAAATAAGTAGGATTAGGTGCAGTGTATAAAATATTCCAACTTCCTGAGTCGGTGCTGAGGCGGAACTTCTATCCTCCAATCATAAATCCGTTCGGAGGATTTATTCCTTCCTTTTAATCCAATCTTCCAGATTCTTACAGCACTTGATAGTTAAAGAGAAACGACTGTTGGTGTTAGACACCCATTCACCTCTTCGTCTTTAAACCCATTGAAGGCTTTGCTATTTTGTAATTCAGAACTGGCGTTCGCTTCAAAACCATAATTACTAGTATTCGAAGTTAATCTAGGAACGTAACTGACATGACATTTTCTTCCGAATGTGATATCAGTAAGAGTAGGAATCCACTGTAACATCTCAATACCCGTCCATTGCGCTCCAGCGCTCATGGATATAATGTGAAATCGCCAGCAAACGTAATTAGATGATTCTGGAAATGTAAATTTGTTCAAAACTCCTGCATCGCGGACATCCGTTTTAGGAGTTAGGATATCTGTAAAAACTATTCCATCGTTACTCGCTTGAACTTTCCATCTAGTAATACATTCGTTTAATGGTGTGCTAGCAATGATGTAGAAACCCAACATAGACAAATGAACGGGATATTTAATCTGTAACCAAACATCAGTTACTGTATCGGTTATCCAACATTCGGGGGAATGACAAGCATTTTGAAACGCTTTCCACGGTTCAAAGTTATACCCATCAGCTATGCGATATTCGCTAGCACTAGCTTCGTAAGTAAAACCGTTTATTGTCATTACATTCGAAGTCATGGTTGGAGCTGCAGTCACGTATAACCTTGAATAATCGCTGGAAGTATTATTCGTTATCATTTGGCTGACCAGAGTTTCAACTGGTGGATGAATGTCAGTCGGTAGACCTTTTATCAAGTTGCTGCTCATTTCTAAATCACCCTCCATTGCGTTCATTTCATCTCTTTTTAGAAATGTATTACTCGCTTGAGATAGAGTAACTTCTCCAGAAACTATTCTTTGAGTTGATCCAGTATCAGTTTGTCCAAATTTATCAACAGGCATTTTATATACAATATTATTATTTAATACAATTCGTTCACGACTTCTTGAAATTTACAACCATCATTGATCGTCTTCTTCAATATATGTGGACATAAATAACCACAAAACACTTCACCGTCTGGCCGTCTTTCGCTGTTGTAGAATAGCGGCCTTTCTAGATAGTTTATCAATTCAGCAGGAGGAGGAAGTCCGTAGCTGTCGAAATAAATTTTATCATTGGCGCGCTTGATCCAACACGTCCAATGTGTTCCTTTGCCGTCAGAATCATCCAGATTAAGGATGCTCTCGGCTTCTTTGGTAACTCGACTCTTAGAAAAACTCCAGAAATTATTTATATTTCGTTTCCTCGCCGCTTCGATTAGATCCACGTTCGACAAAGCAATATTTGGTAGCGTTATGCCTTCGACATCGATTAGTTTAGTGCTCATTTTATGTTTAGGGAATAATGTCCATATGCTACAGTGTAAATTCCTGAATAAACCGTTTGTCGTCGTCTGCTGAGAGAGCTCCTTGTTCATTTATGCGGTGCAGACATCGTGAAGATGCGATCGAATGACATTCATCTTTCTCGATTGTTCTCTCTTGGTGAACAGACAGTCTTTGTAATCTTCATGAGTGATAGATTTCTTGATGACATTCTTCTTCACTCCTTTACATTTCTTGTGGTCCGCTCCAACCATCTTGTACGAATATAGTTTCGATCTTAAACCTACAAACTCTTCGATCTGTTTACCAGCTGCTTCATCTTTAAACATGCCAATGACCTTTTTATTGATGCCAGTTTCTATACCAGAGGGATGGTCTTTAGGATAGTCGCTAGTGTCGAACCTACTTCTAATGTCAGGAGCTATATCAGCGTAGAAGTCTTCAGTCTTAATTTCATAGGCTAAAGAATCCGTATCTGTAGAAAGTAACCTTGCTCTATCTTCGAACTTTTTCTTGATGTAATTATAATGAAAATCGTACATTATAGTTTTACTCAAGTCTAAAATACACATGCCAAGATATATAGGCTTGTTGTAACATAGCTTCGTCCGTTTCATGTGAATGGCAATCAGGTTTTCGTCAAAAATAGTTCCAAGTGTCGTAACTCGTTCTCGATGCTTGCTTAATGGCTTCCTTCTCACTGCAAACCAGTTTTATGTCTACACGGGCCTCTATGTTTTCACACGTCTTACCAAACACGCTATTTTTCATTGGTTTGAAAAAGTCTTTCTCGAAATTAATGGCGGCTCTGGTTCTTAGGTTGGTATTTAGATCGATATGCTTTTTCAACCAAGCACTTTCTTCAAATTTAATTCCACGATGAATTTTGGTTATCTTCAAACCTAAGCATTCATACAGCTTTAATTTTTCATAATGGACTATATACTTTACTTTATCGTTCAAGTTTGGGATAAGTTTTAGTTAGCACAACCGATCCTTCGACTTTAACACTCTGTGGAGCAAGAGGATAGTCGTTATGAAGATCGTGCAAGTTCCTGGGATATTCCAAGTCGACTTCTAATATACACGGTGTTTCTCTCCAATCATTTCACTCATTGTTGCTCATCCACTGGAACCCATGAGTTGGTCGATTTTTACACATACTGCATCCGTACAAATTGTTTGCATCTAAATATGTTATAAATGTGGAAGGCTTGCCATCGTTAAATGCTTCTCCCATATAATTATTGTTTGTCCATAACGATGTGAAATGGTGCTAACACCACCTCTTATCCCATGCTTAACCATTAGTATCATATCATAATCGTTCAATGACTCCAACTCTACAGCTTCAATGCGGCATCCCAAGCAAGACCTGGAGAAGTATAATACCAAGCAATGGTCTCGATCTTTACCCAGTTCGCCTTCGCACATGTGACAAACGGTAGCGGAATCGAATAGCGCCTGTTCTTTCTTTCCGAATATCATTTTCTTAGGAAATTTAAATCGATTATAAATATCTTTTATATTTCCTATAAGAGTATCTATGAATATCTGTGCTACATCATTGTCTTCACTCTTTGCTGTGAACATCACAAGAGCTTGCGAATATAGATCATCGTCAAAACATTTTATATAATAACAGAAAGAACTTAGGACATGTTTTTGATATCTGTTGGTGTAAGACATGTTGGGATCTGGTTGACAAGTGTCTATAGGTTTAATGAAAGATTCAAAATCGGCGTACACGACAAAGGGAACTCTCATCTTTCTATAATAATTTTTAAAACTCAACATAGTTCCTGGTTCTGGAAGTTCTATCTTTTGAGCGGCGTGTTGGGAACAGTACTCGGTGTGTATTTTTAATGACTCTAGCTTTTCATATCCTATCAAACATCTTTTACAATAGTGCATCGAAGTGTATGAGTTTGCGTTATGAACCGCCATCATTCTGTTGAAGTTCTTTGTCCAACAATAATGCTTCTTTTGTTCGTCAGAAACGAGTAATAGGTCTACACTGACATCGCTCTCGTGCTTCGATAAATATAGTGGGAATATGTAAACATCTTTCTCATGACCAAAAACATTAACACTAATATTATTATTTCTCTCAAACTTACTTATCACGTTAGCATCCGCTGCGATTGGGAATTCAATGCTGGACCAATCAAGTTCCTCAGACTGTTTGATTAATTCTTTCGTAATTCTGTCTAAATTTTTATCAACAGGATTTAAGACTCTCGTTACACACCACTTGAAGCATTCTTCGTCTTCGTTCTTCATATTGATAATACCCTTTTTACTTGCGAAACATTTCGGTAATGGAATGTAAGAACTACCCTTCAACGGTTTATAAACAACTGTATTGATATCCAGCTTTACAACTGCTCTGAACCTCCAGTTACTACCACGCATCTGGAAATCTGGAAGGTAGCCATTGATTCTATGATTTTATCTTTCGCATTGTTGTAAATTTCACTGGTATCAGTAGAGTCTAAAGCCACTTCAGTTATCGATCGGAATGGTATATCTCTGGAATCAACTTCACCAGATTTTATGTCAACGCGCTCCATTGAACAGGTGAGTATAAAATTGACCTTAGTCTGTCGATTTCTTGTCAACAGGTCTACCACTCGTGTTTGAAAGATGTTAAAAAAGATGTGGCGTCAATTCCGTTTGCTCCTTCGATCTTGTATTATTTCGTTAAGCCCTTGATAGCTGTGGCCGTCTCTTTTATTTCGCGTGTTTTTATCGAATTTTACCGAATATAGAATTCACTTTAGCTTTCAGTGCCTCTATCTTCTCGTTCAGCTTTCTCTTTGGTTCTTCAGGTACGTACCCTTCAATCCACTTTGCGAATGTATTAATCGCGGATTTTGTCTTATCGAGGACTTTTCGTACCGCTGAGACCGGTATAGGAACGAGTGTTGATATTCTAATGTCTGGAACGGGTGCGTCCAGCAAACTAGCATTGGTTGAGATTGGGAAAAATGTGAGGGGATGAGTGTTTGAGCCCTGAGAGCTTCAATTTTACTAATCAAATCTGCTTTACGCAGCCTCGTATAACTAACTTTTCCTTTACCTTTCCTTAACCTACTAACCTAACCTTTCTGTTTCGCAATTTTTCTTAATTCGATCACAGTCTTCTTCGAGTATTCCATTTTATATTGGGATGACATTCCTTTAAGCTGTTGTGAGAAAATATTTTCATTCATTTTATATTATGTAAGTTTTTTCGTTGTACTGCTGACTAGGTGAAACTATTGTAAATTCCCGTGACTTTTGACCTGTTAGTGGATGTTTTGACTAGGGGCTTAGGTGTGTGCACGAATTGTGACTCATCATCGAAACTATCGGAAATTTCTCGGTGTTTTTTTGGACCTGTTAGACTGTATTGGTTGTTGTCTTAGGTTTGTGTATGAGTTGCTTATTTAAACCTAGTTATAGGTTAAAAAAGTACGTGTTTGTAACCTGTTAGATGTGTGAATTGACCAATATTATGGTTAATGAGCCAGATAGCGGGATTCCCTACTACTTCTGATTCCTCTTCTCACCTTTCCTTATTCTGAAAATTCTCCGTCTAGTACTCGTACCTTTTGTTCCATGTATATATACAGATTCTCCAATCTATAATGTTTTGAATTTTTGCAGTTGATATGTTCTTACATCTTTCTTCCGCTTACATTTATGATGGGCGTGGCCTCAGAGGATTGCCCGGAGGTGGCTAAACTGATTGGCCTGAAGACGATCGTCAACGAATATGTCGCATACGTTGAACTGGGTCAGCTCATCAGGAACCGAGAAAACGGACTAACCCCTAGCATATCAGTTTGTACTTGATCCTAAGTCAACCAGGAAATGTACACACAGCTCGTTTTTGCTGTAATAATTTTTCCTTTATGATATTCCAAAACATTGCATGGGGAAGGGGTGCTATTATATTGATCGTCCCTTGCATTTATGCACATTCCTTCGCGTCAATTCGATAAATCGGTTGTTTTAACATGACTAATGATGTTGCATTTGAATTGAAGGAAAGATCGGAAACAATTGCAACTTATGCTCTTTGCGGTTATTCGAACATAGGAACAGTTGGCTTCATGATCGGTTTCCTTTCATCTCTCGTACCTGACAAGAAAGGTAAAGTCAAGTCAGTGCTTAATTTAATAACTGGTCTAACTTAAAAGCGCGTAAGAAATGATCTAGTTATCTAGTCGGATCGAGAGAGTAAACAATTCTTAGCGAAATGTATATTGCAGACGAACAATCTTAAGTGTTAAGTTAAGTGTTAAGTTAAGTGTTGAGTCATGAACCATGAACCGTCGCTGGCGGTGCGACGAAGATATCCGCTTCGCTTATTCGCTGAGCAATATGCAGTTATATGCTGAGATAGAAACTGGCTCATCCGGATAATGTCAGGCTGTGTTAAACTGCATATGTTGATGTCTATTAATGCAGGGGACATTGCGAAAATGGGATTCCGAGCTCTGGTCGCTGGTAGCTTCGCTTGCTTTTCGACAGCTTGCTCTGCGGGTCTTTTCTACAAAGCATGAAGATAAGAAAAAAAGAGATTACGAATTCTATGTACAACTAAACAATGTATCTGTTATCAACTTTCAGACGCATAACTTTGGTGCAGTTCATGTATGAATCGACGGCGAGCGATTGCGCATTGAGAGAGAGCAATAGGAAATTTTAATTAATTGCCTTCTGCAATATTCGCCTATTATTTTAGCACCTGTCGAATTTATTCGTATAGTCACTATAGTATAAAGTTTTCAGTTAAAATATATGTACATTTTTTAAAGCTGTGCTTTCTTGAAAATGAGAAAGAACGAAGGCTTAACTCGATATGTCCAGCATGACTCATAATTTCATGTGATATGCCGTTGTTCCAGATAATCAGTGTGGACTTATATAGATTCAGTTTCATCTCAAATTTGCCTCTCCCGGGGAGATTAGATAGAATGATGGCGTACACCGGAGTAGCGCGTAAAACTGTTTATGCGTGAGGCGGGAATTGTGCCTTACGCTGGACATAAAGTAACTGGAAAACTAAGCAAATTATAGTTTATAGCGTCCCATTCTGTAGTTACATGTCACTGTATAATCACAAATTGTATGCCCACGAGAGAACTTTCTCAGTTGTGGGCTCTTCAATATGGATTTATCTCCCATCTGAACCCTCAAATTTTTGCAAGTCCCTCAAGTCTGTTTTCTTTAGGTCGTGGCTGGGCTGAAAGTGCTCCAGAGTACGATTCTCTAAGGGGCGCTATATAAATGCTCAGAATGCATGAATGAACGAAAAACGTTGGCGAAAAAGGGCATTCCGCCCAAAAGTACTCTCTTGGGCGGAATGCCCTTTTTCGCCTCGCTTTTCTTGTTAAAACCTTTCTACCTCCCTCCCTCTCGCTGTGGCTTTCATCACTTCCTTGCTTACATTCCATCCTCTTGTCTCTTCGCCGAGTTATCTGCGTATCGTCAAGGCAGGAATGCGGTGAGCTGCCAGTTATTGACTACGGTGGATAAGGAGACAATTTGAAGATTAATAGAAAACAGTTGCTGTAAATATGTTCTGCATTTTAACTATAAACATCTTAACATTGTTCTGCTTGATTCTTGAGTCCTGGTGATTCCGGTATTCTAACGAAAACCTCGCACCGAATAGTCATAGAACCGCTCTCCACCATATACTATTGAAGAGACTGGATGTGGTGCGTTCGTCAACAGTGGCACGCTTGCTCTATACAACCCCGGCATGGAATTGGCACTAACGCGCCAAATGCGCTTGGATTGAATATGTTGTTGGGAAAAGCACATATTCAACCAATTCAGAAACACAATTTTAACCATAATTTGTTTGTTACATACTGTGTCATATTCGCAGTTGCACTCTTTTTAACAAATGCTTAGAATGAGTTGGACATTGAGCAATAGTGCAAAGTTAGCTAAATGTGACTGCGTAATTGGATACGTGTTATAAAAAAGTTTTGTAACAAGTTTCAAGATATGTTCCAGAAGTACAGGAAAGCGTTCCCGTAAAATCAAACGTATCGCGCGAAATTAAACTTAATGTCGTGCGCTAGGCAGAAATCTATCGACGTACATGTTGATCGCATTTTCATCCTGTTTCTTGTCAAACTTAGAAAAGCATTCATCACAATGACTAGCCAGTCATTCTGTATTAAAGAAATACACATACCTACATACCCGTTGCTTTCTCATGGTCTTTCAAGGTTCACTAAAGTGAGACTAAACTGTCTTGCAATCGTTACTCAATCGCAGCTGTAAATGTACCCCATTACTCAAACCAGTGTGTAGTGCACTCGCGGAACTGCTGCACTGAGACACATTCCTCTGCGTATGGATTGTGGATCAGATCGCTTCAGAACACCGACCTCCGAATATAGAGGATAAGGACGTGATTGAACGATCGCGCTTAGCATCTTAGCATCAGTGGACTCCTTAAAGTCTAAGGTCATGACATGTCTGGTCTGTAAGGCTTATCCCGCTTATTTTTGAGGCGCCCTTGTAGCAGTATGACGTGACGGTGCCATTGAATTGTTATTATTACATGAGTCCATTACTGTTCTGCATCATGGCTCAGTTAAAAGACCATTGATCACATGCAAAAGGTAATGAGTGAATGAAGATTAAGGAAGGTGCTCTGGTGCTCTGTAGGTCACACATGTATGCCCCGTTCAACTTCCCTGTAAATTGTTTTGTTCATGATATTTACTATGTACTCATAACTGAGCTGATCTGGTCTTGATACAAAGTCCGTGACTTTGGTGTAACACTTGACTCCTCCTCCATGTTCACGCAACGCATCTAACCTGACACACTTCTGCCATTTTCAATCAATCTTACTAAATGATCGGTCGTCGTTCACGGCGCTTCCGCCTAAGATCTGCTACTCACTATTAATGGGCTCCCATTACGATTCACGAAAGCTGTTATCTGCAACTTCACGTCGTTCTTTGCGCTCTACTGATTCTCTGTAACTTCTTGTACCTAGGACATTTGTGAAATCAGTACAGTCCTGGCCCAACATTTGGCGTTTGCTGTTGTGACCTTGAATTGGCGCCCCTTTGGGGGCCATCCATACATGACGTCACGCGCCTAGGGTGTCATACAATTGTGACGATGTGTAACGAGGGAAAGGTTTCCAAAGAAATGTGATATCACATCACCACATCAAAATTAATAATTTTATTTTTAAACATTGTTTACTCAATTAAGCAAGTTCCACTTATTTAAAAGTAGTTGTTTACCACAATTTAACAACAATATTTATGATTAGCCTACTGCATTCTTAGTTTTCGAACTGTTTACTTTTTTTACGCTCGGGCGATGTATAAATGACTGTCATACACAGTCTGTAAAAAAAATTTTTTTTTAATTTAACTGTCGCAAATTGGTCAATGACGTTATCAAAATTTGTTTTATCCCATGTTTCTCGTTCGATGCTTAGAAAAACAGGATCACTGAGACGATCTTGTCCCATTAAAGCTGCAAATACGATAAAATTAGCTCAAATTTGCTATAGGACAGATCACAGCTTGCAATTGATTTGGAACTATGACATGATATATATATATATATGTTGCCTCTTACGGCCCTTTGTGGTGACAGATCAATGGGGCCCGGGGCGCCAAAATCATGTGTGACAACCTGTTTGTAATGAGGATTTTGGGGGCGCCAAAATCATGTGTGACAACCTGTTTGTAGTGAGGATTTTAGGGGCGCCAAAATGTAATCTTACTAACTTTTTTGGGATGAATTAGTTTGTTTCGAAATGAAAAAATAATAGTTTTATTCCTCATTTTTGTGCCCTCTCCAACTCGGCGCCCGGGGACACGTGTCCCCTCTGTCCCCCTAGCTACGCCTCTGATCAGCCTTGATTATGGTTAAAAGGTATGTTGAAGAACATTTCAGTCACGAAAAACGCTGCACTTGTTAGGAATTATAGGTCCTTTATATAATTTAGAGCTATGCGTCACATAAGATTTAGGCTATAAAGAATAGAATAAAGAGTAGGCCGTTTGAACGCCTGTATATGCTTTGCTGGCGTCAACATGCGATATTTAACACGAATTCCACGTTTTAGTGGTGATTAGAGCGCGTTTTGTTTATTGAGAAATTCTGACATAGAGAAATCAATATTTACGGATATAACTCAAAATTTTGCAAAAATTACACAAAATCGGACATAAACATGACCAAAATGTACAAAATTAAATATCATTTAACCACTCGAACGATCTTTGACGAGCTCCACTCCGACGTACATCTTTACATCATCCATGATATGCAATGAAAAATCTCTTAAGGCACGGAACGATTGCGCCATCTCCCATATAAAAGAGGGTCCGAAAAACCACGTTTTACTTTTACTTGTTCCATTGAAGTTTGCGAAAACTTTAAATTCGGATTAAATTGTTGATTCTCTCGTAAGCAAAAAGACCAGAATTACTTGAAAACATTATAAAAGTTTAAAAATAATCTTATGTGGGCCGCTTTGATTTTATTATTTGGAATGGGGGCCCGAGTCATTTATCCCCTTGTCCCCTCTTAGTGGGGTTGCCCTTAGCCCTTTCTGGCAACAGATAATTTATGTTGCACTCGTTCGAAATATAATCAGTGACATGACAAATCTTGGCAGGGTTCTTGGCGGGTCTCGGCAGATCTTGGCGTTTTTAGTCTTTGCTCAGTTTTCAAGTGATCGAAGAGCAGATTGTTTGTAGCAAAACTGACAGCCAAACAAATGACAGGACGGCAGATTGGCGTGATCCACGTGACTAGCGAGACTGAACAGAGGCTCGAGGTAAACTAACCCATGACATGGGCGTGATATTGGGACGAAGCAAGAGCGTAAATCCGCTGAAGATAATCGATGCAGAAATCTCCGCCAAGTAGCCCCCTACGATTTCAGATTACCCCAGGGTAATAGGAAATCAGCTTCAGGCTACCCCGGTAACTTGAAATGATTTAAAGTTACCTCGGTAACTAACTACTCCACTGCCTTGCAGTTCAGCAGCGCCAGTCTCGAGCCTGGAAGAGGAGGAGGGTTCCGCGGCAAGCTTGCGGGACTCCCAGATAAAACCACTTCCTTTATTAAAAAGTGACTAAAATGTAACTATTTATCATTAGCTTTCAATGATTTCGTAACCTAAGTGCATCTTTTCCTGACGATTGACTATCCGCGCCTCAGATTCACATTTCTATGACAGTAGTTGGTTTGAGTATAAAACGACTGATGTGAAAGACATTCACGCCTACGAAGTTCTTACGATGATAAATTTGTCACTGAAACCATGTTCAAACACGAAAACAAGCAACCCGAGTCAGGCTGAAGATCTCCAGGTGGTGGGACCAAACACCAAATCGATCATATATGCTTCTCCAGAAGATGGGCATCATTACTACAAGATGTACGCGTATATTACAGATGAGCTGATGTCGCTTCAGATCCCTACCTGGCTATCCCAACAATAAGACTGAAATTTAAACATAAATACATAGAACTGAATGCAAGACTGTAGATATTGCGACTACTGAATAAAAAGGCGATGTTCCAACTAGAGCTAGAACCGTTTCAGTATGCCGGAAAAAAAGAAGGAGGAGAACTGGAGAAAATTAACGATGCAATTAATGTAATGTAATGCAAATTCTCGAAAATTTCTCAGCGCCACAAAAAGCCACGTCAGGGAGACCCGCTTAATCACAAATATGCCAAATCAAGTCCTCAATAGACAATACGCTCGTTTCTTTTCGGTGCCAGGTCGAAAGGGAGTCAAGCCGAGGAGACAGCATGGTGATACTCATGTGGTGGTGCAGGAGTAGAATCCGGATAGGACGCATTGAAGAGTTCGGTTTGAGTTGTTAATGGAATGTAGCAGAGGATAGTGAAAGCGGATGAGAGGTTATATTTGCAGGTGGACTGTTGTGACGAGCAAACTGACGGAGTTGTATAAGGAGTCCGCTATAAAGGGCTGGTGCAGCATAGACTAAGGAGTGGTTGCAGAACTTCAGAAACGATGAGACTGTATGTCGAGATAGAGAAAGATAAGACGATGAACGAGTTGATCCGGGCGGTTGGATTGCAAGGAGTTGACGAATTGACGAGGGTCGAGAGGTTTGAAGTGCGTTGTAGGTGCTAGATGGTGTTTTGGGGCTTTAGTAACTGCGTGATCAAGAACATTCTGAATCGTTTGGAGGCGTCTCATTTGAGATGAATCAATGTTATGAAAGAGAGAGTTACAATAATCTAATTTTTAGTGAACAATTGATGTGGCTATTGTGCATGCAGTCTTGTAGTTGAGAATCGAGCGCAATCAACGAAGCGGATGTGCATGCAGCAGATGCGATACAGATGGGTGGTGATGTGATCAGAAAATGTAAGGTTCTTATCAAAGATGACTCCAAGATTGAGGACAGGAGTAGAGTCATGCATTGTATCTGCTTGTTACGGTTTCTAGTCTACTGAGAATGGATATTCTCAGTAGACTGAGAATGTTCGTCTGTATGCTCGTTCCCAACTACGGCAGTGATGATTTTAGAGCTTCAAGAAAAGTATTGAACCATGGACATTTTGCACGAGATGAATGCTTAGTAATGATTGGAGCATGTTTGTTGACAAGTCCTGACATGGTGGAATTGTATGCTGACAGGAGACCGTTATGGTCTATTGGAGGATTGAGGAGCGGGGAGGAGGATTCAACGTCGAGTTTGAATGCGTCAAGGTCCTGGAGAGCCAGCGCCCAGCGAGCTGACTTAGCGCTTTTCGGCGTGGTCTCGGTAAGAAAGGTCAAAAGATTGTGATCCGAGAACAGTATGACTCTTGACATAAAAATCCATGAGCGATAGCGCCTAAGGGCTCATATCACCGCGTAAGCTTCCCGCTTTATCGTCGACCATCGACTCTGCGTAGGCGTAAGCTTAGAGCTTCCAAACGAGATTGGGACTTCCGCCCCATCATCTGCCCATTGAAGTAGACAGCAGCCAATGGCTGTTCCGCTTGCATCTACTGACAAGCCAAAGTGTTTATTAAAGTTAACTGTATGTAAGCGTATAGCATTACAGATGTCATTCTTCAATTTATCTAACGCCTGTTGATGCTCAGGGCGCCAGAGGATATTGTTGGGTACATTCTTTTGGGTTAAGTCAGTTAGGATACGTGCCGTTTCGGCCAAAGAGGGAATTAAATTCCTAAAATAACTGAAAAATCCGACATAACTGTCCTTCTTACAGGTGGGAGTAGTGACCTCCCCAATACTCGCAATTTTGACCGGGTCTGGTTCTATGGTCCCCGACCCAATCACGTGTCCTACAAAAGTCACCTTGCTCTGTGCGAAGGAGCATTTCTTAAGACTGAGAGTCAGAGCCGACTCCTTAATGGTCTGAAAGAAGGCTCTGAGGTTATTTAAGTGGTCAGACCATGTCGTCGAATGGACTGCCAAGTCGTCGACAAAGGGTTCAGTGAAGTCTCGAACCGGATGCAGAAGGCGTGAGACACACCGGATGAAGGTGTTACTCGCCGAGCGTAGCCCAAATGGTAACCCTTTGAACTCAGAGAGTCCAGCATCACATACAACTGTAGTTAGCCAGCGCGAATCGGGATGAACCGGAACAGTTGCGCGTCAAAACAGCTGATGTAACGGGCCTTGCCTACCTTCTGCAGCACGTCGCCTACGTCAGAAGTGAGATAACAATCGCTGGCTGAATAGAGATTGACGTGACGATAGTCAATCGCCAGTCTCACTCCATTCTGACCGTTGGGATTTTGTAAGCTCGCAGACGCTTAGGCCTAAAATCGGGGGAAATCTTTATTTTATGCTCTACCAGTGGTCAATAACCCGGCTTTTCCGAAAAAACATCCGGAAATTGTTCCAACAACTCAAAGAGTTGGCGCTTCTCGTCCCTAGATGAATGAGCCACTTTATATGGGTTAATTAAGGTACTTGGACGGGGTTCAGTAGCTGGACAATTCTCGATCACCCCTACTTTCCCAAATTCTTCATCTCGATCGTAAATAACCACGCAATTGTTTACAATCGCCTGTTCGATGCGTTCGTTGAATTTTCTTATTTTGTTTGCATGCATGTGTCTCCTTTTCCCGTCTACTTCTACGATATATGGAGCGAGGTGATTTAACTTGAACCACCGTACCAGGTCCTCTCCAGCAACTATACAACTTGGCTTCGTTTGCCTCAGGGGCCAAAACGATCACCTTGTCACCGACCTGATACCGGTGGTCCATGCTTCGTAAGTTGTAATGTGTGACGTATTAATGTGTGAATATGTTTCTGTTCTATGTCTGAGTGATATTCGGCGTATAGCTTCGCCAATTCTAAATTCTCTTGAAGTCCTTGCAGGTACGCTTCAGGGGTCACACCTATAATAAAGGGTACTTCACGCTTCCCTGCACGCTCAAGGGTTCTCTGAGCAACGTGCCATAAATCAACAGGTGTGGGCTTACGTGAGTAGTCGCCGATGGTCTTTCATGCAGACTTCATAGGACAAATGGCAAGAGATCGATGCCATCCACCGGGATCAGATTGCGCCAGTTTGTAGACTACTCGTAGTCTCACTCGTCGTCCTGCGGCGATGAGCGGTTCTCTTTTTGTCTCCTTCGTCCGCTGACGGTCTTTCTCGGTTGACTTCCGGTTGCCCTTCGGTTGACTTCCGGTTGGTCCTCGGTTGACTTCCGGCTGATCTTCGGTCCTCTCTTCGGTCCTCTCGGTTGACGTTCTTCTGCTGCCGTTCGTTCGTCGTTCTTGTTCTTGATCCTGTTCACGACGCCATAAATGTCACAGAGTTCCCTCCTTGTTGGGATTACCAAAGATGAGCTCCTCTTGACTATCACTCAAGTCGAAGTTCATATAAGAAACTGTAATAAAAAAGGAAATTAATATGTACATCGAATAGATTATCAAATGTTGACGAGAACGGCAGCGACGTGTCCCATGTCTCTACTCGACACTGACTAGAGGATCCTTACTGTTTTGTTCCACAGATATTTACCCCTTCTGTCGTTCCACGTATGAGTGTGTGCAGGTGATCGCATCCGGCTGTTGGTTGACCCAGATCGCCATTAGGGTCTTCGATATATGGGTCATCGCGGTCATCCGACGTTCACCTGTTGCCTCCTAACGCGACAACATCAGATCATTGAAAATGTGTAGCACGAAACACAGTAAGTGGGTTTTATAATAAGTGATTAGAGTATAAACCCCTCAAGGCAGATATGAAAGACATTAATTAGCGCTTACGAAGTTCTTATAATGAGCATTCTTTCACACCACTTTGAACATACAATTTGTGAAGTCTTTTTGTTACTTCTAATGAGTCAAATTAATTAATTCATTAATTAAATTAATTAATTTAATTCGACTGTATTATGAAGTCAGGAGTTATAATCCTGTAAGTTGTTGTAATTATTGTTATTATTGCACTAATTTCTTCACCAGTTTGGTTGAATCTCATCAATTAAGAAAAAATCAATCAATCAATCAAAATACTTGATATAGCGCCCCTTCAAGATATCTACTCAGAGGCACTGATGTTTTGTGTGTAATAATTATGTGATGCATAGTGATTCTAGAGTAACACTGGTTTCATACAATATACATTTATTTCACTTTTGTAATTTTTTACATATTAAACTAGCTTTCCTCTTTGTATGTGTCACGTGTGTTATTTAAAATACGTATTTTTAGTTGTTACTAACTTGCAAGCATAGCAGTTTGACATAGCATCATTGTCTCATTCAGAGAGGGGGTGATGTGAACATGGCGGGGATGATCTGAAATCGATTTCATATTACCGGAGGGTAACTTGCAATGAGGGGCAACCGAGAAACCCGACAGCACACTGCTTGCAGTACGACAGTGTCCTTAAGCCTGGATAAAGGAGGAGTCTTTATTCTGGCATGTATATATTTTTGGCATGTATATATTGCTAAAGTTATTTTTATTTCTAAATGGGTGCGAATTGACGTTGAATTTGCAGCCATCCGATTTTGAGTTTCAGGAGTCGATAGCTGTTTATGCGTATGCTGTAGTGTAGACTGGCACTGCGGCGTCAAAGTCTACCTTAATCCGCATGTCTTGTACCGCGGTTTTCTGTTGCTCCGACAGTCTGCGAACACCCAAGAAGAATATCGAAAATAAGTCTACAAAATCGAGTGGTGTGACTTGACACGAATAGTCACGAGCATCGATTCCTCAATACTCTTCCTTAAAGTCTCGCAAAGCCTTATAAGCGCTATAGGTTCTCAAAGTCTCTATAGTCTAGATGTCAAGTCAAAGTCTAGAGGTTCTCAAAGTTCTCAAACTTATTATTCTTAAAGACGAGTTAGAATCGCTGTTAAAATAATCGCTGTTATCATTAATGGTGGGCCATTAAAAAGTAAGCCCCTTAGGTTTTTTTATAATATTTTGTCCAAAAATATAAATTAACAAACTAAATTTTACAGATGCAAACTAATTAATATCTGCATATGATGGCCAAATTTTAATGAACTATTTAAAACAGAACAAAAGATATTATCACTTTTAATAAGTTCACCCGCTTTTTTTTGATGGTCAAAAACATTAATCGCAGAAAAAAGTGACAAAACGGTTTTACGAAGGTTTTTAATCTCAGATTATTGTTGGACATCACTTTTATGTCCTTTAGCAAGCGGTCGATCAAATTAGTAAATAAATGTAGCTTCCCGTCGTGTAACTGGGCAGTTTATCATCTTTCAGCAAGACGACCCAGGACAAACTGACTCCCGGGGAGTTAATTCTTCCTAGGATAAAATGATTCCCATTTCTAGTGCAATATGGGAGTTAATTCTACCTAGATCAAATTGATCCCGGGGAGTTAATTCTTCCTTGGATATATTGACTCTCATACCGAATTCAATAGGGGAGTTAATTCTACATAGGACGAATTGGCTCACAGGGACTTAATTCATCCTAGGTTAAATTGACTCCCATACCGAATGCATTAAGGGATTTAATTCCACCTAGGACAAACTGACTCCCGGTGAGTTAATTCTTCATAGGATAATTTGATCCCAATATATAATGCAATAGGGGAGCTAATTCTACATAGTACAAATTGTTCCTGTGGAGTTAATTCATCCTAAGATAAATTGACTCCCATACCGAATGCAATAGGAGATTTAATTCTACTTAGGACAAAATGACTCCCGGAGAGTTAATTCTACTTAGGACAAAATGACTCCCATTCGGAATGCCATAGGGGAATCAATTCTTCCTAGGACAAATCGACAACAACGACGGCGACGTCGACGGTGGCGACATCAACGGCGGCGACGACGACGACAACAGCAACGACAGCAACAACAACAACAAAAAGAACAACAACAATAATAATAATAACAATAAAAACAATAACAACAATACCAATAACAATAATAGCATAAAAATAACAGTAATAGCAATAACAACAACAGTAGCAATATCAACAACTACAATGCTGACAATACCAATGACAGTAACAGCAATAGGAAATAACAAAAACAATAAAAAAAACAATAAAAATAACGATAACAATGACAACAACAACGACAATTACAAAAACACTATCAATAACAATAACAGCAATAACAACCAAGGTTACAACAACATTAACAGCAATAACATTGACAATAACAATAACGCTAATAATAATGACAATAACAACAATAATAATACTAACAATAAAAATAAAAACAATAGCAATAGCAGTAACAACAATGGCAATAACAACAATAGCAGTAGCAATAATAATAATAGCAACAATAACAACAGCAGCAATATCGACAATTAAAATGTTGATAATAACATTGACAAAACAGCAATAGCGCTAACAATAACGACGACAATTACGATAATAATATAAAAAAACAATAACGATAGCAATAGCAATAACAATAG